>OX393555.1:60183917-60903917 GCA_947650365.1 Chamaelirium japonicum | reverse complement strand
TGCACTAACTAAGATGATTTTGCATTGTCTTTTGATTTTAGATCAAAATCTAATGTTTTCGATCACAAGGTTTCATTTTGGATCTAAAACGATGGATCTGATTTGTTGGGGTTTACCTTTTATCTAATTCATTGCTTTCCTTTTTTTTCCTGTTTTCTTTATTTATCGTTCTGTTTTTTTTTCTTTTGTTGTTTCTGATTTTTGTTTCTTTTTTATTTCCTTTCTACTTCTGTGATCTTCTTCTTTCCCCACTTCTCTTTCTGTGATTTTTTGTTTTCACAAATAACAGATAGTTTTGTGGATCCTAATAATTTATGAGATTTTTCTTACCCTTGATGATTTTCTTAACCCAAACCCTTGATTGACTACTCCTTAGTTTTATTTTCGATGAATTTCCACCAATTTTTTGATGAATTTTGAATTCATGCTCTTTTGAAATTTATCCAGATTCCCTGAGATGCGACTCTGTTTTCATTCCAAGTGCAAAGAAATTCTGTTTGGATGTTTATAGATTGATCCAAGGCATCGTTATGGGCATAACCTGCACTTCTATTATGAAGAATGGTGCCAAAAGCAAGGCGGGGCAACCTTTCTTCGACTGGTGAGTTGTGAGACCCTGTCTTTCCACCAAATTAATGGTGATAGCAGAGTAAGCATGTTTCTGATAATTTGTTGGCAGTGATGCATTGTCTTTTTGAAGAAAAATGTGAACATATCTTCGATTATTTCAGGGTCTTCCAACTTTCACTTCATAGATTTCTATACTTCTCTGTCAATTTTTTGACAACTCTCTTCACAGAATTGATATTGTTATTCATCGAGATTAAATAGGGTGTTAGAGGTGTAAACGCATGACCATTATGAAATATATGTTAAATCATGAGGCACAATATGATGATACACTTGACTAATGACTATGACTTGATTTTCAACACATGAAATATGTGCATCATTTATTGCTATTTTTTTTCTACCTTGCATCGAGAACGCCAGTGCCCCGACTGCTGGGTATGCAAGCCCAGAGCTCGCCGTCGCCTTGGTTGCTGCCATGCCGGTAACTCTCTCTCTCTCTCTCTCTCTCTCTCTCTCGCTCTCTCTCTCTCTCTCTCTCTTTCACACACACACACACACACACACACACACACACACACACACACGTCCGTGTGCTCATGCATGATAAATTCATATGTGAATCCATAGAGAAGTTTCATGCTATGTGGTCTATCATACATCTTTTTGATCTATGTTAGGTTTAATTAAATTTAAGTGTAAGTATTTCATGAAATGTGGTCTACCTTCCCCTTATATCTAAGACATGGGGTTTTTCTTTAATTCTTTCAAGATGAGTCCAGGGGATATATATATCAAGTATGACCCTGTATTTTGCTTCTCTGTATTATTGAACGGCCATGTTTGCTGTCTTTGGGACATTTTGTATAGTATTCATCTATAATGGATTCCATCAATCTTGAGTTAGCTCATGCATGCATTTGTTTGGGATCTTGAGTTCTTTTTCATTGCAGTTTTAATATCAACCCTGCTTCGAATCCATGCGTGTAAACTTATTGTTGGTAATTCCCAAGTTTCGAATCCCTGAAATCTTTTTCATTAGCTTCTAGGAATTGCCCTACTTTTTGGATTGCCTCCGCCAACAAGCAAGCTGTGATCGACCCACACGAAGGCAGCAACTGCTACTGAGAACCCCACCCCATGATGAGGGGTATCCATAAAAAAAATAAAGAGGGATATGATACAAATATATACAATCCATATTAGCTCCATTTACATCCCAATCATTAAGTAAATAAATGTTTTTTCAATGATTTCCTGAAGTTTTCATCTCTTTTTGTTTATTTTTGCTAAAATATTTGTTGCACTGCTTACGGTCCATTGTGATTAGGGTGTCTTTTTTATTATGTCATTTTAAATGGACAATGTGGTGCGTCACGATTGGGTTGTAAGAAAATGTAGCAAATCAATTGGGTAGCAAAAATGCTCTCTAAAGCCAATCTAAAAGCAAGTTCGGCAAATTAATCAGGTGGCAATGCTATTCAGCCAACCTAATTGCCAAACCCATAACCAATATTTTTATTCAACCAACCTTTGGCTATGAGGTTGATTGAATAGAGCATTATCAAGTGGGATCTATGTATTGGGTGATGTACTGAATAGCTTTAAACAAACAACCGATTCATATGGAACACACCCATGAGCAGCACTATCCTTTCGTTTCAAGTACTAAATTTGGCTTTTGTGCCAATGAGTTTTAGAAGTAGCTACATTGGAGGGACATTGGGATTCAAGGATAGGTCCCATATGAATCGGTTGTCTGTGATAAATTTTTATTGAATAGAACAATGCATATACTATTCGATTTGGATCTACATGTCTCTATAAATCATACGATAAATAATAAATCACAGTTTGTTTAATTGATGGTCGAGATTGAGTGTGATTCACCGGTTGGGTCAAGATGCCACGGAAGACTGCGATTGTGACAAGGGGGCGAAGGGCGGTGATGGCAAACAACGTTGACCCATGATGGTGATGGTTCGGTGGAAGAAGATGGCGGCCGACTAACGGTCGATTGGGACGGTGAGCGATGGATGAACTTAGCTTCTTTTTTTTAATCTCAAAATATTATTACCGCTCACGAAATATCATTATCACCCTTAAAATATTGTTATCACCCTCGAAATATTGTCATCACTGTCGAAATATTTTTTTGCCACCTTTGAAATATTATGACTTGACTCGAAATATTATTCTCGCCCTCGAATTCTTTCGCGTGCCGACAGGCACGGGCATTACTAGTATATATATATATATATATATATATATATATATATATATATATATATATATATATATATATATATATATATATATATATATATATATATATATATATATATAAACCTTTGAAATATTATGACTTGACTCGAAATATTATTCTCGCCCTCGAATTCTTTCGCGTGCCGACAGGCACGGGCATTACTAGTATATATATATATATATATATATATATATATATATATATATATATATATATATATATATATATATATATATATATATATATATATATATATATATATATATATATATATATATATATATATATATATATATATATATATATATATATATATATATATATATGGGGCAGAGTCGATCCTGGCCTTTGTGTTGGGAAATACAGAGTTGGAAACTTCACGCTTTAATGCATGAAACGAATATGATTTTTTAAGCATGATTTGCTTCCACTCGGATAGAGTTTACTGATGGGATAATTATGAACCTGCTTTCAAGATACAATAAAGTCTTTAGCAGTCCATGTTTAGTAACAATGAAAACCTCTGAAGAACTGTCATTAACATTGAAAATCAGGAAGAATGAGAGAACCAAACTACGAGTAAATGAATGATTTGATATGTCTAGCAGTATAAGTCTATCTCTATTTAAAAGACTTCAAATGGACACGATATCATAGGGTATGTCTTTGCAAAATGGCGTGTAGACATATCTTTAGATCAAAAGGCACATCATCAGACCAAGAGATGTTGGGATCCGAGGCCCCGATGCCCACTTACAGGGTGGATACCAATACCAGATCTCAATGTTGTGCACACACCGTGACGATTCGAAGAGTGTAACCAGAAGCGACGTGCTACGGATCAAGGAACAGAGCCCTGTGAAAATCGAAGAATTCGATGCACCAAACAATAGTATGAACAACACGGATTCGCAGACAATCAAAGATTTGGATTATCACGATCAAAAGATTAAACTTGCAAATAGGTCACCTTTTGTCGGACCTTGTGTACAACATAGTAGGGAAAATGACACTCTCATAAATACTTAGTAACCTCTTAGTGCAACTATAACTTAGTAGTAGTTATAGACATAGTTAACTTGGAATGGTCTAACCATGTATCCAGTTGCAGCCGAGGTTATTAAGGTCTTGAAGATTCCAACTCCTATCCACTTATAAGGATCAAGCTAAACTTAATGTTAGTGTGAATAGGTTTACTAGTAATGGGTAACATAGGAGGATTATGAGTCTTTAAAACATAGTTCTCCTGATTGGATTCCTAAGTTTCATCTTCTATAATGCGCTCTAGTGAGAAATCTTGGTTGGACTAGGGCTCACTAGGTGCGACCACCCTATTGGGACCAAGCTCTTAGGATGGGGATAAAATTAACCTTATCTAAGTTAGTGGAGAATTATCATGAATGAATTAGCATTCACTAGAACATGATCAGTTGACTAAAGTTGACTTTTCTAGTTTCTACGGATTGCATTAGTCACCTAAGTGGATTAGGTTGGCCTTCCTAACATTTAGGGAATATCACCATGGTCACAATGTTGACTTTTCTATAATATGGGATGAGTCATATATATCCACCTAAGCGAAGGACTTCTAGTCTCTCTCGGATTCATTAATCCTATTGTACTAATGATTGGATCCTTATTATTTAGGGAATTGTCATATATGTAAATAGTACATAATGGTTAATTAATTAATTAAGTGAATAACTCATTAATTATTTAATTAATTATCTTATAGCTTATCTAATTGGATAAGGAGAAGCCATCCCTATAAGTTCGAAGAGCGTGAGTGTGTTCACACTAGGACCCCACTTTATGGGAGTCACTTTCCATATAGGAATCCTCATCTCTCTCGTTCCATTAGGAGCCCCAATCTCACTAGGAGAGTGCCTAGTGACTGGTCAGAGGAGTCCAATAGGACTCCCTTGTGGTTGGCCACATGGTCTCTTAGTGGGAGTAGGATTCCCTAATAGTAAGGCCCAAACTTGTAAGATTGGACGTCCATGAGTATAGGGATTGATCCCACACATGATGGAATCCAAATCCCACAAGGATCTAGGGGAGGGGCCGGCCACTAGGAGTTACTTAAGCCTTGTGGACGGCCTCCTCTAACCCTAATCTCAAAGGGAGATCGGCCACACACATGGAAAAAGAGAGAGAGAGAGAGAGAGAGAGAGAGAGAGAGAGAGAGAGAGAGGGGTTGTCACCACTCCGAGGGCTTTATCTAAGATCTCCATTAGAGTTTTTTAAAGAGCAATGAAGAATAAGACTCACAAGTCTATCCAAGTTCAATCTACGTTGAGGAATAGGAGTTGCTATAGGAAGAAAGTGATGCATCTACTCGGGTGATCTTCATCATCTTCTACTCCGATCTTCTTCATGGGTGTCGATAAATCCCATGAGGTAATCTTATAAGTATTCTATAGGTTGTATTGTATGATTAATTTTATTTATGCATGATTCAATTTTATAGTTCATAAGATCAAGCGATGAACACGATCTGATATTCATCAAAACACTTCCGCCGTGCATCCAAAACCATCACTAAGGTATTCTGGATATTAAAAAAATTACAATTTATACTCTTGGATGTGCCAAGGTGAAATCAGTTGGTGCATATAGAGTGCATCTTACTGAGCAATGAGGTTTTTCTTTTGATTTCACCACTCCAATAACTGAGCTTTGAGTTTTCTTTTGATTTCACCTCCACTTCATTAACCATCACTTTCTTTTCAAATGCCTCGCAAAGGGGAACAAGTTAGTTTGATATACATTGTTCGCTCCATTTCATAATAGCTACAACTTTTAGGTGAGATGCTTGTTGGGAATGTGGCTTAAAAAGAGCCTATATGGACCACATGAAAGACTCCATGGATCGTGTGCGGCAGAAGACGGAGCAAGAAAAGGCTCAGGAGATAGATTTCACCTATGTGAATCCATCTGCAACAGAAGCCACAGGCTATCAATAATTTCTCTTGGGCGTCCACAATTTTCTCCAGGGTGAAAGCGGCTGCCAACGCGGGTTCAACAACGTTTTCGCATGAGACTCCTTCCCAAAGTTGGATACGGAGTTGAGGGTTATAAAGAGAGGCTCTACCCCAAACCCAGGGTATCGAAAGGGCCTTTCCAAGGTTGAAAGGGCAGCCATCATCAAGGTAGAGGGAGGGGAACCCATTCGAGGTCCATGAGTTTCGAGGAGGATTTCTTCTTGTTCTCGGGGTAGGCATGGGCTGCATGATCTTTTCTCCTTGGGGGTAAAATCTGTGAGGCTGTGGTGTGAGAGATTGGTAGAGCCTAGCAAACTTATACTCTTGTTTTCCCATACTAGGAATCCATTGACCATTATCGCCTGAATCTTGTGTGTTGATTCCTTGTGGGTTGATTGCTTGTGCTTGGTTCAATCTTGTTGGTTGTGGTTGTCTCCCCGGTGGTGGTTCTTGGCACCTTGAGTTCTCTGCACTGCGCAAGCCCCTTGGTGCAGATCCCAACAATGGTAACTTTTTTTTGTGGTTTTCAAAGGGAGAGGCCACAATCGGACCTCCGGGAAGGGCCACATGCCGGCGCTAGCAGAGGAAGACCATCACACGGCCGGAAAACCAAACCGCCATCAGGTGGAGGGAAGCGCCATCTCCGGCACACGCCCAGTTGGCACCACGGCCTTTACCAAGCCCTAAAGTAAGGGAGAAAAAAAAAACAGACACACCATGCTGCTCCCAGCAGGAGACCCTACTAGCACCCGAAAGAAGGAAGATGTAGAGACCAAAACACCAACCCTTAAACAAGATCCAAAAATCGACAACCTACCGCCAGCTCAAGCAGCACAGGAAGACAAGATTCGAGTCGCAGCATGCCTATAAACCATCGCTGACCGCCATTGTTGCCTCGGGTGGCCAAGAGCCGCTCACCACCCCGAGGAGGCATTCTGAACATCCACCGACAAAGATCCTCGATGTCGGGCCAAATCCGACTCATTTGCAGTACTGGACAAGACATCGCCCTCCAACGCCGAGCGAGGGACATTAACCGAATAAGGAAAGAGGCCGTGCGACTCCAGCACGACGAGCACAAAACGCTAACTGCCGGAGACCCCCTTTTCACAGAGGGTGGAAGAGGGGCCATATCCCACCCGCAAAGCTGTGCGGACCCAAATCCTGGCCTCTCCGGAGTCTCCGGCAGCATCCGAGGAGGCCGAGAAGCCGCTTGGCAAAATCCTAACTCTAGGGGAGAAAGGGGACAACGCTCCGAGCCTTGAATTGAAAGTGACAATTTACAGAATATGTACATGACTTAATCAAACAATGGTAACTTAATATGGTATTAGAGTTATATTTTTCTTGTTCCTCCTTTATCCTCCCATGGTTGTTTGTTCCAACGCAGGAGGCCACACGTGTGGAGGATGCTAGCACCCTTTGATCTACATCGTCGGCCGCCTCTTCGACAGCTCGACCTTCTAGTGAGTTGGTACAGTAACAAAACATGCATATGCACATCTTGATGACAGCCTTGCTATGTTAAATTGCTTCTATTATTCAAAGCTCTCAATGAACACAAACATCTAACCCATCTCTACTCCTGTTCAGATACCAACAGCAAGTCCATGGTTGTAGGCACACACATACAGGAAGAGGGAAAACAAAGAGAAAAATCCAAACACCAGACTGAAATCAAAACATTCCTGAACCAATTTCAGTACTGAAATTTCTCGAGTGGGCCAGGGTGCTCGGTCTGCATCTGCACCACCTTCTTCCACGAAGGCCGGCCCGAGATGGCTCTCCACCACCTCTCCACATTCTTTCTCGATGCGAACAGCCTGCGGCCCCTCTCCGACTTGGTCAGGAGATAGTGCGAGTTGGGGAGGTGCGAGAGGTCCGCGAGCGTGAACTCGTCCCCTGCCAAGAACTCGCTCTCTTCGAGCCTACTGTCGTAGACATCAAGCACCTTCGACAACTCCTTCTCGCTCTTCTCGATCAGGGCCTGGTCTGGCTTCATGCCCATTGGTATCGCAAAGGCCAGATGGAAGACCAGGGCCGAGCTGGGTGGTTCGAAGCTCTCGGCTTCCGCTTGTAGCCACTGCTCGATCGATGATCTCTCCAGGGCACCGGTGCCTAGAAGGTCCTTGTTCCCCTTGTCCATGTACTTCTCCGATATGTACCGGCATATTTCCCTTGAATCTAGAGAGAAAGGAGACCCTTGAAGATCATAGTTTATATTCATATAGTACTAGTACTAGCTTTATAAAGATAATTAGAAATTTATGATTCAAGCATGAATTTAGTGCTTCTCAAATTAGGGATCAGTTCACCCTTAGTGGAATGGGGTTAGGAATCTTAATTCTTTCATTAACAACTATAATGATACTTCAACATTCTAATGATCCATTGTGCGTAAACTATACATATAGTTCATAAAGTTTTACTTCATGATGCGCAATTATAGTCTTATAGATCAAAAGATATGTTGAGTTGTGCCTCGATTTGGACAGCGGTTTCTAGTGGATTTTTGATCGTCTTCGTCCGTGGTTTTTTTCGATCTGGACTTTCCACGTAAAATCGATGTCTCGTGCTGTGGTGTGTGCTTCGCTCTTTAGCTCTTCTTGCTTATTATGCTCTTCGTTTGTATGCGATTGTTCTGTGTGTGCGATTCGTCTGGGGATTGTTTGTAAGTTGACTCACATAATCATTAGGGTTTACTTTACAGTCTTTACCTAGAATTGTGCGCTTCCCATCTTTGAGGGTCACTTGGCCAGAGGAATCCTGCAAGATCAAAGGACGAAACCGGATTAAATTTCTCATCAAGACGAGATCGAACAATGGAAATGTAGGCATTCTGATGATGACTTGCCTGTAGCCTGAGGTACTCGGGCACATTACGGTCCCCCTTGTATGTGTCGATACGAATGAGCTGGAACTCCACGTCCTTCTCGAAGAGACAGGTCAGCACTCGGGCCGCATCGGTGGATGCGGGCAGTCCGAACACCTTCAAGCTCCCCATCCTTCCCTTCCCCCTCTCGCTACGTCTCGAATTCGTATGAAGCCTGCAACCTCGAATGAAAACCGAAACACGAGGGGGATTTTTAAGGTGAGTGATGGTTAAGAAGGATAAATAAAGAAAAGAGAAAAGAGAAAGATCAAAGCGAAAGCGAAAGCTAAAAGCTTGCTTGCTTACAAACAAGTGAAAGAAATTGTTCTCTATCTGGAGATCAAGATGAAAAAATATTCTGCATGTAATAACAAGGTACAACCTCTCAGTCAACAAAGGAATAGGCAGGAATCGTACAGCATGTGGTTTAAGAAGCTTGTTATACCTTTTCCAGGCCAGGCAATTAGATTAAGGGCAAATTACAAAAACCTCCCCTGAACTATACACCTAATTTTATATTGGTCCCTAAACTTTTCTCTTTTTTTTTTTATCAATTCGAACCCTGAACTATGCTCCGTCTATGGTTAGCGCCCTCTGTCAACTTTTATTCCGAAAATACCCTTATCAATTTCTAATAAGACTCAGATTACTTTGGAAATATTTAAGTTATGCTTACTATGACAAGGATATTTTTGGGATAAGATGTTGATGGAGGGGGCTAACGGCAGATGGAGCATACTTCAGGGATCGAATTGTTAAATAAATAAGTTGAGGGACAAATATGAAATGAGGAGTATAGTTCAGGGGAGGTTTTTGTAATTTGCCCTTAATTTAACACAATCTTCACCAAAAAAAAAAGGTGTACCCTTGTACGGCATGAATATCAATGAATTTGTGGATAGACGCAGGAGATGGACATGTGCTTGCAGGTAGAGGGAAAAAGAGATGGTACAGCCATTGATCCTTGGGTGCAGTAGTTAGGGGGTGTTTGGCATGCGGAACATCAGTTCCGCTTAATCCCCATCCAGCAGAGGGTATTCCCATTAATAGTCAAATCTAGTGTAAATTCGATGGCTTAGCGAGTGGTTGGTAGAGAAACGCACGGAGCGACCGACGATTTCTCGTTCCCAACTCTTCATTCCGTCAGAACAAATACTAGCCGTTACTTTTAAAATCTGGAACCGGTAATATAAACGGGCGGTTCCGGATTAATGCCAAACACCCCCTAAGGTACCACTCCTCGAAAAGGTAGATCATAGTGGAGTTTTTTGCGCTGGTCTATGCCTGTAATATGTACCTTAGTCAGCAAGTTCAGGTTCGACAATATTTCAGCTCATGTGAAGCTCGGAAAAAATCGGCAAAAACAAAAAAACTTGGAATAAAAACGGAGAAAAATCATGAAAAGAATGGGTTCGAGATTTAATAGGCTAAAGTAAAATTTGAAAAAAAATCGAAGAAGTTCAGAAGTTAAAAATAAGGATAATATATGGTTATTTAATATATTAAAATTTTCTCTCAAAACTTTTTGGCCTATGTTTGAGCAAATAAGACATTCATAACTTATAAGTACAATAATATTAGGCAAACAACAATCGATAAAACTACATCCACATCCCAATTACGATTCATCAACAAAACTACATAAATATCTACATAAGATCATGCCAAAATAAATATTACAAAATCCAATATGTTCAAAAATCATTTGTTAAAATATAAAATTATACAAATCCTAGTTAGAATTCATCAACTCATCAAGCATATCAAATCCCAATTTTGCATCATCCTCCATTGCTATGTGTTCTTCGTTTACAGAAGGACTCACAATCACCAAAGTTGCTGATTAAATAACAACTTCTTGAGAAAGCTACAGTAAAATTTGTGATTTTGATTACTTGAACAAGTCGTGATTAAAAGTAGCAAGTTTTTGGCTTATGCTAAGTTCGCATTTAAAACACGACTATTTCAGTAAGTCACAGTTTTTGTGACTATGATTTGTACTGACATACAATAGAATAGGTTTCTAGATGAGGAGGTAATTGTGAGACCTTCAACACCCAAAATTTCAGAAACTCTTCCATCAGAAATTATTGAGGATGATATATCACCTTAGGAGATAGACATGTTTAGAGATTTTTCTTGAAGGATTTTCCAATACGAATTTTTATATGAGCAATTAAAGTCTACTATTTTCGGATCATATCTTCTTCACTCTAGAAATCAGCTCGACTGTCGAAAATTTTCATCGATCATTTGGCTTAGCCTCCTAAATTAGGGTTGTACTCCATTGTCGGCTCCATCTCAATCGGATAGAACCCCAATGATGAGGATGACTCACTCTAGAAGTGATTCTGTTATCGATTTGAGTTGTGCTAGGTGCACCTTTTATTGGTTCAACTAGTGCGAGAAATGCATAATTAGTGACCAAATCCATATTTTCAAGTAAAATCTTTATTCCGTAAGGTTATCATCACTAATGGGATGATAATTAAGACGGGATCTATTAGTAAATAAATGTAATTAGAGAGCTATTCTCAGCTCCCCAAAGGGGGCAAAAATGTATGGAAGAGGGACTCTTTGCATACTTTGAAAGCAATAGCCCAGTACTAAAACATAACAGCCAAGTCATTACCATGAACCATAGGTTTGGCATTCATAAATAATCAAGCAAAAAGAGGAAATTTCAAAAACAAGAAAAAAAAGGGGGACTTAGTGAGCCGTCCCTGACAAAGAGATCAGTTAAGCCTAAGGACTTTGAAATGCTGTGGACGAAATTGCCCTCCACAGCATTTTAAATTTTCTTTTGGTATGCCACCAAACCAGTGAACCATCTAGCCACCGGACACCGACCACTGAACTACTCGCCGCCGCCGAAGTTGCTCACTGCCACCATCGACCGATCGTCGCTTGCCACCACCGTCGAACCAAACCTAACCCTGAGATCTACAGGCCATGGGATGAACCCTAGACCTGAGATCTGCTGCACGTAGAACGCCACCGCCGTCGGAGCTGCTCGCCACCGCCACCTCTGTTGCTCGCCGAACGCCACCGCACCGGAGCTACTCACCGCTGCCCCCACAGGCTCTGCTGCAGCCGCCGCCACCGGAGCTGCTCGGGAGAGATGGAAAAATAAAACAAGGGGATAATTTTAGGTTTACCAAGTGTTAATATATATACCGGGTTGGGTTCTATGTACAGTCGGGTCGGGTTGTATGGCTATACATGTACATATATATTGGGCCTGAGTCCCTCAATAGAGATCATTCCATTCTCTCCAAACCCTAGCCGTTATCTCCTAACATGGTATCAGAGCTCTAGGGATTCTCGCCCAACGACGGCAACGATAGCAGCCCACCTCCAGCTCTCCCGACGCCAGACAGGCCCCCCCCCAGCCCCGTCCGATCACTCCCAGCCCCTCCCGCCCAGTCCCCCCCCCCCTGACCACTCCCGCTCCCTCCGATCACCCCCAACCACTCCCAACCCTCCCCCAGCACCTCCCGACCACTCCCCCCCCCCCCCCCCCCCCCCAGCCCCCTCCGATCACCCCCAGCCCCTCCCCCCCCCCCCCCCCCAGCCCCCTCCGATCACCACCAGCCCCTCCCGGCCCCCCCAACCACTCCCCCCCCCCCAGCCCCCTCCGATCACCCCCAGCCCCTCCCCTCCCCCCCCCCCCCCCCCCCCAACCCCCTCCGATCACCACCAGCCTCTCCCCCCCCCCCCAACCCCCTCCGATCACCACCAGCCCCTCCCCCCCCCGCCCCCCCAACCACTCCCCCCCCCCCCCCCAGCCCCCTCCGATCACCCCCAGCCCCTCCCCCCCCCCCCCCCCAACCCCCTCCGATCACCACCAGCCCCTCCCCCCCGCCCAACCCCCTCCGATCACCACCAGCCCCCCCCCCCCGCCCCCTCCCCTATCCCCCTTCGATCACCCCCAGCCACTCCCAACCCCTCCCTCCGCCCGATAAGCCCCCCTACCTCTCCCCACCACCCGCAAGCCCTCTACCGGTTCCCTCTCCTTTGAGTTTCCTCCATGACGCCTCCTACAGTGCCGTCAGTCGTTGCGATCTCTCCACCGCTGAAGGCTGACCACCTTTCAGTTGTTCTCGGCCAGCGACTGGCCTGATTGGTCGCTCACCGTCGAGGTCGCGCTCTCCAGTCGCGATCTTTGGGGCCACATCACCGGCGATGATCCTCCTCTAGCTGCCTCCTCCGGCTCCTCCTCTGTCACCAGCAGTGCCGCGTCTTCTGCTGCGACTGCTACCATGGCAACCACGGTTGCTGCTCTCACGTGGCGCCACCACGATCAGGCCATCCGGGCATATCTTCTGGACTCCGTTGCTCGTCCGCTCCTTGTTCTCATCGGTCGCCTTCCTACAGCGTGCGCGATGTGGGAGTATCTTCGGGACCGATTTCTCTCACGTGGTGGCGCCCGCCGATATCAGCTTATCTGTGACTCGCAGTCTGCTCGTCAGGGGGAGCGTACGATTCAGGACTTCTTCAGTCTGATGAGTGCCTACTGGCATGAGCTGAACTCCCTGATCCCGGAGCGGTGTGCTTGCCCACGCTCTAGGGATTTCCAGCGCTATCTTGATGAGGGCCACCTGCACCAGTTCTTGGCAGCGCTTCGGCCGAACTTTGCCCTCACCGCTGCTCAGCTCCTGCACCGTGAGCCACTCCCTAAGCTAGAGGATGCACTTCTCGCCTTGGTCGATCAGGAGACTCGCCTTCAGACTCAGGGAACTCGTCCTCCTCTACTTGCTCCTGGCTCAGACACTGTCCTGGCGGCCGGGTTCTCCGATGAGTCTGTCTTCTGTCACTACTGCAAGGAGCCCGGACACATGAAGCGTGAATGTCCTACACGTCCTCCACGCAACCCCCGCTGGGGTCTGGATGAGAAAGTATCACGCTGGGCTCCTGCTTCCCGGGACAATCGACGCGGCGGTCGAGGTGGATGGGGCTGTGGACGTGGTCCATCCTTCTTCCGCCACTTTGGCGGGACATCGGCTACTGTAGAGCCCTCGACGCTCCCCCTACTACCACTGCACCTCCGCGCCTGTGCTGGACCGTCTTCAGCACCTCGAGAAGCTCCTCCTTCGTCACCTAGCCTCCACCGACTCCGCGACTGCTCACGGCTTGTCTGTCACCTCTGGTACTACTGCTCCATGGATCTTCGATTCGGGTGCCTCCTGTCATCTCACCTTTGACTCCACTGTCCTCACTGACTGTTCTCCTACTCCCACTCTTACCTAGAGATCCGCACTGCGGATGGAACCTTAGTTCCTATCCCGTAATATGGATCCATCACTACTACCTCTGATCCTTCTGGTCGCCTGACCCTGCCCCATATCCATCATGCCCCCCGTCTTAACATTAATCTGATTTCTATCAGCTCTCTTTGCGACTCTGGACTGACTGTCACCTTCACCCCTTCTGTTTGTGTTGTGCAGGATTCGCGAACGGGTCGGAGGATTGGGCTGGGCCGTAGAGCAGGAGGCCTTTACCAGCTGAACCATCTACATGTATCTTCTGTTCCTGCTGCGCCTGTTTTGTCTGTTACTTCTGATGCCGACCTGTGGCACAGAAGGTTAGGTCATATATCGAGTGATTGACTCAAAAGCATTTTCCGTTCAGGCGCTTTGGGTCGAGCGTCCTTCTCCCCTCTCTCTGTTTGTACGAGTTGTAGACTGGCAAAGCATCTAGCCCTTCCTTTCTCTGCTAGTGCTTCCCAATCTGATGCTTTATTTGATTTAGTACATTCTGATATTTGGGGTCCTTCACCTGTTGCATCTATTTCTGGTTTCATATATTATGTGTGCTTTATAGATGACTACTCTAGGTGTACCTGGGTTTATCTTATGCGTCACCGGTCTGAAGTCCCTCACATCTTTAGGAGATTCACCACTATGATACATACGCAGTTTGGTCGGCGCATCAAGACTTTTCGGTCTGATTGTGCCAAGGAGTATCTCTCCTCTGAGATGCGTGAGATTCTTCAATCTCACGGCACTCAGCAGCAGTTCTGTCCCCACACTCATGAACAGAACGGAGTTGCCGAACGCAAGCATCGTCATGTCCTTGAGACCGCACGAGCCTTGCTTCTCTCTGCGTTTGTCCCTCACTCCTACTGGGCTGAAGCTGTTATGACGGCTGTCCACCTCATCAATATCACTCCGTCGTCTGTTCTATCCGGTGCCACATATGAGCACCTTCACTCCAGCCCACCTGACTACTCTCTTCTTGGGTCCTTTCCCCCCAACACCAAGCAAAAAGAAGTATCTGCTGTTGGCCACAGATTACTTCACCAAATGGTTTGAAGCGGTGCCACTCTTCCGAGAGACTGATGATGAAGTCATCAAGTTCATTAGACATAACATCTTCTTAAGATTTGGCACGCCACAAGTCATAATTGCTGACAATAGAGCTCAATTCGATTCCGACAAGTTCCGGGAGTTCTGCCTAAACAACAGAATTAAACTTTTCTACTCAATACTAAGGTACCCTCAGTGCAATGGTCAAGCCGAAGCCTCTAACAGAGCTATCCTTGGTCTACTCAAGAAGAAGCTGGAAGACAAGAAAGGATTGTGAGAGCAAGTCCTACCAGAAGTCTTGTGGGGCTATCGAATTACCCCGAGAAGATCAACGGGGTTCTCACCCTTTCGCCTAACCTATGGATCAGAAGCAGTTCTTCCAACAGAAACCATATCAAACACTCTGAAGACCAGAACAATCGAAGAAGGGGTTAACGATGAGCTTCGAATCGATGATCTTGATCTCTCTGAAGAGTTACGAGATCAAGCAACCATTTGCGTTGCCAAATATCAATAGAGGATCAAACTAGCCTACGATCAGAAGGTTAGCAAGAGACGATTCCCAATTGGCAACCTGGTTCTCAGAGTAGTCTTCTACAATACTAAAGAGCACAGCAGCGGAAAACTAGCTCCCAACTGGGAAGGACCATACATCATCGAATCAATAGGAGGCAAAGGGTCTTATCGTCTAATCACTCTAGAAGGAGATAGACTGCCACGAGCTTGGAACGCTAGACATCTCAAAATATTCTATCCTTGATGTAAACTCCATGCTGAATAAAGATTACTTTCAAATGTCCATCTCACTACTCAAGGTCTCAAGAAGTTTCAAGTCAACTACCTTCAAATTTCCAGGCCATTTAATAAGTTTGGGAACTCATATATGTTGCAACACGACCCCTTACAGGCAGATGTTAAATGGTTTTAGGTTGTGAAACAAAACAACCTTCAAGCTACCAGGTCATTTAACAAGTTTGGGAGCTCATGTTGCGACACTACCCCTTACAGGCAGATGTTAAATGACCTTCAACTACCAGACTGTTTAATAAGTTTGGGTGCTCGAGTTGCGACTCGACCCCTTACAGGCAGATGTTAAATAGTTTCGGGTTGCAATACAAAGCAACCTTCAATTACTAGATCTCTTAACAAGTTTGGGTGTCTGAGTTGCGACTCAACCCCTTACAAGCAAATGTTAAGCACATTCAAACATTCCCTTCAAAGCGCAAACATTCAAAGAATTCAACACAAGAGACATTCGATTCAAACATCAAAAATAAGTCTTTATTTTTCATACTTTCAAATACAAGGAAGCTTTTACATGTGCAAGGTTTACAGATATAAAAGCGAAGGGAAGAGAATATATCAAGGCTTGGCCACACTTGGAGCACGCGACTTGTCACCTTCAGATCCACCACGTACGAGCCTTGCTCACGGCAGACGCTTTGGAAGACAGGACGCCGCTAGTGTGAGCCCTGAGGGCTTCTACCGCCTTCTCTGCCGTCAATCTGAAACTCTCGCACTCGGCGCGTGTCTGCTCAAGCTCCTTCTTAGAGGCCTCCTCCTTGGCTAAAGAAGCAGCTTCCTTTGCAGCAAGCTGGGCCTTCAGTTCCTTTATTTCCACCGCATGTTCGATAGCCAAGGTCTCCACTTTGAAGAATCTGTTCTTCAATTCGTGGAGCTCATGACCCCGAGCCGTGTAGTTATCGAGCCATCTCTTACTCTCAATCCTCTCCTTGCGGAGAGCTTCCTTCTTGATAGACAAGGTTTCTTTCTTGGCAGACAAAGCTTCCTTCAGCTTCTCCTTCTCCTCGTTCGCGGCCTCCAATTGAGCGGTCAAGCGAGAGACTTCTGCCGAAGCCCCCCGCTCACCGGCCCTCCTGAAGAGCCTACTAGCGAGTTTCAGGACCGCTGAGTTCTACCAATAACCAATAGAAAGTCAGAAATATCTCGGAAGATTACAACTCAAAAGCCAAGTCATACTGATGCGCTTACCACAACTTCAAGCCTGTTGTAGACCTCGTCCAGGGTAGCGTAAGGAAGATTGCAGAGCTTCCGGATCACACCCGTTGGGTGGTTGATATCAACCTCACCCAAATCTCTAATCATCTGAGACGAGCCGAAAAGAACATCTGTCGATAATGGAAAGGTTCGACAGTTATAATTTCGAATATCAGATGTAGTAAAGAGAAGAGAAGTTAGCAGAAATGTACCTGTGGCATCGACTCGAGACGCTACGGCCTTGCCTTTCCCCCGATCAGAGCTCTTACCCCTGGGGGTTGACTTCTCCTTCATGGGGGATACCTCAGGTGGGGGTTGGGGTGTCCCAGCCTCCACGCGACTCCCTCCCTCCCTTTGCAAAGGGGAAGAAATGTCGCGGGGAGGAGTGATCTCCCCTTCCTCATATAGTTCGCCGACCTGTTGGAGAGTGGCCATGAGGGCAGCCGTCTCCTCCGCCATCTGGGCAGCCGAAGGACGAAGCACAAGTGGAGGTTGCTCAACCTCCAACCCCCCGCTCGTCGAAGCCCCCTCCAAGCGAGGGAAGCCCGGAGGTATTTGATCGAGGGGTGTGGGGTTGCTTGTAACCCCATCACTCCCCGAGTACCTTTTTCTGATGCACGTTGGGCGCTTCAAGTCTTCAAAATGATAGGTGGGCGATACTTTCTTGCCGTCGCCCACCATATCCATAACATCCTCCATTCGACGGGCCTTAGCCTCGTCGATAGGAGTAGGCGGAATCTCGTTATCTCTGCCACCTTCTCCATCTCCACCTTTACCTCCACCTTCGTTTTCATCGCCTCCTTCGTCGCCATCTCCTCTGTCCTCGCCATCATCATCATCATCATCATCATCACCGTCATCATCATCATCATCATCATCTTCGTCGTCGTCGTCGCCATCGTCATCATCCTCTTCTTCTTCTTTCTTCTCCTCTTCTTCTTCTTTCTTCTTCTCTTCTTCTTTCTTCTCCTCCTCCTTGGAGATTCTTCTTTTCTTCACTTGACCCCTGCAGGTCATCACCAGCTTCTCCACTGTCGGGTCTGAGCGGCGCCTCGCCCCGTATGCTTTCTTCTCGACCCGGACAACTCTGACAATCTTGCCCGATTCGGGATCTTCCTCGTAATCGGAGTACAAGACGTCGTTGTCTTCATACCTGGCCTGCAGCCTGTGCAAGAGGTTGGCATTGCCATGCCGGACCGGGCAGTTCAAAAACTGCTTCCACGATCGGGTACCGTAAGTCAACTCCAAGAACAAGTTGTCGAGGGCCCCGACTCGATCAGACGACCAGGCCAAGTCCCTTCCTGCAGCGTATCTCTCGATCGCATTGTGTACCTGAGAACGAGGAGTCTCAGGCATAGAAAGGGGAGTCCACAACCCAGCAACGGAGATCAGCCAATCGGTGTAGAGCTTATTAGAAGGTACGGTGTCGGTGATCGGGCGGAGCACGGAGACACCGTGCAGATTGAAGAAAGGGATGTCCTTCCTCGAGACCCACTTATAGTGGTAGAAGAAGTAGCCTAACTCTATCCAGGTCACTTCACCTTCAGGAATGCTGGAGTAGCAAGCCCTGAGCTCCTCTTGGAAGTCTGACTCCACTCGGCAGAATACATAGATTATCCTCCATGTATTCCCCGATATCTGCCCCGGACAAAGTCCCAAAGTGTTCAGCACTCGGGTAGCGAACGACAGCAGAGGGAGGCGCAGCCCGCAGTTTAGCTGGCCGATAGTGACGACCGTCCACAGCACCTGCTCCTTACTGGCGACCCCCATGAAGACGATCCGCTTGTCGATCCCGAAGGCGGATTGGACTTATGCGAGAGCTGGTCGGTGATTCCCTTCCGTGAAGCAGGCGAGCAACTTCTGCCACTTATCCCTTTTCACATCAGTGAGCTTGCCGCTAACATTATACTCGAAGACAGGCTCCTCCGACAACGGCATCAGAGGCCCTAAGATGAAGCTGGCCTTCGGGATGTGCTCGGGCCTGGAAGGTGCAGAGGCAAACGCCACTCCCATGTGCCTCTTGCCAAGTACCCCGAGGGCACCTTTACCCTTGCCTCTGCCGATAGGCTTAGGCGATACCTCAGCCTTCTCCTTTCCCCTCTTGGACAGAACGACATTCTTGAACTTTAGGCTGCCGGAGGATACCATTTCAACCGATCGGAAGAACGCGGACAGCAGGGGATTCGGGAGTGAAAAGTTCTGGACTTTGAAAAAATTTTGAAAGCGTGAGGCAAAAATAAAATCCAGAAAGAGCTTATAAACCCCGAAGAAACTGGTACGAAAATCGAAAGGACACGTGGCGTCACTAGATCAAAAGCCATGTTTTCGAATGGGACACGTGGCATCAATCTGGAGGAAGCGCTCTTCCAAGCGAACCGTCGAAACCAGACGAAGCGTCAGACCAGCTGAACCGCCGGTCCAGATAAACCGCCGGTTCAAGCGAACCACCGATCCAGAAAAATCACCGGTCCATGTGAACCACCGGCTCAAGCAAAACAGCGAACCTGGAGAAACTACAACTCCAGAACACCTCGCCTTCCATCGGTTAAAATTGACCGATCGGTCAAATATGACCGATCGAACAAAATTGATCAATCGCCATTCGAAGACTTTACCCGTTTGACAGGCAGGCGATCGGGTAAATTACCAAAGGATCGGGCAGAAAACAGGCTCTTTTGCCCGATCGCCTCAACCTCCACCGATTGAATTTAACTGATCGATCAACTTTGACCGATCAGATAGATTCAACCGATAGGGTCGATTTCTACTGGATCGGGTAAAACACTTGGGTTTTTGCCCGATCGCCTCAACCTCCACCGGTTGAATTTAACAGATCGGTCAACTTTGATCGATCGGATAGATTCAACCGATAGGGGTGATTTCTACTGGATCGGGCAAAATACTTGGGTTTTTGCCCGATCGCCTCAACCTTCACCGGTTGAATTTAACCGATCGGTTAAACTTTGACCGATCGGATAGATTCAACCGATCGGGTCGATTTCTACTGTATCGGGCAAAATACTTGGGTTTTTGCCCGATCGCATCAACCTCCACCGGTTGAATTTAACTGATCGGTTGACTTTGACCGATCGGATAGATTCAACCGATCGGGTCGATTTCTACTGGATCGGGCAAAATACTTGGGTTTTTGCCTGATCGCCTCAACCTCCACCAGTTGAATTTAACCGATCGGTCAACTTTGACCAATCGGATAGATTCAACCGATCGGGTCAATTTCTACTAGGATTGGGTAAAAAACTTGTATTTTTGCCCGATCGCCTCAACCTCCACCAGTTGAATTTAACCGATCGGTCAACTTTGACCGATCAGATAGATTCAACCGATCGGGTCGATTTCTACTAGGATCGGGTAAAAAACTTGTGTTTTTGCCTGATCGCATCAACCTCCACCGGTTGAATTTAACTAATCGGTCAACTTTGACCAATCGGATAGATTCAACCGATCGGGTCGATTTCTACTAGATCAGGCAAAAAAACTTGCTTTTTTGGTCGATCGCCTCAACCTCCACCAGTTGAATTTAACCGATCGGTCAACTTTGACCGATCGAATAAATTCAACCGATCGGTTCAATTTCTATTGGATCAGGCAAAGAACTTTGCTTTTTAATGTTAGAATTGGTAAGGTCTACAGCTCGTAAAACCTTTAGCTATGTATGGTTGATAGTATAGGAATGCATATTGGTACGTACCTTAGTACGTGTTCTGATTACAGAACAGAGAGCCATGGCTACATGGTAATCCACTTGAGTGGGAGACTCAAGGGACTGGTCCCATGTAACCTAAATACGTTCGCAGCTCTGATAAGGGTTGGTCGCCCTATCAGGATAAGCTGTTGGGATGACAGAGCGTAGGTGTCTCCACCACGGTCATTACTAGGCACAGTGTCTGTGGCCGAACGAAACCAACACGGTGCACAGATCAGTGAGCAGACACCGGTGCACTAAACCGTGTTTCTGCTTAGGGTAAAACGGTCCTAAACCCTGAGGAACCATGTCTGGTGGACTAACCAGTTGTGTGGTGCTTTGGCGCACCAATGTGTGAGGATCCAGATGTAGTGATCCAAAACCATGGTGTACTGGGTTACCCGGCTGGCGTTGCATCAGCATCTCACTCCTGCAGGCTATCTACACCCCTAACGGGAGGTGCGTTCCTTGGTCTGACCTACGTCGTATTAAACCCTGGCCAGGTGGTCATCAGTTGGACTGGTGACGGATCCGGTTGCTCGAAAGAGTAATCGGAGATACGATGTATATGGTTAACCTGGAAGGAACCGAGTCATATGAGCACTCGAGTCTGACGGTATTCTCCACCGCTCGAGTTGCATCATGGCACCAGTGGAGGGACATCGGGTTTACCATACTAAGCGGAGAGCAGGGGTATGAGGGAGAACATAGTAAGTCCGGGGGAATTGGAGTGCAACCTGCGTCGCACTCTGGGTGGCTACGCAGGTTAACTCGGACTCAATGATCGATGGTACACTCGGGTAGTGTGTCGATCGAGTGTTTGTTTGAAGCCATGAACCCTGGTCCCTGAAGGTTCCACCTTATCGACATTATGTATGGTTCTGATACCATCTCGTCGAAACACAGAACGTAGTTAGAGGAAGCGAGAAGTCCAAGCCTACGCTCCGTGAGTGCTTCGCACTAGTGCACGGTAGATGCGTAGCTACGTGTGTGCACTAAGGGAAAACCCTAGGTTAGTGCAGAGACGCATGTAACAATTCCTTATCATAAGTGGACTTTGCCACATGGGTGCGATGCACCGGGATATGTTGCGAGTTGACTAGTTGACTTCACTAGGGGCACCCTATGGGAACCTCAAAGAATAGTGAAATCACTGGTGCACTTCACTTATGTGTGCCTTGCAAAGTCTTGTACACGAGGAACGACCAACTAGTGACATAAGGGCGTTTTGGTCATACTATGCGCCACTATGCACTAAGGGGGCCGACCCTGAGTGGTGAGAGACTGGTCAAGGGCGGCCCTATTAGTTTCAGGAGGTTGTTGCCTCCGATGAAAGCGTCGGTCAAGAGGCACAGAAAACGGGCTGGTTTTGACCGTTTTCGAAAACAAGGAAAAGATAGAGATAAAAGAAAAGATATATAGGGAGAGGTTTGAATCAGTCAATCCTATCCGCTAGGCTTATCCATAAGGATAAGGCCGACCCTATATAAAACATAGGGAGAGAGGGGGGGACGAAATTAATGAGCCCATGCAAGCCTAGGGCCGGCCCAAGCCATATAGTGACCTTAGTGTACACTCATACTTGCATTAAATAATCCTCAACTATAATAAGGGATGTGTAAGAGGACTCGTCGAGATCCTCTGGCCTCCACAACCAACTGCTTTGTGTCTGGGTGGAAGGGCGTAGCTCGACACCCTCTAGGGTGAGGGTTATGTTTTTCCATGCCAGATAACTTAGTGGTCTCCTTCAGGATATGGTGGTTACGGGGCCAGGAGACAAGGGCTTTTTATCCCACCCTAGTGGGGGCCGCATGAACTCCCGTGCCGTAATTGCTTAGGCTTGTGGGTAAGCATCCGAAGTGGACGTGATGCATCTGTTGCTTGCACAATGGGGATCACGTGGCACTGGCCAAAAGGACAACCATGGTCCATCAAAGCCCTTAGTTGGCAGATTTGGATAGGGTCAAGGAAAGGCCCATGTAAGCGGATTGACGCTGCATGATGCCCCCTAGGGCAGGTGTAGTCGATTCCGAGATCTTACATACATGGTTAATTAATCCATAGAGGTGTCTTCGCTGTGAGGGTAGCGCTGACATTTGGATATAATTAGCTTATTTTAAAAATCTATAAAATAAGTTATTTTGCATT
Source organism: Chamaelirium japonicum (assembly GCA_947650365.1). NCBI lineage: Eukaryota > Viridiplantae > Streptophyta > Magnoliopsida > Liliales > Melanthiaceae > Chamaelirium > Chamaelirium japonicum. The sequence continues at coordinate 60,881,068 of OX393555.1, read as the reverse complement.
CGTTTTCATTCAACCATATAGTTCCCCTATCCGCTATCCCATAAGAGAACCAGTTATCGGGTCTCTAACTACGTAGAGCCGAAGCACTTTCTTTAGCTTATGCATAGGGTAGTAAAAACATACATTGGCATGTAATCTAAGTATCCCTGTATTAGACCTAATGGGTCCAGATATCACTAGGGCACTAACTAGGGCATATGAAGACTGGCGAGAGTCTAAGGAGATGTGCAAGTGCTATGTTATAGCAGACTTGCGGACAACTCTTTAGAAGCAAGTCAGAGATATACCGGGTCTTCTCAAATTAAGTTTTACTTGCGTTAGATGTCTGGAAGGCGAAGTCAGTCGACTCATCACTTTTCCACTAAGATACTTGTCGGTACCGAGATGTCTGAGGGTATGCTTGTTCGGGAACACATCTTTGAGTTCCAGATCGAACTAGATTCCAAAGACATAGTACCGGATGACGAGGTGGTGGAAGACGTCTGTCTTGCATCCTTGTCTGGAACCTTCGAAGGCGTTATCAGAGACTTTAGCTTTAACAAGTTAGAGATGATAAACGCAGAACTTCTAAGGAGATTTCCAAGAGACAAAGGATGGGATCAAGATTAAAGGCAAAGCCTTTAGTGCTTAACCTAGGCCTTCTTTAGAAGAACCAAAGGGAGTAACTTATAAGAGATCAAAAACTATTCTAGTGTAGAAACTGGTGTGGACTCCTAAGTATGGTAACGCTAAGGACGGAAGTGTTTCCGCTTTGGCGAGTGTAGGGGATATTTGAAGATTGAGTATGGCCTCAGGATGTTAGGAGTAGAGTCGCTATCTAGTAGCAGTTCTTATGCTTCTTGGAATGTAGACTTCGGGTCTACAGAGATTCAAGGAAAGCAGAAGGCTACTTTATAGTGACGTAATCCTAACATAGGTACTGATGCCATAAGCCGCTGTGGAAGCTGTTAGGTATGATTGTCTTAGTTTTCCGAAATACGGATTTTGTTTTTAGAGATGTAGTTCTGTTTCCTTCTTGGTAAATGAAGGTTTTAGTTTTAGACAGCATCGTGAGTGTGTATCTTAAACTGAATAGATAACTTCATAGTTAGAGGAATAAATCAGAAAAATCTCTTTATATTTAATCCTAATTCGGAAATAGATTTTATGACAGCTGCAGTGTCTAATTGAAATTCATCTAAATCCTTTCGAGAAGCTATCCCATTTGTGACCCTTCTGATTTAGATATTCTGCCTTAGATAAATTCAAAGGTAAAAGAAGGCCGAGTTTCTATTCACAGATTCATCGGAGATCCTTCTAACCTATGAGTGTTATCTGGAATGCAGAATAACTAAAAGGGCCACTAAGGTATTGGTGTTAGTTAATTTTGACGTCTATGGTTCCAAGAGCGTCTAGACGATAGAAGACTCTTCGATTTAATCGAAGAAATAAGTCATTATCGGACGAGTTCCATAGGATCCTGAAGGGAGCATGGGATTATCTCCCAGTTAAATGCTCTAAGGATGACACGTCAGAATGAAGTCTCCGAAAGAAGGAATCGGACTCTGTTTGACATGGTCCGTAATATGATGAATATCACCAAATGTACTACCCACCTTTTGGTGGGGTTGTACCTTAAAACAGTAGCTTATATCTGAAATTATCTCTCATCTAGATCAGTGCCTCAGACCTATAAAGAGCTATGGTCTAAGCGAAAGCTGACACTATAGAGTCTTGAGATAAAGGGTTGTCCTGCATTTGTGCAAAAGGACAAGAGGGATGAGATGGAGATGTAGTTTCAGGTATATCTGTTTATAGGTTACCCTTAGGAGGCATAAGGTGGACTGTTTTATGATCTTGAGGTTTGGAAGGTAATCGTTCCTATGAACACCATCTACCTAGATCGAGATTATATTATAAGACCATAAGTTTATCAGTAAGGTAGTTCTGGGTGAACTACTGGGTACTGGTAGAGAGTGCGCATCTGAAAACGTAGTGGGAGTAGATGATACAAGAAACTAGTATACCAGGTATTGTAGAAACGATTCACTTTGTACCACCACCACCTCATCGTTGTGGGAGCATCAGAGCTCTTGAAAGATACTATGGAGAAACTTCGATAGTTAATCCAGAGTTTCAGGAGGATAATCCCTAGAGCTACGAAGAAGTAGTGGGAGCTTTCGACAGCTCTGACTGACAAAAGACTATAGAGGCGAATTTGCATCAATGTCCCTTGGAATAGTCTTGACACTTATAGCACTATCACCCTTCGGGGTGTAGGAGGTGTATAAGAAGAGCACCCGATTAAGACTTAAGTAGCTAGATTAGTTGCCAAAGGAGAAGGGATTGACTATGTCAAATCCCAGGTAGCTATGCCTAAATCTATTTTGGATCCTCTTAATCCATCGCAGCCCATTATAGTTGGGAGATCTGGTTGATGGATGTCAAGACAGTTATTCCCTAACGGGAATTTGGAAAGGACATATGGATGAGTAGCCCCAGGCTTTGTAACAGTAGGTTAGGAAGATATGGAATGCAAGTTGCAACGGTCCATTTATGGACTGATGCAACAATCCAAGTTGGAATATCTATTTTGATCAAGGAAATCCGCTCATACGGATTTGATCAGAATGAGGATAAACCAAGATGGTACAGGAAAGGTGAAATAGCTACAAGGGTATATTTAGTACTTTACGTTAACGATATTCTACTGATTGAAAATGACGTAGGAATATTATTTACTGTAAAGGTTTGTAGTCATCACAATTCAATATGAAAGACCCTAGTGAGGCGAGTTATGCTTTGGGAATCAAGGTAACTCGAGATAACCAGAGCAAGATTCTCTTACTGTCACAGGCTACGCATGAAGATAAGATTCTAGCCAGATTCGGTTTACGAGGCTAGATAGCTATTGCGCAGCAGGAAGATGGGTCAGTTTCAGTCGAACCCGGGTCCAGATCTCTGGATCGATATGAAGGGTATACTCAGAAATCCTCATTAAGTAAGGATTGTGAGTTAGCTTGCACTTCACAGGTCCTGATATCAATTGGACACACAGGATCTGACTTTGGTGTCAGATGTGTGTTCCAGAGAATCGATTTCAGGGATTATTTTTATCTTGGGATTAGAAGTGGTAGTTGGTAGAGTGTGAAGCAAGAGTTCATCACAGACTCTACCATAGAGGCTTAGCACGTTGTTGCGTGCGAGGTAATATATCAGATGGTAAGGCTTAGGAAGTTCTTAGAGAACTTGGGATGCGTACCAGAGGCTCAGTTATCTGTTGTACAGAAACCGCTATTTGCCCCAATTTTTCTTCCAGGAAATCCTATAAATAGTAGAGCCTTCAAGTGAAAAAGGGAGGGGAGAAGGGATCCAGATCCAGAACCAAAATCAAAAATTTGATTTCAGAAACCAGAGCTATGGAATTCCAGCTTTCGATCTTCTAACTTTCCTCGATCTTTTTCTTGTCTCTGAAGAGATCGGAGATACTTCAGTGACACTCAGCCTGTCGAGGTCACAGCAAGCAAAGAGTTAGTGAATTCGGGTTGCTCCCTATAGCACGGAGACGTAGGCTTCGGCTGAACTCCGAGACCACGTCTTGTGTTAATCTTCTCTGCTTGCATATCGGAAGTGTTTAACTCAAAATCGCCAGAGCATCGACTTTCGAAACCACCTATCAATCAACAGATCTACCATTCAACTTCAATTGACTGGTGGAGTAAAATCTTCGGATCGGCAAGAAGATTTTTCCCCCACATTATCTATCAACTAGGATTCTAAGGCTTGCACTGGATGAGGGTTTTATCATTTTAAAAGGTATTTCAAAACTAAGTAATAATTTTATATTAAAGAAAATATGAAAGAGTCAAATAACCATTACAAGACTGCCCAATTATTACAAGCTGACTGGACTAAAAGATGGAGAAAGATCTACCACTACGAAAAATAGGTCTAGGGTTCTAATGTCCAATGTCCTATGATAGAGCTGCTGTGCCTGAAAAGCATTCAACAACAAGGGATGAGTTTTCAAACGAAAACTTAGTGAGGCAAAACTAAACAGTAGTAGCTACTAGCATCCATTTTACAAGAGAGACTAACTAAATTGAGAATTTACTAGTACTCATAAACCAACAAAATATACAACTAAACTAATTTTCAAGATGTGTGGACACTACTACCAACATCATGAGATGGAAGACAACTCGAGTGCGTGTTAGCCACGTATGAGTGTGTAAAAAGGAAAGGACATGAGGAAAACCTGCCCCGGTAGGCATTACTATAGGGCTTTTGTTTCACTTCAGAGAGCCATCTCTATCTAGCATCCGGGATACCTCATCGGAATGCTAAAATTTATCCAATTTGGCCAAATAGTGTTTTTCGTCTTTCACGGAGAAGCCGCAAGCCCAACTTGCTTTCTTTGGGGGACTTAGCGCCCCAGGACTTGGCTGTCTACTCGCTCATCTCACATCACATGCTTTTACCCCTCGATCTAAGATACAGCCCTATGACCCCAACCTACTAAGCTTCGGTCCACGGCGCACAAATGGTTCACGTTCTATATGCCCATGAGGATCGGTGTGTACAAGAACAGTCTCAGACGGAAGGTACAATGGAAAAATATAATACACTACAACCAGACCGCACCACAACTACTATGACTCTAACTAGGGTGCAATGAATCAATAGACTTACAAAGGATAGTGACCAGAAATCAGAAGTGCTAAATGATGGTCTAGTTATCGAAGAACGTGCATAACAACCAAATGATAAAAATTATGGCTATGCAAGTGAAAATAACAGCAGGGAAAGATATGAATACAAGTCGATGCTACCAAGAGAAAATATCAATATCAACAAGGAGCTATGACTAAGCATGCGATTCTAACAATGATCATCAACAAGCAATCTAAGCAGTGAAATGAACAACTTTAAATACCAAAAGCATATAATGTATTCGAATAGAAACCTAGATGGCACCTACTAGTTCTAGCTAAGGTTTAGTAAAGTCTCACCTGACCGGTAAAACTAAGTGTTCAAGCATAAACAGGGAAAAACAGGTACAACTGTGCAAGGACACAGTCAATATATTAGCACTGAGCATAAGAAATAAATAGTGAGTGACGTGATCCGTGTGCGTGAGTGTCGAGTGGTTGCGGATTAGGGTTTAATTGGATCTAATAGAGGTGATATGAAAGCTAATGGAGAGAGCTTGCAAAAAGGAGGGGTGAAGGCTAATGGAGAAAGAGAAAGTAATGGAGGGAATGATTTAAATGATGAAAGAGGGAGATTGGAGGGAAAAATTAATGAAGGTTAGTTTTAATGGAGAGAGTGAGTGTCAAGGAGAGAGAGAGAGAAAGAAATGGAGGAGGCCATTATTGGATGGAGGGATAGAGAGGTAATGGTTGGGGTGGATTTAATGGAGGGAGGAAGAAATAGAGAAAGAGAGAAAGTGAAATGATGGCAAATGAGTATGCAGGTGGGGTATCTCACGGGTAGGACTAGAGAGATAGAGGAATGGGTTAGAGTGAGAGAGGGAGTGGGTGAGTAAGAGAATAGGTGAGAGAGGGAGAGTGAGTGAGAGAGAAAGAGTGGGAGAATGGGTTATAGAGAGAGACTGAGAGAATAAGAGGACGAATGATATCGAGAAAGAGAGTAGTAGAGAGAGAAAGTGAGAGAGAGAGAGAGAGTGCAGTAGAGAGAAAGTGAGAGACGGGTGGGTTGGTGGTTTTCGTTGGAGAAGAAGGAGGAAGGTGGGTTGCCTCGGGTGCGGTTCGTCAGAGCAAGGGGAGAAGAGGGTGGAGGTGAGGAGGTGAAGGTGTGTTGGGTTCTTAGATCGATAGGTTTCGGGAAGGGGAAGGTGGAAGTGGGGTGATGGTGGTGCAGGTGGTTGGCTCTTATGGGAAGAAAAAAGAGAAAAGAGGTGGGGTCGGCACATGGGTGCACATGCGGGGAAGGTGGCTCACTGGAGGCTACTGTTGTAGGGTGGCCGATGGGGAAGGGAAAGCCCGGTGGTGTCTCTACTTGGGTTCTCGTGCTCTCCAACTGCGAGGAAGACGAAGACGGGGTGGCTGCTGGGGTTTGTCTGCGAAGCTTGGATTGACGGAAGTGGTCCGGTGATCGATCGGCTACGATGACTCGGAAACACATAATGACGACGGTGGCCAATCGAGTGGTAGGTGAGAAGGTGATGGAGGCAGTGAAGAGAGATAGAGTTGTGGGATTTGGGAGTAATGGTGGTAGGGCTCGTGTAAAGGAAAGAGAAGGGGATAAATGGTTATTTAAGAGGGAATAGGGGTGGCTGAATGGGTTGATAGAGACTTGGGAAATATGGGGAGCTTTGAAACGGTGAAAATAAGACACAGGAGACATGGAAGGAGATGGGTGGTCAAGTAGATTTGATAGGCATTAATTTAGGATCTGATGGGAGGGCTAACTTGAGGGGTTGAAGAGATACATGGAATGGGGGAAACCAGATGAGGCTTTGAGAGTGGTACATGTGATAGAAATTAAGGAGGGAACAGATTCAACCCGATCGGATCTGACGAACAACATTCCATACTTAAGAGATGAAAGAGAGAGAGACTCATATCACTAGGGTTTTGAGTTGATCATATGCTCTAGTTTCTTCTCATAACACCACATAATATTGTTTACCCAATTTTATTCTGAATTTAGAATCCCTCTACCAAGGATGAATATGCAAACAAAAGAAAACGATCGATGGGCAATTCGACCTCGACGACCTGTGCCACTCGGATACGGATTGCCACCGTATATTAATATAGATATGTAACATGTAATCTTTATTTAAATATTTATTTATATGTACATACACACACACACACACACACTCAAACACTCACGTGCATGCGTGCGGGCACACACACAAACACTTCTGTGCATACAAACACTCCGCTACAATCTTGTCACCTGACAATCTGGATCCGAGACTTATGATCCGATCCGACATTGTGTCATACCTCACAACCCAAGCGCTAACAGAATGCAAACACAACTTTTAATTATTATTGTACATCAGACGGCCATTCATAGGTGCAACAACAGAAATTTTCGGGAATAATTTTACGGGTATTACAAACACCCTAATACAAAGATGCTAATAAATGCTAAATGCGAGTTCCGATGTCAAACACAAAATGCCTACCTGCGACCATGCTCTGATAGCAAAAATGATGTGATATAGAGTGTTAAACAGGGAATCATAATTCATTAAGCACAAACAGGTTTCACTACTTTGCTATGAGCCGCAGACGGGGAATTAATAAAAACAGGTAATGTGATTAATGGATTTAATAAAGAGTTGTGACGACACAAACAGCCAATTTAATCTTAATTAATTGAAAACAGGTACTCAGTCATATTAGCAAGGTTCCACATGCAATATCAGGATTAATAGCAAACAAGGGAAACATAATCACACAGCTCACATTTTACGATGGACAACATATAGCATAAATAACATTTAGGAGATTCAATTATTGGTTTCACCCTCGAATATCTACCGGAAAAGAAAACTCACATACTGAGGATCACGTGAGACCTCATGAACCTCTAGTGGTGGTGGGACTGGTACAGGAGTCTCTGGCGGGGGCAGTGCCAGTGTGAGTAGTATGAGGGCTGCAACATTCTGATGTACTAGCACGTCCGAATGCCAATGAGGTGCCAGTCGTTGATGCTGAGGCGGGCCTCGGCATCGTAAATGACCTTGTAGGTGATACGGTCCACGTACCCATCCATGCTTTCGCCTTTGTCGAACTGGAAATCGAGAAAAGAGGAGTGGATGTCGAGGAATCCATCTTCGTCATGGATCAGGCTGTGATCGACGTTAGGATCGGCCATGCCAGCATGCCGAGGTGTCCCGAGGGAAACAGGTTTAGAAACTGGATTGGGCCGGGTTGCAGAGGAGGGGAGAGGAAGGAGGGGATGAGGGGGGATCGGGTCGGACTGCAGAGGAGAGGCGAGAGGGGACGAGGGGAAATCGAGTTTGGTTGGGTCGGGTTGCAGAGGAGAGGCGGAAGGGGAGGTGGGGGATCAGGTCGGGTTGGGTTTGGGAGAGGGGGAGGGTAAGGAGGAGGGGCATAGAGTGGTGGTTCAATCGGCCTATAGGGAAGGGAGAAAAGAGGGAGGGGCTCGGGGTGGCGGCGCGGGTGACATATGCAGAGGAGGAGGGAATGAGGGTTAGGGAGATCGCAGGGGAAAGGGAGAGGGATCACGAGGGATGGGAGAGGAGTGGGGGATCGATTGTGAGAGGGAAGAGAGAGGGGATCACGAGACGAGGATGTGGTCGGGTATTGTGCGCGGACAAGATAGGGAGGGGTGGGGCGGCGACTGCACATACTGAGGGTTTGGAGTAGGGGTTGGGCTAGGGTTTCACGCGCCTACTACATACCTAGGGTTTTTCACACACCTCACCCTGATTCTCTCAACAATTGTAGAGGGAAACAAATTTTTTATTATTCATTGCATAATCCTCACATGACAAATGGTCATCCTATATAAAAGGCTTGCAACAACAAACAAAAGTCCCCGCTAAGCGAGGTGGGACTAAACAACATTATGTATAAAATAAAACAACATAGTCGGCTTTCAGTATCCGATTAAAGCCATAAGTTCAGGTGGCGCCTCCTGCACTGGTACATGTGCCATGGGCGTAGCTCGATACCCTCATCACTTAACCAATAGAAAAGGAACGACTGGGATTGGACCAATGACACATGCAAGGTATGGGTGCAATGGACGGCTGTGACTTGAAGCGTAGACGATGGGACAGAGAAAAAAAACGGGAGGGGGGGGGGCGATTTGAGTTAGGTTATAAAACCCTAGTTCCCTAATCTCTCTCTCTCTCTCTCTCTCTCTCTCTCTCTCTCTCTCTCTCTCTCTCTCTCTCTCCCTCTCTCTCCATCAAACCGCTGCGATCCCCAGGCCATCTCCGCCTCCGCTGCCTGCCGCACGCCACCCATATTCGGCAGTAGATCCGCCGGCTGCGAGCTCCCTGCCGTTTCGAAGCGATAAATCGACAGCTGACCAAGGTGACACAGCTTTTCGGCCAATTCAAAGCTGCTTTCATACAAAGCAATTTCCCAACCTGCACCAATCTCCTCTCCGGTCTTAACGTATTCCCTTTATCGAAGGGGAAAAAAATCTAATTTTTAATACCTCACATTATCTCCATTGCTAATCCCTTATGTACACCCCTGATGCCGAATATGCTTGCTTCTCGTTTGGAATTCTTGACTCTCTCTCCTTTAATTCTTCCTCTGGTCTCCCAATTGTGTGAAAAAAATGAGTGATTCTTGCATGATGATGCAACCAATAATTTGAGCCAATGCTGAGAAGAAGATGACCAGTTCATGTTTGTTGGAGCATGATAAGTTGGTTAGAGATCTAAAGTGCTTATCTGATATTTGTTGCTATAAATAGCTTAGTTTGCGTTGCCTTAGGTAAAATATGAGAAATGGTGAAAGTCTCGATCTCAGCGTTGCCTTAGGTAAAATATAGGTTTAATGGTTGCTCTCTATATAGGGTTATCTCAGGCATATTGAATTCATGGCCTATGGGATTCCCCATTAAAAAAATTTGATATAAATATACTCGTTACTTGTTAGTGGGAGAAATCTTAAGTAATAATAATAAAAAAAAACTAATGTCTACTAAAAATCATTTATGGTTTCTATGTTAGCAGTCACAAACTCATATACCAAGTGGACCCCAATAATCGTTGAACATGGTAGTTCTTTTTAAACCAAACCTTTGTCTATTATGTATTTAAGAGATAATTGCTATTTAGGACAATAAATTTCATAAGCTAATTAGATAAAACAACTAGCACAAATAACAATTTTATATCAAATTTTATAAAAACGTAAAGTAGTTGGGTTTGAAAATTTCTTTTAACTGCAATATCTATTATGATTTTTTTTTAAAATTTTTAAATATTAATTTAGGAAGATAATTGTCCAATGTTTTTATATTTTTAATAATACTTGGGTAAAAGACACATTAGCGGGTCCATATTACATACATTGATGCTGTCATTGGACATTTGAGCTACCGGTGGTAATTCTATAGAACCAGGCTCTTGAAGACTTAAACTGGAGAACATATGCGGTGAATATAAAACTGAACCCAAATTGTTTGACACATGTTTGTGATTTTGGCATGTTTAGTTCGTGGTTTGGCAAACTTGGGAATGAGATCCCCACCACCTATTTAGTTGTCCAATCCTAGATTTTGGGAAACAAACAAGGTGCAAAATCGAAAACCAAAGCTAATGTCAGGGAATCCCAAGCAAAACCCAGGGCCATAGGAGCGTTTGCGAAACCGGACGAAGGAGGAATGGGACAACAGGGAGGAGTGAAGCCAAGTCTCAAAATCCGGAACCAAACACAAATTTTGGCACGATAACAGGGGATTTTGATGCCAACATGGTAAATGGGCCGCCAAATTGTAAACCAAACAGGCTCCAAGTCATAGCCGTCTATTGCACCCATTACCCAATCAGTGCGTTGCACTCAACCTCAAACAATAGACAAAGGAACGACTGTGATTGGCCCAACGATATTGGCTAGAGCTTGCCACCTGATTAGTGGCGTATCTTTCCCCGTCGGATGGAGTTGAGTGCGATGCATGATTAGATTCGTGTGCAGCGGACGACTATGACTTGAAGCGCAGTTGATGGGAGTCCTAGGGTTGCAAACAAACCAAGCTGTTCGTGAGCGGCTCGCGAACAAGCTTGATAAAAGCTCGTTCGGTTACTAGTCAAGCCAAGCCTAGAGTTTAGACTCGTTTAATAAACGAGCCAAGCTCAATCAGACCAAAGCTCGGCTCGGTTGGGCTTGCGAGCAGGCTGGTCTAGGACTCATGAGTAGGCTCGTGAGCAAGCTCGTGATCATGCTGGGATAAGGATGAATCTCAGATCATGCTCCTAAGTAGGCTCGTGAACACAATAGTTTAGGGCTCGTGAGCAAAGCGCGAGGGTAGACTCGTGAACAAGCTCGATAGCCTCATGAACAAACCAAAGCTCGGCTCGGCTCAGCTCAACCCGGCTCGATTATTAAACAAGCCGAGTCCAAACCTGAAATATCGGCTCGTTTAATAAACGAAAGAGCTCAAACAAACCAAATATCGGCTCGGCTCGGCTCGGCTCGGCTCGGCTCAGCTCGGCTCCGCTCGTTTGCAGCCCTATGGGACAGAGAAAGGGGGCAGACGATTTGGGTTATAAAACCCTTGTTCCCCAACCTCTCTCTTTCTCTCTCCATCAGTCTCGCTGCGATCCCCCGGTCATCTCCGCCTCCGCCGTCCGCCGTCCGCCGCACGCCGCGCATATCCGGCTGCAGATCCGCCGGCCCGCGAGCTCCCCGCCGTTTCGAAGCGATGGATCCACAGCTGACCGAGGTGACGCAGCTTTTCGGCCGATTCAAAGCTGCTTTCATACGAAGCGATTTCGCAACCTGCACCAATCTCCTCTCCCAGCTCAAGGTATTCCCTTTATCGGAGAATAAAAAAAAATCTAATTTTTAATACCTCACATGATCTCCATTGCTAATCCTTTGTGTACATCCCTGATGCCGAATATGCTTGCTTCTCGTTACTTCTCGTTTCGAGATCTCTCTCTCTCTCTCTCTCTCTCTCTCTCTCTCTCTCTCTCTCTCTCTCTCTCTCTCTCTCTCCCCTTCAAATCTTCCTTTGGTCTCCCAATTGTGTGAAAAAAATGAGGGATTCTTGTTGATGCAACCAACAATTTGAGCCACTGCTGAGAAGAAGATTATCAATTCATGTTTGTTGGTTAGAGTTACCGTGCATTTCAACTGGACCATGTCGCAAATTGCCATTTATATGGCAATTTGTTTGAAGTTTCAAAATAAGTAAAATTTTGGTGGGCAGTCTCTCATGAAATCTCTTTTAGTTCTTCTGGTTCCATCTAATATATATTTTGCATTATACCAAGATTCCAAATCTTAACATAGACCACATTTGAAATTTGGACTCAAAGCTCCTTTTCTTATCCAATCTACACCCAATTTGAAAATATATTTGATTGAATATGTACTAGATATCCCACTTTCTATTATCAAATATAAAACTGAGATAGCTCCTATCCCAAACTCTCCGATCTCTCTTTATTTTACTTTCTCAATACGGTAAATTTACTCTTACTATTGAAATCTATGTTAAATACAGGTCTAGGTTGCAAGCTCTTAAATTTTTTCACCTCCCATCCTTACATCCTTTTATATTGCAACCTAATTTTGCTGTCGGTAGTGGAACTGGATTTAAGAAAACTTGTATTAGGATGAACAAATGCCAAGATGAAGATGATGTTTGCATTTGTTGGGGAATCATGTTCCTACGGTCTTACCGCTCCATGTTATCCAGCCCATGTTGGGTATAAGGTCTGACCTATTGAAGAAGAGATCGTCTCCATTAGCGAGGGAGCGAAGGGAGAGGGAGTGTGTGTGGGAGGGAGGGAGTGTGTGAGAGGGAGTGTGTGTGTGTGTGTGTGTGTGTGAGAGAGAGAGAGAGAGAGAGAGAGAGAGAGGTTTCTCCCTAACTCGTTATCGTAGGATATGGATATTAGTTAATTCATGATTAGGGTTTGAGATTGTTTCTTCATGCACATGTGTGTCTTTCTGAGTGTATAGAAGTGTTTCATTATTAATTTAAAGGGCTGTGGATTATGATTTTTTAGTGCTTCTTCATGTTGACCAATGGGACTGCCTGTATTTGCACTGAAATTCCCCGTTCATTTGGGTCTCTTTGTTTGGCCACATGGAGATCAAATTCCCTTAAGTAAATGATTACTGGTTGTGAAGAATGCAAGTATTCCGTGATAAAATTTCCTTCCCTGCCTTAAGTAAGATTGTCTATGTTTGTATCGACAGTCTAATACTTATAATGTAGCTGAGTGGAAATGATGAAGTGTACCTTTCTTAAGGATTTTCGTACTTTAGATTAAATTGTGATAGTAGCATCTTTCCATTGAAGGTGGAGTGAATCTCATTGTATATATCACTTTTAAGTTTTCATTTAGAACTGCCCTGAAGTTTGTGAAGATATTTGAATCCCCATTATGACAAATAGTTGTCTTTCTTGCAGGTCCTTTTGACAAAATTTCCTAGCCTGCCACCATCGTTTCAGGAAACACCTAATGCTGTTCAAGAACTTACAATAGCAAGTAACAATTTCTACTCAACATAGAGCTGTTTAGCTTCTTCTATATTGATATAGTGTTATTGTAATATCACCTATGCTATACGTGGCAATTTCTACATTATGACGTATTCTTGAAAAGCTGCTATGTGAAGCATGCTGCCTTCTCTAGACAAGAAGTTCTTTTAATTGTGTTTCCCAAGCTTTATTTACCTCATGTTATTGTTGCTTTGTGAAACCAAAATTTCCTGTTTGATGCATATGGACTGAGATTTTTCATTGTATGATATATTTTGTTGCTGCATTGTGCTAGTTATTTAGCTCCTTACTCGAAGTTGAAGAGGTATTCAATTGAGGATCGATATGTCAACTAATGTCCTGAGATTTAACACTTTCTTTCACTTGAAGGGTGCTTGATAATTCTGTAGATGTTGAAGCTTGTTAATGCTTTTTGAAGTTTAATACACGATACTGTTTTTTTCATTTATTTCTTAAATGATTAAAAAGACAAAACTTCCATCTATTTCATTGTCAATTTCCTTTTAATGAAGTTGCAACTTGCAAGAAGATCGATGCAGGATTTTTTGGCAAGGCAAATTGGACATGAGGGTCTCAACCAATTTTCACTGGAATTCTACTTATTAATTTTATTTTTTTACTTCCCATGCCATCATAAAAATAGCTAATAATGAGCTATAAGCTCCAATTGGTTCTAATGAGCATATTCTGTACTTATTTGTTAGTGATGTAATAAAGCAATATGCCAATATTGTCTGCTCGAGTTGGTTCTTGATACGGAAAAAAGACCCAAATTGATACGGGTACTTCACAAAGCCATCCACGAAAGAGAAGAGAGGGGTAAAAGAGTGACAAGAAGACCCAATTAGCTCTTCCTACAACATTGTTAACAATGTTGATTTGTTTTTTTTTTTGAATTCTCAAACGGAATACAATGCGAGGAGAACTCCTCCTAAAATAGAAAAAGAACTAATACTCAAGCATATAAACTGGGACCGATCCTTCACTCAAGAGGAGATAATCTTTGACAAAATTTATTGCTGTTTGAAAAGAAAAAGTGAACAAAAAAGGCTTATCATATATTCTCTTTTGTTTACAAGCTTGCACAAGAGAAGAGGGTTTCAAAAAGAAGATTATCGGAAAAGAGTGGTTGATGTATACCCTTCGCGGGAGGTGGTTTGAGGCCATCTCATTCGTGGGTAGGTTCCATGGAGGAGAAGGCATGTAAATCCTTACTCACATAGGGAGTATGTCTGGGCCCTTTTACCCACTATTCTTCCGAAAACGGTTTTAATTAAAATTCCATCATTTTTTCTTCCAAATCAGCCTTTTAATTATTAATTTGATTCAAAGACTTTCTTCTTTGTTCAATTCTTGAAATGACTCTAAAACTTTCACCCAAAAGTAGACCCCAGAATACATCTTTACTTAATTGCTGTAAAAATCTGAAAAAAAATATATGTAGAAAATCTAAAAAAAGGAAAAATCCCTTCTAACTTATAATTTTCTCTAACCCAACCATTAACTCTCTCTATGACAACACGTTAGAAGGGACTTTTCCTTTTTTTAGATTTTCTACATATATTTTTTTTTCAGATTTTTACAGCAATTAAGTAAGGATGTATTCTGGGGTCTACTTTTGGGTGAAAGTTTTAGAGTCATTTCAAGAATTGGACAAAGACGAAGTCTTTGAATCAAATTAACAATCAAAAGACTGATTTGGAAGAAAAAATGATGGAATTTTAATTAAAACTGTTTTCCCAAAAAATATTCGATCCAATTTTTTTGCTTTGGCGCATTGTCGTCTTTTACCATAGGCTTTTCTTTGTGCTCCTAGATGAATTCTTCCTTGAATGCCTATTTTGGATCAACTCCGAAGCTTCCTTTGATTTCCTTCATGGTATCTTCTTCAAATGCTTCCACGGGATCTCCCTAGATTTTCAGTCGAAGAGGGAGGACTCTAATTATTAGTTGGAGACTTCTTATGGATTTTGTTCATGGAAGAGGATCCTCTATCTTCATTGAAATTTCCTTCTGGCAAATTCAAGGATCTTGATTTGTAGCGGGCAACAGATGTGATTGTCCATCCTCCCGTCCTTTCATGAAAATTTGGACATCTCTTTATAGATTAATCCATCTGAATTTGAAGATTGAAAAATGCAATCTCCTATCAATGTGAGACTTTGAGATGCTCAATCAGATTCCGCAGCTCTTGCGGCTTCTTGCTTGGATTCAATCCATGCCATCCCTCACATCGAATATCTGCATCCAAAATCTTCTTCCTGTTATGGAATCAAGATCATTATCTTGATTGAAGAAGAAAAGAGCTCACTACGATACCAATGAAAAACGATTCAACTGGTATGGGTACTTTATGAAGCCATCCACCATAGAGGAGAGGGAAAAGTGAGACAAGAAGGCCCAATTGATTATCTTAAAATAAAATCAGCAATGATGGGTTTTTTTATTTCAATACAATGCAAGGACTAAGGAGAACCCCTCCTTAAATGGAAAAGCAATTATACCAATCTTTCGCTCAAAAGGAATGCTAGATAAGTGCCTACTAACTATTTGGAAGATCGATGGCCTCGAGAAGGGACAATCATGTTGAGTATTGTATTTTGACCTAACATGATGTTGATAGCGGAGTTCTTCTAAATGTATCAACAGAATTTGGTTTGAGGTGACACTAAGTCTATAACTTGACCTTGATCGAAGGTAACCAATGAATCATTGGTGTAATTGAAATGTGTTACTTGTCGTGAGACAGTTTTGGTTTTTGGTTAAAGTGACTACCAACTGATTGATTTTGCTTATTATCGATTCTTTTTTGAGAAGTTGGCAAATTTGATATCTTGACCGTAATTTTGTATCACAGGGGATTTAAATGTGATTGCAGTCAAATATAATTGTGCATGCCCTGATGTATACGATAGGTGTATCTTGAGGTTTTGAGATAGTTGGCAATGGCTGCCTAGAAGCTTCATTAGTATTTAAAAGCAGCAGACCTGATTCTGCCAACTATGTTAGTTTTGTATCACGGGAATTTAAATGTGATTGCGGTCAAATATAATTGTACCTGCCTTGATGTATACGATAGGTGTATCTTGAGGTTTTGAAAGCAGCAGACCTGATCCTGCCAACTATGGAAGTTTGAATAGGTTGAAAGATCTCATCTACCCATGAAATTATTTGTTGTACTGACCTTTATATTTTTATTTATTTTCAACTAATGTTTTAGATTGTAGGAAATTTATTTGCATGATTTGATTCTTCCTGATTTATCTTGGCACATCTTGCCCGGTACTTGCATTGATCATGATTCTTGTTGCAAAACTAACTACAACTTTTCTGTTTCTTACTATATAACAACTTTTCGTACTCTCAACGATGTATTTGTTCATGATTACTTTAGCCTTGATTTCTGAAGAAAAACTTTTTCTTTGATTGTTTTGCTTTGGTGCACTTTGATTTCTTTCTTGCCATCTCTGTTTATCACATGAACAATTAATGGTTGCTGTTACTTCGTGAATTTTTAGGAGAGATATACGAGCATGCTGTTGTTTTTAGTGTGAAGACCGAAGACCAAGATGCCTTTGAGAGGGATTTCTTTCAGTTGAAACCTTATTATACTGATACTTGGTGAGCTACTTCTGTTTCTAATCAAACCATTCCTACAACTATTTTCTTTTCCTTCAATGACATATTGCCTTTCTTTCGATGCATGTCAGAATTATCTGTTATAGTTGATTAAATTAAAATTGGGATATAAACTTATCTGCTGGGTTTGTAGTGGTTGGGTCAACTTGTTGGGTGAGTAGTCTCTTTGCCCTATGCGTCCTTGACTGTGATTTTATAATTTCCTTCTATTAGTTTAGTAGCTCTGGTTGGTACCCTGTTTGGTCTTTTCCTAATTACATGGTCTAACTAAGATATTTCAACAAATTTCAGCAAATATGATTATTGTTGTGTTAGTATTTCTCGATGTTGAAAGAAAGATATTTTTGTTCTCCCTTCAGCCCCCCTCTTTCCTCTAGAACGGTTCCTTCCTAACTGCGACAAAAAACAGGAACAAAAACTCTTTCACAACGTTTTCTTATAATTTTTGTACATCAACTCTGGAGCATGGAACTCTTCTAGTTATTTGCGCCTGGTCTCATGGATAGGCGCTTGGGCCGAATTTCTAAATTGTCATGCGTTTCACGCATGAACATTCTATACCATAGTTAGAGGGTTTCTCTAAACCCGAACCGAACTGCCGAATTGCTTAAAATTTTGACTGATTCGAACCGAAACACCCCCATTCGGCTGCGGTTCTTCGGTTTGACCTGGTTCGGATCCGGTTCTCCCTTGTTTGGTTCCCATTTGGATGAGTTGGATTGAACAAAGATGAATCCAACTTGTATCGGCCAAATCAAACTTAAATCAGTCCCGAATAGAATGTATCACGCTTTAATTGACTGAACCAAGCCCGAAACGGCTAAATTGGACTCGAATTTCTGATTTTTGTTTTGTCTGAAACAACTGAACCTGAATTGATCGAACTGGACCTTTTTTTTAAAACGCCAAATTAAGCTTAAATTAATCACGAATAGGGCAAATCATGCCTTAATCAATTGAACGAAACCCAAAATGGGTGAATTAAAGTCAAATTTCTGATATATATATATATATATATATATATATATATATATATATACTGAGATGCTGAACCTGAACTGACTGAATCGGGTCTGGTTTTTTTTTCTCCTCCGAATCAAAAGCTTAAATCAGTTCCGAATAGGACGGATCAATCATTAATCAGCTTAACCAAACCTGAAACGGTTAAATTACATTTAAATTTCTGACATTTTCTGATATGTTTTTTTCTGACCGAAATGCTGAACCTACTGAACCGTCCGCTTTATTTTTTGGCCCGTCCAGACCCAAATCAAAATTCTTTAACCTTGTGCTAGACATGATACTGTTTATATTATGTTTCGTTAAAAACATTGCTATTTAATACTTTTTGTGGAATTATTTGTTTTTGACAACCTTTAAGCATGTAAACTTCATGTGAGGTGCTAAGTGGGCATATGCTCTCCTATTCATCAGTACCCATCCATTCCGTCATTGTCAAGGGGATGGAGGGGTAAGCCTAGAGGAATTTGATAGGACCCTGACCACCAAGAAACCAAGATATTCTTAGAATCTAGACAACCAAACATGAGATGAACATTCAGGAGATTTGACATATTTGTCTGATATTACTTCCATATTTCCGTGCATATAAACACATGCAACCAAAGGAAGTTTTATCCTGGTGCTTGTGGATAAACCATGTATTGATTTTGTTTGACAGTATGAAATTTACCTTTTCTTGAATCTTTTTGCTAGAGCACCCTTACAATTATATAAGATTGTGCTCTGTAAAATAAAAAGTATACCATGAAGCACATGGTTGGAGGAAGCAAAGGCATTCTTTTGTTTTTCTCTTGTTCAGTTTCCTTCATCAAAATCCGAGATACTGATTGCCTTACATGCAAATGCCAAAGCCCGTTTGTTGGGTGATAACAATTTTCTTTTTTTTTTTATAATGACCAAAGTACTATGCACTTCTAAGAAGATTGCTTTTTTAGTAGGAACTACTGGTTAATATTTCATGCTCTATGATTTTTTTGGTTAACAAATAAGAAATCCGTGCAGATCAGCATGTGTATTGGGCGTCTGAATTTTGCATTGAACTTTTAGATTTTGATTATAAGAATTAATTGGCAGAAATCATAGCAATCCTTATTCCCACAATAACCTCTGAAATTTGCATGCGTTGGTCGTGGGTTTGGATTCGGTCGGTGAGGCTGTTTTGGGATAAAAAATTAACAAATAGAAAAACCAGAAATTTGGGCCTAATTCAACGGATTCGGATTTGATTCAGCTGGCTTGAAATAAGTTCTTACCAATATTATATAACCCACTATCATATTGAAGACAATTTGAGCTTATCCATTAATTTGAAACCCTTTAATTGTCATTAAGTTTTGATATCTTGAGAGCATGTTTTCTAATCTCTGGGATCCTCTGACTTCCAGGCGATCTAACCCTTAGACCCTTGCTGGACCCGGACTTATATGCAAGTGATTAGGTTGCTAGACCATTTTAATCACTTACTTGAAAAATCTTGTAATTGAAATTTGAATAAATGAAAATC
Source organism: Chamaelirium japonicum (assembly GCA_947650365.1). Taxonomy (NCBI): domain Eukaryota; kingdom Viridiplantae; phylum Streptophyta; class Magnoliopsida; order Liliales; family Melanthiaceae; genus Chamaelirium; species Chamaelirium japonicum. Next base: position 60,861,714 of record OX393555.1, on the reverse strand, counting down.
TTATAAGTGCTGTTGCAATTGAATATTAATTATTATTCTCCTGTTCATCATATAGGCATTAGGCAAACACTGTTCGGCACCACATGGTTAACCTAACGATTCATGTCCTTAATCTTGTCTAGTGAGTTCAACTATTTTTTCGGAGTTATCATGAGATTCTTGACAATTTATTGCATGCAGTTCTTTGTAATTTTCTTTTGTTTTTTATATAATGAAGTTCTATTTTATTTCTGAATCAGTGGCATCATCCCCCCATCACCACAAGAATACCCGATCTTAGGCCTCAATCTTCTGAGGCTCCTTGTACAGAATCGGATCGCAGAGTTCCACACAGAACTAGAGCTGCTTCCGGCCAGCGCTTTAGAGAATCTTTGCATCAAGCACGCTGTTGAACTCGAACAATCTTTTATGGAAGGTGCTTACAATCGGGTCCTGAGCGCCAGGCAGACCGTACCTCATGACACTTATGTTTACTTCATGGATCTTCTCGCCAAGACGGTGAGGTAATGTTCCATTTTGTACACTTGCTACCTTCAGTTGGTGGGCATTGCTTTGTATTTTATACGATTTCTGCTCGGTTCTTGTTTTTCTTGCAGAGATGAAATAGCTGGTTGCAGTGAAAAGGCGTATGAATTTTTGTCGATTAATGACACGAAGAAAATTTTGATGTTCACCTCCGACAATGAGCTTTCGGAATATATTAAAGAGGTAAAACAAAGTTATGCAGCTATGCTTCTCTGGGTATTTTCCCCGTCGGATTCTATGGAAGGACATTTTTTACTTTGGTTATAATAAGTTCGAAGATATACACTTGCCATTTTTTTTTTTTTGAAGATTAATGACGAGCTATGGCTGCTCTTTCTCCAATTTTTTTGAGCCAATACTATGAATTACTGAAATCTTGTCATTAAGGTATTTGTTAGTAACCAAGAGATATAATAAACTGTCATTGATCAGGAATGCAAAACCTTATTAAAGAGCCAATTTTTTTTTCTTTTATGGCGTCTTTGGTTTCACGGTCGATCATGGGATCACTGCTCGGTTACTAAGGAGGTGGTCTTGTCCAACATTGCAGGAGCATCCGGAGTGGGAGATAAAGGGCGGGTGTGTGTTCTTTCAGAAAGCAAAAGATTCGCAGCCTTGCAAGGAGATTCCGTCGCTGCAGCTCATCAATCAGACTCTGAGCTATGCGAGAGAGCTGGAGAGGATAGTCTGAATGCTTGTTTCATCTCAAGAACTTCCCTCCCACCATTTCATCACTTACATTTCTGAACTTTCATGTTAACACTACATTCAGATTTCTCATGTTGGCACAACATTTCGGATTTGTTGGTTTATGTGTATCATTCCTCACCTTGTGAGTTGCTTGAGTGGTTTGTGTGTTCAACTGGACCACCTACAATTCCAGCTGGCATTAACCCGCCATGCGGCGACACATACAGATAGAGCCTTTGGTGACTATGACTGGAGGGTCATGTTTCCTTTTGCAGGGTCTGGCACCTACCAAGGGTTTCTAGTGATCATGCTCCTATTCTGGTGGATGGATTTGAAACCAGGTGGGCGAAGAGATTTACTGGAAGCAGAGAGCGTGCATGCCCGCCAGTGGTGTGTGCGCGCATGTTCTGGCATGTCAATGGCATCACGATCGTATGGGTTTTGCTTCAGAAACCCTAAACCCATCCTAAATTCCTTGAATACCCTTATCCTTATGTTTGCTGTTTCACAAAAGGGATTGAGTTGGCTGGGTTAAAAGTTTTTTTGTTTTATCCAGTCAAATCAGCTCATTTGGTTCACCCTTTATATGGTATAGACTCAAACCTAAATCAGCTCATTTGGTTCACCCTTTAGATGGTATAGGCTCAAACCTGACCAGAGCCTCTACAGTAAATCCTACCTAGTCCTTTGAGGCTTTACACATGAAAATTTTGAAACCTCATTTTGGTCTCAATTTTAGTCCGAATTTTGCTAGTAAATAGTCGATTCGAAGCTCTTCCGAAGAGCTATCATATGGATTCAGTATGGACAAAAATGAGACTGATCTTGAACAATAAAATAGGCTTCTAAATTTACATGCCTATTAGTATGTCATTTTTGAGCAATTCAAACTCGATCAAACCTTGTAATAGTTAATCCTTGAATTTATCAAGAATCAAGAATTCATGCATTATCGTTCGAGATTAATAAAAGGGAGATCAGTCGGCGAAAGTGGAATCCTTGAACAATTGGAGAACCATAATTCAGAGAATTTTCATCCAAGTAGCTAATCAAACAACATGAAAAGAAACCTCAACTTATCATGGTAAACAAGAACAAGATCAAGCGGCTGCCGGGGCCTTCTGCATCACGACGACCTTCTTCCACGAGGGCCGCGACGATATCTCCTCCCACCACCTCCCGACATTCTTCCTCTCCGTGAATAGACGGCCCCGATCGCTCGCCTCGACAAGGTAATGCGCATTGGGGAGGTGGGAGAGGTCGGCGAGGGAGAACTCCTCCCCCGCCAGGAACCTGCTCTCACCGAGCCGCCGCTCGTACACATCCAGCACCCTCCCCAGCTTCCCCTCACCCTCCTTGATCGCCGCCGGGTCCTGCTTCACCCTCATCAGCAGCGCGAACACCAGCTGGTACACCAGCGCGGAGCTCGGCGGGTTGAAGCTCTGCGCCTCCACCTCCACCCACTGGTCAACCACCGCCTTGTCTGCCGGGCCGCCGCCTCTGCCCGACAAGGCCGTGTTTCCACTGCCGGCGTACTTTTCACAAATGTACCGGCATATCGCCCTGGATTCTGTTAGAACCCACAGAGGGGAAGGGGAAGAACATAGAATCAAATTGTCAACAAATTTGCTACGAAATCACCGAAAGCTGTCCGAAATCCGTTGTTCCGTCATTTTTTGGACAAATTCACTGAAAAATTATCATCATTTCTAGTAAAAAAATTCTATTTTTTCCCAATTCGTATTTTTTCATAAGGGGCCAAATCAATCTAAATTTGTACGAAATCCAACAAATTTTCACCGAAATCTTTCCTAAAAAAACACAAATTTTCCACCGATATTTGACCCAAATCCCATAAATTTCCTTTTTTTTTAACCGATCCGAATTGAAGAGCAAATGATCACTAAAGAAAGCTCATGAGAGAGAAAGAGAGAGAGAGAGAGAGAGAGAGGGAGGGAAAGGGTAGGTACCGAAGAGGGTGGTGGTGCCGTCTTGGAAGGCGGGGACTTGACCGAAGGGCTGGAGAGTAGAGAACGGGGGAAGTTAGTTGAATCACGAGCTTACGAGAACTAGAGAGTTTCTGCTGCAATGGATTCTGCAGTTCATGCGGATTCAATGGGAACAAGGGGGGGGGGGGGGGGGGGGGGGGGGAAAGGAGCGACCTGGAGCTTGAGGAAGTCGGCGGTTTTGTGGTGGCGCTTGGACAAGTCAACGGGGAGGAGCTGGAACTCCACCTCCTTCTCCACCAGGCAAGCCAGCACCCTCGACACTGCCGTCGACATTGGGGGGCCGTACACCTTCACGCTCCCCATCTCTCTCTCTCTCTCTCTCTCTCTGGCCACACAAAAAGGAGAGAGAAAGGAGTCTCTGTCTTGGATGTGGTAGAGTGAGAAGGATGGCTAGAATTTTAAACAATATATATCTATTTTTTTTTTTGGATAAATTGCACATATATATATTTATTTGGATAAATTATACTTTGCCACCTTCAGTTTAGCTTAAAAACACTTAATCCTTCTATACTTAAAAAACTACATTTCTCCCTCCCTTCAATCCAGTTTTCATCAGATAAATATGACCAAATGAGTAAATAAGTAGTTGACAGAAGAGGGGCATTGAGCTAACATTTCAACCTTTAGGGAGTGATTTGAAACAAAATAAACTATAGAGGGGTTAAGTATAATTTATCCATTTTTTTTTTTGGTGTAGACATTAACTACTGGGTCCCATGACCAAAAGACAATATCAAGGAACACCCCACACCCAGGGGTGACCCGACATGTCCATTTGCACCAACACCTGATGCTCCTGAGGAATGGTCACCTAGATGAATAAACCCGAACAAGTCCCACATGCCATTCTCGCCAACCTGGTCCGCCACCGAGTTACCATCACGGTAGGTGTGCGAAAGACGAGAAACTCGAAGAAGGCGGAGAAGAGAACGACAATCATGAATCAGAGCGTCAGCCGGAAGGAGCGAAGAGACTCACGCAATCACCGCCTTCGAGTCGCCCTTAATGTTAATATCGAAGAAGTCCATCGGGCAAGAAGTTGATGGAGGCCGGACCAAAGGGCATGAGTTCAGTTTCAAATGGAGACCCACAAACAAAAGATTTAGCCCCGGCAAGAAGCACCGCCCCATAATGGTCCAGAACCATGAAGCCCGCACCACCCAGAACCCCCGAGCGTCAAAAGAGTCGTCAAAGTTCAACTTCAGGCTCCTGAGATCCGGTGGCTTCCACAGGATGAACTATCACACAAAAGACCCTCTAGGACCAGGAGTCGAGGAAGGAGGGATCCGTACCATAGAGAAAGAGTGCGTCGTGGAGCAAGCGAGTCGCCACGTGACCAGGGGGAGCACAACCTGCAATTGAAAATGGGCACAATTTCGAGGCTTCCAAATGTGCCAAGCCACAGATAAGATAAGTGACTTGGCGTTGTTATAGCCCACACTCCCTCCGTGAAAACGACACAAAATGTTGCCAAGTTCTGTGGAGGAAGTGGGTGGAGCTAAAAAAGAGGGGGATCGACTGACAAAGAGACAAGACCACAACCGACACCGGGCATAAGAAGAAGGCATGGTCAACCGTTTTTCCCTTCCACTCCACATCGGGGGTAGTCATCAGATTGAAGGAGGCCAATACGTCGCTGGTGGTGAAGGACTGGGAGACGCTTATGGAGTATTTCCACCTGAATCCTGATGTGAGTTGACCACAAAACCTGCTAAGGAAAGCCACTCGAGGATGGGACACTGCAAGAGGCAATAAGGGAGTATGACTCACCTATCGAAAAAGAGGCAAGAGTAACCGCTGCCCCGTAGGGAATTGAAGTACCGGTATCGAGATAGTCCTGGAGACCCAATTGGACGGGAAGATGGAGGAAATGATTGCATGCCTCCACTCCGCCTAGGGGGATAACAAATTTGACAAACGGGCAATACCGGAGATAGCCTGTATATTAATTGGAGCGACCATGCAGGCTATTGGGAGCGATCCCCGTCATGGGGTGTCCCAAACATCGTCGTCGGAGAGTTAAGATACCAGTATAACAACGTGGTTGCACACCACCGGAACGCCCTCACATGTCGCTCACCAGGCCCAAGAACACTTACAGGAATGGAGCCACTGCCACAGATCGAAATGGATCCATATTTACCCCGACAAAAGTCTACCCATAACGTTGGCCGGTTGTTGACTAAGGTAAACACTTTTCAACCTATGAGAGCCTGTTGAAAGAGTCGAAGGCAACGAAAGCCTAACCTACCCGATGTCACCAACTGTGAAACAAGATCCCACTTGATGAAGTGTAGACCGTGAGAGGTAGACAAAGTAGCCCACGAAAATCGGTGCATCTCACGTTCAATAGCCGAAAGAACCGAGGCTGAGATTGAAGAGTTGGTCAATATGAAAAGAGGAAGGGCTTGGAGCACTGCCCAACCCTACAAAGGAGAGAAAGTGGGCATTCCACCTAGCAATGCGCTTGGTGATAGTCCAATTAGAGTTGGTCGTTTGCAAGGATGCATTGCCTAGAGACCATCACACCTAAATAACGAAAAGGACTAGCACTCTTTGACATTTGTAACATGGAACAAAGTTGCTTTTGTTGGGGTAGAGGACAAGACAAGCCAAAAATAACAGTCGACTTCTTAGGGTTGATTCGTTGTTCAGACAAACGGCTATAATGACGTAACAGAGATTGAAGTTGACCCACCTTGACACAATCAGCCGTGGCAAACAATAGGCAGTCATCCACATCAACAAGGGAACTCACCGGGCACACGTCTTCTGAAGGACAAATTAACACCGTGTAGCGAGCCTTCCACGATTTCCACTTTGATGGTAGGAGTGAGGATGTCGATACCCAAAATGAATAGGTAAGGAGATAAGGGGTCACCCTGACGTAATCCCCGACTAGAACTAAACCACCCCGTGGGGAGCTACTAAGGAGAAAAGAGAAAGATGGATGTTCCATACAGGCCATGATCCAAGAAACTCAACGGAAGCTAAATCTGAACCAGAGCAGGAGAAAAGACCAAAATATTCGATCGTAAGAACTTGCCATATCCACTTTGAGAGCCAGTAAATGGCTGTTGACAGCAGAAGAATGGAGGGAGTGGAGCATCTATTGAGCAAGCAAAATATTATCGGAGATGTGGTGACCAACAATGAAGGTGTCTTGCTTCGGGGAAACAATATGGGCCAAAAAAGGTTCCATGCAGTCCACAAGCAACTGTGCCATTAACTTATATAGAACATTATAAAGACTGATGGGCCGGAGTTGGTCATGTCTGAAAGGGGAGGGTGACTTGGGGATCAGCACAACATAGGTGGCCTTACAAGCGGGAGGCATCCATCCCATCCAAAAAAACTGTAAGACCACCTCAAAGAGGTCACCACCAACCACGATCCAATTAGTCAGAAAGAACTTGATAAAGAAATAATCTAGTCCTAAGCATTTAGACTGAGAGAAAAGAAACGGTATGAAAATTTCCGCCCTTGTCACCGGATCAGAGATGAGGAGTTCATCACTCTCAGAAATCAGATAAGGGAAGTGGGTTAGAAGAGATTTCTCACCATGGGTCAGGGGAAGATTCCACTTAACACGAAAGTGGTGAAAAAGAATGTCTTCCAAACTAGACCATTCCAACACCTTCACTCCAAATTCACCCTTGAGCTTATGTATACGATTGCGACGTCAACGATCTTGGGTGGTGCAGTGAAAGAATATGGTGTTTTGGTCACCTACCCGGAGCTACTGAATGCGTGATTTTTTATGCCAATTTATCTCCAACATAAGAAGAGGGGAAAAGTAATACGCCAACAGACCCTTCAATAAGGAAGCAACCTGAGGAGACAATCTATGGGATCCCTACTTCGCTTACCAAAATTGGATGTCCTTATACAAACTCGCCAGTCGAGCTTTAAGGAATCCTACCCGGTGACGGTTACAATTTCGAAGGGTCGAGCGGGTGGCCAACAGGTTTTGGTCAAGAAAATGAAAAGCCAACGAGTGAGATGTCGACCACCATATACTCGGTAAAAGCGATGGCCACTCAGGGGGTGCAACCAAATTTTTTTGAATCAGAAGAGCTTATGTCAAGACGAAACCTATAGGCATAATGTGATAGTGGTTTGAACCCACTTGTGGAAGATGCATCACCAAGGCTTCAGGAAAATAGTGGGACCAATTCGGGGAAGAGAGGCCCGGACCAATTGTTTGAAGACCGAGGAGGAAGGGTCTTGGTTGTTACATAAGGTAAAAAGGAAGACCCCGAAAATTCAAGTCTTAGAGGCTGGATAAGAAGATGAACTTCTGAAAGTCATCCCCCAGCATCGAATTCAAATACAGCACCACCATGTTTATCAGATGAATCAAGTAAGACATTGAAATCTCCACACACTAGAAGAGGGATGTGAAGAAAGAGAATACCTAGCCTAAGAAACCAGACCAAAGGATCCAACATTCCTGAGCATCGTTGCTAGTGTAAAAAGTGGCAAAACACCAAAAGAACGATGAGGGATGAAAAGACCCTGACAGCGAACTGATGCTGGAACAACTAGAGCTAAACATATTGGAATTGATAAGGTTTATAGCTCATAAAAACCTATAGTTTAGTTATGTATGGTTGATAGCTTATGATTGCATCTTGATATGTACCTTAGTACATATTCTTATTACAGAACAGAGAGTGATGGTTACATTATAATCCATTTGAGTGGGATACTCAATAGACTGGTCCTATGTAACCTAAATCATTCACAGCTTTGATTAGGATTGGTTACCCTATCAGGATAAGTTTTTGGAATAAAAGAGCATGGGTGTCTGCACTAGGTCATTACCAAGCACATTGGCTGTGACTGAACGAAACCAATACGGTGCACAAATTGATGAGTAGACACCGGTGCACTAAGCCGAGTTTCTACTTAAGATAAAACGATCATATAACTGGTGGGATAACCAGTTGTGTGTAAGAGTTCAGTTACATAACCTAAAACCACGGTGTGCTGGGTTACTCGACTGGCCTCGTATCAGTGTGCCACTCCTATAGGCCATCCATACCCTAACGGGAGGTCTATTTCTTGGTCTGACTTACGTTGTATTAAACCCAAGCTTGGTGGTCATTAGTTGGACTGTTGTCCAGATTCGATTACTCGGCAAGGTAATTGGAGGTACAATGTAAACAATCAACCTGAAAGGAATCGAGTATATGACCACTCAAGTATGACGGTGTTCTCCATCGCTCTAGTCAGGTTATGGCACCAAGTAGAGTGACATCGTGTTTATGACTACTAAGCGAAGAGCAAGGATATATGAGAGAACATAATAAGTCTGAGATGTTAGGTCTTTTTATGTTGCCATTAGTTTTTAGCGACTTAAACAAACCTACTTTACCGGTGTAGTGAGTAATTGTGAGCTAAAGTCAGGAGAGTAGAGTCAGGTTTAGGCTATGTTACGATCAAGAAGTACCGTTGCAGTCAAAACCACTACTATCATCCTCTTCCACTATGCTTAGGAATAGAAGGTATGTTTCTAAACTCTTTGGAAAAAGACTTTGCTCGGGTAATTAGGGTTTGAGTGTATGACTAGCTAACACACACATCAGTTAGTTCCGTTTGATCTTTTTTATCGTTTTAGGTCTTGCATACATATTCATTTCAATTTAATTATTAAAAATATATGGGCATCTATTTTAGGCTAGAAATAAAACCATGGGAATATTAGATTTTAACATTTTACCTCGATCGAAACAAAGGCCAAAGTCCTATACTTAGTGTGTGTTGAGTAGACTAGTCATACGCATGACTTTCCAAAGTCATGCGCATGACTGTGGTTTAGTCTAGAGGTGGGTAGAGGTCCTCTCTGTGAGACCAAAGTCGTGCACACGACTTCAAAGTTGTGGGTACCACTTTGCCTTAGAATAGTTTCTACTCAAATATATGTGCTTGTTGACTAAACTCATACACATGACTTTTACAAGTCGTGCACACGATCTTAGTCAGCCACACACTATTTGATGTCTACCGTAGCCCACACATGGGATGGTCCTATAGCACGATGATACATTAGAAAGTTGTGTGCATGACTTTAAAGTGGTGCGCATGATTGGGTCTAGAACATACTAGAAGGGTTAAATCGATAGGCTTAACCAATCCACTTGTTACATGTGTTGGTCGTACACGACTTCCAAGTCGTGCGCACGATATGGTTGAGATAGCCCCTTAAAGATAAGAGCAAATCTCTTGGTCTTAGCCTATCTAAGGGCTCCCTTGGGCTATAAATAGCCTACCCCTTCACCCTTCAGCTACTAATGAGTCTTTTTGTTTAGGAGAAGAATTAGAAGAGGATTTTAACGTTCAGTGAGTTCATCCTTGAACTCCATCTTCTCTTTTCTTTCCTTTCTCCTTATCTCTTCAACCTTCTATCCTAATTCAAAACTATGGAGGTTGGACTTACTACTTGCATGGTCACTTAAGAGTCTTTCAACTCCTTGTGATCATACAAGTAAGAGAGATCAAGGTTTAGTAAAGAATCTAAAGTGTCATCCAACACTTAGATCTTGATATATTCTTTAGAGGTTTTTGTAGCTTGAATATCTTAGGTATACTAGGCTTAGAGGCATGTATCAAAGGTCTTGAAAGAGATCTAGGTCACCCTCTACCTTAGGCTACTTCTTAGGTTCAAGTGTTTCTTTTTTCCATTTTGTTTCTTCCCATTTCACTTTGCAGCACTAAGTGTGTTCCCATTGTCATGTGGAAGGCTTTTGAGAGAGTGCTCCATGACGCAATTCACGTCGAGCACCCTTAACGATATCGCTCACTTTGGGAGGCCTCTTTGGGAAGAAGGACAAGCGAAGAAGTGGAATGACTATAGAGGTGCAAGAGTCAGCTCAGTTCAACACCTATGAAGTGATATCGTCGTCTCTACTTCACCAAAGGCATGGGTCACGGACCTAGAGGGCTAAAGGGTAATCTCTGTGTAACTACGTCTTAGTTTGCTTGTAACCTTGTCTGGATTTCTTAAAGTAAGCTAGACCCCTCTATGTGAAGGGTCTAGGCCCAGTTTCGACCGGAAGATGGTTTTTATCCCTGTTAAGGGTTTCTATCTATAAATAACTTTTGCATTCTTTCATGTTATATTCTTGTAATTATTATTTGCTTAACTTTCATTATTCTATAGATTGCCGTGCTTGTATCTGCCCATTATAGGGCACACCAACTAGCTTTGACTAGTCGGTCTCTTAATGCATAGAGTTTAGTTAGCTAAACATAGGTAGCTATACATTAGTTATCTTTCATGAGATAATTGGAGTGCAGCCTATGTCGCATTTTAGGTGGCTACACAAGTTAACTCGAATTCAGAGGGTTGATGGTACACTCAGGTAGTGTGTCAATCAAGTCCTAGTTGGAAGCCATAAACTCTGGTCCCTGAGTAGCTATACATGTAGATCTAGTGTAGAGAAAGAACATGCATACATACATGCTAGATTTTCTTTTCGTTAGATCAATATTAGGGGGTTTTGTAGTTGCCTTGCTTGATTCATATATACGCGTGTAGATCGTTTTGATAAAATTTTTGATATATAACACACACCATCCACGGTCTTCGGACCTACTCTTTGCTGCTGCTACGGACCTCTACCTTTGAATTATTTTTAACAATTGGTATCGAGCTACGCTAGTGGTATGTGTTTCATATTTTTTATAAAACAATTATATGCACACATGATTAGTATGTGCCGATATTGGGGTTCTATGAGTAGATCATGCATATTATAGATATTGTATGTTCTATGAATTGATCTTGCAGGGTACCGCTTTAAACTATTTAGATATAAAGGGGTGACACTAATCCCCATATGTGTATGAGCAAAATATAAAAATTCCCATGGCAAGGCGGGTGCCACTATTATGGGATCCTTTTTTATATAGCATATTAAAAGATGTGTCCAAGTAATACACCCCCAACTATATTTTTTGGGGGTACATCTATGTGTTAAAAATATGACTTTAACACCCGCATGTGTGGCCAAAATATAAAAAGTACCATATCTGGGAAAGGTCCCACTATTATAGGATCCTTATTCTTGTAGCAGATTATAAGAGAAGTCTAAGAGTACTCCCCTCGACTACATTATAGGGGTAGATGTATAAGTGAAAAGGTTAACTTTAACAACCACACATATATGGCTAAAATATAAAGTCTCATAGCTAGTAGAGGTCTAATTATTGTGGGATCCTTATTCTTGAAGCAGATTATGAGAGGATTCCTAGTATACACCCTCGACTATATCATAGGGGTACATCTATATATCAAAGATGTGAATTTAACACCCACATATGTGTGACCAAAATATAAAGAGTCTCATAGCTAGCAGGGGTTCCACTGTTATGAGATCCTTATTCATATAGCAGATTATGAGAGTAGTCCAAGTGTACCCCCGCTCCCCCCTAACTATATCGTGGGGAGGGTACTTCTATATATTAAAGGGGTGACTTTAACACTCGTATATGTATGGCCAAAATATAAACACCCCTATCTAGAAGGGATCCCTTTATTATGGAATCTTTATTCATATAGCAGAATATGAGAAAAGTATAAGTGTACCCCCCCCAACTATATCATGGGGGGGTTCATCTATGTGTCAAAATTGTAACTTTAACACTCGCATGTGTATGACCAAAATATAAAGAGTTCTAAATCTTGGAGTGGTCTAACTATTATGGGATCTTTATTCATGTAGCATATTATGAGAAGAGTTCAACTGTATCCCCTCTGACTACATCATGGGGAGCATATCTATGTATCAAATAGGTGACTTTAACACCTCTATATGTATAGTCAAAATATAAAGAGTTCCATAGCTATAAGAGGGTCCCACTATTGTGGGATCCGTATTTATGTAAGAAATTAGGAGAGGAGTTCAAATAACCACCCCCACTAGATCATGGGGAGGTATATCTATGTATCAAAATGATAACTTTAATACCAGTATTTGTGTACCCAAAATATATAGTCCCATAGCTAGGAGAGATCCCACTATTATGGTATCTTTATTCATGTAATAGATTATGAGAGAAGTCTAAGTGTACCCCCCACCCCCTGACTATATCATAGATGGTATATCTATATATCAAAAGGGTGACTTTAATAACCACTTGTGTATACCTAAAATCTAAAGAGTCTCATAGTTGTTAGGGGTCCCACTACTATGGGATCCTTATTCATAAAGTAGATTATAAGATGAGTCTAAGTGTTACCCCCTTCGTGACTACATAATGGGGGTATATCAATTTATAAAAAAGTAACTTTATCACATGTATTTGTGTGACCAAAATATAAAAAGTCTCATTACTAGGAAGGGTCTCACTATTGTGGGATCCTAATTCTTATAGCAGATTATGAGAGTTTTCCAAATATACCCCCCTTCTGACTAAATCAAGGGGGTACATCTATATATCAAAGGAGTAACTTTAACATTCATATTTATGTGGTAAAAATATAAATTCACATAACTGTGAGGGGTCCCACTATTATAGGATGCTTATTTATATAGCAAATTATGAGAGAAGTCCAAATATACCCCCCATCCTGTTTACATCGGGGAGGGGGATACATCTTTGTATTAAAGGGGTGACTTTAACACCCCCATATATGGGGCCAAAATATTAAGAGTCACTTGGCGATGACAGGTCTCACTATTATGAGATCCATATTCATGTAATAAATTATGAGAGGAGTCTAAATATAACCCCCGACTAGATCATGGGGGTACATCTATGTGTCAATGGGGTGACTTTAACACCCATATGTGTGTGGGCAAAACATAAAGAGGTTTATAGCTAGGAAGGGTCCGAAGAGTATGAGATCCTGATCCATATATCAGATTATAAGAGGAGTCCAAAAGAACCCCCCTTCCCCCTACTAAATCATGGACGTCTATATGATATAGGGGTAACTTTAATACCTGCATATGTGTGGCCAAAATATAATGAGTCCCATAGCTAAAAGAGGTCTTATTATTGTGGGATTCTTATTCGTATAATAGATTATGAGAGGAGTATAAGTTTACTCTCCCCAACTAAATCATGGGGAGTTTATCTATGTGTCAAAATGGTGACTTTAACACTCGCATATGTGTAGCAAATATATAAAGAGTCCCATAGCTAGGACTAGTCATATTATAGTAGGATTTTTATTCTTCTAGCATATTATAAGAGGAGTCCAAATGTTTTCCCCTCTAACTACATGATAGGGGGGTACATCTATGTATCAAAGGGGTCACTTTAACATCTATATTTATGTGGCTAAAATATAAATAGTCACAACGCTAGGATAGGTCCTAGTATTATGAGATTCTTATTCATGTAACAGATTATGATAGGGGTCTAAGTGTCCCGCCTCCCCCCGACTACATAATGGGGCATATCTAAGTATCAAATAGGTAACTTTAAAACTAGTATGTATGTAACCAAAATATAAAAAATCCCATAGCCATGAAGGGTCCTCACTATAATGAAATCCCACTATAGTGAGATCCTTATATAGCAGATTATAAGAGAAGTCCAAATTTACCCCTCTTCGACTACATCATGGAGTTTACAACTATGTATCAAAGGGGTGACTTAAACATCCGCATGTGTGTGGGTAAAATATAAAGAATTTCATAACTATAAGGGGTCCTACTATTATGGGATCCTTATTCATAAATAATATTATGAGAGAAGTCAAAGTGCATCCCCTCCCTCCCGACTATATCATTGAGGGTACATTTATTTATCAAAAGGGTGACTTTAACACTCATATGTGTGTGACCATAATATAAAGTATCTCGAAGCAAGGAGGGGTCCTATTATTGTAGAATCCTTATTTATATAGCAGATTATTAAAAAATTCCATGTGTACCCCCCCACGCCGACTACATCATAGGGGGTACATCTATGTGTCAAAGGTGTGACTTTAACACCCGCATATGTGTCACCAAAATATAAAATATTCATTAGCTATGAGGGGTCCCACTATTGTGGGATCCTTATTTATGTAACAGATTATTAGAATAATTCAAATATCCTCCCCTACTAGATTATGAAGAGGTACATTTATGTATCAAAGGAGTGACGTTAATACCTGAATGTGTCTAACCAAAATATAAAAAGTTTCATTGTTAGGAAGGGTCCTACTTTTATGAGATATTTATTCATATAGCAAATTATGAGAGAATTACAAGAGTACCCCCCTCCGAGAATTACAAGAGTACCCCCCTTCCTCCCTCGACTATATCATCGGGGTATATCAATTTATCCAAAGGGTGACTTTAACTCCAGTATGTATGTAGCAAAAATATAAAGAGTATAATAATTAGAAGAGTTCCCACTATCATGGGATCCATATTCACGTAGCAGATTATAAGAGAAATCTACGTGTACCGCCTCTCCCCTGCCTATATAATAGGGGTAGATCTATAAATTAAAAGGGTGACTTTAACAACCACATGTGTATGACTAAAATATAAAGAATCTCATAGCAAGTAGGGGTCCCACTATTGTGGGATCCTTATTCTTGAAGAAGATTATGAAAGGTATATAAATGTACCCCCTCCTCCCCGACTATATCATAGGGGGTACATCTATGTGTCAAAGGGGTGGATTTAATACCTGCATTTGTATGGCTAAAATATAAAGAGACATAAGCTAGGAGGGGTCCTAATATTGTGTGATCCTTATTCATATAGCAAATTATAAGAGGAGTCCAAGAGAACCCCCCTCTTCCTGATTAAATCAAGGGGTATATCTTTATATCATAGGGGTAACTTTAATACCCGTATGTATGTGGCCAAAATATAAAGAATCTCATAGCTAATAGTGGTCACATTATTATGGGATTCTTATTCATATAGCAGATTATGAGAGAAGTCCTAGTGTACCCCCCCAACTAAATCATGGGGGATATATCTATATATTAAATGAGTGACTTTAACATCCTCATATATAGCCAATATATAAAAAGTCCCATAGCTAGATTGGATCCCACTATAGTTGGATCCTTATTCATATAGAAGATTATAAGAGGAGTCCAAGTTGACCCCTTCTTGATTACATCATGGGGGATACATCTATGTGTCAAATGATTAACTTTAATATTTATGTATATGGGTAAAATTTAAAGAGTTCCATAACTAGGAGGGGTCCCACTATTATAGGATCCCCATTCATAAAGAAGATTATGAGAGGAGTTCAAGTATACGCCCCCCTCCCCAACTACATCAGGGGGGTACATCTGTTTATCAAATGGGTGACTTTAACGCTGATATGTGTGTGACCAAAATATAAAGAGTCTCAAAGCAAAGAAGTATTTTACTATTATAGGATCATTATTCATATAACAGATTATTAGAAAAGTCTAAGTGTACACCTCTCACCCTGATTATATTATGTGAGGGTACATCTATATATCAAATGGTGACTCTAGTACCCATATATGTGGCCAAATTATAAAGAGTCCCATAGCTAGGAGTGGTCCCACTATTGTGGCATCATTATTCAAATTGTATGTTATGAGAAGAGTCGAAGTGTACCCCTCTGACTATATCATAGGGGTACATATATATGTCAAAGAAATAACTTTAACACTCTTATTTATGACCAAAATATAAAGAGTCTTAGACCTAGGAGAGGTCCCACTATTATATGATCCTAATTCATATAGTAGAATATGAAAAGAGTCCAAGTGTACCCCCTCATACTATATCATGGAGGGGGTACATCTATGTTTCAAATAGGTGACTTTAACACCCGCATATTTATAGCTAAAATATAAAAAATCCCATAGCTATGAGGGATCCAACTATTTTATGATCCTTATTCATATAGCAGATTATGATAGAGTCCTAGTATACTCACTACTACATCATCGGGGGGTACATCTATATGTCAAAGGGGCGACTTTAAGACCCGCATACATGTCACCAAAATATAAAGAGTCCACTAGATATAAAGGGTCAGATTATTTAGGATCTTTATTAATATAGTAGATTATTATAGACGTTTAAATATCCCCTACCCACTAGATCATGGGGGGTACATCTATGTATCAAAAAAGTGACTTTAACACCTACATGTGTGTGGCCAAAAAATAAAAAGTCTTATTGCTAGAAAGGGTCCTACTTATGTAAAATCCTTATTCATGTAGAAAATTATGAGAGGATTACTAATATACCCCCTTGATTATATCATGGGGGGTATATCTATATATATATCCAAAGGGTGACTTTAACACCCGTATGTGTATGCCAAAAATACAAAGAGTCCTATAGCTAAGAGAGGTCCCACTATTATAGAATTCTTATTCATGTAACAGATTATGGGATAAGTCTAAGTGTACCCACCCCGACTATATTATAGGGGATAGATCTATAAGTTAAAAGGATGACTTTAACTATCGTATATGTATGGCTAAAATATAAAAAGTCTTATGGCTAGTAAGGTCCCACTATTATAGGATCCTTATTCATGAAGTATATTATGAAAGGAGTCAAAATATAACCCCACTAACTACATCATAGGGGTACATCTATGTTTCAAAGGGGTGACTTTAACACTCGAATATATATGACCAAAATATATAAAGTCTCATAGCTAGGAGGGGTCTCACTATTGGGGGATCATTATTCATAGATTATGGAAGTAGTCTAAATATACCCCACCTCTGATTAAATAATGTGAGAGTACATCGATGTGTCAAAGGGGTGACTTCAATACTCGTATGTATGTGGCAAAAATATAAAGAGTCACATAGGTATGAGGGGTCCCACTATTGTAAGGTGCCTATTAATGTTGTAGATTATAAGTATACCCCCTCGACTATATCATAAAGAAGGTACATCTATGTATAAGAGGGTGGCTTTAACATACACAAGTGTGTGACCAAAATATAAATAATTACTTGGCTAGGACAGATCCCACTATTATATGATCATTCAAGTAACATATTATGAGATGAGTCCAAGTGTACTAACCCCCCCAACTATATTATTGGGGGTAAATCTAATTATAAAAGGGGTGACTTTAACAGTTGTATATGTCTGGTCAAAATATAAAATAGCTCATAGCCAATAAAGGTCCTAATAGTAAAGGATCCATATTGATATAACAGATTATGAAAGGTGTCTAAGTGTAAACCCTCCATCCCGATAAAATTATAGGGGGTACATCTATGTGTCAAAGAGGTAACTTTTACGCCCGTATGTGTGTGGTCAAAATATAGTCTCATTGCTAATAGGGCTCCTATTATTATAGGATCCTTATCATATATCAGATTATGAGAGGAGTCCAAGTATACCCCCTCAACTATATCATTAAGAGGTATATTTACATGTCAAAAGGGTGACTTTACCTTCCATATATGTGTGCCCAATATATAAAGTCTTATAGCTAGTAGGGTTCCCATTAGTGTATGTGACCAAAATATAAAGTCTAATAACTAGGAGGGTTTCCGCCATTATGGGATCCTTATTTATATGTCAAATGGGTAACTTTAACACCCGTATATATGGGCCAAAATATTAAGAGTCTCGTAGCTAGGAGGGTGGCACTATTATTAGATCCTTATTTATATAGTAGTTTATGAGAGGATTCAAAGTGTACACTTTCCCCGACTATATCTTGTTTGGTTATATCTATGTATCGAAGGGGTACTACTAATACCCATATATATGTGGCCAAAATACAAAAATTCTTATAGCTATGAGGGTCCTACTATTGTAGAATCCTTATTCAGGTAGATGATTAAGAGACATATCCAAGTAATACCCCCTCCCCCTGACTATTTTATCTGGGCGTATATCTTTCTATCAAAGGGGTGACTTTAACACCCATATGAATGTGCCAATAATATAAAAAGTCCTATATCTTGGAGGGCCCCATTTTTTTGGAATCCTTATTCGTATAGCATACTATAATAGAAATTTAAATACATCCATCCCAAGTACATCATAGAGGGTATACCTATGTGTTAAATGAGTGAATTTAACACCTGCATATATGTGGATAAAATATAAAGAGTCTTATGGCTAGAAGGGGTCCCACTATTATAGGATCATTATTCATATTACAGATTATGAGTGTAACAACCCAAAAATTTATTAATAATTTTTAAAAGGTCATTATAAGAAAGTTTTTATAGAAAATTCAAAATAAAAATCGGATGGCGCCATTGCGTTCGGCTAGCCGAGACGATAAAAAAACCTAGACAAACTTTTTTGTTTTGGATGCATTTAGAGTATTTAAAAATTATGAAAAAATAAAAATATATATGTATATATATATTTAGCCTATAGAAGGATTTGAACCTATGACCTCTTCATTAGAATTTTTAAAATTTTTCCTCTAGCCAAAAGACCCGTAGTGCGTTTCTGTATCAGAAACAGCTAATATAACTAATATATATACTAATGGGGAGACCAACAGCCGTTGACCCTTCGTTTCTGATCGGACGGAAAGGGTCGCGCAGATGTAACCGAAGCCGGCGACCTTTCGTTTCCGATCGGACGAGTACAGCCGCAGTACACACTAAATGACCGATTTGCAATAAAGACCCTATGACTTTTAGAATTCCCAAAACTACTATATAAACCCCCCCTCCACAAGAGATTTTCACTCCAGCCCGCCTCGAAAACCGTGCCCTACCTCTCCCCTCCCCCTCGACAACCACCGCCCGCCGCCGACCGCCGCCCGCCGCCGGCCGACCGCTGCCGACCGCCGCCCGCCGCCGGCCGACCGCCGCCCGCCACCGGCCGACTGACCACCGCCGGCGACCGCCGCAGCCCACCGCCGGCGACTACCGCCGCTGCCGGCCGTCGCCTCCTACCGCCGGCCGCCGCCTCCTGCCGCAGGGCGCCACCTCCCAAAACTCCGGTCAGTTTTTTTTATTTAAATATTATATGGGCTGAAGCCCAGTAGATCGTGTATAACCCGCTATAATATATAGGTTGAAGCCTATTAAGGAATGGGCCAGGCCCATTTAACTAAAAATTTAATTTGTTAGAGCGACTCTAATTTTTATTAACTGAAACAGTATTGCTAAAGACAACTGAACTGTTTTACTAAGGGCAGACCCAAATTAAAAATCCGCTAGAAGCCAACTGTTTTGGCCGTACCGGGAGCAAACGAACTCGGAATTGAGTTCCGTTTGCGGCCACGGGTCCGTAATGAAAAGATCTACACAACATTATAGATTTAAGTTATTTTTGAAATTACAAAATACCCCTAAAAGGAAAAAAAAAACCTATTAGTTCACATCGAAAAATATTTCGGAAAAAATCCTAGAAAATTTAGGAAAAACTAACAAATTATTAGTAACATATTTTCAGGTTTCGAGCGTGATAAGGCTTCCTCATCAGAAATAAGAACTTGCAACGGTTCAGGTAGGGGAGTTTAACCAAGTTTCTTCCTGCTAAATATCAGCTATAGATCATCGGTAAATTGCTATGGGTAGTAAATTGTGAAGTACGTGATCACTAGTTTGGGTGTAGGGCTAGCCCTGGCGGAAGGCCAGAAAGTACCTGGGTGTGGGTCTAGCCCTGGCGAAAGGCCAGAAAGTACCTGGGTGTGGGTCTAGCCCTGGCTACAGGCCTAAAAGTTACCTAGGTGTGGGGCTAGCCTAGTCTGAGGACTAAAAGTACCTAGGTGTGGGGCTAGCCTTGTTGCGGACTAAAAGTACCCGGGTAAGGATTGAGATTCCTACCCTGGCCGGAAGAGCCAAAAAGGGAATCGGGTGATTCATGTTTTCTATTATTTACATTTCGTAGTCAGGTTTACTGTTTTTCCATACAAATATTTAGCATGAAATAAACTATGTCATGAGGTGAGTCAGTGGTTTTGGACTCACCCCCCTACAGATGTTGTGCACCCTTCAGAGTCAAATCCTGCAGGACTGGAAGAGGACGGAGAGCGAGTAGGGAACGACCCAGAAGGAGTTGAGGACCCGCTGTACACCCCTTTCTACGAAGACGCCGAAGCCGAAATATGAAGTGTCGTTGTAGAAGAATAAATTTATGCCTTAGACTTTTGTTTTCATGAAATGTATCAAACAATGGTTTTTATAACAAAGTGGCTTAGTTAAGTTCCAATCTTGATGGAGCTTAGTTATACCAAGCTTTTTATTCTAACACCTCAGTATTATACGGATAAAATAAATCCATAAAATATCGGGGCGTTACAACTTGGTATCAGAGCCTAGGTAATAGATCCTAGGAGCTATATATATATATATATATATATATATATATATATATATATATATATATATATATATATATATAGAGAGAGAGAGAGAGAGAAATGCTATAATGCGGCATGCGGTAAGTGCGGCACTGCATCGCAGCCGTCTGATGCACCACTGTGTGCATCGCATGCACGCAGCGCGTGCATCAAACGACTACGGTGCGGTGCCGCACGTACCGCATGCCGCATTATAGCATGCCCCTATATATATATATATATATATATATATATATATATATATATATATATATATATATATATATATATATATATATATATATTTTGTGGTACATCGGTAGGGTAGACACCAAAAATTTAAGATAATTATATTTATAAAATAAATTTTATTTTTTCTTTCCTTTAAATAGAAGCATGAAGTCGAAACTGTCCGAAGGTAGCTCATCAGGAGAAAAGGTGAAACCTAAGAAGAAAATCGTGAAAGCAAAGAAGGCGAAGAAACCGGTTACACCTAACCAAAATGAGAATATTTTCTACAAACGTTATCGATGTATCTGTGGAAAAGTGGGCGATGAAAATCGTTGTGAACACCCGATGTTTTTCAAAATAGTTGTCGGTTATATGTAGACTGATAAGAAAATTATAAATAATGAATGAGTACGTTATTGTGAGTTTGTGTTCAAAAATGTTTTTTTTTTTTTTTTAGAAATTATGAACTCTCACGACAACAGTACTCCCAGTGAAGACCTGACAAAGGTGTTAGGAGCATTACACCAACTGATAGAAAGGATGAACTCCTCTAAGGATAGTTCAAGGATGGGAGTAATACTGAAAGAATTCAAAGAATTAAAACCCCCTGCTTTTAGAGGAGAACCGGATCCCTTGATTGCCGATAGGTGGCTCAAACAAATAGAAAAGATATTGGAGACTTTAAAGGCAAACGATGAACAAAAAGTTATCTTAGCTACATACATGTTAGAAGGAGAGGCGGACTACTGGTGGGACACGGTCAAAAGAACTCAAGCAAGTTTCACTTGGGAGGAATTTACAAAAGCATTCCTAGGGAAGTATTTCTCAGATGCAACCAAGGATAGAATGATTGCAGAATTTTTAGAACTTTATCAGGGAAAACTTGGTGTTTCCCAGTATGAAGCTAAATTCATCGAACTATCACGCTTTGCTCATTATCTTATAGCCACAGAGGAATTAAAGTCCAAAAGATTTGAACAGGGTTTGAATCCTCATATTCGAACCCGAGTGGCTGTACTTCGCATAAGAAACTATGGTGAACTAGTACAGACTGCAATGGTGGCAGAACGTGAATGGGAAGAAACGCGGAAGATATTTGAGAAAAATAGGGTGAAAAGGAGTGCACCAGGGGTAGAGACAAACAAAAGACCAAGGATGCAAGAATTTCCAACAGGAAATAATGGTCCTCAAATGGCTTCGGGACCTCGTAGTTGCTTCATCTGTGGATCGCGGGATCATTTTCAATGGACTGCCCTCGTCTGAATATTAACGCTCCAGCCAGACCTCCCTTCAAGAATAATCCGCAAATACCCGGAAATCGCCCTGGTCAACTTCCTAAAGTGCCTGGAAAAGCTTTTGCAATATCCACGGAAGAGGAATCAAATGACGTCATTGAAGGTAGGAACTATTCATTTCAAAAATTAGTCATTTCGTAGATAAGTTTTAACCGCAAAAGTAAATTTTCGTAGGCACTATTCTTATTTATGGAAGTCTAGCTCGAGTAATACTAGACCCTGGTTCAACACATTCATTTATATCAGTTCACTTGGCCAAAGAGCTACAATTAAAGACTGAACCGCTAGGGTATATACTGGCCATTACTACAGCACTTAGTGATACGGCCAAAACAAACAGAGTCTGCAAAAACTGTATACTACGAGTTGAAGAAGTGGAATTAGTGGCAAATTTAATTTTACTGAAGTTGGAAACTTTTGACATTCTATTAGGGATGGACTGGTTATCCAAGTATAGGGCAATGATGGATTGTTACCGAAAGAAGGTTACTTTACAAACATCAGATAGTAAAAAAATAATATTCCGGAGAAGAAAGTTCGGAAAGGCAAGAGCAAAAGTATGTCACTTAGCTCAACTTTTAGAAGAGGAGGTGAAGAGTCCTATACAAAATACCACATTGGTAGTATCAAAATTTTCACAAGTGTTTCCGGAAGATCTTCTAGGTTGCCACCGAAAAGAGAAATAGATTTTTCAATAGAATTGATGCCAGGAGTGGCTCCTATTTCAATTGCCCCATATAGAATGGCACCAGTAGAATTAAAAGAGCTGAGGAAGCAGTTGGACGAGTTACTTACTCTAGGGTTTATAAGACCCAGTTCATCCCCATGGGGTGCACCAGTACTATTCGTTCAGAAAAAGGATGGAACAAAAAGAATGTGCATCGATTATAGAAGATTGAACCAGGTGACTATAAAAAATAAATATCCACTCCCAAGAATTGAGGAACTATTTGACCAACTTAAGGGAGCAAAATATTTCTCCAAAATAGATCTTCGATCAGGATATCATCAATTAAGAATCAAAGAAGAAGATATACCAAAGACGGCCTTCAGAACTAGGTATGGGCATTTCGAATTTTTGGTAATGCCTTTTGGTCTAACAAATGCCCCTGCGGCATTTATGGATTTGATGAATCGAATCTTTAAAAACTTCTTGGACCAATTCGTGGTAGTATTCATCGATGATATTTTGATCTACTCAAAAACCAAGGAGGAGCACGAAAACCATTTGAAGATGGTATTACAAGAGTTGAGTCTTCATCAACTGTACGCCAAACTCAGTAAATGTGAGTTTTGGATTTCAAAGGTAAACTTTTTGGGACATGTAATCTCCCAAGAAGGAGTTACGGTAGATCCAGAAAAAATTGAAGCAGTAGTGAATTGGAAACCACCAAGGAATGTAACAGAAATCAGGAGCTTTCTGGGGTTAGCAGGATATTATCGCAGATTCATTCAAAATTTTTCTAGTGTCGCTGCACCTATGACTCGACTTACTAAGAAGGGGGTAAAGTATGAATGGTCAGAACTTTGTGAGGATGCGTTCCAAGAATTAAAAGCAAAGCTCACTACAGCCCCGGTACTAACAATACCAGAAAGTGGGAAGAAGTACACACTTTATACGGATGCCTCTCACGTGGGGTTAGGGGCTGTACTTATGCAAGAGGGCCGAGTTGTGGCTTATGCTTCCAGACAATTAAAAGCTCATGAAAAGAATTATCCTACACATGATCTAGAGCTAGCTGTGGTCGTGTTTGCACTGAAAATTTGGCGTCATTATTTGTATGGGGAACAGTTTGAGTTATACTCGGATCATCAGAGTTTGAAATATATAAGCACACAGAAAGATCTAAATCTACGGCAAAGAAGATGGGTGGAATTGTTGGTCGATTATGACTATAATTTTATTTACCACCCTGGTAAGGCTAATGTAGTAGCAGATGCCCTCAGTAGAAAGGGGCAACTGGCCAACATACTAGCTGATAAATGGCAGTGGGCTTGCACGTTAGAAAGCTTTGATTTAGTCACGAAGAACAACTCACCACAAGCTTATCTAAGTCACCTCAGAGCCCAGTCGGAAATGATAAAAGGAGTAATAGAGGCACAAACATCAAACTCAGAACTGCAGGGAATTCGATACAAACTAGAAAAGGGTGAAATTGTAGAAAATTGGGCACTCGGTTCAGACAACGAACTGAGATTCCGAGGCAGATTAGCAGTCACTGATGCTCCTTATCTGCGAGAAGATATATTAGCTGAAGTTCATCATTCAAAGTTTTCTATCCATCCGGGGGAAAATAAAATGTATCACGACTTAAAACGAAACTTTTGGTGGAGTGGAATGAAGAATGATATAGCCCAATTTGTGTCAAAGTGTCTCACTTGTCAAAAGGTGAAGGCTGAACACAGAAGACCACCTGGGTTATTACAACCTCTTCCGGTAGCAGAATAGAAATGGTAACATATAACCATGGATTTTGTGACCGGTTTTCCGACCACCAGGAAGGGAAATGATTCAATCTGGGTGATTGTGGATCGATTAACAAAGTCAGCGCATTTTCTACCCCGAAAGACAACTGCGTCCACTAGAGACGATAGTACCCTATACCTGAAGGAAATTGTTAGACTTCACGGTATTCCGGTAACTATTGTGTCCGACAGGGACCCTCACTTCACCTCTAAGTTCTGGAGAAGTTTACAGAAGGCTTTGGGAACAGAATTGAATATGAGTACGGCATATCATCCTCAAACCGACGGGCAGTCAGAGAGAATAATACAAGTTTTAGAAGACATGTTGAGGTCTTGTGTGATGGACTTCAAGGGTAGTTGGGAAGGTTTCCTGCCGTTAATAGAATTTACTTATAATAATAACAGCTATCAGTCCAGCATACAAATGACACCGTTTTAAGCCTTATATGGAAGACCCTGTAGATCCCCAATTTGTTGGACGGAAGTAGGAGAGAAAAGTATTATGGGGCCTGAAATAATCCAGGAAACAACCGACAAAATAAAAATTATTCGGGCCAATTTACTAAAAGCACAGAGCAGACAGAAGAGTTACGCGGATAATCGAAGAAGACCTCTCGAATTTGAAGTGGGAGATTTTGTTTTTCTAAGAATCTCACCGAGGAAAGGTATTCAACGTTTTGATCTCAAGGGAAAACTTGCACCCAGATATATTGGCCCCTATGAAATATTGGGAAAAGCTAGACCAATGGCATATCGACTGTCATTACCCATAAATTTGGCAAACATATATCCCGTTTTTCACGTGTCCATGCTTCGCAAGTATGAACTAGATCCTTCTCACATTCTGAAAGATGAAGATATCAGTATTCAATCAGATGCCTCATACATAGAAGTACCTGTGAGAATTCTAGACACCAAGAATAAAGAATTGCGAACCAAGACTATTCGACTGGTAAAGGTACTATGGCAACATCACAACGAGGAGGAAGCTACTTGGGAATTGGAATCAGGAATACAAAAGCAATATCCACACCTATTCAACAACTGAGGTATGTACTCTAATTCAACCACTGAGATATGTACTCTAAATTTCGAGGACGAAATTTTTATTAGAGATAGAGAATGTAACAACCCAAAAATTTATTAATAATTTTTAAAAGGTCATTATAAGAAAAATTTTATAGAAAATTCAAAATAAAAATCGAATGGCGCCATTGCGTTCGGCTCGCCGAGACGATCAAAAAACCTATACAAACTTTTTCATTTTGGACGCATTTAGAGTATTTAAAAATTGTGAAATATATATATATATATATATATATATATATATATATATATAAATTTAGCCTATAGAAGGATTTGAACCTATGACCTCTTTATTAGAATTTTTAAAATTTTTCCTCTAGCCAAAAGACCCGTAGTGCGTTTCTGTATCAGAAACAGCTAATATAACTAATATATATACTAATGGGGAGACCAACAGCCGTTGACCCTTCGTTTTCGATCGGACGGAAAGGGTCGCGCAGATGTAACCGAAGCCGGCGATCTTTCATTTCCGATCGGACGGGTACAGCTGCAGTACGCACTAAATGGCCGATTTGCAATAAAGACCCTGTGACTTTTAGAATTCCCAAAACTACTATATAAACCCCCCCTTCACAAGAGATTTTCACTCCAGCCCGCCTCGAAAACCGTGACCTACCTCTCCTTTCCCCCTCGACAACCACCGGCCGCCGCCGACCGCCGCCCGCCGCCGCCCGCCGTCGACCGCCGACCGCCGACCGCCGCCGGCCGACCGCTGCCCGCCACCCGCCATCGGCCGACTGACCACCGCCGGCGACCGCCGCCGCCCGCCGCCGGCGACTGCCGCCGCCGCCGGCGACTGCCGCCGCCGCCGGCCGCCGCCTCCTGCCGCCGGGCGCCACCTCCCAAAACTTCGGTCAATTTTTTTTTATTTAAATATTATATGGGCTGAAGCCCAGTAGATCGTGTATAACCCGCTATAATATATGGGCTGAAGCCCATTAAGGAATGGGCCAGGCCCATTTAACTAAAAATTTAATTTGTTAGAGCGACTCTAATTTTTATTAACTGAAACAGTATTGCTAAAGACAACTGAACTGTTTTACTAAGGGCAGACCTAAATTAAAAATCCGCTAGAAGCTAACTGTTTTGGCCGTACCGGGAGCAAACGAACTCGGAATTGAGTTCCGTTTGCGGCCACGGGTCCGTAATAAAAAGATCTACACAACAGTATGGATTTAAGGTATTTTTGAAATTACAAAAATACCCCTAAAAGGAAAAAAAAACCCATTAGTTCACATCGAAAAATATTTCGGAAAAAATCCTAGAAAATTTAGGAAAAACTAACAAATTATTAGTAACATATTTTCAGGTTTCGAGCGTGATAAGGCTTCCTTATCAGAAATAAGAACTTGCAACGGTTCAGGTAGGGGAGTTTAACCAAGTTTCTTCCTGCTAAATATCTGCTATAGATCATCGGTAAATTGCTATGGGTAGTAAATTGTGAAGTACGTGATCACTAGTTTGGGTGTGGGGCTAGCCCTGGCGGAAGGCCAGAAAGTACCTGGGTGTGGGTCTAGCCCTGGCAGAAGGCCAGAAAGTACCTGGGTGTGGGTCTAGCCCTGGCTACAGGCCTAAAAGTTACCTAGGTGTGGGGCTAGCCTAGTCTGAGGACTAAAAGTACCAAGGTGTGGGGCTAGCCTTGTTGCGAACTAAAAGTACCCGGGTAAGGATTGAGATTCCTACCCTGGCCGGAAGAGCCAAAAAGGGAATGGGGTGATTCATGTTTTCTATTATTTACATTTCGTAGTCAGGTTTACTGTTTTTCCATACAAATATTTAGCATGAAATAAACTATGTCATGAGGTGAGTCAGTGGTTTTGGACTCACCCCCCTACAAATATTGTGCACCCTTCAGAGTCAAATCCTGCAGGACTGGAAGAGGACGGAGAGCGAGTAGGGAACGACCCAGAAGGAGTTGAGGACCCGCTGTACACCCCTTTCTACGAAGATGCCGAAGCCGAAATATGAAGTATCGTTGTAGAAGAATAAATTTATGCCTTAGACTTTTGTTTTCATGAAATGTATCAAACAATGGTTTTTATAATAAAGTGGCTCAGTTAAGTTCCAATCTTGATGGAGCTTAGTTATACCAAGCTTTTAATTCTAACACCTCAGTATTATACGGATAAAATAAATCCGTAAAATATCGGGGCGTTACAATGAGAGTAGTCCAAGTATACCCCCCTCCCTCGATTACATCATGGGGGGTATCTCTATGTGTCAAAGGGTGTCTTTAACACCCGCATATATGTGACCAAATCATAAACTCCCAATGCTATAAGGGATCCTATTATTGTACAATCCTTATTCATATAGCATAATATAAGTTAACTCCAACTATAACCCACCCCCTACCCCTCGACTACATCACGAGGGGTACATCTATATGTCAAAATTGTAACTTTAACACTCGTATATCTGTTGTCAAAATATAAAGAGTTTCATAGTTAGGAGTGGTCTTACTATTATGGGATCCTTATTTATATAGCATTTTATGATAAGAGTTCAAGTAAACCCCCCTCGACTACATCATGGGTGGATTTATCTATGTATCAAAGGGGTGACTTTAACACCCCCATATATGTCATGAAAATATAAAGAGTCTAATAGCTATGAGGGTCCCACTATTATGAGATCAATATTTATATAGCAGATTATTAGAAGAGTTCAAATTTCGCTCCTATTAGATTATTACGGTATATCTATATATATCAAAGGGATGACTTTAACACGTGCATGTATGTGGCCAAAATATAAAGTCTCATTACTATAAGGGGTCCAACGTTTGTGAGATCTTTATTTATATAGCAAATTATAAGAGGATTACTAGTATACCATTCCCACAAACACTATACCGACTACATCATGGGGAGTACATCTATGTATCCAAGTAGTGACTTTAACACACATATATATGTGTGGCAAAAATATAAAGTGTATTATAACTAGGAAAGGTCCCATTATTATAAGATTCTTATTTATATAGTAGATTATGAGAGAAGTCTAAGTATACCTCCCCGACTACATCATAGGGGGTAGATCTATACGTTAAAATGGTGACTTTAACAACTGCATATGTGTGGCTAAAATATAAATAGTCTCCTAGCTAATAGGGGTCCTACTATTATGGGATCCTTTTTCTTGAAGCAAATTATAAGTGGAGTCCAAGAGTACCCCCTCCCCCCTGATTACATTATGGAGGTAAATCTATATATCAATGGGGTAACTTTAGCATCCGTATGTGTGCGGACAAAATATAAAATGTCCCATAGCAAGGAGGGGTCTCAATAGTGTGGAATCCTTATTCTTATAGCAAATTATAAGAGGAGTATAAGAGAACCCTCTCCTTCCTGACTAAATCATGGTAGTATATCTCTATATCAAAGGAGTAACTTTAACATCTGTATCTGTGTGGCCAAAATATAAAGAGTCTCAAAGCTAATATCCTTATTATTGTGGTATCCTTTTTCATATAGTATATTATGAGAGGAGTCCAGATGTATCGCCCCTCCTAACTAAGTCATAAGGGGTATATCTATGTGTCAAAGGGGTGACTTTAATACTATCATGTGTTTTGCCAATATATAAAGTCTCATAGCTAGGAGGATCCCACATAGAGGGATCCTTATTTATATAGTAGATTATAAGAGGTGTACAAGTTGGCCCTCCTCGAGTATATCATAGGGGGTACATCTATGTGTCAAAGGGGTGATTTTAATACCCGTATATGTATGGGTAAAGTATAAAGAGTCCCATAGCTAGGGGTCCCACTATTATAGGATCTTTATTCATAAAAAAGATTATAAGAGGAGTCCAAGTATACCCCCCCACTACATCATAGAAGGTACATCAATTAATCCAAATGGTGACTTTAATACCTGTATATGTGTGACCAAGATATAAAGAGTCTCTAAGCTATGAGAGGTCCCACTATTATTGGATCCTTATTCATATAGCATATTATTAGAAAAGTCCAAGTGTACCCCTGACTATTTTCATGGGGGGTACATCAATGTGTCAAAGGGATGACTCTAGTACCCGCATATGTGACAAAATTATAAAGAGTCCCATAGAAAGAAGTTTTCCCACTTTTGTGGGATCATTATTCAAATTATAGATTATGAAAGTAGTTCATGTATACCTTCTACTATATCATTGGGGGTACATATATGTGTCAAATGGATTACTTTAACCCCCGCATATATGTGTCCAAAATATAAAAAGTCATAAACCTAGGAGGAGTCCCACTATTATGTGATCTTTATTCATATAGAATATGATGAAAGGAGTTAAAGTGTACCTCCCTTCTACTATATCATGGAGGAGGTATATCTATGTGTTAAATTAGTGACTTTAACACCCGCATATTTGAGGCCAAAATATAAAGAGTCCCATAGCTATAAGGGGTCCCACTATTATGGGATAATTATTCATATAACATATTTTGAGAGGAGTCCAAGTGTACCCCCACTACATAATAGGGGGTACATCTACGTATCAAAGGGGTGACTTTAATACCTATATACGTGTCACCAAACTATAAAGAGTTAAAAGTTATGAAGGTCCCACTATTGTGGGATCCTTATTCATATAGCTGATTATTAAAGAAGTTCAGATATTCCCCCACGAGATCATGGGGGTACATCTATGTATCAAAGAAGTAACTTTAATATCCAAATATATGTGGCCAATAAATAAAGAGTCTAATTGCTAGGAGGGGTCTAACTTTTGTTAAATCCTTATTTATATAGCAAATTATGAAAGGATTACTAATGTACCCCCATCCCCGACTATATCATAGAGGGTATATCTATGTGTCTAAGAGATAAATTTAGTATCTGTATGCGTGTAGTAAAAATATAAAGAGTTCTATAGCTAGGAGAGGTCCCTCTATTATAGGATCTTTAGTCACATAACAGATTATGTGAGAAGCCTAAGTATACCCACCTACTCCCCTGACTTTATCATAGCAGGTAAATCTATAAGTCAAAAGGTGACTTTAATAACTGCATATGTGAGACTAAAATATAAAGAATCTCATAGATAGTAGGGTACTACTATTACGAGATTTTTATTCATAAAGCAGATTATGAGAGTATAACTGTCCGCCCACCCCCCGACTACATTATAGGTAGGGTTGGCAATAGGTTGTGTTGGGTCGGGTTCGTATCGTGTCTAGTTTCGGGTTGGTCCAAAACTTGGACCCGACCCGTTTAATTAATCATGTCTAGATCCTAAACCCGTACCCGACTGGCTTATAAACGGGTAGACCAGATAAGACCCATTAGACCCGTTTACCATACGGGTCTATTCAGTTGACTCGATCTGACCCAATTCAACTCGACCCGACCTGACCCAGTAGATCCGCTGATACTATATATTACAGTATTGGATTGCTGGTAGACCCAACCCAACGCAACCCGACATGACCCGTTAAATTTTAAACGGGTCTTTTCGGTTCTACCGTGTCTAAATCCTAAACCCGGACCCGACCCATTTATTAAACGGGTCTATCGTGTCGACCCCTTTATGACCCGAACCCGTTTAACCCTGACCCACTAACTTCGTATCGTGTCGGGTCGGGTCTGCCATGTCGGGTCCAAAATTGCCAGCCCTAATCATAGGGTATATCTATATATCAAATGGGAGACATTAATACCTGTATTTGTGTGGCAAAAATATAAAGTCCCATAGCTATAAGGGGTCTCACTATTGTAGGATTCTTATTAACGTAGCAGATTATAAGAGTAGTCCAAATATACCCCACCTCTGACTAAATCATGGGAGGGTATATCTATGTGTCAATGGGGTGGCTTTAATACCCATTTTAAAAATATAAAGAGTCGCATAGCTATGAAGAGTCCCACTATATTGTGGGATGCATATTCCTATAGTAGATTATAGGAGGAGTCCAAATGTACCCCCTCCATTCTGGCTACATTATTGAGAGGGTATATCTATTTGTTAAAGGGGTGACTTTAGCACACACAATGTGTTACCAAAATATAAAAAGTTACTTGGCTAGGACAAGTCCCACTATTATGGGATCCTTATTCATGTAGTAGATTTTGAGATGAGTCTAGGGTACCCCCCCGATTATATTATCGGGGTATATTTATATGTCAAATAGATGACTTTATCGCACACATGTGTCTGCCCAAAACATAAAGAGGCCTATAGCTAGGAGGGGTCTTAATAGTATAAGATCCTTATTAATATAGCATATTATGAGAGGAGCCCAAATATACCCCTCCCCCACCTTGACAAAATCATGGGGGGTATATATATATATATCAAAAGGGTAACTTTATCACCTGTATATGTGGCCAAAATATAAAGAGTCCCATTATTATGGGATCCTTATTCATATAGCAGATTATAAAATAAGTCCAAGCATTCATCCTTGACTATATCATTGGGGGGGTACATCTATGTGTCAAAGGGGTGACTATAACATTCGCATATGTGTGTCCAATATATAAAGAGTCGTATAGTTAGGAGGGTTCCCACTATCATGTATGGCTAAAACATAAAGTCCTATTGCAATGAGGGTTCACACTATTATGGGATCTTTATTCATATAATAGATTATAAGAGGAGTTCAAATATGCTCCTCTCCTGATTACATCATAGAGGTGTACATCAATATGTCAAAGGGGTGACTTTAACATCCTGATGTCTGGGCCAAAATATAGCTATGAGGGTCCCACTATTATGAGATCCTTATTCATATAGCAGATTATGAAAGGATTCCAAATATACCCCTCCCCTGACTATATCTTATGGGGGTATATCTAAATATCAAAGGGTGACATTAATACCTGCATGTGTATGACCAAAATTTTAAAATTCTCATAACTAAGGGGTCCCACTATTGTGGGATGTTTATTCATGTAGCAGATTAAAAGACGTGTCCAAGTAATATATCCCCCCCCCGATTATATTATTGGGGGGTATATCTATGTGTCAAAGGGAAAACTTTAACAACCGTGTGTCTGTGGCCAAAATATTAAGAATTTTATATTTAGAAGAGGTCCCACTAATTAGGGATCCTTATTTAGGTAGCATATTATGATAGGCATTCAAATATACCCCTCCTTCCCCGACTTCGTCAAGGGGGTATATCTATATGTTAAAGGGGTGAATTTAACACCCTTATGTGTATAGCCAAAATATAAAGAGTCTAATAGCTATCAGCGGTCCCACTATAATGAGATCCTTATTCATATAGTAGATTATAAGAGTAGCCCAAGTGTACTCCTTCCTCCATTGTTTATATCATAGGGGTACCTTTATGTGTCAAATGGGTGACTATAACAACCACATCTGTGTGGCCAAAACATAAAGTCCCAAAGCTAGGAGGGATCCAACTATTACGAAATCCTTATTTATATAGCATAATATAAGAGAAATCCAAGTGTACGATCCTTGGCCCCGCTAACTACAACATGGGGGGTATATCCAACTATCCTCTTCCCCCACCCCCCACCCCTGATAACATTATAGGGTATATTTATGTATCAAATGGGAGACATTAATACCTGTATTTGTATGAAAAAATATAAAAAGTCTCATAGCTATACCGAGTCTTACTATTGTAGGATCCTTATTTACGCAGTAGATTATAAGAGTAGTCCAAATATACCCCACCTTCGACTAAATCATGGCAGAGAATATCTATGTGTTAATGGGGTAATTTTAACACCCGTATTTATGTTGCAAAAATATAAAGAGTCACATAGTTATGAAGCATCCCACTATTGTGGGAAGCATATTCATATAGTAGATTATAAGAGGAGTCCAAGTATACCCCCTCCTCCCCGGCTACATTATTGAGAGGATATATCAATGTGTCAAAGAGGTGACTTTAGTACATACATATGTGTTATCAAAATATAAGGAGTCACTTGGCTAAGACAAGTCTCACTTGTGGGTGCAAATTTTGGCAAGAAGCCCACAGACTGCGAAACCCACGAGCCCTGCCTAGTGGGCCCACAGAGACCACCGCGAGACCCACCAGCCCAGCCTGGTGAGCCCACAGAGACCACGACGGGACCCACCAGTCCTGCCTGGTGGGCCCACAGAGACCACCGCGAGACCCACTAGCCCTGCCTGGTGGGCCCATAGAGACCACCGCGGGACCCACCAGCCCTACCTGGTGGGCCCACAGAGACCACCGCGGGACCCACCATCCCTGCCTGGTGGGCCCACAGAGACCACCGGGGGACCCACCAGCCCTGCCTGGTGGGCCCACAGAGACCACCGCGGGACCCACCAGCCCTGCCTGGTGGGCTCATAGAGACCACCACGGGACCCACCAGCCCTGCCTGGTTGGCCCACAGAGACTACCGCGGGACCCACCAGCCCTACCTGGTGAGCCCATAGAGACTACCGCGGGACCCACCAGCCCTGCCTGGTGGGCCTACAGAGACTATCGAGGGACCCACCAGCCCTACCTGGTGATCCCACCAAGACTATCACGGGACCCACCAGCCCTGCCTGGAGGATCCCCAGAGGGAACGGCGGGACCCACTAGCCCTGCTTGTGGAATCCTACCCCAGTTATCCTCCCAGGAAGTCCTATAAATAGCAGAGCCTTCAAGTAAAAAGAGGAGGGACCCCTGAAATCTGATTTCGGAAACCAGAGCTCTGGAATTCCGGCTTTCGATCTTCCAACTCTCCTCGATCTTCTTCTTGTCTCTGAAGAGATCGGAGATACTCTAGTGACACTCGGCCTATCGAGGTCACAGCGAGCAAACAGTTTTAGTGAATTCGGGTTGCTCCCTATAGCACGAAGACGTAGGCTTCGGCTGAACTCTGAGATCACATTTTGTGTCAATCTTCTCTCTTTGCATATCAAAAGTGTTACCTCAAAGTCACCAAAACATCGACCTTCGAAGCCACCTTTCAATCAACAGATCTACCATTCAACTTCAATTGACTGGTGGAGTGAAGTCTTCGGATCGGCACAAAAATTTTTCCCCCACAGTTTGGCACCGTCTGTGGGATCGAACGAGAAGCCAAGTTTGCTACATCAAACATCAGATAGGTTGAGCAGACAATCGATCTAGATAGTCAAACTTCCTAGCCCCTTCGATTGAGCAGATAATCGTTAGGATACAGGCAATCTTGTTGCATCCTTCGCTCTCTCTAAATGGCGAAGACGAAGCATCAGGATCATCCAAAGGGAAGTAACACACGTCAACCTCGACCAGAGACTCGTTCGATGAGTCAACGGCTCAACTTCGGACAGCCCCTTGTTGTCCCCGAAATGGGGGTTTGTTCAAGAAGTGGAAGATCGGTTGATCAACCGATCGCCCCACCCCCTCGCCAGTCGATAGGGTAGACTGCCCCTGTCCCTGCTGAAGACCCGCCAGCTACCTACCAAATCTCGGCGGTCGACTTTTAACTGCTACAATTGGCTAAGCAAAACGCCACCCTCACAGCTAAAAGGGACGCCCTCAAGAAGGCAGCCTCCAAGGCTGGAATTGCTCTCCCCATCCCTTTATTTGGCGAAAGAGGTGATCCGACACGGTAATCGATTCACTCTGAACCACGAAGGTCAAGGGGCACCGCTGCCCTTGAGAGTATTCGTCGCAACCCAACCCCCTCTGCTGCTCCATGGAAGCAGAGTGTTTGGGATCGTATCGATGATGAGTCCTCTCAATCATCT
Source organism: Chamaelirium japonicum (assembly GCA_947650365.1). Taxonomy (NCBI): domain Eukaryota; kingdom Viridiplantae; phylum Streptophyta; class Magnoliopsida; order Liliales; family Melanthiaceae; genus Chamaelirium; species Chamaelirium japonicum. The sequence goes on along the minus strand of OX393555.1, from coordinate 60,826,496 downwards.
TCGGGTCGCAACTGTGTCAGACGGACAGCGTCGAAGCCCAACTTGCAAGGGACGCACCAGATGAAAGGGGCACCCTCAAAGAGCAGAGCTTCCCCATCTCTTTCACTCCAATATGAAACTGGAATGGATCTCCGTCATCGGCTCCATTCGGAAACTACTCAAAGGCCCGGACAAGACCTCTCAATTATGCCTCTCGATCTGTATCCAGGTTGAGGGCATGGACGTAGAGAGGGATACTCTTCTGCTAGACCTCTTTACCGGAGTTTGTTTCAATCGACATTCCCAAAGGGGTGGAGAACTCCAACTCTCCCCAAGTTCAATTGCCTCAAAGGAGATTTGACTCTCCATATCCTAGCCTTCAAGCAAGCTCTAACGCCACACGAAGAAGAGAACAACGTGCTCTGCCGCACCTTCGTCGGGAGCCTCGATGAACCATCCCTCGATTAGTACCATAACCTTCGGGCTGGATCCATCACCCAGTTTGAAGTCTTGGCTAACCATTTCGTGCAACATTATCAGCTCAACTTTAAACCGAAAAAGAAGCTAGACTCCCTCTACAGGCTGAGGATGGGTGCTGACGAGAGCCTTCGCAGCTTCACGCGAAGATTCCGTAACGAGCACGCCGTCCTCTCAAGATGATATCTAGATAAAGAGGCTATCATGTTAGCCTTCCAGAATGCCCTCCGTTTCGATCTACACATCTATAACGATTTCATCCGCAATCCTCCTCCTTCCCTGGGTTCGATATTCGATCGAATCCAAAGGGAGATCGAAGTTAAAGATGATCAAGTCACCCGAAAGAGACGAGAAACAAAGCAACGACCCACCGAAAGAGAAGCCCCGAAGTACGCTGCCAAAGCTCACAATGCAGAGGTGGTGACTCCCCCTGCATCCAAGTGGTCAAGGAACAACAGACGTAGATCCCCTTCGAAGAAGACTACATTCATTGATTGGACTCTACCGATCGAGCAGATTCTCGATCGAATTCAACATGAAGAATTCCTCCGAAGATCTAATCCCCTTCAGCCCTTTACCAAGGTCACAGCTGATAAAACAGTCTACTGCGATTTCCACCGCAGCCACGGCCATCCTACCGACCGATGCTATCGATTGAGATTTCATCTCGAGGATTTGCTACACGAAGGCCATCTCCAAGAGTTCATCAAATACGGACAAGAGCAACACCGACCTTCCGCAAAGGGTAAAGAAGCTTGCTGGATCTATCAAATCTCTACCGATCAATCATCTATCACCGTGCGTGCCAATGTCTTTGGCATTCATGGATCATTACACAATCAAACATTGACGGAGAAAGAAGTTGATCGGCAAGCGCGACGCATCTTCAATATTTGCTCTACAGCAAACAAAGAAGACACCTAGATCGAGAAACCTGTCAAGGGCCTAACTTGGCCATCCATTATTTTCAATGACTCTGATCTTCAAGGAGTCCATACTCCATATCGGGACCCCCTGGTCCTGAAGCTCATCATCGACGGGAACACTGTCAACCGCATACTCATCGACACTGGAAGCTCTATCGATATCATGTTCTCAGACTACTTCAAGCACCTGGGACATAAATATTCAAGTCTTGAAGTCGTCCCAACAGTGATCACGGGCTTCAACGGGGAGCAGAGCATAATAATGGGGGAATCAAGATTCACCCTCGACCTCAGCCGAGAGACTCGAGTCTCAGTACGGTTTGCTATCGTCAAAGGAACATCCAATTACAACATCATCCTTGGTCGACCATTTCTCTATCAGATCAATGCTATCTCCTCCTCCTACCATTAACTTCTCAAATTTGCAACAGGGGAGGGTATTGTCTGTATTCGAGGAGATCAACAAACTAGGTGATCCTGCGAAGCGGCTGCTACAAAAACAGATCGCAGAATAAATCTCGCTCCCCCAAAACGACCAAGAGATGAAGCTGGTCCTTCTTCAAGATAGCAACTAAAGGAGATCCCACTGTCTGAACCCCCGCCAATCGAGTGGGAGGCTTTACCTTCAATTGAAGAGATCACTCCAATCAACATCGGCAGTGAAGATCTCCCTCAAGAAACCTTCATCGATACCGGTCTCAGCGACGTAGAAGTGCGAGATACGGTATCCTTCCTTAAATCCAACATTGACGTCTTCGCCTGGTGTTTCAAAGATATACCTGGGATCAACCCAGATGACGCGTGTCACCGTCTCACAATCAAAGATGGAGTGAAGCCCGTCAAACAAAAACCATGCACAATCCGACCAGAACGATAAGTTGCAGTTCAAGAGGAGATCAGTAAGCTACTCGCAGTAGGCTTTATTCATGAAGTAGAGTACCCTACTTGGATCTCCAATATAGTCATTGTCCCAAAGTAGAATGAGAAAGTCAGAGTATGCATCGACTTCACCAACCTCAACAAGGCTTGTCCCAAAGACCCATTCCCCATGCCAAGGATAGATAGACTCGTCGATGCCACTGCTGGCCACGAGCTCCTATCTTTCATGGATGGATACTCTGGGTATAATCAAATTCCACTACATCCGGATGATCGAGAGAAGACGTGCTTTGTGATTGACCGAGGTCTTTACTGCTACAACGTAATGCCATTCGGCCTCAAAAATGCTGGATCAACCTATCAAAGGCTAGTCACAAAGATGTTCGAAGATCAAATCGGACGCAACGTTGAAGTTTATATCGATGATCTCCTCATCAAAAGTTCCAATCGAGATAACCACTTCTCTGATCTAGCAGAAACATTTCAAATCCTCCGAAAGTACCATATAAAGCTCAATCTAGCTAAATGTGCTTTCGGTGTGCAGTCGGGTAAATTCCTGGGTCACCTTATGACCAGGAGAGGTATCGAAGCCAACCCTGACCAAATTCGAGCTATCCTCAATATGTTATTGCCTACCAATCGAAAAAAAGTGCAAAGCCTCAATGGAAGATTAGCTGCCCTCAATCGATTCATCTCGAAATCTTCCGACAAGTGTAAACCGCTCTTCGACAAGTTGCAAAAGGCGGATACCTCTGGATGGAGTCCAACTTGTGCATAAGCTTTTCAAGATGTCAAAAGTTATCTCGTACGAGCTCCCATTTTAACAGCTCTGCTCTCGAAAGAAGATCTCTGACTCTATCTTGCCATCATCGATCAAGCAATCAGTGCGGTCCTAGTCAGCAAAATAGAAGGCGTCGAACATCCGGTCTACTACATCAGTCATACACTTCTTCCGGTAGAGACTCGCTACTCAAAGATTGAAAAGGTTATACTAGCCTTGCTCACTGCATCACGACGTCTTTAATCCTATTTTATCTCCCATCTGATCACAGTGATCTCAGAGTACCCACTCAAAGACATCCTCGACAAGGCAGGTCAAGCAGGTCGAATGACCAAATGGGTGATCGAGATGAGTGCTCTCGGGATTCAATTTAAACCTCATACTTCAATCAAAGGGCAGGCAGTTGCTGACTTCCTAGCCGACTTCCCTGTGAAAGACCCCATAACTTGGGAGAAAGATGTCGATATGCACCTCGAAGACGGAGATGAACCTCTATTCAATCTGATTCCAAAGACCAATCCAAGCCTTGAGGCTCCTGCTACTTCGCCAGCTCAATGGAAACTCTATACTGATGGAGCTTCGAGCACGATCAGTTCGGGAATTAGGATAGTCTTAGTATCCCCCGAACTTGATCAACTTCAAAAAGTCATTCTCCTTGGGTTCAACGCTACCAACAACGAAGCTGAATATGAAGCACTCATCTCCGGGCTGGAGATGGTTGAATCCCTGGGGATAGATCGACTTGTCATCTACAGCGACTCCCAGCTAATCATAAGGCAGATCAACGGGGAGTACACAATGCGAGAAGAAAGGATGTAGCATTACTTAGTTCTGGTGCGACATCACCAACAATGTTTTGCTAGCACTGAATTCATTCAAGTCCCGAGAGCAGAAAATCGAGAAACAGATGCCCTAGCTAATGCTGCCTCGGTTCTTGGAGATTCACTCGAGGAAAGGTGAATACAAATCGATTATCTAGAATCGCCTAAGATTACCCTCGAACAGTAGATCATCGCCACTATAGAAAGATCTGGGGGTGGAGAACAGCCAGCCTCCGATCATGCCACAGCACATGAACCCGAAGATTGGAGACGGCCAATCTTCGACTTCTTCAAGTAAGGCAGAATGCCAGAAGATCCAATTCAAGCCAGAAGACTTCAAAGGAAGCTTCCATGCTATAGCCTTCGAGGAAAAGATCTATATTTCAAATTGCACAATGGGATATTACTGAAATACGTTGGTCCTTTACAAGCAAAGGCAATCTTAATCGATATCCATTCCGGAGCCTACGGAAATCACTCGGGAGGAAGATCTCTTGAAGCCAAGATAAAACTTCAAGGTTACTACTGGCCGATAATGGCCAGAGATACTCACCAAGTGGTTCAAAGATGGGAGCCTTGTCAACGACATGCTCAAGCTATCCATCTCCCAGCAGACGAGCTCTATCAACTAACAAGTCCATAGCCCTTCCATCAATGGGGGTTGGACTTCTTGGGACCTTTCCCACCAACACCAAGCAAGAAGAAGTATCTGCTGTTGACCACAGATTACTTCACCAAGTGGGTTGAAGCAGTGCCACTCTTCCGAGAGACTGACAATGAAGTCATCAAGTTTATCAGACATAACATCTTCTGAAGATTTGGCACATCACAAGTCCTAATTGCTGACAATAGAGCTCAATTCGATTCCGACAAGTTTCGGGAGTTCTGCCTGAATAATAGAATTAAACTTTTCTACTCAACACCAAGGTATCCTCAATGCAATGGTCAAGCCGAAGCCTCTAACAGAGCTATCCTTGGTCTACTCAAGAAGAAGCTCGATGACAAGAAAGGATTATGGGAGCAAGTCCTACCAGAAGTCTTATGGGGCTATCGAACTACTCCAAGAAGTTCAACCGGGTTCTCACCCTTTCGCCTAACCTATGGGTCAGAAGCAGTTCTCCCAATAGAAACCATGTCAAACACTCTGAAGACCAAAATAATCCAGTAAGGGGTTAACGAGGAGCTTCGAGTCGATGACCTTGATCTCTCTAAAGAATTACGAGATCGAGCAATCATTCGTGTTACCAAGTATCAATAGAGGATCAAACAAGCCTACGATCAGAAAGTTAGCAAGAGACAATTCCCAATTGGCAGCCTAGTCCTCAGAGCAGTCTTCTACAACACAAAAGAGCACAGCAGCAGAAAACTAGCTCCCAATTGGGAAGGACCCTATATCGTCGAATCGATAGGAGACAAAGGATCATATCGACTGATTTTGCCAGAAGGAGATAGGCTACCACGAGCTTGGAATGCTAGACTTCTCAAAATGTTCTATCCTTGATGTAAACTCCAGGCTGAATAAAGATTGCTTTCAAATATCCATCTCGTCTACTCAAGTTCTTAAACAGTTTTGAGTTATCTACCTTCAATTACCAGGTCGTTTAACAAGTTTGGGTGCATGAGTTACGACTCAATCCCTTACAGGCAGATGTTAAACGGTTTCGGGTTGTGAAACATAACAACCTTCAAGTTACCAGGTCAATTTAACAAGTTTGGGAGCTCTTGTTGCGATACGACCCCTTACAGGCAGATATTAAATAACCTTCAAATTACCAGGTCGTTTAACAAGTTTGGATGCTTGAGTCGTGACTCAAGCCCATACAGGCAAATGCTAAATGATTTTGGGTTGTGAGACAACACAACCTTCAATTACCAAGTTACTCAACAAGTTTGGGTGATCGAGTTATGACTCGACCCCTTACAGTCAAGTGTTAAGTACATTCAAACATTCCATTCAAAGCACAAGCATTCAAAGAATTCAACACACAAGACATTCGATTTCGATATCAAAGAATAAGTCTTTATTTCTCAAAAATTTTAAGTACAAGCGAGCTGTTACATGTGCAAGGTTTACAAGTACAAAAGCAAAAGAAAGGAGATAGATGACATCAGGGCTTGGCCACACTTGGAGCACGCGACTTGTCTCCTTCAGATCCGCTCCAAGCCTTGCTTGCCGCAGACGCTTTGGAAGACTGGACGCCGCTAACATGAGCCTTGAGAGCTTCTACCGCCTTCTCTGCTGTCAACCTGAAACTCTCGCACTCGAGACGTGTCTGCTCGAGCTCCTTCGTGAGAGCCTCCTCCTTAGCAGCAAAAGACGCTTCCTTAGCAGCAAGTTGGTCCTTCTGCTCCTTTATTTCCAGCACACGGTCGTGGGCCAAGTTCTCCACCTTGAAGAATCTGTTCTTCAATTCGTGAAGCTCGTGACCCCGAGCCGTGTAGCTGTCGCGCCATTTCTTGCTCTCGATCCTCTTCTTGCGGAGAGCTTCCTTTCGGGCAGAAAGGTCTTCCCGCTTGGCAAACAAAGCTACCTTTAGCTTCTCTTTCTCCTCGTTCATGGCCTCCAGTTCGGCAGTCAAGCGAGAGACTTCGGCTGAAGCCCCCCGCTCACCGGCCCTCCTGAAGAGCCTGCTAGCGAGTTTTAGGACCGCTGAGTTCTGCCAACATCCAAGAGAAAGTCAGTAATATCTCGGAAGATACAACTCAAAAACTAAGTCATGCTGGTGCACTTACCACAACTTCGAGCCTGTCGTAGGCCTCATCCAGGGTAGCGTCGGGAAGGTTGCAGAGCTTTCGGATCATACCCGTTGGGTGGTTGATGTCAACCTCACCCAAATCTATAAGCATCTGAGTGGAGCCATTTCCTCCAATATTTGGGCAGCGGAAGGCTGGAGAGCAGGTGGAGGTTGCTCAACCTCCAACCCACCGCTCGTCGAGGCGCACTCTAAGCGAAGGACGCTCGGGGCCACTTGATTAAGGGGAGTGGGGTTGCTTGCAACCACATCACTCCCCGAGTACCTTATCCAGATACACGTTGGGTGCTTCAGTTCTTCAAAATGATAGGTGGGCGGCACTTTATTATCGTCGCCCACTGTATCCATGACGTCCTTCATCCGATGGGCCTTAGCCTCGTCGATAGGAACGGGGGGAACTTCTTCCTCACCACCATCTCCTCCATCTTCGCCACCATCTCCTCTTCCTCCTTCCTTATCATTATCCCCATCATCATCACTGCCATCTTCATCGTCATCACCACTACCTTCGCCATCATCACCGTCATCGTCATCGCTGTCACTTTCGCCATCGTCATCGTCGTCTTCATCCTCCTCCTCCTCTCCATCTTTCTTTTCTTCTTCTTCTTTCTTCTCTTCTTCTTCTTTCTTCTCCTCCTCCTTGAAGACTCCTCTTCTTCACTTGACCCTTGTGGGTCACCACGAGCTTCCCCTCCATCGGCAAGCGGCGTCTCGCCCCGTACGCCTTCTTCTCGACTCGGACTGCTCTGACTATCTTGCCCGACTCAGGATCCTCCTCATAATCGGAGTATAAGACGTCATTGTCCTTGTACCTGGCCTGCAGTCTGTGTAAGAGGTTGGTATTGCCATGCCGGACCGGGCAGTTTGAAAATTGCTTCCACGATCTGGTACCGCTAGTCAGCTCCAAAAATAGGTTGTCGAGGGCCCCGACTCGATCAGACGACCAGGCAAAGACCCCTCCTGCAGCGTACATATCAACCTCTTTGTGTACCTGAGAACGAGGAGTCTCTGGCACAAAAAGGGGGGTCCATGCTGTTGGAAATAAATCCATGGTAGAGGCCCGCAGCGGAAGCAAAGTGAAGGTCCGAAGACCGTGAGTGGTGTGCGTTACATATCAAAATTTTCATCGAAACGATCTACATATGCGTGTATGAATCTAGCATGGCAACTACGCGAACCCCTAACAACGATCTAACGCAAAAGAACAATCTAGCATGCATGCATGTTCTATCTAAGTTAGATCTACTTGTTAGAGATCATACATGCGTGCGGACTCTTTCACCGCGACAAATTTCTTCTTTGTCGATGGAGACGGGCTCGGATCTGCTCGACATAGGTTCGGTGCAATAGCCATAACTTTCTTCTCCGAACTCGGATTGAGCTGAAATTTGGACTGAAGGTAGCCAACTTTGAGACGCAACTTTTGCAATAAGTTTCACGTCGTTTGGAATTCCATAGATCTCGAAATCACAGAAAGAACGTTGATTTTCTGTACAGATTCTGGACAGCAAAAGGTTGCGGGTGACGCCTTCTAGTTCACCCGATCTCACACGATGCACGGTACCTCATCGATGGATCTCTGAGTGCCTCTATACGATAAGCCTTCTCCTTCTACGAAACACCACACGAGAAAGACGAGTCGCCATCCAATGGCGCAAGCGAGGGAGAGAGAGATGAGAGAGGAGATGCGAAGAGAGGAGAGGGGGGGCGGCTAGGGTTTCCCCCATGCATGGGCCGGCCCTAGGGCTTGCTTGGTTCCATAATTTCGTCCCCCCCTCTCTCCCTATGCCTTATATAGGGTCGGCCTTATCCTTATGGATAAGCCTACCGGATAGGATTGACTGATTCAAACCTCTCCCTATATATCTCTTCTTTTATCTCTATCTTTTCCTTATTTTTGAAAACGGTCAAAACCAGCCATTTTTCTGCGCCTCATGACCGGCCCTTTCATCGGAGGCAACAACCTCCTGAAACCAATAGGGCCGGCCTTGACCAGTCTCTCAACACTAATGGTCGACCCCCCTAGTACATAGTGACGCATGGTATGACCAAAACGCCCTTATGTCACTAGTTGGCCGTTCCTCGTGTACGAGACTTTGCAAGGCACACATAAGTGAAGTGCACCAGTGATTTCACTATTCTCTGAGGTTCCCGTAGGGTGCCCCTAGTGAAGTCAACTAGTCAACTCGCTACATGTCCCGGTGCATCGCACCCATGTGGCAAAGTCCACTTATGACAAGGAATTGCTACATGCGTCTCTGCACTAACCTACGGTTTCCCCTTAGTGCACACACGTAGCTACGCATCTACTGTGCACTAGTGCGAAGTACTCACGGAGCGTAGGCTTGGACTTCTCGCTTTCTCTAACTACGTTCTGTGTTTCGAGGAGATGGTATAAGAACCGTACATAATGTCGATAAGGTGGAACCTTCAGGGACCAGGGTTCATGGCTTCCAACTCAGACTCGATCGACACACTACCCGAGTGTACCATCGATCCTCTGAGTTCAAGTTAACCTGCGTAGCCACCCAGAGTGCGACGCAGGCTGCACTCCAATTCCCCCGGACATACTATGTTCTCCCTCATACCCCTGCTCTCCGCTTAGTATGGTAAACTCGTTGTCCCTCCACTGGTGCCATGATGCAACTCGAGCGGTGGAGAATACCGTCAGACTCGAGTGCTCATATGACTCGGTTCCTTCCAGGGTGACCACATACATCGTACCTCCGATTACTCTTACGAGCAACCGAATCCGTTACCAGTCCAACTGATGACCACCTGGCCAGGGTTTAATACGACGTAGGTCAGACCAAGGAACGCACCTCCCGTTAGGGGTATGGATAGCCTGCAGGAGTGACACGCTGATGCAACGCCAGTCGGGTAACCCAGTACACCATGGTTTTCGATCACTGCATCCGGATCCTCACACATTGGTGCGCCAAAGCACCACACAACTGGTTAGTCCACCAGACATGGTTCCTCAGGGTTTAGGACCGTTTTACCCTAAGCAGAAACACGGTTTAGTGTATCGATGTCTGCTCACCGATCTGTGCACCGTATTGGTTCCGTTCGGCCACAGACACTGTGCCTGGTAATGACCATGGTGGAGACACCCACGCTCTGTCATCCCAACAGCTTATCTTGATCGGGCGACCAACCCTAATCAGAGCTGCAAACGTATTTAGGTTACATGGGACCAGTCCCTTGAGTCTCCCACTCAAGTGGATTACCATGTAGCCATGGCTCTCTGTTCTGTAATCAGAACACGTACTATGGTACGTACCAATATGCATTCCTATACTATCAACCATATATAGCTAAACTATAGGTTTTTACGAGCTGTAGACCTCACCAATTCTAACAATCTCCCACTAGGTCTAATGAGGAATAACGGTGTTGAGCTCTGTAGCTTCTACATGCTGCCCAAAAGCCTTTGCAGGAATTCCCTAAAGGAATTGGCAACATTGTCTGTAGATTCCACCTCAGTACCGTTACTTACATTTCCTCCTATAACTGTCAGATCAAGGAGAGTTTGTACTTGATGGGTTTCCCCTCACGGTGGTGCCTAGTCTCCTTGGACCTTGCTTACCGCTCTTATGTTTGCAACAATAGATAACTGAGCCTCTGGTATGCGTCCCAAGTTCTCTAAGAACTTCCTAAGCCTTACCACCTGATATACTACCTCGCACGCAACAACGTGCTAAGCCTTTGTGGTGGAGTCTGTGATGCACTTGCTTCACACTCTACCAACTACCGCTTCTAATCCCAAGATAAAAATAATCCCTGAAATCGATTCTCTGGAACACACATCTGACACCAAAGTCAGATCCTGTGTATGCAATCGATATCAGGACTTGTGAAGTGCAAGCTAACTCACAATCCTTACTTAATGAGGATTTCTGAGTATACCCTTCACATTAAGTCCAATGATTTGGACCCGGGTTCGACTGAAACCGACCCATGAATCCTGCTGCGCAATAGATATCTAGCCTCGTAAAACAAATCTGGCTAGAATCTTATCTTCATGCGTAGCCTGTGACAGCAAGAGAACCTTGCTCTGGTTATCTCGAGTTACCTTGATTCCCAGAGCATAACTCGCCTCACTAGGGTCTTTCACATCGAATTGTGATGACTACAAACCTTTACCGTAAACAATATTCTTACGTCATTTTCAATCAGTAGAATATCGTTAACATAAAGTACTAAGTACACCCTTGTAGCTATTTCACTTTTCTTGTACCCATTTGGCTTATCACCATTCTGATCAAATCCGTGTGAGCGGATTCCCTTGATCAAAATAGATATTCCAACCTGGATGCTCGTATCAGTCCATAAATGGACCTTTACAACTTGCATTCCATATCTTCCTGATCTCCTGACACAAACCCTGGGGCTACATCATCCATATGTCCTTTCCAAAATCCCGTTAGGGAATAACTGTCTTGACATCCATCAACCAGATCTCTCAACTATAATGGGCTACGATGGATTAAGAGGATCCGAAATAGACTTAGGCATAGCTACCAGTAAGATGGTTTTGACATAGTCAATCCCTTCTCCTTTGGCAACTAATCTAGCTACTTAAGTCTTAACCGGGTGCTCTTCTTATACACCTCCTACACCCTGAAGGGTGATAGTGCTATAAGAGTCAAGACTGTTCCAAGGGACATTGATGTAAATTTGCCTCCATAGTTTTTTGTCAGTCTGAGCTATCGGAAGCTCCCACTACTTCTTCGTAGCTCTAGAGATCATCCTCCTGAAACTCTGGATTAACTATCGAAGTTTCTCCATAGTATCTTTCAGGAGCTCTGATGGTCCCACAACGACGAGGTGGTGGTGGTACAAAGGAAGCTCCCACTACTTCTTCGTAGCTCTAGGGATTATCCTCCTGAAACTCTAGATTAACTATTGAAGTTTCTCCATAGTATCTTTCAGGAGCTATGATGGTCCCACAACGATGAGGTGGTGGTGGTACAAAAGTGAATTGTTTCTACAGTGTCTGGTATACTAGTTTCTTGTATCATCTACTCCCACTACGTTTTTTAGATGCGCACTCTCTACCAGTACCCAGTAGTTCACCCAGAACTACCTTACTGATAAACTTATGGTCTATAATATAATCTTGGTCTAGGTAGATGGTGTTCGTAGAAACGATTACCTTCCACACCTCAAGATCATAGAATAGTCCAACTTATGCCTTCTAAGGATAACCTACAAACAGATACACTTGGAACTACATCTCTATCTCATCCCTCTTGTCCTTTCTGCACAAGTGCAGGACAACCCTATATCTCGAGACACTATAGTGTCAGCTTTCGCTTAGACTATAGCTCTCTATAGGTCTGAGGCACTGATCTAGATGTGAGATAGTTTCAGATATAAGCTATTGTTTTAAGGTACAACCCTACCAAAAGGTGGGTAGTACATTTGGTGATATTCATCATATTACGGACCATGTCAAACAGAGTCCGATTCCTTCTCTCGGAGACTTCATTCTGACGTGTCATCCTTAGAGCATTTAACTGGGAGATAATCCCATGCTCCCTCAGGATCCTATGGAACTCGTCCGATAGTGACTTATTTCTTCGATTAAATCGAAGAGTCTTCTATCGTCTAGACGCTCTTGGAACCATAGACGTCAAAATTAACTAACACCAATACCTTAGTGGCACTTTTAGTTATTCTGCCTTCCAGATAACACTCATAGGTTAGAAGGATCTTCGATGAATCTGTGAACAGAAACTCGGCCTTCTTTTACCTTTGAATTTATCTAAGGCAGAATATCTAAATCAGAGGGGTCACAAAGGGGATAGCTTCTCCAAAGGATTTAGATGAATTTCAATTAGACGCTGCAGCTGTCATGAAATCTATTTCCGAATTAGGATTAAATATAAAGAGATTTTTCTGATCTATTCCTCTAACTATGAAGCTATCTATTCAGTTTAAGATACACACTCACGGTGCTGTCTAAAACTAAAAACTTCATTTACCAAGAAGGAAACAGAACTACATCTCTAAAAAAAAAATCCGTATTTCAGAAAACTAAGACAATCATACCTAACAGCTTCCGCAGCGGCTTATGGCATCAGTACCTATGTTAGGATTACGTCACTATAAAGTAGCCTTCTGCTTTTCTTGAATCTTTGTAGACCCGAAGTCTACATTCCAAGAAGCATAAGAGCTGCTACTAGATAGCGACTTTACTCCTAACATCCTGAGGCCATACTCAATCTTCAAATACCCCCTATTCTCGCCAAAACAGAAACACTTCCATCTTTAGCGTTACCAGACTTAGGATTCCACACCAGTTTCTGCACTATAATAGTTTTCGATCTCTGATAAGTTACTTCCTTAGGTTCTTCTAAAGAAGGCCTAGGTTAAGCACTAAAGGCTTTGCCTTTAATCTTGATCCCATCCTTTGTCTCTTGGAAATCTCCTTAGAAGTTTTGCGTTTATCATCTCTAACTTGTTAAAGCTAAAGTCTCTGATAACGCCTTCGAAGGTTCCAGACAAGGATGCAAGACAGACGTCTTCCACTACCTCGTCATCCGGTACTATGTCTTTGGAATGCAGTTCGATCTGGAACTCAAAGATGTGTTCCCGGAACAAGCATACCCTCAGACATCTCGGTACCAACAAGTATCTTAGTGGAAAAGCGATGAGTCGACTGACTTTGCCTTTCAGACATCTAATGCAAGTAAAACTTAATTAGAGAAGACCCGGCATATCTCTGACTCGCTTCTAAAGAGTTGTCCACAAGTCTGCTATAATATAGCACTTGCACATCTCCTTAGACTCTCGTCAGTCTTCATATGCCCTAGTTAGTGCCCTAGTGATATCTGGACCCATTAGGTCTAATACAGGGATACTTAGATTACATGCCAATATACGTTTTTACTACCCTATGCATAAGCTAAAGAAAGTACTTCGGCTCTACGTAGTTAGAGACCCGATAACTGGTTCTCTTATGGGATAGCGGATAGGGGAACTATATGGTTGAATGAAAACGAATGCAAAATAACTTATTTTATGGATTTTTAAAATAAGCTAATTATATCCAAATGTCAGCGCTACCCTCACAGCGAAGACACCTCTATGGATTAATTAACCATGTATATAAGATCTCAGAATCGACTACACCTGCCCTAGGGGGCATCATGCAGCGTCAATCCGCTTACACGGGCCTTTCCTTGACCCTATCCAAATCTGCCAACTAAGGGCTTTGATGGACCATGGTTGTCCTTTTGGCCAGTGCCACGTGATCCCCATTGTGCAAGCAACAGATGCCTCACGTCCACTTCGGATGCTTACCCACAAGCCTAAGCAATTATGACACGGAAGTTCATGCGGCCCCCACTAGGGTGGGATAAAAAGCCCTTCTCTCCTGGCCCCGTAACCGCCATATCCTGAAGGAGACCGCTAAGTTATCTGGTATGGAAAAACATAACCCTCACCCTAGGGGGTGTCGAGCTACGCCCTTCCACCCAGACACAAAGCAGTTGGTTATGGAGGCCAGAGGATCTCGACGAGTCCTCTTACACATCCCTTATTATAGTTGAGGGTTATTTAATGCAAGTATGAGTGTACACTAAGGTCACGACAACCTATACACTAGACCTTGGTCATACCGTGCTCCCACTAGCATTCAAGCCTTTTGCGAAGCATTAATCGATCTCGGAATATCATAGTCCCTACCTCGAGTGGATTTCTCCACTCAAGGGTCACATTACATATCCCAAGAACATCGATGCTTTGCAAACTTGGCTATTACGCTAATGCCCTGGAGCCTAGCCTAAGGTCAGACTGACAGGAAAGGTCTTCCACTACCATGGCGCCTTACTTATAAATTTGACGAATGATGTCATAGTAGAATTCCAACACATTCTAGGTTTCAATGCTTGCCAAATAGGCACACCCGATTAATCGGGTGTTGACCTAATGGGGGCATAACCAAATATGAGGAATTCATACTATCATCAAGGGTCAATTAAATAATAGGCGTCACTAGTGGAATCATATCCTAATAAGGTCGCTAGGACCTGAGGGGAAAGGGAATCCCTCTTACACAGATAATTAAATTATCGCATCGGAGTTCTCTACAGAAATATAAATAACTACTGAAAGAAACAAGCACACAACTGAATCAAGTTCAGGGTCCGACCCCTGAACCTGACTGGCACAGCGCAGGCTCTCTGTCTCCTTCGCAAGGCTCCTCGATCCGGTGCAAGCCTCTGTATACGATCTCCTGACACTTTCTGCCCTTTGCCGTCATCGTGTACGCTTCGTCGGATTGCCATCGTCCTCCAAGGTTCCGCTCATCCTCCCGGTTATGGATCTCCACGGCAAGTCCTCCTCTTCAATCTGTAACCGAAAAAGCTCTAGTACGCTTCGAGCAAGTGCTCACTCGTACACAATTTCCTAGAACAAAAAGGAAAACAAACCTCACAAAAAGCCTGGGAATCAAGGGTGGTAAATCTTCACCTCTTGCCCGACTATGTCTCTAAAATCTATCAACACACAGAAGAAAAATATCCAGACAAAATCGCTAACACGGGGTCCGACATCCGGTAGCAAGCAATCACATATCCAGAATAATTTTAGAAGTGGCGCCCTGCAAGAACGATTCATAGAACATACAAAATATACTATGCATGATCTACTCGTAGAACCCTGATGACGGCACATACTATTCATACGCGCACATGACGGTTTCATAAAAAAACATGAAACGCACATCACTAGCGTGCTCTGATACCAATTGTTGGAAATAAATCCATGGTAGAGGCCCGCAGCGGAAGCAAAGTGAAGGTCCGAAGACCGTGAGCGGTGTGCGTTATATATCAAAATTTTCATCGAAACGGTCTACATATGCGTGTATGAATCTAGCATGGCAACTACGCGAACCCCTAACGACGATCTAACGCAAAAGAACAATCTAGCATGCATGCATGTTCTATCTAAGTTAGATCTACTTGTTAGAGATCATACCTGCGTGCGGACTCTTTCACCGCGATAAATTTCTTCTTTGTCGATGGAGACAGGCTCGGATCTGCTCGACATAGGTTCGGTGCGATAGCCATAACTTTCTTCTCCAAACTCGAATTGAGTTGAAATTTGGACTGAAGGTAGCCAACTTTGAGACGCAACTTTTGCAACAAGTTTCACATCGTTTGGACTTCCATAGATCTCGGAATCACAGAAAGAACGTTAATATTCTGTGCAGATTCTGGACAGCAAAAGGTTGCGGGAGACGCCTTCTAGTTCACCCGATCTCACACGATGCACGGTACCTCGTCGATGGATCTCTGAGTGCCTCCATACGATAAGCCTTCTCCTTCTACGAAACACCACGCGAGGAAGACGAGTCGCCATCCAATGGCGCAAGCAAGGGAGAGAGAGATGAGAGAGGAGATGCGAAGAGAGGAGAGGGGGGCGGCTAAGGTTTCCCCCATGCATGGGCCGGCCCTAGGGCTTGCTTGGCTCCATAATTTCATCCCCCCCCTCTCTCCCTATGCCTTATATAGGGTCGGCCTTATCCTTATGGATAAGCCTAGCGGATAGGATTGACTGATTCAAACCTCTCCCTATATATCTCTTCTTTTATCTCTATCTTTTCCTTGTTTTCGAAAACGGTCAAAACCAGCCCGTTTTCTGCGCCTCATGACCGGCCCTTTCATCGGAGGCAACAACCTCCTGAAACCAATAGGGCCGGCCTTGACCAGTCTCTCAACACTAAGGGTCGACCCCCCTAGTACATAGTGACGCATGGTATGACCAAAACACCCTTATGTCACTAGTTGGCCGTTCCTCGTGTATGAGACTTTGCAAGGCATACATAAGTGAAGTGCACCAGTGATTTCACTATTCTCTGAGGTTCCCGTAGGGTGCCCCTAGTGAAGTCAACTAGTCAACTCGCAATATGTCCCGGTGTATCGCACCTATGTGGCAAAGTCTACTTATGACAAGGAATTGCTACATGCGTCTCTGCACTAACCTAGGGTTTCCCCTTAGTGCACACACGTAGCTACGCATCTACCGTGCACTAGTGCGAAGCACTCACGGAGCGTAGGCTTGGACTTCTCGCTTCCTCTAACTACGTTCTGTGTTTCGAGGAGATGGTATAAGAACCGTATATAATGTCGATAAGGTGGAACCTTCAGGGACCAGGGTTCATGGCTTCCAACTCAGACTCGATCGACACACTACCCGAGTGTACCATCGATCCTCTGAGTTCAAGTTAACCTGCGTAGCCACACAGAGTGCGACGCAGGCTGTACTCCAATTCCCCCGGACTTACTATGTTCTCCCTCATACCCCTGCTCTCCGCTTAGTATGGTAAACTCGTTGTCCCTCCACTGGTGCCATGATGCAACTCGAGCGGTGGAGAATACCGTCAGATTCGAGTGCTCATATGACTCAATTCCTTCCAGGGTAACCACATACATCGTACCTCCGATTACTCTTACGAGCAACCGAATCCGTTACCAGTCCAACTGATGACCACCTGGCCAGGGTTTAATGCGATATAGGTCAGACCAAGGAACGCACCTCCCATTAGGGGTATGGATAGCCTGCAGGAGTGACACGCTGATGCAACACCAGTCGGGTAACCCAGTACACCATGGTTTTGGATCACTGTATCCGGATCCTCACACATTGGTGCGCCAAAGCACCACACAACTGGTTAGTCCACCAGACATGGTTCCTCAGGGTTTAGGACCGTTTTACCCTAAGCAGAAACACGGTTTAGTGCACCGGTGTCTGCTCACCGATCTGTGTACTGTATTGGTTCCGTTCGGCCACAGACACTGTGCCTGGTAATGACCGTGGTGGAGACACCCACGCTCTGTCATCCCAATAGCTTATCCTGATAGGGCGACCAACCCTAATCAGAGCTGCAAACGTATTTAGGTTACATGGGACCAGTCCCTTGAGTCTCCCACTCAAGTGGATTACCATGTAGCCATGGCTCTCTGTTCTGTAATCAGAACACGTACTATGGTACGTACCAATATGCATTCCTATACTATCACCCATGCATAGCTAAACTATAGGTTTTTACGAGCTGTAGACCTCACCAATTCTAACACATACCCCAGCAACGGAGATTGGCCAGTCGGTGTAGAGCTTGTCGGAAGGTACGGTGTCGGTGATCGGGCGAATAGCAAAGACGCCGTGCAGATTAAAAAAAGGGCTGTCCTTCCTCGAGACCCACTTATAGTGGTAAAAGAAGTAGCCTAAGTCTATCCGGGCAACTTCGCCTTTAGGGATGCTGGAGTAGCATGCCCTGAGCTGCTCCTGGAAGTGTGGGTGCAAATTTTGGCATAAATCTACCACGGGACCCACCAGCCCTGCCTGGTGGGCCTACGAGGACTACCACTGGACCCACCAGCCCTGCCTGGTGGGCCTACGAGGACTACCACGGGACCCACCAGCCCTGCCTGGTGGGCCCACGAGGACTACCACGGGACCCACCAGCCCTGCCTGGTGGGCCCACGAGGACTACAGCGGGACCCACCGGCCCTGCCTGGTGGACCCACGAGGACTACAACGGGACCCATCGGCCTTGCCTGGTGGGCCCCCGAAGACAACCGCAGGGCTCGCAACTTTACCTGGAGGATCCCCAGATACTGCAGTAGAAACCGCCATTCGCCACCCGGAATGCCTATAAATAGCAGTGCCTTCGAATGTAAAAGGATCGAAATCCAATCCACAAATCTGATTTCCACTCTGAGATCTGACTTTCAGAACCAGAGCTCTGGAATTTCAAACTTCCGATCTACCATCTCCCTTTGATCTTCTTTCAGAAAGATCAGTGTTTACAGTGATACTCGGCCTGTCGAGATCACTTCAAAATAAGTGTTAGTGAATTCGGGTTGCACCCTATAGCACGGAGACGTAGGCTTCGGCTGAACTCCGAGATCACATCTCGTGTCAAACTCTCTCTCTAATTGCATCTCTCTGTTTACAAATCAAAAGCTTCAACTTCGATCAACAGATCGACCAACGATCTTCGACGTCAACACGAACATTCAATTGACTGGTGCTGCGAGAGTCTTCGGGTCGGCACGAAGATTTTCCCCCACAGTTTGGCGCCGTCTGTGGGATCCGAGCGAGAAGCTGTGTTCTCTCTCTACTTCGACTACCGGATCAATAGCCAAACTTCCTCGCCCCCTCGGTTGATCATACAACTGATCGGACGACGGCAATCTCGTTGCACCCTTCGCACTCTGAATGGCGAGAACCAAACATCAGGGTCAACCAGAAGGAAGTAATACTCAACAACAAGCTCGTCCTGAGACTCGATCAATGAGTCAAAGGCTCAATTTCGGACAGCCCCTTGCTGTCCCAGAGATGGGGGTTCATTCAGGGAGTGGAAGATCTGTCGATCGACCGATCATCCACCCTGCGCGACAATCAATTGGTCAAACAACCCCCACTCCTGCTAAAGACCCTCCTTCGACATATCAAATTTCAGCGGTCGACTTTCAACTGCTTCAATTTGCAAAGCAAAACGCCACCCTCACCGCTGAGAGGGATGCTCTCAAGAGGGCAGCTTCTGAGGCTGGGATCGCTCTTCCTATCCCCTCTACAAATGAGAGGGTCGATCTTCCGCAACATTCAATCCACTCTGAGCAACAGAGGTCAATGGGCACTACTACCCTCGAAAGGGTTCGACGCGATCCAACTCCCTCTGCTGCCCTGTGGAAGCAGAGTGTTTGGGACCGCCTCGACGACGAATCCTCTCAATCCACTCCTGGTTGCAACTTCAACAAAAGAGTCCCTTCAAAGCAAGATGACTCGAGAAGATGTCAGATGAAAGGTGCGCCCTCGAAGAATAGAGTTTCACCATCCGTTCCGCTTCAACGTGGGCTCGGATCAGACCTTCGTCATCGACTCCAACTTGCCGAACAGGACCTCTCGATCTTACCCCTCGATCTCCATCTAAGTCGAGGGCAGGGTCGTAGGGATGGATACTCCTCCGTCGGACCCCTCCATCGAAGCTTATTCGAGTCAGCATTTCCAAGGGGATGGAGAACACCCACTCTACCCAAATTCAATTGCGTCAAAGGAGATCCAACTCTCCATATACTCTCTTTCAAACAATCCCTGACACCGCATGAAGAAGAGAACAACGTGCTCTGCCGCACCTTCGCCGGGAGCCTCGATGAGCCATCCCTCGATTGGTACCACAACCTTCGAGCTGGATCCATTACTCAGTTCAGCGTCTTAGCCAATCTCTTTGTGCAACATTATCAACTTAATTTGAAGCCGGAGAAGAAGCTCGATTCCCTCTATCGGCTAAGGATGGGTTCGGATGAGAGTCTTCGCAGCTTCACAAGGAGATTTCGCAATGAGCACGCTGCCCTCTCTGGGAGGCATCTGGATGATGAAGCTATCATGTTGGCATTTCAGAATGCACTCCGCTTCGACATGCACATTTACAACGACTTCATTCGCAATCCTCCTCTTTCCCTAGGTTCAATGTTTGATCGAATCCAACGGGAAATTGAGGTTGAGGATGATCAAGTTGCCCGAAAGGGACGAGAGACGAAGAGGCGACCCGCCGAAAGGGAAACCACAAAATATGCTACCAGAGCCTACAACGCAGAAGCAGAAGTTCCTCTCGCACCCAAGCGATTAAGAAACGATGGACGCCGATCTCCTCCAAAGAAGACTACTTTTACCAAATGGAATCTACCAATCGAACAGATCCTCGATCGAATTCAGCATGAAGAGTTCCTCCGATGGCCTAATCCACTGCAGCCCGACACTAAGGCCACTGCAGACAAAACCGTCTACTGTGATTTCCATCGCAGTCATGGCCATTCTACCGATCAATGTCACCGGCTAAGGTATCATTTGGAAGATCTGCTACGTATAGGACATCTCCAAGAATTTGTCAAAGGCAGGCAAGATCATTCCGTCAAACATCGACAGTGAAGATCTCGCTCGAGATTGAAAGATCTGGGGGTTAGAGATAGTCTACTTTCAAGCAACCATTCGAATTGCCAGAGAGCACAGCAGTGGAAACTAGATCCCAACTGGGAAGGTCTATACAAAGTCAAATCAGAAGGAGGCCAAGGATTCTATCGATTGCCACGGGCTTGGAATGCTCGAAATCTTAAATTGTTCTATCTATGATGAAAATTCTATGTTGAATAAAGATTGCTTTCAAACGTCTACTTGTCCGTTCAAATTCTGAGTTATGAGACAGCGCAATATTCAGTTTCAAACCTTCAAGCAAATTCAAGTTGAGCCAGCTCAACCTTCAAGCTACCAGGTCGTTTAACAAGTTTAGGGCCTCGTGTTGCGACACGACCCTTTACGTGCAAATGTTAAACGGTTTCGGGTTGTGAAACAGCACAACTCTCAATTTCAAACTACCAGGTCGTTTAACAAGTTTAGGGCCTCGTGTTGCGACACGACCCTTTACGTGCAAATGTTAAACGATTTCGGGTTGTGAAACAGCACAACTCTCAATTTCAAGCTACCAGGTCGTTTAACAAGTTTAGGGCCTCGTGTTGCGACACGACCCTTTACGTGCAAATGTTAAACGGTTTCGGGTTGTGAAACAGCACAACTCTCAATTTCAAGCTACCAGAATATCAACACTCAGATACATAATCCAAGACACCTTCGCTGCCTCGACGTGCAGCAAGTCCAAAATCCGAGACCTGCTCTCGGCACCCTAGCAAAGCCTAAAGCTCTTTGCCCCAACACATCTCGACATAAAGATCAAGGTCCCACGCGTCGAGCAGCATTCAGCCAATGTCACTCCAGAGGCAGGACATCTCTCAAACTTACCAAGTCACTACTGAGGCTTCTACCACTCGACACTCATAAGAGAGCATCACGTGCTCTCATGCTCGAGGAAGACTCGTTCTGGAAATCCACCATCGATGAGGGGGTGAATCTACAATCTTTCATAGCCAGCATCAACGACGAGACGACTATCACCCAGGAGTCGCGTGATCTTCCGACCAACCCTCAAAAATCTTCCGACGTTGCAGATCGTCCTAAGATTCAAAAGCCGATTGACAAAGGCGAAAACTCATCAACCATTTGAGGGCAAATTCCGAGACCTGAGTCTCAGCATTCAATCGAAGTCTTCGCTCGTGGCCTCACTCGAACCATGACCGGATAATTTTTTACCGATCGGACAAACTTGTCCGATCGGCTAAAATCATTCGATCGGTCGATTTTCTACTGGATCTGGCAAAAAACCGAGGTTTTTTGCCGATCACGCGAACCTTGACCGGATAATTTTTTACCGATCGGACAAACTTGTCCGATCGGCTAAAATCATTCGATCGGTCGATTTTCTACTGGATCTGGCAAAAAACCGAGGTTTTTTGCCGATCACGCGAACCTTGACCGGATAATTTTTTACCGATCGGACAAACTTGTCCGATCGGCTAAAATCATTCGATCGGTCGATTTTCTACTGGATCTGGCAAAAAACCGAGGTTTTTTGCCGATCACGCGAACCTTGACCGGATAATTTTTTACCGATCGGACAAACTTGTCCGATCGGCTAAAATCATTCGATCGGTCGATTTTCTACTGGATCTGGCAAAAAACCGAGGTTTTTTGCCGATCACGCGAACCTTGACCGGATAATTTTTTACCGATCGGACAAACTTGTCCGATCGGCTAAAATCATTCGATCGGTCGATTTTCTACTGGATCTGGCAAAAAACCGAGGTTTTTTGCCGATCACGCGAACCTTGACCGGATAATTTTTTACCGATCGGACAAACTTGTCCGATCGGCTAAAATCATTCGATCGGTCGAATTTCTACTGGATCTGGCAAAAAACCAAGGTTTTTTGCCGATCACTCGAACCTTGACCGGATATTTTTTCACCGATCGGACAAACATGTCCGATCGGCGAAAGTTATCTGATCGGTCAAATTTCTACTGGATCTGGCAAAAAACCAAGGTTTTTTGCCAATCACTCGAACCTTGACCGGATATTTTTCACCGATCGGACAAACATGTCCGATCGGCGAAAGTTATCTGATCGGTCAAATTTCTACTGGATCTGGCAAAAAACCAAGGTTTTTTGCCGATCACTCGAACCTTGACCGGATATTTTTTCACCGATCGGACAAACATGTCCGATCGGCGAAAGTTATCTGATCGGTCAAATTTCTACTGGATCTGGCAAAAAACCAAGGTTTTTTGCCAATCACTCGAACCTTGACCGGATATTTTTTCACCGATCGGACAAACATGTCCGATCGGCGAAAGTTATCTGATCGGTCAAATTTCTACTTGATCTGGCAAAAAACCAAGGTTTTTTGCCGATCACTCGAACCTTGACCGGATATTTTTCACCGATCGGACAAACATGTCCGATCGGCGAAAGTTATCTGATCGGTCAAATTTCTACTGGATCTGTCAAAAAACCCAGTTTTTTGACCGATCAATCGATTCTTGACCGGTTGAATTTTGCCCGATCGGTCAAAATCTGACCGATCGGTCAAAAGTGACCGATCGGTCAAAATTTAACCGATCGGCCAAATTTCAGCTGATCGGTCAAAAATACTAATGGATCGGTCAAAAAACCCAGTTTTTTGACCGATCAATCGATTCTTGACCGGTTGAATTTTGCCCGATCGGTCAAAATTTGACCGATCGGTCAAAAGTGACCGATCGGTCAAAATTTAACCGATCGGCCAAATTTCAGCTGATCGGTCAAAAATACTACTGGATCGGTCAAAAAAACCCAGTTTTTTGACCGATCAATCGATTCTTGACCGGTTGAATTTTGACCGATCGGTCAAAATTTGACCGATCGGTCAAAATTTGACCGATCGGTCAAAATTTGACCGATCGGTCCAAATTGACCGATCAAGTCACTTTTTTCTCTCTAACATGCGGCAAGTTTCTTCGTGTCCGTTTTTCTAAACAGGAAGTTGCTATTTTTTGCACCAAAGTCCAAGCCAGCTAGAATGCACTCTAGCTAACTTGGAGGGGGTAACTGTGGGTGCAAATTTTGGCATAAATCTACCACGGGACCCACCAGCCCTGCCTGGTGGGCCTACGAGGACTACCACGGGACCCACCAGCCCTGCCTGGTGGGCCTACGAGGACTACCACGGGACCCACCAGCCCTGCCTGGTGGGCCCACGAGGACTACCACGGGACCCACCAGCCCTGCCTGGTGGGCCCACGAGGACTACAGCGGGACCCACCGGCCCTGCCTGGTGGACCCACGAGGACTACAACGGGACCCATCGGCCTTGCCTGGTGGGCCCCCGAAGACAACCGCAGGGCTCGCAACTTTACCTGGAGGATCCCCAGATACTGCAGTAGAAACCGCCATTCGCCACCCGGAATGCCTATAAATAGCAGTGCCTTCGAATGTAAAAGGATCGAAATCCAATCCACAAATCTGATTTCCACTCTGAGATCTGACTTTCAGAACCAGAGCTCTGGAATTTCAAACTTCCGATCTACCATCTCCCTTTGATCTTCTTTCAGAAAGATCAGTGTTTACAGTGATACTCGGCCTGTCGAGATCACTTCAAAATAAGTGTTAGTGAATTCGGGTTGCACCCTATAGCACGGAGACGTAGGCTTCGGCTGAACTCCGAGATCACATCTCGTGTCAAACTCTCTCTCTAATTGCATCTCTCTGTTTACAAATCAAAAGCTTCAACTTCGATCAACAGATCGACCAACGATCTTCGACGTCAACACGAACATTCAATTGACTGGTGCTGCGAGAGTCTTCGGGTCGGCACGAAGATTTTCCCCCACAGGAAGTCCGACTCCACTCGACAGAATTAATGCATAGATTATCCTCCATGCATTCCCCGATATCTGCCCTGGACGGAGCCCCGAAGTGTTCAGCAACCGGGCAGTGAAAGGCAGCAGAGGGAGCCGCAGCCCGTAGTTTAGCTAGCCGATGGTGACCACCGTCCCCAAAACTTGCTCCTTGCTGGCGACCCCTGTGAAGACGGTCCGCTTGTCGATTCCGAAGGCCGACTGAACTCCTGCGAGAGCTGGTCGGTGAGTCCCCTCAGTGAAGCAGGCGAGCAACTTCTGCCACTTAGCCCTCTTCACATCAGTGAGCTTGCCGCCAACCTTATACTCGAAGACAGGTTCCTCCGCCAACGGTATCAAAGGACCTAAGATGAAGCTGGCCTTGGGGATGTGCTCGGGCCTGGAAGGTGCAGAGGCAAACCCCACTCCCATGTGCCTCTTAGCAAGCACGCCGAGGGCACCTTTACCCTTGCCTCTACCAATGGGCTTGGGCGACACTGGAGCCTTCCCCTTTCCCTTCTTGGATGGAACAACGTTCTTGAACATGCTGCCAAAGGAGGCCATTTCAACCGATCGGGAGAACACGGAGAGCGAGAGTTTCGGGAGCAAAAAGTTCTGGACTTTGAAAACTTTTTAAGAGCATGAGGCAAAAATAAAATCCAGAAAGAGCATATAAACCCTAGAGAAACTGGCACGAAAACCAAAATGACATGTGGCGTCACCAGGTCAAAGCCGTGTTTTTGAATAAGATACGTGGCGTCAATCTGGAGGAAGCGCTCTTCTTGGCGAACCATCGGAACCAGACGAAACGTCACCCACTGAACTACCGGTCCAGATAAACCGTCGGTTCGAGCGAACTACCGGTCCAAAAGAATCACCGGTCTGTGTGAACTACCGACTCAAGCAAAACAACAAAGCTGGATAAAATACAACTCCAGATCTCCTCAACCTTTGACTGGTTAAAATTGACCGATCGGTCAAATATGACCGATCGGACGAAATTGATCAACCGCCATTTGAAGACTTTACCCATTTGACAGGTAGACGATCAAGTAATTTACCAAAGGATTGGGTAGAAAACAGGCTCTTTTGCTCGATCATGTCTTCCTCCACCGGTTGAATTCAACCGATCGGTCAACTTTGGCCGATCAGATAGGTTCAACCAATCAGTTCGATTTCTACTGAATCGGTCAAAACACTTGTGTTTTTGCCCGATCGCCTCAACCTCGACTGGTTGAATTTAACCGATCGGTCATCTTTGACCGATCGGATAGATTCAACCGATCGGGTCGATCTCTACTGGATCGAGCAAAATACTTATGTTTTTGCTCGATCACCTCGACCTCCACCGGTTGAATTTAACCGATCGATCATCTTTGACCGATCGGATAGATTCAACCGATCGAGTCGATCTCTACTGGATCGGGCAAAACACTTGTGTTTTTGCCCGATCGCCTCAACCTCCACCGGTTGAATTTAACCGATCGGTTATCTTTGACCGATCGGATAGATTCAACCGATCGGGTCGATCTCTACTGCATCGGGCAAAACACTTATGTTTTTGCCTGATCGCCTCAACCTCCACCGGTTGAATTTAACCGATCGGTCATCTTTGACCGATCAGATAGATTCAACCGATCGAGTCGATCTCTTCTACATCGGGCAAAACACTTGTGTTTTTGCCCGATCGCCTCGACCTTCACCGGTTGAATTTAACCGATTGGTCATTTTTGACCGATCGGATAGATTCAATCGATCGGGTCGATCTCTACTAGATCGGGCAAAACACTTATGTTTTTATCCGATCGACTCGACCTCCACCGGTTAAATTTTACCGATTGGTCAACTTTGATCGATTAGATAAATTCAACCAATTGGTCAAGTTTCTACTGGATCGGCCAAAAAACTATATTTTTTGACCGATCGCCTCGACCTCCACCGGTTGAATTTAACCAATCGGTCAACTTTGACCGATCGGATAAATTCAACCGATCGGTCAAGTTTCTACTGGATCAGCCAAAAAACTATGCTTTTTGATCGATGGCCTCGACCTCCACTGGTTGAATTTAACCGATCGATCAACTTTTACCGATCGGATAAAATCAACCGATCGGTCAAGTTTCTACTGGATCAGCCAAAAAGATATTTTTTTGACCGATCGCCTCGACCTCCACCGGTTGAATTTAATCGATCGGTCAACTTCGATTGATCGGATAAATTCAACCGATCAGTCAAGTTTCTACTAGATCGGGCAAAAAACTATATTTTTTGACCGACGCCTCGACCTCCACCGGTTAAATTTAACCGATCGGTCAACTTTGACTGATCGGTTAAATTCAACCGATTGGTCGAAATTGACCGATCGGTCCATCAGCACCGACACTCAAGGAATTTTGCGCTCTTGACAGGGGGTTGTTATTTTGCACCAAGAATCCAAGCCAGCCAGGATGACCTCTAGCTAACTTGGAGGGGGTAACTGTGGGTGCAAAGTTTGGCAAGAAGCCCATAGACTACGAAACCCACCGGCCAGCCCTGCCTAGTGGGCCCACAGAGACTACTGCGGGACCCACCAACCCTGCCTGGTGGGCTCACAGAGACCACCACGGGACCCACCAGCCCTGCCTGGTGGGCCCACAGAGACTACCGCGGGACCCACCAGCCCTGCCTGGTGGGCCCACAGAGACTACCGTGGGACCCACCAGCCCTACCTGGTGGGCCCAAAGAGACTACCGCGGGACCCACCAGCCCTGCCTGGTGGGCCCATAGAGACTATCGCGGGACCCACCATCCCTGCCTGGTGGGCTCACAGAGACTACCGCAGGACCTACCAGCCCTGCCTGGTGGGCCTACAGAGACCACCGTGGGACCCACCAGTCCTGCCTGGTGGGCCCACAGAGACTACTGCGGGACCCACCAGCCTTGTCTGGTGAGCCCACAGAGACTACCGCGGGACCCACCAGCCCTGCCTGGTGGGCCTACAGAGACTATCGAGGGACCCACCAGCCCTGCCTAGCGATCCCACCAAGATTACCGTGGGACCCACCAGCCCTGCCTGGAGGATCCCCAGAGGCAACGGTGGAACCCACCAGTCATGCCTGTGGAATCCCCAGATATGACAGCAGAAACCGCCATTTACCCCAATTTTTCTCCCAGGAAGTCTTATAAATAGTAGAGCCTTCAAGTGAAAAAAGGAGGGACCCCTGAAATCTGATTTCAGAAACCAGAGCTCTGGAATTTGGCTTTCGATCTTCCAACTCTCCTCGATCTTCTTCTTGTCTCTGAAGAGATCGAAGATACTCTAGTGACACTCGGTCTGTCGAGGTCATAGCGAGCAAACAGTTTTAGTAAATTCGGGTTGCTCCCTATAGCACAGAGATGTAGGCTTCGGCTGAACTCCGAGATCACATCTTGTGTCAATCTTCTCTCTTTGCATATCGAAAGTGTTACATCAAAGTCACCAAAATATCGACCTTCGAAGCCACCTTTCAATTAACAGATCTACCATTCAACTTCAATTGACTGGTGGAGTAAAGTCTTCGGATAGGCACGAAGATTTTCCCCCCACACCACTATTATGGGATTCTTATTCATATAGCAGATTTTGAGAGGAGTCTAGTGTACCCCCCTCCCCCAATTATATTATTGGGGGTATATTTATATGTCAAAGGGGTGACTTTAACGCCTATATATGTTGCCCAAAATATAAAGAGGCATATAGCTCTGAGGGGTCCTAATAGTATGGGATCCTTACTGATATAGCAAATTATGAGAGGAGTCCAAGTGTACCCCTTCCCCATCCCGATAAAATCATGGGGGTATATTTATGTATCAAAAGGGTAACTTTATTACCTATATATGTGGTCAAAATATAAAGAGTTCCATAACTAATAGAGGTCCCATTATTATGGGATCCTTATTCATATAGCAAATTATGAAAGAAGTCCAAGCATTCATCCACAACTATATCATTGGGGGGTACATCTATGAGTTTAAGGATTGGCTTCAATATTCACATATGTGTGGCTAATATATAAAGAGTCCTATAACTAGGAGGGTTTCAACATTTTTGTGTGGCTAAAACATAAAGTCCTATAGCAATGAGGGTTCATACTATTGTGGGATCCTTATTCATATAACAAATTATAAGATGAGTCCAAATATGCCCCCTTCTGATTATATTATGGGGCGTACATCTATATGTTAAAGGGGTGACTTTAATATCCGGATGTCTGGGCCAAAATATAAAGAGTCTTATAGCTATAAGAGGTCCTACTATAATGGGATCCTTATTTATATATATGATTATAAAAGGATTCCAAATATACCCCTTCATTGACTATATCTTATAGGGGTAACTATTAAAGGGTGATATTAATACCCATATGTGTATAACAAAAATTTAAAAATTATCATAGCTAAGGGGCCCACTATTGTGGGATTCCTATTCATATAGCAAATTAAGAGACGTGTCTAAGTAATATACCCCCCTCCCCGACTATATTATTGTGGGGTACATCTATGTGTCAAAGAGGTAACTTTAACTATCATATGTCTGTGGCCAAAATATTAAAAGGTCTAATATCTAAGAGGAGTCCCACTATTTAGGGATCCTTATTCAGCTAGCATATTATGATAGGCATTCAAATATATCCCCCCTCTCCAGACTACGTCAAGGGGGTATATCTATGTGTTAAATGGGTGAATTTCACACCCTCATATATGTGGCCAAAATATAAAGAGTCTAATGGCTAGAAGGGGTCCAACTTTTATGGGATCTTTATTTATATAGCATATTATAAGAGTAGCCCAAGTGTATCCTCTTCCCCCCTTATCTACATCATGGGGGGTTACCCACCTTTATGTATCAAAGGGTTAACTATAATATCCATATCTATGTGGCTAAAATATAAAGTCTCAAAGGTAGGAGAGATCCTACTATTGTGAAATCCTTATTCATATAGTAGAATATGAGAGAAATCCAAGTATATGCTATTCGCTCTCCTCTCCTCCCCGACTGCAACATGGGTGAAATATTTATGTATCAAAATTATAACTTTAATATCTATATGTGTGCGGCCAAAATATAAAGTCATATAACTTGGAGTAGTCCCACTATTATAGGATCCTTATTTATATAGCAGGTTATGAGAGTAGTTTAAGTATATACCCCCTTCCTTTCCCCCCCGACTAATTCTTAAGAGTATATTTATGTATCAAAGAGGTGACTTTAATATATGTATGTGCCAAAAATTTAAGCAGTCTCATAGGTAGAAGGGTTCTCACTATTATAAGATCTTTATTCATATAGCAGATTATTAAAGGAGTCAAAGTATACCCATAACCCACCAACTATATCATGGAGGGGTACATCTATGTATCAAAGGGGTGACTTTAACACCTTCATGTGTATGGCAAAAATATAAAGTCATATGGCAAGGACGGGCCCACTATTATGGGTTCCTTATTTATATAGATAATTATAAGAGGAGTTTATGTATACCCCCCCCCCCCCCCCCCCCCCCCCGACTATATCATATGGGGATTTATCTATGTGTCAAAGGGGTAACTTTAACACCTGTATGTGTGTGGCCAAAATATAAAAAGTTCAATAGCTATAAAGGACCTAACAATTATAGGATATTTATTAATATAACAGATTATAAGAGGAGTTCCAATATCCCCTCCCACTAGATCATAAAGGGTGTATTTATGTATCAAAAGAGGGAATTTAATACCCGTATGCATATGGCCAAAATATATAAAATCTCATAGCTATGAGGGGTCCCACTATTAAGGGATTCTGATTCATGTAGCAAATTATAAGAGGATTACAAGTATACCTCCCTTCCGACTACATCATGGAGAGTACATCTATGTATCACATGGATAACTAATACCTGTATGTGTATGACCAAAATATAAAGAGTCCAATTACGAGGAAATATTCCATTATTATGGGATCTTTATTCATGTATTAGATTATAAGAGAATTCTAAGTGTATCCCCCTAGACTACATCACAAGGGGTACATCTATATATCTAAAAGGGTGACTCTAACAACCATATTTGTGTGGATAAAATATAAAGAGTCTCATAGCTAATAGGGGTCCCAATATTATGGGATCATTATTCATGAAGTTGATTATTAGAAGAGTCCAAATATAACCTTCCCTTGACTATATAATGGGGGGTATATCAATCTATCAAAAGGGTGACTTTAATACCTGTATTTATGTGGCCAAAATATAAAATATCTTTTAGCTAGGAGGTGTCTTACTTTTGTGGGATCTTAATCGATATAGCAAATTATAAGAGTAGTCCAAATATACCCTGGCCACCTCTGACAAAATCAGTAAGGGGTATATTTATGTATCAAACAGGTGACTTTAACACCCATATATATACGGCCAAAATATAAAGAGTCACATAACTATAAGGGGTCCCACTCTTGTGAGATGCCTATTTATATAGTAGATTATGAGATGAGTCTAAGTATATTTTTCACCCCTAGCTATATTATGAAGGGGGTATATGTATGTGTCAAAAGGGTAACTTTAATACCCATTTATGCGTGAGCAAAATATAAAGAGTCACTTGACAAGGACATATCCCACTATTAAGGGATCTTTATTCATGTTGCAGATTATAAGAATAGTTTAAGTGTACCCCCCAACTATATCATGGGGGATACATATCTGTGTCAAAGGGGTGACTTTAACACTTAAGTATATATGGCCAAAATATAAAAAGGTCTATATCTAGGAGGGGTCCAATAGTATGAGATCCTATTTTATATATCAGATTATGAGAGGAGTCCAATTGAACCCTCACCCTGATTAAATCATGGGGGGTATACTATATGTCAAAGGGGTAACTTTAACACCCACATATATATGTAGTCAAGGTATAAAGAGTTACATAGCTAATAGAGGTCCATTATTATAGGATCCTTATTCATATGCAGATTATAAGAGGAGTCCAAATGTACCCCCGACTAAATCATGAAAGGGTATTTCTATTTGTCGAAAGGGTGACTTTAACACCCGTATATATATGGCTAATATGAAAAGAAACTTATAGCTATAAGGGGTCCAACTATAGTGGGATCCTTATTTATGTTGCTTATTATAAAAGGAGTCTAAGTATACCCCCTGACTATATCACAGGGGGGTACATCTATGTATCGTAGAGGCCACTTTAACTTTCGTATATATGTGACCAAAATATAAATAGTTCCAATGCTATGAGCAATCCCAGTATTATGGGATCCTTATTCATGTATTAGATTATGAGAGGAGTCCAAGTGTACCCCTCACCCCCGACTACATTATGGGGGGTATTTTTATATATCAAATGGGAGACTTTAACACCAATATATATGTAGCCAAAATATAAAGAGTCCCATAGCTAGGAAGGATCCCACTATAGTGGGATCCTTATTTATGTAGCAGATTATAAGAAGAGTGCAAGT
The DNA here is from genome assembly GCA_947650365.1 of Chamaelirium japonicum. Taxonomy (NCBI): domain Eukaryota; kingdom Viridiplantae; phylum Streptophyta; class Magnoliopsida; order Liliales; family Melanthiaceae; genus Chamaelirium; species Chamaelirium japonicum. Next base: position 60,794,631 of record OX393555.1, on the reverse strand, counting down.
TTACCCCTTATTGACTACATCATGGGGGGAACATATATGTGTCAAATGAGTAACTTTAACATCCACATATGTGTGGGCAAAATATAAAAAATCGCATAGCTATATGGGTATCATTATTGTAGGATCCATACTCAAGAAAAATATTATAAGAGAAGTCCATATATACCCCCCTGACTATATCATTGGGGTACATCCATTTATCAGAAGGTTGATTTTAACACCTGTATGTATGTGATTAAAATATAAAGAATCTAAAAGTTTGAAGGGGTCCCACTATTATTGGATCATTATTCATATAACAGATTATTAGAAAGGTCCAAGTGTACCCCCACCACCCCAACTACATTTTGAGGGTACAACTATGTATCAAAGGGGTGACTCTAACACTGGCATGTGTGACCAAATTATAAAGAGTCTTATCCCTAGGAGTGCTCCTATTATTGTGGATTATTATTTAAATTATAGATTATGAGAGAAGACCAAGTATAACCCTTCCTCTGACTACATCATGGGTGTATATATATATATATATATATATATATATATATATATATATATATATATATATATATATATATGAAATGGATGACTTTAATACCCACAATTATATAGCCAAAATATAAAGAGTTCCAGACTTAGGAGGGGACCCATTTATGTGGGATCCTTATTCATATAACAGATTATAAAAGGTTTCCTAATTTACCCCCTCCTACTACATCATGGGGGGTATATCTATATATCAAAAGGGTGACTTTAATACCTAAATATGTGTCACCAAAATATAAAGAATCCAATAACTATAAGGGGTTCTGTTATTGTGGGATCCTTATTCATGTAACAAATTATTAGAAGAGTTCAAATATCTCTCTCACTAGATAATAGGGAGTACATCTATGTATCAAAGGGGTGGTTTTAACACCTACATGTATATGGTCAAAATATAAATAATCTTATTGCTAACAGGGGTTTAACTTTTATAAGATCCTTATTCATATTGTAAATTATGAGTGGATTACTAGTGTACCCCCCCACCCTGACTACATTATGAGGGGTACCTCTATATATGCAAGGGGTGACTTTAGCACCCATATGTTTGTGATAAAAATATAAAGGTTTACATAGTTAGGAGAGGTTTTACTATTATGGGATTCTTATTCATGTAAAAGATTATGAGAGGAATCTAAGTTTACCGCTTCCCAACTACATCATGAAGGGGTACATCTTTGTGTCAAAGGGGTGACTTTAACACCCATATATTTATAAGTAAAATATAAAGAGTCTCATATTTTAGAGGGGTTCCATTATTGTGGGATCCGAATTCAAGAAGAAGATTATAAGAGGAGTCTAATTGAACCCCTCCTCCCACCCCCGACTACATCATATCGGGTATATCTAATTATCAAAAGGGTAACTTTAATACCCGGATGTGTATGGGTAAAATATAAAAACTATAATTACTAGGAGGGGTTCCACTTTTGTAGGATCCTTATTTATATAGCAATTTATAAGAGGATTACAAGTATACCCCCCTAATTATATTAAGTGGGGTACATCTATGTATTTAAGGGGTGACTTTAATACCCATATGTGTGTGGTAAAAATTTAAAGAGTCATATTGATAGGAGACGTCCCACTATTATAGGATCCTTATTCAAATGCAAATTACGAGAGAAAAGTCTAAGTGTACCCCCTTCTTCCATGATGACATCATAGGGGGTACATCTATAAGCCAAAAGGGTGACTTTAATAACTCCATGTGTGTCTAAATAAATAAATAGTCTCATAGTTAGTAGAGTTCTACTATTATGGGATCCTAATTCATGAAACAGATTATGATAGGAGTCCAAGAGAATCCACCCCCCCATGTAATTACATCATGGGAGTACATCTATGTATTAAAAGGTTAACTTTAACACCTATATTTATATAAAAAAAATATAAAAAGACTCATAGCTAGGAGGGGTCTAACTATTATGGGATCCTTATTCATGTAGTAGATTATGAGAATTATCCAATTATACCCCCCCTCCAACTAAATAATAGGAGGGTATATCTATGTGTCAAAGGTATGACTTTAACACCCGTATATATGTGGCAAAAATATTAACAGTCACATAGTTATAAGGGGTCTCATTATTATAGAATGACTATTCATATAACAGATTATGAGAGGAGTCCAAATATACCCCCCTACCTACATTATAGAGGTGTTCATCTATATATCAAAAGTATGACTTTAATACCCACAAGTGTGTGGTCAAAATATAAAGAGTCACTTGGCTAGGATAATTCCTATTATTAATAGCTCTTTATTCATATAATAGATTTTTAGAGGAGTCTAAACGTACCCCCCTCCCCATCGATTACATTATGGGGATTACATCTATATGTCAAAGGGATAACTTTGACTCCCGCATGTGTCTGACAAAAATATAAAGGGCCCGTAACAAGGAGGGGTCCAAATTGTATATGATCCTTATTGATATAACAGATTATGAAAGGAGTCCAAGTGTTACCCCCCCTCGACTAAATCATGGGGGGTACATCTATGTGTCAAATTGATAACTTTAACACCTATATGTGTGTGGTCAAAATTATAAAAAGTCCCATAGCTAATAGGAGTCCTACTATTGTGGAATTCTTATTCATATAGCAAACTATAAAAGAATTCCAAATATACCCTTCCTCTCTACATAATTGGGGGGGTATATTTATGTGTCAAATGGGTGGCTTTAACACTTATATATGTGTGGAAAATTTATAAGAAGTCCTTTAGTTATAAGGGTTCCCACTATAGTGGGATCCTTATTCTTGTAGAATATTATGAGATGAGTCCAAGTAACCCCCCCACTACATCATTGACGGGTATATCTATATATCAAAGGTGTCACTTTTATACCTATATATGTGTGGAAAAAATATAAATCATCCAAAAGCTAGAAAAGGTCCTACTATTATAGAATCCTTATTCATGTAATAGATTATGAGAGGATTCCAAGTATATTCCCCCCGATTACATCATACGGGTATATCTATGTGTGAAATGAGTGACTTTAATACAAGTATATTTGTGGCCAAAATATAAAAAGTCCCATAGCTAGTAGGGGTCCCACTATAGTGGGATCTTTCTTCATATACCAGATTTTGAGATGAATTCAAGTTTACCCCTCTCTGACTACATTATGGGGGGTATATCTATATGTTAAAAGGTAACTTTAACACCCGTATATATATGGCTAAAATGTCCCGTAGCTAGAAGGGGGTCCTACTATTTTGAGATCATTATTCATAAAAAAATTAGAGAGGAGTCTACGTGTACCCCCTTGATTATATTATGGGGATACATTTATTTATCAAATGAGTGAGTTTAACACCAATATATGTGTGACCAAAATATAAAGAGTCTCATAGCTAGAAGGGGTCTAATTATTATAAGATTCTTATTCATATAGCATATTATAAGAGAATCCTAAGTATACCCCTCCCACCCCGACAATATCAAGAAGGGTACATCATTGTGTCAAAGTGATAGCTCTAATACCTGTATTGTGTGGCTAAATAATAAAGAGTCTCATACATAGAAGAGGTCCCGTTATTATGGGATTCATATTCATATTGTAAATTATAAGAGTAGTCCAAGTGTATCCCCATCTCCGACTACATCATGGGGGTTTCATATATATATATCAAAGGGGTGACTTTAATACCCGCATATATGTTCCAAAATATAAAGAGACCTAAACCTAGGAGGGTCGCATGATTGTGGGATATTTATCCATATAGCGTATTATAAGCCTCCTAGTATACCCTCTCCTACTAAATCATGGAGGGGGTACATATATATGTCAAATGGGTGACTTTAACACCCGTATGTTTGTGGCTAAAATATAAAGAGTCTCATAGCTATGAGGGGTCCCATTATTGTAGGACCCTAATTTATCAAGCAAATTATTAGAGGAGTCCAAGTATACCCCCAGACCCTCGACTACATCATGGGAGGTACATCTATATGTCAAAGAGTTGACTTTAACAAATATATATGGGCAAAGTATAAAAGTTCTAATGCTAGTTGGGGTTTAACTTTTCTAGGATCCTTATATAAGATTATGAAAGAAGTCCAAGTATACTCCACCGATTCTAATATAGGTGAATACATATATGTGTAAAATGGGTGACTTTAAAACACGTATGTGTATGGCCAAAATTTAAGAGGAGTCCAAGTATACCCCCCATCGACTACATCATTGAGGGGTATATCTCTGTGTCAAAAGGTGACTCTAACACCTACAATTATTCATAGGCATAAAAATATAAATAGTCACTTAGATATGAAGGGCCCTACTATTATCAAATCATTATTAATATAACAAATTACAATATTAGTCCTAGTTCTTCCCGCATGTATATCAAAGGGGTACTTTATCACCCGCATGTGTATGGCCAAAATATAAAAAATCACATATCTATGAGGATTCCTACTATTATGGGATCCTTATTCATATAGCAGATTATGAGAGAAGTCTAAGTATACCCCCTCCTACTATGGAGGGGGTACATCTATGTGTCAAATGGGTGACTTTAACACCCACATATTTATGGCCAAAATAAAAAGAGTCTTATAGCTATGAGGTATCCCATTATTATAGGATCCTTATTCATATAGCAAATTATAAGATGAGTCCAAGAGTTACCCCACTCTACATCATGGGGAGGTATAACTATGTATATAGAAAAAAATATAAAGAGTCCCATTGCTAAGAGGGATCCCATTATAGTAGGTGTTGGAAATAAATCCATGGTAGAGGCCCGCAGCGGAAGCAAAGTGAAGGTCCGAGGACCATGAGCGGTGTGCGTTACATATCAAAATTTTCATCGAAACGATCTACATATGCGTGTATGAATCTAGCATGGCAACTACGCGAACCCCTAACGACGATCTAACGCGAAAGAACAATCTAGCATGTATGCATGTTCTAATTATGTTAGATCTACTTGTTAGAGATCATACCTGCGTGCGGAATCTTTCACCGCGACAAATTTCTTCTTTGTTGATGGAGACGGGCTACGGATCTGCTCGACATAGCTTTGGTGCGACAGCCATAACCTTTTGTTCCGAACTCCGATTGGCCTGAAATTTGGACTGCAAGTAGAAAACTTCGAGACACAACTTTTGCAACAAGTTTCACATCGTTTGGACTTCTATAGCTCCCAAAATCATAGAAACAACGCTGATTTTCTATGCAGATTCTGGACAGCAAAAGGTTGCGGGAGACGCCTTCTAGTTCACCCGATCTCACACGATGCACGGTACCTCATCGATGTATCTTTGAGTGCCTCCATACGATGAGCCTTCTCCTTCTACGAAACACCACGTGAGGAAGACGAGTCACCATCCAATGGCGCAAGCGAGGGAGAGAGAGACGAGAGAGGAGATGCGAAGAGAGGAGAGGGGGTGGCTAGGGTTTCCCCCATGGCTTGGGCCAGCCCTAGGGCTTGCATGGCTCATTAATTTCATCCCCCCCTCTCTCCCTATGCCTTATATAGGGTCGGCCTTATCCTTATGGATAAGCCTAGCGGATAGGATTGACTGATTCAAACCTCTCCCTATATATCTCTTCTTTTATCTCTATCTTTTCCTTGTTTTCGAAAACGGTCAAAACCAGCCCGTTTTCTGCGCCTCATGACCGGTCCTTTCATCGGAGGCAACAACCTCCTGAAACTAATAGGGCCGGCCTTGACCAGTCTCTCAACACTTAGGGCCGGCCCCCTTAGTGCATAGTGGCGCATGGTATGACCAAAACGCCCTTATGTCACTAGTTGGCCAATCCTCGTGTACGAGACTTTGCTAGGTACACATAAGTGAAGTGCACTAATGATTTCACTATTCTCTGAGGTTCCCATAGGGTGCCCCTAGTGAAGTCAACTAGTCAACTCGCAACATATCCCGGTGCATCGCACCCATGTGGCAAAGTCCACTTATGACAAGGAATTGCTACATGCGTCTCTGCACTAACCTAGGGTTTTCCCTTAGTGCACACACGTAGCTACGCATCTACCGTGCACTAGTGCGAAGCACTCACGGAGCGTAGGCTTGGACTTCTCGCTTCCTCTAACTACGTTTTGTGTTTCGACGAGATGGTATAAGTACCGTACATAATGTCGATAAGGTGGAACCTTCAGGGACCAGGGTTCATGGCTTCCAACTCAGACTCGATCGATACACTACCCGAGTGTACCATCGATCCTCTGAGTCCGAGTTAACCTGCGTAGCTACCCAGAGTGCGACGCAGGCTGCACTCCAATTCCCCCGGACTTACTATATTCTCCCTCATACCCCTGCTCTCCGCTTAATATGGTAAAACCGTTGTCCCTCCACTGGTGCCATGATGCAACTCGAGCGGTGGAGAATACCGTCAGACTCGAGTGCTCATATGACTCGGTTCCTTCCAGGTTGACCACATACATTGTATCTCCGATTACTCTTCCGAGCAACCGGATCCTTCACCAGTCCAACTGATGACCACCTGGCCAGGGTTTAATACGACGTAGGTCAGACCAAGGAACGTACCTCCCGTTAGGGGTGTGGATAGCCTGCAGGAGTGACATGCTGATGCAACGCCAGCCGGGTAACCCAGTACACCGTGGTTTTGGATCACTGCATCCGGATCCTCACACATTGGTGCGCCAAAGCACCACACAACTGGTTAGTCCACCAGACATGGTTTCTTAGGGTTTAGGACCGTTTTATCCTAAGCAGAAACACGGTTTAGTGCACCGGTGTCTGCTCACCTATCTGTGCATCGTGTTGGTTCCGTTCGGCCACAGACACTGTGCCTGATAATGACTGTGGTGGAGACACACACGCTCTGTCATCCCAACAGCTTATCCTGATAGGGCGACCAACCCTTATTAGAGCTGTAAACGTATTTAGGTTACATGGGACCAGTCCCTTGAGTCTCCCACTCAAGTGGATTACCATGTAGCCATGGCTCCCTGTTCTGTAATCAGAACACGTACTAAGGTACGTACTAATATGCATTCCTATACTATCAACCATACATAGCTAAATTATAGGTTTTACGAGCTGTAGACCTCACCAATTCTAACAGTAGGATGCCAATATAGTGTGATCCTTATCTATAAAGCAGATTATGAGAGGAGTGCAAGTCTACTCCTTATTGACTACATCGTGGGGGGAAAATATATATGTCAAATACGTAACTTTAACATCCATATATATGTGGGCAAACTATAAAGAATTCTATAGCTATATGGGGTCTCATTATTGTAGGATCCATACTCATGAAGAAAATTATAAAAGGAGTCCATATGTACCCCCCTGACTATATCATTGAGGTACATCCATTTATCAGAAAGTTAACTTTAACACCTGTATGTATATGATTAAAATATAAAAAATCTAAAAGTTAAAAGGGAGCCCATTATTGTTGGATCATTATTCATATAACAGATTATAAGAGAGGTCCAAGTATACCTCCACCACCCCAATTACATCTTGAGGGTATAACTATGTGTCAAAGGAGTGATTCTAACATTTGCACGTGTAGCCAAATTATAAAGAGTCTCATATCTAAGAGTGCTCCCATTAATATGGGATTATTATTTAAATTATAGATTATGAGAGAAGACCAAGTATAACTCACCCCCTGACTAAATCATGGGGTACATTTATATATCAAATGGATGACTTTAACACCCATATGTATATAACCAAAATATAAAGAGTTCTAGACTTATGAGGGGTCCAACTTATGTAGGATCCTTATTTATATAATAGATTATAAAAGGTTTCTTAAATTACCCCCCTCCTACTACATCATGGGGGGTACATCTATGTGTCAAAGTAGTGACTTTAACACCCGTATATGAGTCACCAAAATATAAAGAATCCAATAACTATAAGGGGTTCCATTATTAGGGGATCCTTATTCATGTAGCAGATTATTAGAAGAGTTCAAATATCCCCCCCACTAGATTATAGGGAGCACATCTATGTATCAAAGGGGTTGTTTTAACACCAACATGTATGTGGTCAAAATATAAAGAATCTTATTGCTAACAGGGGTCGAGCTCTATGGGATCCTTATTCATATTGTAATCTATGAGTGGATTACTAGTATACCCCCCACCCTCGACTACATTATAAGGGGTACCTCTATGTATGCAAGGGGTGACTTTAGCACCCATATGTTTGTGACAAAAATATAAAAATTCACATAGTTAAGAGAGGTTTCACTATTATAAGATCCTTATTCATGTAAAATATTATGAGAGGAATCTAAGTTTACCGGTTCCCAACTACATCATGAAGGGGTACATCTTTATGTCAAAGGGGTGACTTTAACACCTATATATTTATGGGTAAAATATAAAGAGTTTCATAGCTTAGAGATATCTCATTATTGTGGAATCCTAATTCAAAAAGAAGAGTATGAGAGGAATCTAATTGAATCCCCTCTCGCCCCCGATTACATCATAGGGGGTATATCTAATTATCAAAAGGGTGACTTTAACACCCGGATATGTGTGGATAAAATATAAAGACTATCATTGCTAGGAGGGGATCTATTTTTATTGGATCCTTATTCATGTAGCAATTTATGAGAGGATTACAAGTATACCCCCCTAATTATATTATGTGGGGTACATCTATATATTTAAGGGGTGCCTTTAATACCCATATGTGTGTGGAAAAAATTTAAAAATATATATAGCTAGGAAACGTCCCACTATTATAGGATCTTTATTCAAATGCAAATTACGAGAGAAGTCTAAGTGTACCCCCTCCCCCCATGACTATATCCTAAGGGGTAGATCTATAAGTCAAAAGGATAACTCTAACAACTGCATATGTGTGTAAAAAAATAAATAGTTTTATAGTTAGTAGGGTCCTACTATTGTGGGATCCTTATTTAAGAAGCATATTATGATAGCATGCAATCCAAGAGAATCCGCCCCCCTACATAATTACATCATGGGAGTATATCTATATATTAAAGGGGTAACTTTAACACTTATATTTATATGAAAAAAATATAAAAGGATTCATAGCTAGGAGGGGTCTCACTATTGTGGGATCTTTATTCATGTAGTAGATTATGAGAATAGTCTAATTATATCCCCCTCTAACTAAATAATAGGAGGGTATATCTATGTGTCAAAGGTATGACTTTAACATCCGTATATATGTGGGAAAAATATTAAGAGTCACATAGTTATAAGGGGTCTCACTATTGTGGAATGCCTATTCATATAGCAGATTATAAGAGGAGTCCAAGTATACCCCCCCATCTATATCATAGAGGTGTTAATCTATATATCAAAAGGATGACTTTAATACCCACAAGTGTGTGGTCAAAATATAAAGAGTCACTTGGCTAGGACAAGTTCTACTATTAATGGTTCCTTAATCATACAATAGATTTTAAGAGAAGTCTAAACGTACCCCCCTCTCTGCCAATTATATTATGGGGGTTACATCTTTGTGTCAAAGGGATAACTTTGACACCCGCATATGTCTAACAAAAATATAAATGGCCTGTAGTAAGGAGGGGTCCAAATTGTATATGATTCTTATTGATATAACAAATTATGAGAGGAGAGTCCAAGTGTTACCCCCCTCGACTAAATCGTGGGGGGTACATCTATGTATCAAATTGATAACTTTAACATTTGTATGTGTGTGGTCAAAATATAAAGAGTCCCATAGCTAATAGGGGTCCTACTATTATGGGATCATTATTCATATAGCAAATTATAAAAGAATTCAAAGTATACCCTTCCCCACTATATGATTGGGGGGGTACATTTATATATCAAAGGGTTGACTTTAACACACATATATGTGTGGCCAATTTATAAGAAGTCCTTTAGCTATAAGGGTTCCCACTATATTAGGATCCTTATTCTTATAGAATATTATGAGATGAGTCTAAGTAACCGCCCCCAACTACATTATTGGCTGGTATATCTATGTATCAAAGGTGTCACTATACCCATGTGTGTAGCAAAAATATAAATCATCCAAAAGCTAGGAGAGATCCTACTATTATAGGATCCTCATTCATGTAATAGATTATAAGAGGAGTTCAAGTATATCCCCCCCCCGATGACATCATAAGGGTATACTATGTGTGAATGAGTTACTTTAACACTAGTATGTTTGTGGCCAAAATATAAAGAGTCTCATAGCTAGTAGGGGTCCCACTATAGTGGGATCCTTATTCATATAGTATATTTTAAGATGAATTCAAGTTTACCCCTTCCTGATTATATAATGGGGGGTATATCTATATATTAAAGGGTAACATTAACACCAGCATATATATGGCTAAAGAGTCTTATAGCCAGAAGAGGTCCCACTATTCTTAGATCCTTATTCATAAAAAAAAAATTATAAGAGGATTCTATATGTACCCCCTCGATTACATCATGGGGGTATATTTATTTATCAAATGGGTAAGTTTAATATCTATATATGTGTGACCGAAATATAAAGAATCTCATAGCTAGAATAATTATTATAGGATTCTTAATCATATAGCAGATTATAAGAGAAGTCCAAGTATACCCTCTCACCCTGACAATATCAAGGGGGTACATCATTGTGTCAAAGGGGTAACTCTAACACCCGCATTGTGTGGCCAAATGATAAAGAGTCCCATAGGTAGAAGAGGTCCCATTATTATGGGATTCTTATTCATATTGTAAATTATAAGAGTAGTCCAAGTGTATTCCCTCTCCAACTATATCTTGGGGGTTTCATATTTATGTTAAAGGGGTGACTTTAATACCCGCATATATGTTCCAAAATATAAAGATACCCAAACCTAGAAGGATCGCACAATTATGGCATGTTTATTCATATTGCATATTATGAGCAGATTCCTAGTATACCCCCTCCTACTAAATCATGGAAGGGGTACATATATGTGTCAAATGGGTGACTTTAATACCCGTATATTTGTGGCCAAAATATAAAAAAGCTCATAGCTATAAGGGGTCCCATTATTGTAGGACCTAATTTATCAAGCAAATTATTAGAGGAGTCCAAGTATACCCCTGACCCCCGACTACATCATGGGTGGTACATCTATATATCAAAGAGTTAACTTTAACAAATATATACGGGCAAAGTATAAAAGTTCTAAAGATAGTTGGGGTCCAACTTTTATGAGATCCTTATAGCAGATTATGAAAGAAGTCTATGTGTACCCCACCGATTCTAACATAGGTGAATACATCTATGTGTAAAAGGGGTAACTTTAAAATACATATATATATATATATATATATATATATATATATATATATATATATATATATATATATATATATATATATATATATATATATATATATATATATATATATATATATATATATATATATATATGGCCAAAATATAAAAGAAGTCCAAGTATAACCCCCCCATCGACTACATCATTGAGGGGTATATCTCTGTGTTAAACGGTGACTCTAACACCCACATTTGTGTGTAGCCATAAAAATATAAATAGTCACTTAGATAGGAAGGGTCCTACTATCATGAGATTATTATTTATATAGAAAATTACAGGATGAGTCATAGTTTTTCCATATCAAAGGGGTGACTTTATCACCCGTATGTGTGTGGCCAAAATTTAAAAAGTCTCATATCTATAAGGGATCCTACTATTATAGGATCCTTATTCATATAGCAGATTATGAGAGGAGTCCAAGTGTACTCCCCTCCGAATATGGAGGAGGTATATCTATGTGTCAAATGGGTAACTTTAGTACCCGCATGTTTATGGCCAAAATATAAAGAGTCTCATAGCTATGAGGAATCCTACTATTATTGGATCCTTATTCATATAGCAAATTATAAGATAAGTCCAAATGTTACCCCACTCTACATCATGGGGAGGTAAACTATGTGTCAAAACTGTGACTTTAACACCTGTATATGTGTCAACGAAATATAAAAAGTCCAATAGTTATGAGGGGTCATATTATTATATGATTCTTATTCATGCAGCAGATTATTAGAGGAGTTAAAATATCCCCCATTAGATCATGGTGGGGTACATCTATAAAGAGTCCCATAGCTATGAGAGATCCAAATATTTTAGGATCCTTATTCATATAGCAGATTATGATAGAGTCCTAGTATACCTCATACTACATCATCGGGGGGTACATCTATATGTCAAAGGGGTAACTTTCATACCCGCATATATGTCACCAAAATATAAATAGTCCAATAGATATAAGGGGTCCTACTATTTAGGATCTTTATTAATGTAGTAGATTATTAGAGGAGTTTAAATATCCCCCACCCACTAGATCATGTGGGGTACATCTATATATTAAAAAGTGACTTTAACATCTATATGTGTGTGGCCAAAAAATAAAAAGTCTCATTACTAGGAAGGGTTTACTTATTTAAAATCCTCATTTATGTAGAAAATTATGAGAGGATTACTAAAGTACCCCCCTGATTATATCATGGGAGGTACATCTATATTTCCAAAGGGTGACTTTAACACCCGTATATGTATGCCAAAAATATAAAGAGTCCTATAGCTAAGAGAGGTCCCACTATTATAGGATCCTTATTCATGTAACAGATTATGAGATAAGTCTAAGTGTACCCCCCTTGACTACATTATAAGGGATAGATCTATAAGTTAAAAGGATGACTTTAACTACCGTATATGTGTGACTAAAATATAAAAGTCCCATGGCTAGTAAGGTCTCACTATTATAGGATCCTTATTCATGAAGCATATTATAAAAGTAGTCAAAATATAACCCCCCTTGACTACATCATGTGGGTACATCTTTGTTTCAAAGGGGTGACTTTAACACCCAAATATATATGACCAAAATATATAAAGTCTCATAGCTAGGAGAAGTCTCACTATTGTGGGATCATTATTCATATAGTAGATTATGGAAGTAGTTCAAATATACCCCACCTTCAATTAAATAATGAGAGGGTACATCGATGTGTAAAGGGGTGACTTCAATACCCGTATGTATGTGGCAAAAATATAAAAAGTCACCTAGCTATGAGGGGTCCCACTATTATAAGGTGCCTATTAATATTGTAGATTATAAGAAGATTCTAAGTATACCCCTCGACTATATCATAGAGAAGGTACATCTATGTATAAGGGGGTGACTTTAATACACACATGTGTGTGGCCAAAATATAAATAATTACTTGGCTAGGATAGGTCCCACTATTATAGGATTTTTATTCATGTAACATATTATAAGATGAGTCCAAGTGTACCAACCTCCCCAACTATATTATAGGAGGTATATCTAATTATAAAAGGGGTAATTTTAACACTTATATGTCTAGTCAAAATATAAAATGGCTCATAGCCAGGATAGGTCCTAATAGTAAAGGATCCATATTGTTATAACAGAGGTAACTTTTATGGGGGTACATCTATGTGTCAAAGAGGTAACTTTTACACCTGTATGTGTGTGGTCAAAATATAGAGTCCCACAGCTAATAGGGGTCCTATTGTTATAGGATCCTTATTATATAGCAGATTATGAGAGGAGTCCAAGTGTACCCCCCCGACTATATTATTACGAGGTGTATTTATATATCAACAGGGTGACTTTACTATCCATATATGTGTGGCCAATATATAGAGTCTTATAGCTAGAAGGGTTCCCACTATTGTATTTGACCAAAATATAAATCCAATAACTAGGAGGGTTCCCGCTATTGTAGAATCCTTATTCATATGTTAAATGGGTAACTTTAACACTCGTATATATATGCCAAAATATAAAGAGTCTCGTAGCTAGGAAGGTGCCGCTATTATTGAATCCTTATTCATATAGTAGTTTATGAGAGGATTCTAAGTTTACACTTCCCCTGACTATATTTTGTTAGGTTATATTTATATATCGAAGGGGTAATACTAATACCCGTATATGTATGGCCAAAATATAAAAAAATTTATAGCTATGAGGGTCCTACTATTATGAAATCCTTATTCAGGTAGCAGATTAAGAGAAATGTCCAAGTAATACCCCCTTCCCCCGACTATATTATCTGGGCGTACATCTTTCTATCAAAAGGGTGACTTTAATACCCGCATGCGTATGGCAAAAATATAAAAAGTCTTATATTTTGGAGGAGTCCCATTATTTTGGGATCCTTATTCATGTAGCATATTATAATAGAAATTTAAATATATCCTTCCCGAGTAGTGAATTTAACACCCGCATATGTGTAGATAAAATATAAAGAGGCTTATGCTAGAAGGGGTCCCACTATTATAAGATCCTTATTCATATTACATATTAGGAGAGTAGTCCAAGTGTACCCCTCTCTCCCGATTACATCATGGGGGGTACCTCTATGTGTCAAAGGGTGACTTTAACACCCACATATATGTGACCAAATTATAAAACCCCAATGCTAGAAGGGATCCCACTATTTTACAATCCTTATTCATATAGCATAATATAAGTTAACTCCAACTATAACCCCCGCCCCTACCCCCGACTACATCACGAGGTGTACGTCTATATGTCAAATTATAACTTTAACACCCATATATTTGTTGTCAAAATATAAAGAGTTTTATAGTTAGGAATGGTCATACTATTATGGTATCATTATTTATATAGCATTTTATAAGAAGAGTCCATGTGAACCCCCCCTCGACTACATCATGGGTGGATTTATCTATGTATCAAAGGAGTGACTTTAACACCCATATATATATCATGAAAATATAAAGAGACTAATAGCTATGAGGGTCCCACTATTATAAGATCTATATTCATGTATCAGATTATTATAAAAGTTCAAATTTCCCTCCTATTAGATCGATATGGCGTATATTTATATATCAAAGGGGTGACTTTAACACCTGTTTGTGTGTGGCCAAAATACTTTAGTCCATTACTAAGAGGGGTCCAACTTTTGTGAGATCTTTATTTATATAGAAAATTATAAGAGGATTACTAGTATACCCTCCCCACATACACTATCCCGACTACATCATGGGGGTATATCTATGTATCCAAGTAGTGACTTTAACACCTATATATGTGTGGCAAAAATATAAAGTATAATATAACTAGAAAAGGTCCCATTATTATGAGATTCTTATTTATGTAGTAGGTTATGAGAGAAGTCTAAGTGTACTTCCCTGACTACATCATAGGGGGTAGATCTATACGTTAAAATGGTGATTTTAATAACTGTATATGTATGGCTAAAATATAAAAAGTCTTCTAGCTAGTAGGGGTCCTATTATTGTGGGATCCTTATTTTTTAAGCAAATTATAAGTAGATTCCAAGAGTACCCCCTCCCCCCAACTACATCATAGAGGTAGATCTATATATCAATGGGATGACTTTAGCATCCATATATGTGTGGACAAAATATAAAGAGTCCTATAGCAAGGAGGGGTCTCAATAGTGTGGGATCCTTATCCTTATAGCAAATTATAAGAGAAGTACAAGAGAACCCCCTCCTCTTCGACTAAGTCATGGGGGTCATATCTCTATGTCAAAGGAGTAACTTTAATATTTATATCTGTGTGGCCAAAATATAAAGAGTCTCAAAGCTAATATCCCCATTATAGTGGAATCCTTTTTCATATAGTACATTATGAGAGGAGTCCAGATGTATCCCCCCTCCTAATTAAGTCATGAAGTATATATTTATGTGTCAAAGAGGTGACTTTAACACCATCATGTGTTTTGCCAATATATAAAGAGTCTCATAGCTAGGTAGGTCCCACTATAGAGGGATCCTTATTCATATAGTAGATTATAAGAGGTGTACAAGTTGGTTCCTTCGCGAGTATATCATGGGGGGTACATCTATGTGTCAAAGAGGTGACTTTAATACCCATATGTGTGTGGGTAAAGTGTAAAGAGTCCCATAGCTAGGAGGGTCCCTCTGTTATGGGATCCTTTTTTATAAAAAGATTATAAGAGGAGTCCAAGTATACCCCCCCCACTACATCATGAGGCGTACATCAATTTATCCAAAGGGTGACTTTAACACCCGTATATATGTGACTAAAATATAAAGAGTCTCTAAGCTATGAGAGGTCCCAATATTATTGGATCTTTATTTATATAGCATATTATTAGAAAAGTCCAAGTGTACCCCCTACACCCTGACTATTTTATGGGGGGTACATCAATGTGTCAAAGGAGTTACTCTAGTACACACATATGTGACAAAATTATAGAGTCCCATAGCAAGGAGATTTTTCACTATTGTGGGATCATTATTCAAATTATAGATTTTGAAAGTAGTCCAAGTATACCCCCTACTACATCATTGGGGGTATATATATGTGTCAAATGGATTATTTTAATCCCCATATATATATGTCCAAAATATAAAAAGTCCTAGACCTAGGAGGGGTCCCACTATTATGTGATCTTTATTCATGTAGCAGATGATGAAAAGAGTCAAAGTATACCTCCCTCCTTCTACATCATAGAGGGGGTATATCTATGTGTCAAATCAGTGACTTAAACATTTGCATATTTGTAACCAAAATATAAAGAGTCCCATATCTATAAGGGGTCCTACTATTATGGGATCATTATTCATATAGCAGATTTTGAAAAGAGTCTAAGTGTACACCCACTATATAATAAGGGGTACATCTAATTATCAAAGGGGTGACTTTAACACCTGCATATGTGTCACCAAAATATAAAGAGTTAAAAGTTATGAAGGTCCCACTATTGTGGAATCCTTATTCATATAGCTGATTATTAAAGAAGTTCAAATATTCTCCCACTATATCATAGGGGTACATCTATATATCAAAGGAGTAACTTTAATATCTAAATATGTATGGCCAATAAATAAAGAGTCTAATTGCAAGGAGGAGTCCAACTTTTGTTGAATCCTTATTCATATAGCAAATTATGAGAGGATTATTAGTGTACCCCCACCTCCGACTATATTATAGAGGGTATATCTATGTATCCAGCATATATATGTGTGTAATAAAAATATAAAGAGTTCTATAGCTAAGAGAGGTCCCTCGATTATAGGATCTTTATTCATATAGCAGATTATGTGAGAAGCCTAAGTATACCCACCTATTCCCCTGACTTTATCATAGCGGGTAGATCTATAAGTCAAAAGGGTAACTTTAATAACTGTATATGTATGGCTAAAATATAAAGAGTCTCATAGATAGTAGGGTACCACTATTATGGGATCCTTATTCATGAAGTAGATTATGAGAGTATAACTGTCCCCCCCACCCCCCTGACTACATCATATGTAGGGGTGGCAATAGGTTATGTCGGGTCGGGTTCATGTCATGTCTAGTTTTGGTCATATCCAAAACCTCTAAACCTGGACCTGACCCGTTTAACTAATCGTGTCTAGATCCTAAACCCATACCCAACCCACTTATAAATAAGTAGACCCTATAAGACCCGTTTACCATATGGGTCTATTTAGTTGACCCGATCAAACCAAATCCGACTCGACGCGACCTTACCCAATAGACCCGCTGATACTATATAT
This sequence comes from Chamaelirium japonicum, assembly GCA_947650365.1. NCBI lineage: Eukaryota > Viridiplantae > Streptophyta > Magnoliopsida > Liliales > Melanthiaceae > Chamaelirium > Chamaelirium japonicum. The sequence goes on along the minus strand of OX393555.1, from coordinate 60,777,073 downwards.
TATAGTATTAGATTACAGGTAGACCCGCCCCATTAAATTTTAAATGGGTCTTCCCAGGTCTATTGTGTCTAGATCCTAAACCCGGACCTAACCTGTTTATTAAACGGTTCTATCGTGTCGACCTATTTATGATCGGAACCTATTTAACCCTAACCCAGACCCGCTAACTTTGTATCGTGTCATGTCGGGTCGGGTCAGCCGTATCGGGTCCAAAATTGCCAGCCCTAATCATAGGGTATATCTATGTATCAAATGGGAGACATTAATACCTGTATTTGTGTAGCAAAAATATAAAAAGTCCCATAGCTATAAGGGGTCTCACTATTATAGGATCCTTATTCATGTAGCATATTATAAGAGTAGTCAAAATATACCCCACCTCTAACTGAATCATCGGAGGGTATATTTATGTGTCAATGGGATAGCTTTAATACCCACATTAAAAATATAAAGAGTCATATAGCTTTGAAGAGTCCCACTATATTATGGGATGAATATTCATATAGTAGATTATAGGAAGAGTCCAAGTGTACCCCCTCCCTCCCAGCTATATTATTGAGAGGGTACATCTATGTGTCAAACGGGTTACTTTAGCACACATATATATATTACCAAAATATAAGGAGTCATTTGGCTAGGAAAAGTCCCACTATTATGGGGATCCTTATTCATGCAGTATATTTTGAGAGGTGTCTAGGGTACCCCCCATTATATTATCGAGGTATATTTATATATCAAAGAGATGACTTTAACGCATACATCTGACTGCCCAAAACATAAAGAGGCCTATAGCTAGAAGGGGTCCTAATAGTATGAGATCCTTATTGATATAGCATATTATAAGATGAGTCCTAGTGTACTCCTCTTCCACCCTGACAAAATCATGGGGGGTATAATTATGTATCAAAAAAGGGTAACTTTATCACCCGTATATATTACCAAAATATAAAGAATCCCATAATTAATAGAGGTCCTATTATTATGGGATCCTTAATTATATAGCGGATCATGAAATGAGTCCAAGCATTCCTTCTCGACTATATCATTAGGGGGTATATTTATGTGTCTAAGGGGTGACTATAACATTCGTATATGTGTGGCCAATATATAAAGAGTCCTATAGCTAGGAGGGTTCCTACTCTTATGTATGGCTAAAATATAAAGTCTTGTAGCAATAAGGGTTCATACTATTATGGGATACTTATTCATATAACAGATTATAAGAGGAGTCCAAATGTGCCCCCCACCTGATTATATCATGGGGGTGTACATCTATATGTCAAAGGGGTGACTTTAACATCCTGATGTCTAGGCCAAAATATAAAGAGTCCTATAGCTATGAGGGGTCCTACTATTATGGGATCCATATTAATATAGCAGATTGTGAAAGGATTCCAAATATAACACTCCCCTAACTATATCTTATGGGGGTATATCTAAGTGTCAAATGGTGACATTAATACCCACATGTGTATGGCCAAAATTTAAAAATTCTCATAGCTAAGGGGTCCAACTAATGTGGGATGATTATTCATATAGCAAATTAAAAGACGTATCCAAGTAATAACCCCCCCCCCCGACTATATTATGGGGGGGTACATTTATATGTCAAAGGGGTAATTTTAACAACTGCATATTTGTGGCCAAAATATTAAGAGTCTTATATTTAGAAGCAGTCCTACTATTTAGGGATCCTTATTTAGGGAGTATATTATGATAGGCATTCAAATATACCCCTCTCCCCCGACTACGTCAAGGGGGTATATCTATATGTCAAAGGGGTGAATTTAACACCCTCGTATGTATGGCCAAAATATAAAGAGTCTAATGGCTAGAAGCAGTCCCACTATTATGAGATCCTTATTCATATAACAGATTATAAGAGTAGCCCAAGTGTACCCCTTTCTTCCTTGTCTACATCATGGGGGTAGCTTTATATGTCAAATGGGTAACTATAATAACCATATATGTGTGGCCAAAACATAAAGTCCCAAAGCTATGGGTGATCCGACTATTGCGAAATCCTTATTTATATAGTATAATATGAGAGAAATCCAAGTGTACGCTCTTTGCCTTCCTGACTATAACATGGGGGGTATATCTATATGTCAAATTTATAACTTTAACTCTCGTATGTGTGTGGCCAAAATATAGAGTCATATAGCTTGGAGTAGTCCCACTATTATAAGATCCTTATTTATATAGCAGGTTATAAGAGTAGTCTAAGTGTATACCCCCTTCCCCTTCCCCACGACTAAATCTTAGGGGGTATATTTATGTATCAAAGAGATGACTTTAACATATGTGTGTGTGCCAAAAATTTAAAGAGTCTCATAGCTAGGAGGGTTGCCACTATTATAAGATCTTTATTTATATAGCAGACTATTAGAGGAGTCAAAATATACCCCCCAACCCACTAACTATATCATAGAGGGGTACATCAATATATCAAAGGGGTGACTTTAATACCCACATGTATGTGGCCAAAATATAAAGTCATATGATAAGGACAAACCTACTATTATGGGATCCTTATTTATATAGATGATTATAACAGGAGTCAATGTATACCTTCCCTGACTGCATCATGTGGGGATTCATCTATGTGTCAAAGGGGTGACTTTAACACCTGCATGTGTGTGGCCCAAATATAAAAAGTTTAATAGCTATAAAGGGTCCAATAATTATAGGATACTTATTAATGTAGCAGATTATAAGAGGAGTTCCAATATCCCCCCCCCCACTAGATCATAGAGGGTGCATATATGTATCAAAATGGGGAATTTAACACCCGTATATGTATGGCCAAAATATATAAAATCTTATAACTATGAGGGGTCCCACTATTGAGGGATCCTTATTCATATAGCAAATTATAAGAGGATTACAAGTATACCCCCCTTCTGACTATATCATGGAGATTACATCTATATATCAAAGGGATAACTAATACCGGTATGTGTGTAACCAAAATATAAAGAGTCCAATTATGAGTAAATATTCCATTATTATGCGATCTTTATTCATGTATCAGATTATAAAAGAATTCTAAGTGTATCCCCCTAGACTGCATCACAAGGGGTACATCTATCTATCCAAAAGGGTGACTCTAACAACCATATTTGTATGGATAAAATATAAAGAGTCTCATAGCTAATAGGGGTCCTAATATTATGGGATCCTTATTTATGAAGTTGATTATGAGAAGAGTCCAAATGTAACCCCCCTACTATATAATGGGAGGAATATCATCTATTAAAAGGGTGACTTTAATACCTGTATTTATGTAGCCAAAATATAGAAAGTCTTTTTGCCAGGATGTGTCTTACTTTTGTGGGATCCTAATCCATATAGCAAATTATAAGAGTAGTTCAAATATGCCCTAGCTAACTCTAACAAAATTAGTAGGGGGTACATTAATGTGTCAAACGGGTGACTTTAACACCCGTATATATGTGTCCAAAATATAAAGAGTCACATAACTATAAGGGGTCCCACTCTTGTGAGATGCCTATTTATATAGTAAATTATGAGATGAGTTTAAGTATACTTCCAATCCTTAGCTACATGATGGAGGGGGTATATCTACGTGTCAAAAGGGTAACTTTAATACCCATTTATGTGTCTCCAAAATAAAAAAAAGTCACTTGACAAGGACATATCCCACTATTAAGGTTCTTTATTTAGGTTGTAGATTATGAGAGTAGTTTAAGTGTACCCCCTTAACTATATCATGAGGGACATATATCTGTATCAAAGGGGTGATTTTAACACTTATGTATATGTGGCTAAAATATAAAAAGGTCCATATCTTGGAGGGGTCCTAATAGTATGGGATCCTATTTTATATATCAGATTATAAGGAGTCCAATTGAACCCTCACCCCGATTAAATCATTGGGGTATACTACATGTCAAAGGGGTAACTTTAACACCCGTATGTGTGTAGTCAAAGTATAAAGAGTCACATAGCTAATAGAGGTCCATTATTATGGGATCCTTATTCATATAGCAGATTATAAGAGGAGTCCAAATGTACCCCTGACTAAATCATGGAAGGGTATTTCTATTTGTCAAAAGGATAAATTTAACACCCCTATGTATGTGGCCACTATGAAAAGAAACTATAGCTAGGAGGTGTCCCACTATAGTGAGATCCTTATTTATGTTGCTCATTATAAAAGGAGTCTAAATATACCCCTTGACTACATCATAGGAGGGTACATTTATGTATCGTAGGGGCCACTTAAACTCCCGTATATGTGTAACCAATATATAAATAGTTCCAATGCTATAAGCAATCCCAGTATTGTGGGATCCTTATTCATGTAGCAGATTATGAGATGAGCCAAGTGTACACCTCTCCCTCCCCCCGACTATATTATGGGGGGTATTTTTATATATCAAAAAAAGTGACTTTAACACCAATATGTATGTAGCCAAAATATAAAGAGTCTCATAGCTAGGAGGGGTCTCACTATAGTAAGATTCTTATTTATGTAGCAGATTATGAGAGGAGTGCAAATTTACCCCTTATTGACTACATCATGGGGGGAACATATATGTATTAAATGAGTAACTTTAACGTCCATATATATGTGGGAAAAATATAAATAATCCCATTGTTATAAGGGGTCCCATTATTATAGATCCATACTCATAAAGAAGATTATAAAAGGAGTCCATATGTACCCCACTGACTATATCATTGGGGCATATCTATTTATCAGAAGGTTGATTTTAACACCTGTATGTATGTGATTAAAATTTAAAGAATCTAAAAATTTGAAGGGGTCCCACTATTGTTGGATCATTATTCATATAATAGATTATTAGAGAGGTCCAAATGTACCACTATCACCCTAACTAAATCTTAAGGGTATAACTATGTGTCAAAGGGGTAACTCTAACACTGGCACGTGTGGTCAAATTATAAAGGGTCTTATATCTAGGAGTGCTCCCATTATTTTTGGATTATTATTTAAATTATAGATTATGAGAGAAGACCAAGTGTAACCCGCCCCTTGACTACATCATGGGGGTATATATATGTATGAAATGGATGGCTTTAACACCCATATATATATAGCCAAAATATAAAGAGTTCCAGACGTAGGAGGGGTCCCACTTATGTGGGATCCTTATTCATATAACAGATTAGAAAAGGCTTCCTAATTTACCCCCTCCTACTATATCATAGGGGGTACATTTATGTGTCAAAGGGGTGACTTTAATACTCGTATATATATCGCCAAAATATAAAGAATCCAATAACTACAAGGGGTTTCATTCTTGTGGGATCCTTATTCATGTACCAGGTTATTATAAGAGTTCAAATATCCCCCCACTAGATCATAGGGAGCACATCTATGTATCAAATGGGTAGTTTTAACACCTACATGTGTGTGGTCAAAATATAAAGAATCTCACTGCTTATAAGGGTCTAACTTTTATGAAATCCTTATTCATGTTGCAAATTATGAGTGGATTACTAGTGTATGCCCTCACCCCTGACTACATCATGACAGGTACCTCTATGTATGCAAGGGATGACTTTAGCACCCATATGTTTGTGACAAAAATAAAAAGATTCACATAGTTATGAGAGGTTTCACTAGTATGGGATCCTTATTCATGTAAAAGATTATGAGAGGAATCTAAGTTTATCGCTTCCCAACTACATCATAAAGGGGTACATCTTTGTGTCAAAGGGGTGACTTTAATACTCATATGTTTGTGGGTAAAATATAAAGAATCTCATAGCTTATAAGGGTTTCATTATTGTGGGATCCTAATTCAAGAAGAAGATTATGAGAGGAGTCCAATTGAACCCCCCTCCCGCCCCCAACTACATCATAGGGGTACATCTAATTATCAAAAGGGTGACTTTAATACCCAGATGTGTGTGGGTAAAATATAAAGAATATCATTGCTATGAGGGGTTCCACTTTTATGGGATCCTTATTCATGTACCAATTTATGAGAGGATTATAAGTATACCCCCCTAATTATATTATGTGGGGTATATCTAAGTATTTAAGGGGTGACTTTAATACCCATATATGTGTGGCAAAAATTTAAAGAGTCACATTGCTAGGAGACGTCCCATTATTATGAGATCCTTATTCAAATACAAATTACGAGAGAAGTCTAAGTGTACCCCCTTCCCACATGACTACATCTTAGGGGGTACATCTATAAATCAAAAAGATGACTTTAACAACTGCATGTGTGTGTAAAAAAATATATAGTCTTATAGTTAGTAGGGTCATACTATTGTGGGATCCTTATTCATGAAGCAGATTATGATAGGTGTCCAAGAGAACCCGCCCCTCCCCACATAATTACATCATGAGAGTACATCTATGTATTAAAGGGGTAACTTTAACACCTATATTTATATAAAAAAAATATAAAAAGACTCATAGCTAGGAAGGGTTTCACTATTATGGGATCCTTATTTATGTAGTAGATTATGAGAATAGTCCAATTATACCCCCCTCCAACTAAATAATGGGAGGGTATATCTGTGTATCAAAAGTGTAACTTTAACACACGTATATATGTGACAAAAATATTAAGAGCCATATAGTTATAAGAGGTCTCACTATTATGGAATGCCTATTCATGTAACAGATTATGAGAGGAGGCCGAGTATAACCCCCCCTTGGCTATATCATGAGGTGTTCATCTATATATCAAAAGGATAACTTTAATACCCATAAATATGTGGTCAAAATATAAAGAGTCACTTGGCTAGGACAAGTCCAACTATTATGGGCTCCTTATTCATATAATAGATTTTGAAAGGAGTTTAAATATACCCCCCCTCCCTACCAATTATATTATGGGGGTTACATCTATGTGTCAAATGGGTAACTTTGACACCTGCATGTATCTGACAAAAATATAAAGGGCACATAGCAAGGAGGGGTCCCAATAGTATATGATCTTTATTGATATAAAAGATTATGAGAAGAGTCCAAGTGCTACCCCCCCTCGACTAAATCGTGGGGGGTACATCTTTGAGTCAAATTGTTAACTTTAACACCTTTATATGTGTGGTCAAAATATAAAGAGTTCCATAGCTAATAAAGGTCCTACTATTGTGTGATCCTTATTCATATAGCAAACTATAAAAGAATTCCAAATATACTATTCCTCACTATATGAATGGAGAGGTATATTTATGTGTCAAAGGGGTGACTTTAATATCTATATATATGTGGTAAATTTATAAGAAGTTATTTAGCTATAAGGGTGTCTACTATAGTGGGATCCTTATTCTTGTAGAATATTATGAGATGAGTCCAAGTAATCCCCCCCCCACTACATCATTGGCGGGTATATCTATGTAGTAAAGGTGTCACTTTTACACCCATATGTGTGTGACAAAAATATAAATCATCCAAAAGTTAGGAGAGGTCCTACTATAATAGAATCCTTATTTATGTAATAGATTATGAGAGGAGTCCAAAATATCCCCCCCGACTATATCATGAGGGTATATCTATGTGTGAAATGAGTGACTTTAATACCAGTATTTTTGTGGCCAAAATATAAAGAGTCTCATGGTTAGTAGGGGTCCCACTATAGTGGGATCTCAATATAGTGGGATCCTTATTCATATAGCAAATTTTGAGATGAATTAAAGTTTACCCCTTCCTGACTACATCATGGGGGGTATATCTATTTATTAAAGGGTAATTTTAACACCCACATATATATGGCTAAAGAGTCTCACAGGCAGAAGGGGTCCCACTATTCTAGGATCCTTATTCATTAAAACATTATAAGAGGAGTCTATGTATACCCCCTCGATTATATCATGGGGGTATATTTATTTATAAAATAGGTAAGTTTAATACCTACATGTGTGTGACCAAAATATAAAGAGTCTCATAGCTAGAAGGGCTCTAATTATTATGGGATTCTTATTCATATAGTGGATTATAGGAGAATCCCAAGAATACCCCACCCATCCCGATAACATCAAGGGGGTATATTATTGTGTCAAAGGGGTGACTCTAACACCCGCATTGTATGGCCAAATGCTAAAAAGTCCAAAATGGAAGAAGAGATCCCGTTATTATGGGATTCTTATTCATATAGTAAATTATAAGAGTAGTCCAAGTATATCCCCTTCTTCGATTACATCATGGGGGTTTCATATATATATAAAAGGGGTGACTTTAATACCCGTATATATGTTCTAAAATATAAAGATACCCAAACCTAGAAGGGTTCCATGATTGTAGGATGTTTATCCATGTAGCAGATTATGAGCAGAGTCATAGTATACCCCCTCCTATTAAATCATAGGGGGTACATGTATGTGTCCAATGGGTAACTTTAACACCTGTATGTTTGTGACCAAAATATAAAGAGTCTCATAGCTATGAGGGGTCCTATTATTATAGGATCCTAATTTATCAAGCAAATTATCAGAGGAGTCCAAGTATACCCCTAGACCCCCGACTATATCTTGGGGGGTACATCTATATGTCAAAGAGTTGACTTTAACAAATATATATAGGCAAAGTATAAAAGTTCTAAAGCTAGTTGGGGTCCAACTTTTCTAGGATCCTTATAATAGATTATGAAAAAAGTCCAAGTATACTCCACCGATTCTAACATAGGCGAATACATTTATGTGTAAAAGGGGTGACTTTAAAACACGGATGTATATGGCCAAAATATAAGAGGAGTCCAAGTTTTTCCCCCTGTCGACTACATCATTGAGGGGTATATCTCTGTATCAAAAGGTGACTCTAACACCCATATTTATGTGTAACTATAAAAATATAAATAGTCAATTAGATAGGAGGGGTCCTACTATTATGAGATCTTTATTTATATAGAAAATTACAGGATGAGTCCTAGTTCTTTACGTATAAATATTAAAGGGGTGACTTTATCACCCGTATGTGTGTGGCCAAAATATAAAAAGTCATATATCTATAAGGGATCCTACTATTATGGGACCCTTATTCATATAGCAGATTATAAAAAGAGTCTAAATATACCCTCATACTATGAAGGGGGTATATCTATATATCAAATGTGTGACTTTAATACTCGTATATTTATGGCCAAAATATAAAGAGTCTTATAGCTATGAGGGGTCCCACTATTATAGGATCCTTATTTATATATCAAATTATAAGTTTGAGTCCAAGCGTTACCCCACTCTACATCATAGGGAGGTATAACTATGTATGTAGTGAAAATATAAAGAGTCCCATAGATAGGAGGGATCCCACTATAGTGGGATGCCAATATAGTGTGATCCTTATTTATGTAGCAGATTATAAGAGGAGTGCAAGTTTACCCCTTATTGACTACATCATGGGGGGGACATATATGTGTCAAATAAGTAACTTTAACGTCCATATATATGTGGGCAAAATATAAAGAATCCCATAGCTATAAGGGGTCCAATTATTGTAGAATCCATACTTATGAAGAAGATTATAAGAAGAGTCCATATGTACCCCCCTGACTATATCATTGGGGTATATCCAGTTATCAAAAGGTTAGCTTTAACACCTATATGTATGTGATTAAAATCTAAAGAATCTAAAAGCTAGAAGGGGTCCCATTATTGTTGGATCATTATTCATATAACAGATTATTAGAGAGGTTCAAGTGTATCCCCACATCCCAACTATATCTTGAGGGTACAACTATGTGTCAAAGGGTTGACTCTAACACTGGCACATATGGCCAAATTATAAAGAGTCTCATATCTAAAAGTGCTCATATTATTGTGGGATTATTATTTAAATTATAGATTATGAGAGAAGATCAAGTATAACTCGCCCCCTGACTACATCATGGGGGTACATATATGTATCAAATTGATGGCTTTAACACCCACATGTATATACACTACACCAAAACAAATAATTTGTAACGATCAATTAGTAACGGTTGTTCCAAAAAGTGTTACAAATATCTGTAACGCCATATTCCTAACGATTTTTTTGTGTTACTAAATATATTTATAACAGTTGGCTGTATTACTAAATCCTGATTTTAGTGTAGTGATAGCCAAAATATAAGAGTTCCAGACTTATGAGGGGTCCCACTTATGTAGGATCCTTATTCATATAATAGATTATAAAAGGTTTCCTAATTTACCCCCCTCCTGCTATATCATGGGGGGTACATCTATGTGTCAAAAGGGTGACTTTAATACCCGTATATGTGTCACCAAAATATAAAGAATCCAATAACTATGAGGGGTTCCGTTATTGTGGGATCCTTATTTATATAGCAGATTATTAGAAGAGTTCAAATATCCCCCCCACTAGATTATAGGGAGCACATCTATGTATCAAAGAAGTGGTTTTAATACCTACATGTATATGGATAAAATATAAAGAATCTCATTGCTAACAAGAGTCCAACTTTTATGGCATACTTATTCATATTGCAAATTATGAGTGGATTACTAGTGTACCCCCCCACCCCTGACTACATCATGAGGGGTACCTCTATGTATGCAAGGGGTGACTTTAGTACCCATATGTTTGTGACAAAAATATAAATATTCACATAGTTAGGAGAGGTTTCACTATTATGGGATCCTTATTTATGTAAAAGATTATAAGGGGAATCTAAGTTTATCGCTTCCCAACTACATCATGAAGGGGTGACTTTAACACCCATATATTTTTAGATAAAATATAAAGAGTCTCATAGCTTAGAGGGGTACCATTATTGTGGGATCCTAATTCAAAAAGAAGATTATGAGAGGAGTCCAATTGAACCCCCCTCTGCCCTCGACTAAATCATAGGGGGTATATCTAATTATCATAAGGGTGACTTTAACACCCGGATGTGTGTAGGTAAAGTATAAAGACTATCATTGCTATGAGGGGTTCCACTTTTATGGGATCCTTATTTATATAGCAATTTATAAGTGGATTACAAATATACCCCCATAATTATATTATATAGGGTACATCTATATATATAAGGGTGACTTTAATACCCATATGTGTGTGGCCAAAATTTAAAAAGATATATAGCTAGGAGACATCCTACTAATATAGGATCCTTATTTATATGCAAATTATAAGAGAAGTCTTAGTGTATCCCCTCCCCTCACGACTACATCATAAGGGGTAGATCTATAAGTCAAAATGGTGACTTTAACAACTGCATATGTGTGTAAAAAAATAAATAGTCTCATAGTTAATAGGGTCATACTATTGTGGGATCCTTATTCATGAAGCAGATTATGATAGCAGTCCAAGAGAACCCGCCCCCCCACCATATAATTACATCATGGGAGTATATTTATATAATAAAGGGGTAACTTTAACACCTATATTTATATAAAAGAAATATAAAAAGACTAATAACTAGGAGGGGTCTTACTATTGTGAGATCCTTATTCATGTAGTAGATTATGAGAATAGTCCAATTATACCCTTCTTCAACTAAATAAATGGAGAGTATATCTATGTGTCAAAGGTGTGACTTTAATACCTATATATATGTGGCAAAAATATTAAGCGTTACATACTTATAAGGGGTCTCACTATTGTGGAATGCCTATTCATATAGCAGATTATAAGAGGAGTCCAAGTATACCCCCCTCGGCTACATCATGAAGGTATTCATCTGTGTATCAAAATGATGACTTTAATACCTACAAGTGTGTAGTCAAAATATAAAGAGTCACTTGGCTAGGACAAGTCCTACTATTAGTGGCTCCTTATTCATACAATAGATTTTGAGAGGAGTCTAAACGTACCCCTCCTCCCCATCGATTATATTATAGGGGTTATATCTATGTGTCAAAGGGATAACTTTGACACCCGTATGTGTCTGACAAAAATATAAAGGGCCTATAGCAAGGAGGGGTCCAAATAGTATATAATCTTTATTGATATAATAGATTATAAGAGGAGTCCAAGTGTTACCCCCCTTCGACTAAATAGTGGGGGGTATATTTATGTGTCAAATTGATAACTTTAATACGTGTATGTGTGTTAGCAAAATATAAAGAGTCACAAAGCTAATAGGGGTCCTACTACTATGGGATCCTTATTCATATAGCAATTTATAAGAGAATTCCAAGTGTACCCTTCCTCACTATATGATTAAGGGGGTACATTATGTATCAAAGGGGTGACTTTAATACCCATATATATGTGGCCAATTTATAAGAAGTCATTTAGCTATAAGGGTTCCCATTATAGTGGGATATTTATTCTTATAAAATATTATGAGATGAGTCCATGTAACCCCCGTACATAATTATATCATTGGCGGGTATATCAATATATTAAAGGTATCACTTTTACACCCATATGTATGTGACAAAAATATAAATCATCCAAAAGCTAAGAGAGGTCCTACTATTATAGGATCCTTATTCATGTAATAGATTATGCGAATAGTCCAAGTATATCCTCCCCGACTACATCATAAGGGTATATCTATGTGTGAAATGAGTGACTTTAACACTAGCATATTTGTGGCAAAAATATAAAGAGTCTCATAGCTAGTAGGGGTCCCACTATAGTGGGATCCTTATTCATATAGCAGATTTTGAGATGAATTCAAGTTTCACCTCCCTGACTATATCATGGGGGGTATATCTATATGTTAAAGGATAACTTTAACACCCACATACATATGGCTAAGGAGTCCCGTAGCCAGAAGGGGTCCCACTAGTATAGAATCCTTATTCATAAAAAAAAATTATAAGAGGAGTCTAAATGTACCCCCTCGATTACATCATGGGGGTATATTTATTTATCAAATGAGTGAGTTTAATACCTGCATGTATGTGACCAAAATATAAAGAGTCTCATAGCTAGAAGGGGTCTAATTATTATAGGATTCTTATTCATATAGCAGATTATAAAAGAAGTCCAAGTATACCCTCCCACCATGACAACATCTTGGGGGTACATCATTATGTCAAAGGGGTGACTCTAACACCCGCATTGTGTTGCCAAATGATAAAGAGTCCTATAGGTAGAAGTAGTCTCATTATTATGGGATTCTTATTCATATTGTAAATTATAAAAGTAGTCCATGTATATCCCTCGCTCCGACTACATCATGGGGGTTTCATATATATCTCAAAGGGGTAACTTTAATACCCGTATATATGTTCCAAAATATAAAGATACCCAGACCTAGGAGGGTTGCACGATTATGGGATATTTATCTATATAGTAGATTATGAGCAGATACCTAGTATACCCCCTCCTACTAATCAATAAGGGGGTACATATATGTGTCAAATGGGTGACTTTAACACCCATATATTTATGGCCAAAATATAAAGAGTCTCATAGCTATGAGGAGTCCCATTACTGTATAATCCTAATTTATCAAGTAAATTATTAGAGGAGTCCAAGTATACCCCCAAACCCCTGATTACATCATGTGGGGTACATCTATATATCAAAGAGTTAACTTTAATAAATATATATAGGCAAAGTATAAAAGTTCTAAAGCAAGTCCAAGTGTACCCCACCGATTCTAACATAGGTGAATACATCTATATGTAAAAGAGGTGACTTTAAAACACGCATATATATGGCAAAAATATAAAAAGAGTCCAAGTATAACCCTCTTATCGACTACATCATTGAAGGGTATATCACTGTGTCAAAACGTGACTCTAACACCCATATTTGTATGTAGCCATAAAAATATAAATAGTCACTTAGATAGGAAGGGTCCTACTATTATGATATCATTATTTATATAGCAAATTACATGATTAGTCATAGTTCTTTTCGCATGTATATCAAAGGGGTGACTTCATTACCTGCATCTGTGTGGTCGAAATTTAAAATGTCTCATATTTATAAGGTATCCTACTATTATGGGATCCTTATTCATATAGCAGATTATGAGATGAGTCTAAGTGTACCCCCCTCCTACTATAGAGGGGGTACATCTATGTGTCAAATGGGTAACTTTAACACCCGTATATTTATAGCCAAAATATAAAGAGTCTTATAGCTATAAGGGGTCTTACTATTATAGGATCCTTATTCATATAGCAAATTATAAGATCAGTCCAAGTATTACTCCACTCTACATCATAACTCTACATCATGGGGAGGTATAACTATATGTCAAAACTTTAACTTTAACACCAGTATATGTGTCAACAAAATATAAAGAATCCAATAGTTATGAGGGGTCCTACTATTATACGGTTTTTTTTATGTTGTAGATTATTAGAGGAGTTAAAATATCCCCCACTAGATCATAGCAGGGTACATCTATATATCAAAGGGGTGATATTAATACCCGTATGTATATGGCCAGAATATAAAGAGTCTTATTACTATAAGGGGTCCCACTTTTGTGAGATCCTTATTCATATGCAAATTATGTGAGGATTAATAATATACTCCCTTGACTATATAATTTAGGGTATATCTATGTATCTAAGGGGTGACTTTAACACCCGTATGTGTATGGCAAAAATATAAAGAGTCACATAGCTATGAAATGTCATACTATTATGGGATCCTTATTCATATAGTAGATTATAAAAGAAGTCTAAGTATACCCCCCGACTATATTATTGAGGGTAGATCTATAAGTTAAAAGAGTAATTTTAACAACCATATGTGTAAAAAAATATAAAAAGTATCATAGCTAGCAGGGTCCTACTATTGAGGGATCCTTATTCATAAAGCAAATTATAAAAAAAGTCCAAGTGAACCCCCCCAATAACTACATCATGGGGGTATATCTATACATCAAAGGGATCACTTTAATAACCATATTTATACGAAAAATACATAAAAAGTCTTATATCTAGGAGGGGTCTCACTATTGTGGGATTCTTATTAATATAGAAGATTATAAGAGTAGTACAAGTATACCCCCGTCTGATTAAATCATGGGAGTATATATCTATATGTCAAAGAGGGTAACTTTAACTCCTATATATATGTAGCTCAAATATTAAGAGTCGCATAGCTATATGTGGTCCCACTATTATGAAATGCATATTAATTTAGCAGATTATGAGAGGATTCCAAATATACTCCCTGGCTACATTATAGAGGGGTACATCTATCTGCCAAACTGGTGACTTTAATACCTATAAGTGTATGGCCAAAATATAACGATTCACTTGGCTAGGACATATCCCACTATTATGGGATCCTTATTCATATAGTAGATTATAAGAGGAATCTAAATATACCCTATCCAATTTTATTATGGGGGTATATCTATGTGTCAAAGGGGTGAGTTTAACAACTGCATATGTCTAGAAAAAATATAAAGAAGCTTATAGCTAGGAGTGGTTCCAATAGTATGGGATTATTATGGATATAGTAGATTATGAGAGGATTCCAAGTATACTCCCCCCTCAACTAAATCATAAGGGGTACTTCTATGTGTTATATGGGTTACTTTAACACCCGTATATTTGTAGCCCAAATATAAAGAGTCTTATAGTAAATAGGGGTATTACTATTGTAGAATCCTTATTCATATAGCAGATTATGAGAAGAGTCAAAGTATACCCTCCCAGACTACATGATTGTGGGGTAAATCTATGTATCAAAAGGGTGACTTTAACACTCGCATATATATAGCCAATATATGAAAAGTCCTTTATCTAGTAGGGTTCCTACTATGTGGGATCCCTATTCATATATAATATTATAAAAGAAGTCCAAGTATAACCCCCTTCCCCCGACTATACTATTGAGGGTACATCTACGTATCAAATATGTCACTTTTATACGCATATTTGTGTAGCAAAAATATAATAGTCCCAAAGCTATAAAGGGTCTTACTATTGTGGGATCCTTATTCATGTAGCAGATTATAAGAGGAGTCCAAGTATCCCTCCCCCCCATCGACTATATCATTGGGCAGATTATAAGAGAAATCCAAGTGTGCCCCCTACCCTAACAACATTAAGGGGGGTACATCAATATATTAAAGAGGTGACTCTAATACCCTCATGTGTATGGCCAAATTATAAAGAGTCTCATACTATAAGAGGTCCTACTATTTTGGGATCCTTATTCAAATTATAAATTATGAGAGTAGTCCAAGTGTACCCCTCACCCTGACAACATCATAGGGGTTATATATGTGTCAAAGAGATGACTTTACATGTATGTACAAAAATATTAAGAGATTCAGACCTATGAGGGTCCCATGATTGTGGGATCTTTATTCATATAGCAGGTTATAAAAGGAGTCAAAGTATACCCCTCTTTTATTAAATCATGGAGGGGTTACATATATGTGTCAAATGGATGACTTTAACATCCGCATATGGCCAAAATATAAAGAGTCCTATAACTGTAAGGGATCCTACTATTGTGGGATCTATATTCATCAAGATAATTATTAAAGAAGTCTAAGTGTACCTCTAAACCCTCATTTATATCATAGGGGGTACATCTATGTGTCAAAGGGTTGACTTTAATAATGACATATATATGGGCAAAATATAAAAAGTCTGAAAGCTAAGTGGGGTCCAACTATTCTGGGATCCTTGTAACAGATTATGAAAGAAGTTCAAGTATATCCCACCGACTCTATTATAGGTGAATACATCTATATGTAAAAGGGGTGACTTTATAACCCTCATATATATGGCCAAAATATAAGAGGACTCAAAGTATACCCCCTATCGACTACATCATTGAGGTTTATATCTCTGTATCAAAAGGTAACTATAACAGCCGCATATGTATGGCTAGAAAAATATAAAGGGTCACTTAGCTAGGAAGGGTCCTACTATTATGGGATCATTATTTATATAGCAGATTATAAGACAAGTCCAAGTTTCCTCCCTCGACTATATCATGGGGGATACATCTCTATGTCAAAGGGTGAGTCTAATACCCACATATGTGTGACCAAAATATAAAGAGTTCCAAATCTACGAGGGTTCTTACTTTTACGGTATCCTTATTCATGCAGTATTATATAGGAAGGGTCCAAGTTTACCCTATTAGAGTCAATGTGTCCTTAGTGTAGATTTTCAAGATTAGTATTACTGAATAATAGCTCTAGTTAATAAATAACTAAAATGGTATGTGTAAACCACATATAATAAGTACTCTAGGGATCATAGTAGGCCACTAGGTGCATGATGGATCCATACTTGGAAGACCCAGTGGACCAGTCATGTGTAAACCTAGACTCAGTTCATGACTTTGGTGATGCTAGTCACTTCATCGGGAATAAGCTATTGACAAGTAGAGGGATGCGGTAAAGTCTTCACCAACGGGACGTTGAATCTCCACTCACCTGACCAAGCATGATGATCGTGTGAACCAGAACCAGAACGATGCATGGATCAGTAAGTAAGACACTGGTGCATTAACTGTCTTATCACTTTAGGTAATTTTTCCTTAACCATGAGGAACAATGCCCACTAAGCAAACTAATTGTATGGTGCTTTGATGTGCCAATATATACGGACCTACCATAATCTAATACCATGGTACGTTAGGTTACCTGGCTGGCGTTGGAGTAGGATACAACTCCTACAGGCTATCCAACATCCAGAGATAGATGAGTGTATTCGATAAGTCATATTGTCCATACATTAAACCCAGACCTGGTAGTCATTAGTTAAACTAATAATAGTTCGGTTACTAGGCATAGCACCAGAGTGTATGGTGTTATGGTTGATAAGTCATCGAATCGAGTCAAATGACCGATCGGGTCTAAAGGTGCTCCCCACCTCTTGAGTCAAGTCATGGCACCAGCATTGGAGAAACTAATGATTAACAAGTTAAAGTAAAGAACAAGGGTTTTAAGGGAGTAATATAAGTTTGGGATTACTAAGAGTACAACCCGTGGGACATACTAGGTTAAGCCACGGGTTAATCGGATTCGGACTGATTGATGAAACTCTTAGTGTACTACCGGTAAAGTCATTTAGAAATCCAATTTGAGCTAGAGATCCTAAACCCTGAAGGTTTCACCTTGTCATCGTGTATAGGAATTATAAACTCTGACCAGTAAGGTTTGCTAGATACGAAGTAACACGATGGAGTGCATTCCTAAATGCCGGAAGTCTATTCGTATATGTGTATGAGCCATAGAGGTATTTTCATCAATATCTATTTATGGTCGTACACATATAGAATATAGATCTTATATGAACGGGAATAATTCTAGGAGTCCATATGTGAAATCGGTTCGCGATTTCATCGAGTAAAACTCTCTCTTTTTTATCCATACAGTAAACCACCGTAATTACGAGAGTCGACTCCTTTTTACTAGGGATAGCGGCCACATGTATAGTGATAGGGCATATAGAATTTTGTATTTCCCACTCTCTCCCTTGGATATATATGGCCGGCTACAACTCTTAGGGGTTTAATTTGGTCAAACCGTAAAGGGGGTCGATCCTACATAAGGAAGAAGATAGAGGAGGCCGACCCTATGGGTCTCCTCTCCCAAACCCAAGTCGCTCCTCTCACCCTCTCCCTCTCTTATAAGGTTTTAGCCATGAAAGAAGAGAAACAAGAATGAGAAAGAAAGAGAAGGAATAAAAGGGAAGAAAAAGAGAAGAGAAGAGAAAGAAAGGATCCTTCGACGTAAAGCTACTCCGTCTTCTTCGTTGCAAGCCGACCGGTGGTGGGCTTGTTGGTTTTGTACCTAGTAATGAGCCAATAAGGGTTCCTCCCTTTGTGAAAGAATCGGTGCCATCCGATAGTCTCTCTTATTCCTCGACGTGGAGGTCATCTTCTCCAACGATTCATCAAGAGGTGACATTGACAATTTCTACTGCCCAGATTTTAGCAAACATACAGTCAGTCCGAGAATTATTCTTGGAGCTACAAAACTCAGATCGAGATGATTCTACTTTTAGGAGTTCCATATCAACAACGCCGATATCCAGTAAAAATTTTATAGCAACAGAGCTATAGAGAAAAACTGACAACGATTTTACTGGATAATTTTCCGCAAAACGTCATCAGAATTTATTCTCTTTGAGTAAAAGATCCAATCAAGGTATAATCTATCGAACCCCTCCTAGTAGAAATTCATTCTAGTTAGTCTTCATAGATCTTGCATAGGTCTTAGATCATAAATTGACTTTAGGGGTTTGTACTTTTTCGTGTGTATATAGATTAATTTGCTATAAATCTAAACGGTAACATGTACTATTAATTCATGCATCTTTTGACACTGGTTTCCGCTGTGGCGATCCTTGATTTCTATTAATTAGTATCAGAGCCATAGATTTAGCATGTATTTCTGGATGTTAGATCTAGCACGTACGCACACATAAAACTATTAATATCAATAAGGGGATATTAATACGGATTAATATATATATTATTCTCTATGTTATCTGCTTGGTGATTGTCTCTGTGATTTATGGTGCTTATCTTTGTGAATGCTATACATCGATGATCTTGGTTTTAAGATATTTGTAATGGGTATGTGATGGAGGTTGACCATCACATGGGTTTCCAAGCTTATATTTATAGGGTTGTTTTTCTCCTTTCTTTAATATATATGTACGACCGATGCAATTGCACGGATCATACTAGATTTTATATTTATAGGATAAAGATGAATTAGGAGACTGCGATAAACCGAGACAACATCCATTCAAGAGAATGATAAATGGAACCATGGCAGATGAAGGAACATAGTGAGGACTAGATCCTTCTCGAGGTGAACACGTCAAGGCTTGTTTAGACAACAAGGCACAGGGGTCGGACCCCGAGCCCACTACTATGATGATAAAATTTACTTAGACCTAACACATGGATCGGACCCTAGGCTTGCTTTATAGTATAATTTTTCATAGCATATCGTAACTAATTAACTTAGTTTATCCTTGAATGAGACTAGATATTTGTGTCTCTAGATTTAGCTTATGAGATTATTTTTAGATTAAGCTTAAGGTTAATATATCTTTTTGGGATTATCGGTTCTTCTATACGTTTCAAACACGTATGAATTCGGTATCTATTTAAAAGGAAAAATGATAACAGCCCTCGTGGTAGTTCTGGTAACTGAGTACTGCGCACTGAGGATAGACGCAATATTGGATTTGTTAAAAGATGACTATTGATCCCATAGAGAGTATGATAACCCTAGTGGGATGCCCTTTCCCCATATGGTCTTAGCGACCAAGTTAGGTTAGGATTCTACTAGTGATACCTGTTCTTAGTTGATATTTGATGGTAGTAAGAACTTATTACGATTCAGTTATGCTGCCAGTAGATTGAGGCCCAACAGAGGCTGTCAGATGTTCCTAATTGGTCAGCATCGAAATCTATAATGACTTTAATACCTACATGTGCGTGGCCAAAATATAAAAAGTCTCATTGTTAGGAAGGGTCCTACTTTTATGGGATCTTTATTCATGTAGCAAATTATGACAGGGTTACGAGTGTAACCCCCTAACTATATCATCGGGGTATATTAATTTGTCCAAAGGGTGACTTTAACTCCATTATGTATGTAGCAAAAATATAAAGAGTATCATAGTTAGAAAAGTTCCCACTATTATGGATTCATATTCACGTAGCAGATTATAAGAGAAATCTGCATATACCCCCCCTCCCCCCACCTATATAATAGGGAGTAGATCTATAAATTAAAAGGGTGACTTTAACAACCATATGTGCATGACTAAAATATAAAGAATTTCATAGTAAGTAGGGGTCCAACTATTGTGGGATCCTTATTCTTGAAGAAAATTATGAAAAGTGTATAAATATATCCCCTTCCCCGCCCGACTATATCATAGAGGGTACATCTATGTGTCAATAGGGTGGCTTTAATACCCATATTTATATGGCTAAAATATAATGAGACATAAGCTATGAGGGGTCCCAATATTGTGTGATCCTTATTTATATAGCTAATTATGAGAGAAGTCCAAGAGAACCCCCCTCTTCCTGACTAAATCAAGGAGTATATCTCTATATTATAGAATTAACTTTAATACCCGTATGTATATGGCAAAAATATAAAGAATCTCATGGCTAATAGTAGTCCCATTATTATGGGATCCTTATTCATATAGCAGATTATGAGAGGAGTCCAAGTGTACCCCCCCAACTAAATCATAGGGGATATATGTATATGTTAAATGAGTGACTTTAACCTCCTCATATATATGGCCAATATATAAAAAGTTTCATAGTTAGATTGGATCCTTATTCATATCGAAAATTATAAGAGAAGTCCAAGTTGATCCCTCCTCCGACTACATCATGGGGGATATATCGATGTGTCAAATGATTGACTTTAATACTCACATATGTGGGTAAAATATAAAAAGTCTCATAACTAGGAGGGGTCCTACTATTATAAGATCCTTATTTATAATAAAGATTATGAGAGAAGTCCAAGTATACTCCCCCTCCCCAACTACATCAGGGGGGTATATCTATTTATCAAATTGGTGACTTTAACACCAGTATGTATGTGACCAAAATATAAAGAGTCTCAAATCTAGGAAGGGTTTCACTATTATAGGATTATTATTAATTCATATAGAATATTATTAAAGAAGTCTAAGTGTAGCCCGTTTACCTCGATTACATCATCTGGGTACATCTATGTAACAAATGGTGACTCTAGTACCCTTCATGTGTGGCTAAATTATAAAGAGTCCTATAGCTAAGAGTGCTCCTACTATTGTGGAATCATTATTCAAATTGTATATTATGAGAAGAGTCCAAGTATAACCCCCCCTTCCTGACTATATTATGGGGGGTACATATATATGTCAAAGGAATGACTTTAACAATCGTATTTATATGACCAAAATATAAAGAGTCCTAGATCTAGGAGAGGTCCCACTATTATATAATCCTAATTCATATAACAGAATATAAAAAGAGTCTAAGTGTACCCCCTTCTACTACATCATGGAGGGGGTACATCTATATTTCAAATGGTTGACTTTAACACCCGTATATTTATGGCCAAAATATAAAAAGTCCCATAGCTATAAGGGATCCAACTACTTTGGGATCCTTATTCATATAACAGATTATGATAGTGTCCTAGTATACCTCTTACTACATCATCGGGGGGTACATCTATATATCAAAGGGGTGACTTTAACATCTGTATATATGTCACTAAAATATAAAGAGTCCAATAGATATAAGGGGTCCTACTATTTAGGATCTTTATTAATGTAGTAGATTATTAGAGGAGTTTAAATATCCCCCACCCATAAGATCATGGGGGGTACATCTATGTATCAAAAAAGTAACTTTAATACCTACATGTGTGTGGCCAAAAAATAAAAAGTCTCGTTGCTAGAAAGGGTCCTACTTATATAAAATCCTCATTCATGTAGAAAATTATGAGAGGATTACTAATGTACCCCCCTGATTATATCATGGGGGGTACATCTATATATTCAAAGGGTGACTTTAACACCCGTATGTGTATGTTAAAAATATAAAGAGTCATATAGCTAAGAGAAGTCCTACTATTATGGGATCTTTATTCATGTAACAGATTATGAAATAATTCTAAGTGTACCGCCCCGACTATATTATAGAGGATTGATCTATAAGATAAAAGGATGACTTTACCTACTGTATATGTGTGGCTAAAATATAAAAAGTCTCATGGCTAGTAAGGTCTCACTATTATAGGATCCTTATTCATGAAGCATATTATGAAAGGAGTCAAAATATAACCTACCTGACTACATCATGGGAATATATCTATGTTTCAAAGGGGTGACTTTAACACCCAAATATATATGACCAAAATATATAAAGTCTTATAGTTATGAGGGGTCTCACTATTGTAGGATCATTATTCATGTAGTAGAGTATGAGAGTAGTACAAATATACCCCATCTCTGATTAAATAATGAGAGGGTACATCGATGTGCTAAAGGGGTAACTTCAACACTCGCATATGTGTGGCAAAAATATAAAGAGTCACATAGCTATGAGGGGTCCCATTATTGTAAGGTTCTTATTAATATTATAGATTATAAGAGGATTCTAAGTATACCCCCTCGACTATATCATAGAGAAGGTGCATCTATGTATAAGGGGGTAACTTTAATACACACAAGTGTGTAGCCAAAATATACATAATCACTTGGCTAAAACAGGTCCCACTATTATAGGATCTTTATTCATGTAACATATTATGAAATAAGTCCAAGTGTACCAACCGCCCCAACTATATTATAGGGGGTATATATAATTATAAAAGGGGTAATTTTAACACTTGTATATGTTTGGTCAAAATATAAAATAGCTCATAACCAAGAAAGGTCCTAATAGTAAAGGATCCATATTGATATAACAGATTATGAAAGGTATCCAAGTGTAAACACCCCTTCCCGATAAAATTATAGGGAGTACATCTATGTGTCAAAGAGGTAACTTTTATATCCGTATATGTATGGTCAAAATATAGAGTCCCACAGCTAATAGGGGTCCTATTATTATAGGATACTTAACATATAGCAGATTATGAGAGGAGTCCAAGTATACCCCTTTGACTACATCATTGGGAGGTGCATTAATATATCAAATGGGTGACTTTACCACATATATATATATATATATATGTAGCCAATATATAGAGTCTTATAGCTAGGAGGGTTTCCACTATTATATTTGACCAAAATATAAAGTCCAATAACTAGGAGGGTTCCCGCTATTGTGGGATCCTTATTCATATGTCAAATGGGTAACTTTAACACCCGTATATATGGGCCAAAATATAAAGAGTCTCATAGCTATGAGGGTACCACTATTATTGGATCCTTATTTATATAGTAGGTTATGAGAGGATTCTAAGTGAATACTTCCCCGACTATATTTTGTTAGGTTATATCTATGTATCGAAGGGGTAATACTAATACCCGCATATATGTGGTCAAAATATAAAAATTCTTGTAGCTATAAGGATCCTACTATTATTGGATCCTTATTCAGGTAACAAATTAAAAGACGTGTCCAAGTAATACCCCTCCTCCCGACTATATTATCTGGGCATACATCTTTCTGTCAAAGAGGTGACTTTAACACCCGCATGAGTGTGGCAAAAATATAAAAAGTTATATATCTTAGAGGGGTCCTATTATTTTGGGATCCTTATTCATGTAGCATACTATAATAGAAATTTAAATATACCCCTCCCAAGTACATCATGGAAGGTATACCTATGTGTTAAATAGGTGAATTTAATACCCATATATATGTGGCTAAAATATAAAGAGTCTTGTGGCTAGAAGGAGTACCACTATTATAGGATCCTTATTCATATTACAGATTAGGAGAGTAGTCTAAGTGTACCCTCCTCTCCCGATTACATCATTGGCAGTACCTCTATGTATCCAAGGGTGACTTTAACACCCGCATATGTGTGACCAAATTATAAATTCCCAATGTTAGAAGGGATCCCACTATTGTGCAATCCTTATTCATATAGCATAATATAAGTTAATTCCAACTATAACCCACCCCTACCCCCGACTACATCACGAGGGGTACATCTATATATCAAAATTATAACTTTAATACCCATATGTCTGTTGTCAAAATATAAAGAGTTTCATAGGTAGGAGTGGTTATACTATTATAGGATCCTTATTTATATAGCATTTTATGAGAAGAGTCCAAGTAAACCCCCCTCGACTACATCATGGGTGTATTTATCTACGTATCAAAGGGGTGACTTTAACACTCGTATATATGTCACAAAAATATAAAGAGTTCAACAGCTTTGAGGGTCCTACTATTATGAGATCCATATTTATGTAGTAGATTATTAAAAGAGTTCAAATTTCCCTCCTAAGATCATTGTGGTGTATATTTATGTATCAAAGGGGTGACTTTAATACCTACAAGTGTGTTGCCAAAATATAAAGTCCTATTACTATAAGGGGTCTAACTTTTGTAAGATCCTTATTTATATAGAAAATTATATAAAGATTACTAGTATACCCTCCCTATACACACTATCCTGACTATATCATGGGGGGTACATCTATGTATCCAAGTAGTGACTTTAATACCTATATAAGTGTAGAAAAAATATATAGTGCATTATAACTAGGAAAGGTCCCACTATTATGAGATTCCTATTTATGTAGTAGATTGTGAGAGAATTCTAAGTCTACCCCCCCTCCCCGACTACATCATAGGGGGTAGATCTATACGTTTAAAGGGTAATTTTAATAACTGCATATGTGTAGCTAAAATATAATAAATCTCCTAGCTAGTAAAGGTCCTACTATTGTGGGATCCTTATTCTTGAAGTAAATTATAAGTGGAGTCCAAGAGTAACCCCCTTCCCCCCCAACTATATCATGAAGGTAGATCTATATATCAATGGGGTGAGTTTAGCATCTGTATGTGTGTGGACAAAATAAAAATAGTCCTATAGCAAGGAGGGGTCTCAATAATGTCGGGTCCTTATTCTTATAGTAAATTATATAAAGAGTACAAGAGAACCCTCTCCTTCTCGATTAAATCATGAGGGGTACATCCCTATATCAAAGGAGTAACTTTAATATTTGTATCTATGTGGCTAAAATATAGAGAGTCTCAAAGCTAATATCTCTATTATTGTGTTATTCTTTTTTATATAGTACATTATATATCCCCCTTCTAATTAAGACATGAAGGGTATGTCTATGTGTCAAAGGGGTCACTTTAATACCATCATATGTCTTGTCAATATATAAAGAGTCTCATAGCTCAGTAGAATCCCACTATAGAGGGATCCTTATTCATATAATAGATTATAAGAGGTGTACAAGTTGGTCCCTCCGCGAGTATATCATGGGGGGTACATCTATGTGTCAAAAAGGTAACTTTAATACCCATATGTGTGTGGCTAAAGTATAAAGAGTCTCATAACTAGGAGGGGTCCCTCTATTATGGGATCTTTATTCATAAAAAAGATTATAAGAGGAGTTCAAGTGTATCCCTTCACTACATCATAGGGGGTATATCAATTTATCCAAAGGGTGACTTTAATACCCGTATATGTGTGACCAAAATATAAAGAGTCTCTAAGCTATGAGAGGTCCCACCATTATTAGATCTTTATTCATATAGCATATTATTAGAAAAGTCTAAGTGTACCCTCCACACCTTAACTATTTCATGAGGGGTACATCAATGTGTCAAAGGGGTGACTCTAGTACTCGTATGTGTGACAAAACTATAAATAGTCCCATAGCAAGGAGTTTTTCCACTATTGTGGGATCATTATTCAAATTATAGATTATAAAAGTAGTCCAAGATACCCCCTACTACATCATTAGGGGTACATATATGTGTCAAATAGATTACTTTAACCCCCACATATATGTGTCCAAAATATAAAAAGTCCTAGACCTAGGAGGGGTCCTACTATTATATGATCTTTATTCATATAACAGATGATGAAAGGAGTCAAAGTGTACCTCCCTCCTACTATATCATGTAGGGGGATATCTATGTATCAACTCAGTAACTTTAACACCCGCATATTTGTGGCCAAAATATAAAGAATCCCATAGCTATAAGGGGTCCCACTATTATGGGATCATTATAAATATAGAAGATTTTGAGAGGGGTCCAAGTGTACCCCCATTATATAATAGGGGTATATCTAAGTATCAAAGGGGTGACTTTAACACCTGCATATGTGTCGCCAAAATATAAAGAGTTAAAAGTTATAAAGGTCCCACTATTGTGGGATCCTTATTCATATAGCTGATTATTAAAGATGTTCAAATATTCCCCCACTAGATTATGGCGATACATCTATGTATCAAAGGAGTAACTTTAATACCTAAATGCGTGTAGCCAATAAATAAATAGTCTAATTACATTAAGGGGTCCAACTTTTGTTAAATCCTTATTCATATAGCAAATTATGAAAGGATTACTAGTGTACTCCTGCCCCCAACTATATCATAGAGGGTATATCTATTTCTCTAAGAGATAAATTTAGCATCCATATGTGTGTAGTAAAAATATAAAGAGTTCTATAGCTATGAGAGGTTCCTCTATTATAGGATCTTTATTCGCATAGCAGATTATGTGAGAAGCCTAAGTATACCTACCTACTCCCCTGACTTTATCATAGCGGGTAGATTTATAAGTCAAAAGGGTGACTTTAACAACTGCATATGTGTGGCTAAAATATAAAGAGTCTTTGATAGTAGGGTACCACTATTATGGGATCCTTATTCATGAAGTAGATTATGAGAGTATAATTATCCCCCCTACTCCCTCGACTGCATCATGGGTAGGGGTGGCGATGGGTCATGTCGGGTCGAGTTCGTGTTGTGTCTAGTTTCGGGTCGTGTCCAAAACCCCTAGAACCGGGCCTGACCCGTTTAACTAATCGTATCTAGATCTTAAACTTGTACCCGACCTACATATAAACGGGTAGACCTGATAAGACTCGTTAGACCCGTTTACCACACGGGTCTATTCAGTTGACCCGATCCGACCCAATCCGACTTGACCCGACCTGATCCAATAGACCCACTGATACTATATATTACAGTATTGGATTGTGGGTAGACCCGACCCGAGACAACCTGTTGAATTTTAAACGGGTCTTCCCGGGTCTACCGTGTCTAGACCCTAAACCCGAACCCAACCCGTTTATTAAATGGGTCTATTGTGTCGACTCGTTTACGACCCGAACCCATTTAACCCTGACCCAGACTCGCTAACTTTGTGTCGTGTTGTGTTGGGTTTGTCGTATCGAGTCCAAAATTCTCAGCCCTAATCATAGGGTATATCTATGTATCAAAGGGGAGACATTAACACCCATATTTATGTGACAAAAATATAAAAAGTCCCATAGCTATAAGAGGTCTCATATTGTAGGATCCTTATTCACGTAGCAGATTATAAGAGTAGTCCAAATATACCCCATCTCTGACTAAATCATGGTAGTGTATATTTATGTGTCAATGGGATAGCTTTAACACCCGCATCAAAAATATAAAGAGTTGTATAGCTATAAAGAGTACCACTATATTGTAGGATACACAATCATATAGTAAATTATAGGAGGAGTCCAAATGTACCCCCTCCCACCCGGCTATATATTGAGAGGGTACATATGTGCCAAAGGGGTGACTTTAGCACACACATATATGTTACCAAAATATAAGGAGTCACTTGGCTAGGATAAGTCCCACTATTATGGGATCCTTATTCATATAGCAGATTTTGAGAGGAGTCTAGAGTACCCCCCCCCTCACCGATTATATTATCGTGGTATATTTATATGTCAAAGAGATGACTTTAACGCATACATATGTCTGCCCAAAAATAGAAAGAGGCCAATAGCTAGGAGGGGTTCTAATAGTATAGGATCCTTATTGATATAGCAGATTATGAGAGGAGTTCAAGTATACCCCTCCTCCACCCCAATAAAATCATCGGGGTATATTTATGTATCAAAAGGGTAACTTTATCACCCGTATATATGGCCAAAATATAAAGAGTCCCATAACTAATAGAGGTCCCATTATTATGGGATCCTTATTCTTATAGCAGATTATGAAATAAGTCCAAGCATTCCTCTATATTATTGAGGGGGGTACATCTATGTGTCTAAGGGGTGACTATAATATTCGTACATGTGTGGCCAATATATAAAGAGTCCTATAGCTAGAAGGGTTTTCACTATTACGTATGGCTAAAACATAAAGTCCTATAGTAATGAGGGTTCACACTATTATGGGATCCTTATTCATATAACAGATTATAAGAGGAGTCCAAATATGCCCCCTTCTAATTACATCAGATTATGAGAGTCCAATTGAACCCTCACCCCGATTAAATTATGGGGGTATACTATATGTTAAAGGGGTAACTTTAATACCCATATGTATATAGTCAAAGTATAAAGAGTCATATAACTAATAGAGGTCCATTATTATGGAATCCTTATTCATATGCAGATTAAAGAGGAGTCCAAATGTACCCCCGACTAAATTATAGAAGGGTATTTCTATTTGTCAAAAGGGTGACTTTAACACCCGTATGTATATGGCCAATAAGAAAAGAAACTTATAGCTATGAGGGGTCCCACTATAGTAGGATCTATATTTATATTGCTCATTATAAAAGGAGTCTAAGTATACCCCATGGCTACATCACAGGGGGGTACATCTATGTATCATAGGGACCACTTTAACTCCGGTATATGTGTGACCAAAATATAAATAGTTCCAATACTATGAGTAATCCCAGTATTGTGGGATCCTTATTCATGTAGCATATTATGAAAGGAGTCCAAGTGTACCCCTCCCCTCCCCCCTGACTATATTATTTTTATATGTCTAATGGGTGACTTTAACACCAATATATATAGCCAAAATATAAAGAGTCACATAGCTATGAGGGATCCCACTATAGTAGGATCCTTATTTATATAGCAAATTATGAGAGGAGTGTAAGTTTACCCCTTATTTACTACATCATAGGGGGAACACATATGTGTCAATGAGTAACTTTAATATCCATATATGTATGGGCAAAATATAAAGAATCCCATAGCTATAAGGGTCCCATTATTATAGGATCCATACTCATGAAGAAGATTATAAGAGGAGTCCATATGTATCCCCCTGACTATATCATTAGGGTACATCCATTTATCAGAAGGTTGATTTTAACACCTGTATGTATGTGATTAAAATATAAAGAATCTAAAAGTTTGAAGGGGTCCTACTATTGTTGGATCATTATTCATATAACAGATTATTAGAGAGGTCCAAGTATACCCCCACCACCCCAACTACATCTTGAGGGTACAACTATGTGTCAAAGGGGTGACAATAACACTGGCACGTGTGGCCAAATTATAAAGAGTATTATATCTAGGAGTGCTCATATTACTGTAGAATTATTATTTAAATTATAGATTATGAGAGAAGACCAAGTATAACCCTCCCCCTGACTACATCATAGGGGTACATATATATATGAAATGGATGACTTTAACACCCACATGTATATAGCCAAAATATAAAGAGTTCCAGACTTAGGAGGGGTCCCACTTATGTGGGTTCCTTATTCATATAACAGATTATAAAAGGTTTCCTAATTTACCCCCCTCCTACTATAGCATAGGGGGTACATCTATATGTAAAAGGGGTGACTTTAATATCCATATATGTATCTCAAAAATATAAAGAATCCAATAACTATGATAAGTTCCGTTATTGTGGGATCCTTATTCATGTAGTAGATTATTAGAAAAGTTCAAATATCCTCCCCACTAGATCATAGGGAGCACATCTATGTATCAAAGGGGTGATTTTAACACCTACATGTATGTGGTCAAAATATAAAGAATCTCATTGCTAATAGGGGTCTAACTTTTATGGGATCCTTATTCAAGTTGCAAATTATGAGTGGATTACTAGTGTACGCCCCCACCCCCGACTACATCTTGAGGGGTACCTCTATGTATGCAAAGGGTGACTTTAGCACCCATATGTTTGTGACAAAAATATAAAGATTCATATAGTTAGGAGAGGTTTCACTATTATAGGATTCTTATTTATGTAAAAGATTATGAGCGGAATCCAAGTTTACCACTTCCTAACTACATCAAGAAGGTGTACAATCTTTGTGTCAAAGGGGTGACTTTAACACCAATATATTTATGGGTAAAATATAAAGAGTCTCATAGCTTAGAGGGGTCTTATTATTGTGGGATCCTAATTCAAGAAGAAAATTATAAAAGGAGTCTAATTGAACCGCCCCTCCTGCCCCCGACTGTATCATATGGGGTATATCTAATTATCAAAAGGGTCACTGTAATACCCGGATATGTATGGGTAAAATATAAATACTATCATTGCTAGGAGGGGTTCCAGTTTTATGGGATCCTTATTCATGTAGCAATTTATGAGAGGATTATAAGTATACCCCCTTAATTATATTATGTGGGGTATATCTATATATTTAAGGGGTGACTTTAATACCCATATGTGTGTGAAAAAAATTTTAAAAATCACATTGTTAGCAGACGTCCCACTATTATGGGATCTTTATTCAAATGCAAATTACGAGAGAAGTCCAAGAGTACCCCCTTCTCCCATAACTACATCATAGGGGGTACATCTATAATTCAAAATGGTGACTTTAACAACTGTATATGTGTGTAAAAAAATAATTAGTCTCATAGTTAGTAGGGTCATACTATTGTGGGATCTATATTCATGAAGCAGATTATGATA
Source organism: Chamaelirium japonicum (assembly GCA_947650365.1). Classification (NCBI taxonomy): domain Eukaryota; kingdom Viridiplantae; phylum Streptophyta; class Magnoliopsida; order Liliales; family Melanthiaceae; genus Chamaelirium; species Chamaelirium japonicum. Next base: position 60,745,861 of record OX393555.1, on the reverse strand, counting down.
GGAGTCCTAGAGAAGCCGTGCCCTCCCACGCAATTACATCATGGGAGTACATCTATATATTAAAGGGGTAACTTTAACACCTATATTTATATAAAAAAATATAAAAAGACTCATATCAAGGAAGGGTCTAACTATTGTAGATCCTTATTCATGTAGTAGATTATGAGAAAAATCCAATTATACCCCCCTCTAACTAAAAAATGGGAGGGTATATCCATATGTCAAAGGTGTGACTTTAATACCCGTATATATATATGGTAAAAATATTAAGAGTTACATAGTTATAAGGGGTCTCACTATTATGGAATGCCTATTCATGTAGCAGATAATGAGAAGAGTCCAAGTATACCCCCTCGGCTACATCATAGAGGTGTTCATCTATATATCAAAAGGAAGACTTTAATACCCACAAGTATTTGGTCAAAATATAAAAAGTCACTTGGCTAGGACAAGTCCTACTATTATGGGCTCCTTATTTATATAATAGATTTTGCGAGGAGTCTAAACGTACCCCCCTCCCTATATATTATATTATGGGGGTTACATCTATGTGTCAAAGGGGTAACTTTAACACCCGCATATATCTGACAAAAATATAAAAGGCCCATAGCAAGGAGGGGTCCCAATAGTATATGATCCTTATTGATATAATAGATTATAAGAGGATTCCAAGTGTTACGCCCTCTCGACTAAATCATGGGGGGTACATCTATGTGTCAAATTGATAACTTTAACACCTTTATATGTATGGTCAAAATATAAAGAGTCCCATAGCTAATAGGGGTCTTACTATTGTGGGATCCTTATTCATATAGCAAATTATAAGAGAATTCCAAATATACACTTCCTTACTACATGATTGGGGGGGTACATTTATGTATCAAATGGGTGACTTTAACACCATATATATATGGCTAATTTATAAGAAGTCCTTTAGCTATAAGAGTTCTCCATTATAGTGAGATCCTTATTCTTGTAGAATATTATGAGATGAGTCCAAGTAACCCCCCCACTACATCATTGGTGGGTATATCTATATGTATTAAAGGTGTTACTTTTACACCCATATGTGTGTGGCAAAAATATAAATCGTTCAAAAGCTAGAAGAGGTCCTATTATTATAGAATCCTTATTCATGTAATAGATTATGAGAGGAGTCCAAGTATATTCCCCTCGACTACATCATGAGGGCATATCTATGTGTGAAATGAGTAACTTTAATACTAGCATATTTGTGGCCAAAATATAAAGAGTCCCATGGCTAGTAGGTGTCCTACTATACTGGGATCTCACTATAGTGGGATCTTTATTCATATAGTAGATTTTGAGATGAATTCAAGTTTACCCCTCCCTGACTACATCATGGGGGGTATGTCTATATGTTAAAGGGTAACTTTAACACCCGCACATATATGGCTAAAGAGTCCCATAGCTAGAAGGGGTCCCACTCTTCTAGGATCCTTATTCATAAAAAAATTATGAGAGAAGTCTAAGTTTACCCCCTCGATTTCATCATAGGGGTATATTTATTTATCAAATGGGTGAGTTTAATACCTGTATTTGTGTGACCAAAATATAAAGAGTCTCATAGCTAGAAGGGGTCTAATTATTATGGGATTCTTATTCATATAGCATATTATAAAAGAATCTCAAGTATACCCCTCATACCCCGACAACATCAAGGGGGGTACATCATTTTGTCAAAGTAGTGACTCTAACACCCGCATTGTGTGGCTAAATTATAAAGAGTCCCATAAGTAGAAGAGGTCCCGTTATTATGGGATTCTTATTCATATTATAAATTATAAGAATAGTCCAAGTGTATCCCCTTCTCTGACTACATCATGGGGGTTTCATATATATGTCAAAGAGGTGACTTTAATACCCGTATATATGTTTCAAAATATAAAGAGATCCAAACCTAAGAGCGTCGCATGATTATGGGATGTTTGTCCATGTAGCAGATTATGAGCAGAGTCCTAATATACCCCCTCCTACTAAATCATGGAGGGGTATATGTATGTGTCAAATGGGTGACTTTAACACCCGTATATTTGTGGCCAAAATATAAAGAGTCTCATAGCTATGAGGGGTTCCATTATTGTAGGATCCTATTTTATCAAGCAAATTATTAGAGTAGTCCAAGTATACCCCCAGACCCCCGACTACATCATGGGGTGTACATTTATATATCGAAGAGTTCACTTTAACAAATATATATATAGGCAAGGTATAAAAATTCTAATGCTAGTTGGGGTCCAACTTTTCTGGAATCCTTATAACAGATTATAAAAGAAGTCCAAGTGTACCCCATCGATTCTAACATAGGTGAATATATCTATATATAAAATGGGTGACTTTAAAACACACGTGTGTATGGCCAAAATATAAGAGGAGTTCAAGTATACCCCCCCCCCCCCCATCGACTACATCATTGAGGGGTATATCTCTGTGTCAAAAGGTGACTCTAACACCCATATTTGTGTGTAGCCATAAAATATAAATATTTACTTAGATAAGAGGGGTCCTACTATTATGAGATTATTATTCATATAGCAAATTACAAGATGAGCCCTAGTTCTTCCCGTATGTATGTCAAAGGGGTGACTTTATCACCCGCATGTGTGTGGCCAAGATATAAAAAGTTATATATCTATGAGGGATCCTACTATTATGGGATCCTTATTTATATAGCAGATTTTGAAAGGAGTCTAAGTATATCCCCTCCTACTATAGAGGGGGTACATCTATGTGTCAAATGGGTGACTTTAACACCCGCATATTTATGGCCAAAATATAAAGAGTCTCATAGCTATGTGGGGTCCCACTATTATAGGATCCTTATTCATATAGCAAATTATATGATGAGTCCAAATATTACCCAACTCTAAATTATGGGAGATATAACTATGTATATAACAAAAATATAAAAAGTCTCATAGCTAGGAGAGATCCCACTATTGTGGGATGCCAGTATAGTGAGATCCTTATCTATATAGCAGATTAAGAGATGAGTGCAAGTTTACCCCTTATTGACTATATCATTGGGGAAACATATATATGTCAAATAAGTAACTTTAACATCTATATATATATGGGCAAAATATAAAGAATCCTATAGCTATAAGGGGTCCCATTATTGTAGGATCTATACTCATGAAGAAGATTATAAGAGGAGTCCATATGTACGCCCCTGACTATATCATTAGGGTATATCCATTTATCAAAAGGTTGACTTTAACACCTGTATGTATGTGATTAAAATATAAAGAATCTAAAAGCTAGAAGGGATCCCATTATTGTTGGATCATTATTCATATAACAGATTATTAGAAAGGTCCAAGTGTATCCCCACGACCCCAACTATATCTTGAGGGTACAACTATGTGTCAAAGGGGTGACTCTAACACTGGCACGTATGGCCAAATTATAAGAGTCTCATATCTAAGAGTGCTCCCATTATTATAGGATTATTATTTAAATTATAGATTATGAGAGAAGACCAAGTGTAACTCACCCCCTGACTACATCATGGGGGTACATATATGTATCAAATGAATAATTTTAACACCCATATATATAATCAAAATATAAAGAGTTCCAGACTTATGAGGGGTCCCACTTATATAGGATCCTTATTCATATAATAGATTATAAAAGGTTTCTTAATTTAGCCCCCTCCTACTACATTATGGGGGGTACATCTATGTGTCAAAAGGGTGACTTTAATACCCATATATGTGACACCAAAATATAAAGAATCCAATAACTATAAGAGGTTTCGTTATTGTGGGATCCTTATTTATATAGCAGATTATTAGAAGAGTTTAAATCCCCCCCCCCACTAGATCATAGGAAGCACATCTATGTATCAAAGGCATGGTTTTAACACCTACATATATGTAGTCAAAATATAAAGAATCTCATTACTAACAGGGGTCCAACATTTATGGGATCCTAATTCATATTGCAAATTATGAGTTGATTACTTATGTACCCCCCCCCCCAACCCCGACTACATCATTAGGGGTACCTTTATGTATGCAAGGGGTGACTTTAGCACCCATATGTTTGTGACAAAAATATAAAGATTCACATAGTTAGGAGAGGTTTCACTATTATGGGATACTTATTCATGTAAAATATTATGAGAGGAATCTAAGTTTACCGCTTCCCAACTATATCATGAAGGGGTACATCTTTGTATCAAATGGGTGACTTTAATACCTATATATTTATGGGTAAAATATAAAGAGTCTCATAGCTTAGAGGGGTTCCATTATTGTGGGATCCTAATTCAAAAAGAAGGTTATGAGAGGAGTCCAATTGAAACCCCCTTCTTGTCCCCGATTACATTATAGGGGGTACATCTAATTATCAAAAGGGTGACTTTAATACCCGGATATATATGGGTTAAATATAAAGACTATCATTGCTAAGAGGGGTTCCACTTTGTGGGATCCTTATTCATGTAGCAATTTATAAAAGTATTACAAGTTTACCCCCTTAATTATATTATGTGGGGTACATCTATGTATTTAAGGGGTAACTTTAATACCCATATGTATATGGTAAAAATTTAAAGAGACACATAGCTAGGAGATATCCCACTATTATAGGATCCTTATTCAAATACAAATAACGAGAGAAGTCTAAGTATACCCCCTCCGCTCACGACTATATCATAAGGGGTAGATTTATAAGTCAAAAGGGTGACTTTAACAACTGCATATATGTGTAAATAAATAAATAGTCTCATAGTTAGTAGGGTCCTACTATTGTGAGATCCTTATTCATGAAGCAGATTATGATAACATTCCAATAGAACCCGCCCCCCCACGTAATTACATCATGGGAGTACATCTATGTATTAAAGAGGTAACTTTAACACCTATATTTATATGAAAAAAAATATAAAAAGATTCATAGCTAGGAGGGGTCTTACTATTGTGGGATCCTTATTCATATAGTAGATTATGAGAATAGTCCAATTATATCCACCTCCAACTAAATAATAGGAGGGTACATCTATGTGTCAAAGGTGTGACTTTAACACCTGTATATATATGGCAAAAATATTAGGAGTCACAAAGTTATAAGGGGTCTCACTATTGTGGAATGCCTATTCATATAGAAGATTATAAGAGGAGTCCAAGTATACCTCCTCCCCCCAGCTATATCATGGAGGTGTTCATCTATATATCAAAAGGATGACTTTAATACCCACAAGTGTGTAGTTAAATTAAATATAAAAAGTCACTTGGCTAGGATAAGTCCTACTATTAATGGCTCCTTATTCATATAATAGATTTTGAGAGGAGTCTAAACGTACCCCCCTCCCTGCTGATTACATTATGGGGGTTATATCAATGTGTCAAAGGGATAACTTTGACACCCGTATGTGTCTGACAAAAATCGTAAGGGGTATGTCTATGTGTCAAATTGATAACTTTAACATGTATGTGTGTGGTCAAAATATAAAGAGTTCCATAGCTAATAGGGGTCCTACTATTATGGGATCATTATTCATATAGCAAATTATAAGATAATTCCAATTGTACCCTTCCTCATTACATATTTGAGGGGGTATATTTATGTGTCAAATGGGTGACTTTAATACCCATATATGTGTGGTAATTTTATAAGAAGTCCTTTAGCTATAAGGGTTCCCACTATAGTGGGTCTTTATTCTTGTAGAATATTATAAGATGAGTCCAAGTAACCCCCCCTCCCCAACTAAATTATTGGCGGGTATATATATGTATCAAAGGTATCACTTTTACACCTATATGTGTGTCACAAAAATATAAATCATCCAAAAGCTTGAAGAGGTCATACTATTATAGGATCCTTATTCATGTAATAGATTATAAGAGGAGTCCAAGTATATCCCTCCCGACTACATCATGAGGGTATAGCTTAAAATGAGTGACTTCAATACTAGTATATTTATGGCCAAAATTTAAAGAGTCTCATAACTATTAGGGGTCCTACTATAGTGGGATCCTTATTCATATAGCAGATTTTGAGATGAATTCAAATTTACCCCTCCTTGACTACATCATGGGGAGTATATCTATATATTAAAGGGTAACTTTAACACCCGCATATATATGGCTAAAGAGTCCTGTAGCCAGAAGGGGTCCCACTATTCTAAGATCCTTATTTATAAAAAAAATATTATAAGAGGATTCTAAGTGTACCCTCTTAATTATATCATGGGGGTATATTTTTTTATCAAATGGATGAGTTTAACACCTGTATGTGTATGAACAAAATATAAAGAGTCTCATAACTAAAAGGGGTCTAATTATTATGGGATTCTTATTCATATAGAAGATTATAAGAGAAGTCCAAGTATACCCTCCCACCCTGACAACATCAAGGGGGGTACATCATGTGTCAAAGGGGTGACTCTAATACCCACATTATGCGGCCAAATGATAAAGAGTCCCATAGGTAGAAGAGGTTCTATTATTATGGGATTCTTATTCATATTGTAAATTATAAGAGTAGTCCAAGTGTATCCCCTCTCCGACTAAATCATGGGGATTTCATATATATATCAAAAGGGTGACTTCAATACCCACATATATATTCCAAAATATAAAGAGACCCAAACCTAAAAGGGTCGTGCGATTATAGGATATTTATCCATGTAGCAGATAATGTGCAGAGTCCTAGCATACCTCCTACTAAATCATAGAGGGGGTACATGTATGTGTCAAATAGGTAATTTAACACACATATGTTTGTGGCCAAAATATAACGTGTCTCATAGCTATGAGGGGTCCCATTATTATAGGATCCTAATTCATTAAGCAAATTATTAGAGGAGTCCATGTATACCCCCAGACCCCCGACTACATCATGGGGGGTACATCTATATGTCAAAGAGTTGACTTTAACAAATATATATGGGCAAAGTATAAAAGTTCTAAAGCTAGTTGGGGTCCAACTTTTCTAGGATCCTTATAGCAGATTATGAAAGAAGTCTAAGTATACCCCACCGATTCTAACATAGGTGAATATATCTATGTATAAAAGGGGTGACTTTAACATATGCATGTGTATGGCCAAAATATAAGAGGAGTCCAAATATAACCTCCCTATCGACTATATCATTAAGGGGTATATCTCTGTGTCAAAAGGTGACTCTAGCACCCACAGTTGTGTATTGCCATAAATATATAAATAGACACTTAGATAGGAAGGGTCCTACTATTATGAGATCATTATTTATATAGCAAATTACCGGATGAGTCATAGTTCTTCCAGCATCTATGTCAAAGGGGTGACTTTATCATACGCATGTGTGTGGCCAATATTTAAAAAATCTTATATCTATAAGGGATCTACTATTATGGGATCCTTATTCATATAGCAGATTATGAGAGGAATCCAAGTGTACCCCCCTCCTACTATGGCCCCCCTCCTACTATGGAGGGGGTACATCTATGTATCAAATGGGTGACTTTAATACTCGCATATTTGTGGCCAAAATATAAATAGTATCATAGCTATGAGGAGTCCCACTATTATAGGATCCTTATTCATATAGCAAATTATAAAATGATTCCAAGTGTTACCCCATTCTACATCACGGGGAGGTATAACTATGTGTTAAAACTGTGACTTTAATACCCGTATATCTATATAACAAGGAACGGGGGTTTTGTGCTGACTAGGACAATATGGAACACTGACTGGGACAAAAACACATGATGACTAGACAAAACCGTGCTCTCTCTCTCTCCATCTCTCTCTCTCTTCACTACCCAACCTCTCTCCACCTTTATATATCCGACCGTTGAATCATCAAGACAGGAAAGATCTATCCGTCCGTTACGTGCAATTCCATCTTATCTAATTTGGAGTGGTTAAATCTGCCATAGTATTCCAAATCCCCCTCATTAGGTACCATTAAATCCCTTAAATTGGGCAATAACAATACCAGATTCCCTCTTACCACCTCTTTCTTTCTTTCCTTATGTGAAACCCACCATAGCTGTACCGATTCCCTCTTACCCGACTCCCCCTTTACCCAAGTCCCGATCCCTTCACGTTTTCCCCCTCTCACGTATCTCTCTCTTTTCTTACCTCCCTCTCAATCCCAGTTGTTCAAAAAGTCAAAGATCCCAATATAAATGTCCATTTAGAAACCCATCTCCAGATTTCCCTCTCTCACGTTACTCCATCCAATACTCCCGAAATCCATCTCCATATTTCCTCTTGGCTTCCATAGTGGTTTCCCTTTCTTTCTATAACCCTATCTTTATATCTCCCATAGTCTGGCCCTATGATCACTGCCATCTTCCTATGAGAAGAGCAGCATTTTTGATACTCATCAATAGGTCTCTACAGCTTATGCCAAAACCTATGAGAAGAGTAGCTCTTTTGATAGCTACAGAGAATTCTCAATTCTACAAGCTGGAGTTGATAATAAGAGAAAAATCTAAATAGGGCTTCCGAGATTTTGTACGACCCCATCTAATTAATATGAGCAGAAAGTCAAGTTTGTAGGAGTTGTTAGTACTCTTGTAATTGTTGAGTAGCTAGAATTTTTTTTTATCCATTAAACTGATGGCATGAAATCCACTGAAGCATGCTCTTTCTCTCCTCTCACAGACTTCTCCTTACTATTTTGGTGTTGATAATTTATTTCTGACTATTTTATGCAAGTTCTATAGGGAAGGGGTACAACAATAATTGAATCCACCCCATTTGGGACGAAAACTTGACGGAATTTATTTTCGTTGGGTCAAATATTTCAAACCAAAAGTTTTTTATTGGAATATCTTCTTTATTCGGTGCATCGCTCGAGGTTGAGGATGAGAGAGAGAGAGAGAGAGAGAGAGATTGTCGACCCCAAGCTATGTTTTGGGCCTTTCATGGTCATTCCATTCTCTCCTTATGGGTGGGTTTCAGTTGAATGGGGTCGAGTGGAAGATTTGAAGAGAGGTGAGTTGATTTATATGAGCGCCCATGGGCTCGATCGCTCTTGATCCATTTGACCAGGTTGGTGCATAGGGTCTGGTGGTTACCTGAATTTGGTTGGTAGGTATATTTTTATCTCTCTCTCTCTCTCTCACTCTCTCTCTCTCTCTCTCTCTCTCTCTCTCTCTCTCTCTCTCTTTCTCTCTCTCTTTTCCATGCCACCTCACCCCGACCACTGGAGTCGTGCTCAATATCAAGGTTTTTTTTTGTTATTGTTTGCTCGATGGAAGCAAAAGGTGGTACCTTGAGAGATTAGGAGTGTCATAACGTGCAATCTTCTATATAACATGGCACGTCGGTTTTGTGCTGACTAGACAAAATAGAACCAAAAGCTGACTAGGACAAGCTTACTATACAAAAAAATTCTGACTAGACCAAAATATTCAAGCATCCCCCTTACCCCTTCCTCCTCATCTCATCAAAGGAAAGCTGTCATCACAGCATTTCCTTTTTTTATCACAATTTCAAAAGAAAAGTGTCATCACAGGAAAGCTCTTGATTTCAAAAGTTTCACCATATAATCCTGATTTCTAAAGGAAAACCTCATTCAGAGCAAAAAAAAAAACCTTATCAGAGGAAAGACGTCATCGCAGTGATCCTGATTTTTTTAATAAAAAAATTTCCCTCCCACCTCTCAATCTCTCCCTCCTTCATGATCTCCTTCTCCCAAGTCCCCAACCCGACACAAAATTAGCGAGTCTGGGTCAAATGGGTTCGGGTCGTAAACGGGTCGACACGACTAACGCGTTTAGTAAACGGGTCGGGTCCGGTTTTTGTCTCCAATCTGTTTAAGACCCGTTTAAAAATCAATGGGTTGGGTTTACCCAGCATCTGATTACAGTCTGCGATGGGTTCAACGGATGGCTGTGATCAGAACACCCATGATAGTGAGTTGCAACGAAAAAAAAAAGAATAAATATTTAAACGGGTCTTACCGAGTCTTAGCGGTTGTCGGTTCATCGGGGAGGGCCGGTGTTGTCGCCGAAAGTTTTTTGTTGCCGAAGGTGGTCAGGTACGTTGTCGCCGAATACGACGTTGTGGGTGGGGGTGGTGATGCCCGAGGGGTGTCCTGCCGCCAAAGGTGGCTCGCTTTTTTACCAACAGTTGTGTTGCCATAGAAGGCGGCCCGCTGTAGTGCCGATATGCACGGGCATGCACTAGTGTGTCAACAAAATATAAAGAGTCCAATAGTTATGAGGGGTCCCACTATTATACGATTCGTATTTATATAGTAGATGATTAGAGAAGTTAAAATATCCCCCACTAGATCATGGCGGGGTACATCTATATATCAAAGGGGTGACTTTAATATCTGTATGTATATGGCCTAAATATAATGTCTTATTACTATGAGGGGTCCCACTTTTGTGAGATCCTTATTCATATTGTAAATTATATGCTTATTAATAATGTACCCCCCTGACTATATAATATAGCGTATATCTATGTATCCAAGGGGTGACTCTAACACCCGTATGTGTGTGGTAAAAATATAAAGAGTCACATAGCTAGGAAAAGTCACACTATTATGGGATCCTTATTCAAATAGCAGATTATAAGAGAAGTTTAAGTGTACCCCCCCCCTCCCTGACTATATCATAGAGGGTAGATCTATAAGTTAAAAGAGTGACTTTAACAATCATATGTGTGTAAAAAAATATAAAAAGTCTCATAGCTAGTAGGGTCCCACTATTGTGGGATCCTAATTCATAAAGCAAATTATAAGAGGAATCCAAGTGAACTCCCCTCGATAACTACATCATGGGGGTACATCTATACATCAAAGGGATCACTTTAACAACAATAGTTATACGGAAAATATATAAAAAGTCTCATATCTAGGAAGGATTTCACTATTGTGAGATCCTTATATATATAGAAGATTATAAAAGTAGTCCAAATATATACCTTTCCGGCTAAATCATGAGAGTGTACATCTATATATCAAAGGGGTGACTTTAACTCCAGCATGCATATGGCTAAAATATTAAGAGTTACATATCTATATGGGGTCCCACTATTATAGAATGCATATTCATTTAGCAGATTATGAGAGGAGTCCAAGTGTACCCCCTGACTACATCATAGAGGGGTACATCTATCTGCCAAAGGAGTGACTTTAATACCCATAAGTGTATGGCTAAAATATAAAGAGTTACTTAGTTAGGACATGTCCCACTATTATGGGATCCTTATTCATATAGTAGATTATAAGAGGAGTCTAAGTATATCCCCTCTAATTTTATTATGGGGGGTATATCTAGGTGTCAAAGGGGTGAGTTTAACAACTGTATGTGTCTGGCCAAAATATAAAGAGTCTTATAGCTAGGAGTGGGTCCAATAGTATCGGATCCTTATTGATATAGTAGATTATGAAAGGATTCTAAGTATACTCCCCATCTCAACTAAATCATGAGGGGTACATCTATGTGTTAAATATGTTACTTTAATACCCGTATGTGTGTAGCCCAAATATAAAGAGTCTTATGGAAAATAGAGGTCCTACTATTATGGAATCCTTATTCATATAGCAGATTATAAGATGAATCCAAGTGTACCCTCCCAGACTACATGATTAGCGGGTAAATCTATATGTCAAAAGGGTGACTTTAACACTCGCATATGTGTAGCCAATATATAGAAAGTCCTTTATCTAGTAGGGTTCCTACTATAGTAGGATCCTTATTCATATAGAATATTATAAAAGAAGTCCAAGTGTAACCTCTCTTCTCTGACTATATCATTGGGGGTATATCAATGTATCAAATGTGTTACTTTTATACCTATATTTGTGTAGCAAAAATATAATAGTCCCAAGCTATAAGGGGTCGTACTATTGTGGGATCCTTATTTATGTAGCAGATTATAAGAGGAGTCCAAGTATCCCCCCCCCCCCCCTTCGACTATATCATTGGGTAAATTATAAGAGAAATCCAAGTGTGCCCCCTACCCTGACAATATTAAGTAGGGTACATCAATGTGTTAAAGAGGTGACTCTAATACCCTCATGTGTATGGCCAAATTATAAAAAGTCTCATACTAGAAGAGGTCCTAATATTTTGGGATCCTTATTCAAATTATAAATTATAAGAGTAGTCTAAGTGTACTTCCTTCCCCCGACAATATTATGGGGGTTACATATATGTGTCAAAGAGATGACTTTAATACCAGCATGTATGTACCAAAATATTAAGAGACTCAGACCTAGGAGGGGTCCCATGATTGTGGGATCCTTATTCATATAGCAGGTTATAAGAGGAGTCAAAGTATACCTCTCTCCTATTAAATCATGGAGGGGGTACATGTATGTGTCAAATGGATGACTTTAATACCCACATATTTATGGCCAAAATATAAAGAATCCTATAACTATAAGGGATCCTACTATTGTGGGATCCATACTCATCAAGATGATTATTAGAGGAGTCTAAGTGTACCTCTAAACCCTCGACTACATCATAGTGGGTATATCTATGTGTCAAATGGTTTACTTTAACAATGACATATATGTGGGCAAAATATAAAAAGTCTGAAAGCTAAGAGGTTTCCAACTATTCTGGGATCCCTGTAGCAGATTATGAAAGAAGTTCAAGTGTATCCCACCCACTCTATTATAGATGAATATATCTATGTGTAAAAGGGGTGACTTTAAAACCCACATATGTATGGCCAAAATATAAGACGACTCCAAGTATATCCCCTATCGACTACATCATTGAGGTTTATATCTCTGTGTCAAAAGGTGACTCTAACAGCCGCATATGTATGGCTAGAAAAATATAAAGGGTCACTTAGCTAGGAAGGGTCCTACTATTATAGAATTATTATTAATATAGCAGATTATAAGACAAGTCCAAGCTTCCTCCCTCGACTATATCATGGGGGATATATCTCTATGTCAAATGGTGACTTTAACACTCGTATATGTATGACCAAAATATAAAGAGTCCTAAATCTAGGAGGGGTCTTACTTTTACTTTATCCTTATTTATGTAGCATCATATGAGAAGGGTCCAAGTTTACCCTATTGGAGCCAGTGTGTCCTTAGTATGGATTTTCTATATTAGCATTACTGAATAGTAGCTCTAGTTAATAAATAACTAAAATGGTATATGTAAACTATATATAATAAGAACTCTAGGGATCATAGTAGGTCACTAAGGTGTATGGTGGATCCATGCTTGGAAGACCCAGTGGACCAGTCATGTGTAGACCTAGACTCAGTTTATAGCTTTGGTGATACTGGTCACTTCATTAGGAATAAGCTGTTGACAGGTAGAGGGATGCGGTAAAGTTTCCACCACGGGGATGTTGAATCTCCACTCACCTGACCAAGCATGATAATCGTGTTAAACCGGAACTAGGATAATGCACGGACCAGTAAGTCAGACACTGGTGCATTAACTATCTTATCACTTTAGATAGTTTTTCCTTAACCCTGAGGAACCATGTCTACTAAGCCAATCAATTGTGTGGTGCTTTGATATGCCAACATATACGGACCTACCATAGTCCAATACCATGGTACGTTAAAATAATAATAGTTTGGTTTCTAGGCATAGCACCGAAGTGTGTGGTATTATGGTTGACAAGTCATCGAATCAAGTCAAATGATCGATCGGGTCTGAAGGTGCTCCCCACCTCTCGAGTCGAGTCATGGCACTAGCATTGGAGAAACTAATGATTACCAAGTTAAAGTAAAGAACAAGGGTTACAAGAGAGTAATATAAGTTTGGGATTACTAGAGTATAGCCCGTAGGACATACTAGGTTAAGTCGCGGGTTAATAGGATTCGGACTGATTGAGGAAACTCTTGGTGTGCTACTAGGATAGTCATGCAGGAATCTAATTAGAGCTAGAGATCCTAAGCCCTGAAGGTTTCACCTTGTTGTCGCGTATAGGAATTATAAACTCTAACTAGTAAGGTTTGCTAGATACGAAGTAACGTGATGGAGCGCATTCCTAAATACCGAAAGTTTATTCATATGTCTGTATAAGCCATAGAGGTATTTTCATCAATATCTATTTATAGTCGTACACATATAGAATATGGATCTCATATGAACGGGAATAATTCCAGGAGTCCATAGGTGAAATCAATTTGCAATTTCATCGAGTAAAACTCTCTTTCTTAGCCATACAGTGAACTAGCCTTATTACGGGAGTCGACTCCTTGTTCCTAGGGATGGCGGCCATGTGTATAGGGATAAGGCATATAGAATTTTGTGCTTTCCACTCTCTCCATTAGATATGTATGGCCGGCTATAACTCTTAGGGGTTTGACTTGGTCAAACCCTAAAGGTGGTTGGTCCAATATAAGGAAGAATATAGAGGAGGCAGGCCCTATGGGTCTCCTCTCCCAAACCCTAGCCACCCCTCTCACCCTCTCCCACTCTCATGTGGTTTCGACCATGAAAGAAGAGAAAGAAAAAGGAGAAAGAAAGAGAAGAAAGGAAATAAAAGAAGAAGAGAAGAGAAGAGAAAAGAAAGGATCCTCCGACGTAGGGCTACTCTGCCTTCTTCGTTGCAAGCCGGCCGATGGTGGGCTCATTAGCTTTATACCTAGTGATGAGATATCATAAATTTCTCCCTTCGCGAAAGACTTGGTGCCATCCGACAGTCTCTCTTATTTCTCGATGTGGAGGTCATCTTCTCCGACGATTCATTAAGAGGTGACATTGACAATTTCTGCTGCCCAGATTTTGGCAGACATACAGTCAGTCCAGGAATTGTTCTTGGAGCTACAAAACTTGGATCGAGATGATTCTACTTTGAGGAGTTCCATATCGACGAAAAAATTTAGAGCAACAGAGCTGTAGTGAAAAACTGACGATGATTTTACTAAACAATTTTCTGTAAGACGTCATCAGAGTTTGTTCTCTTTGAGTAAATGATCCGATCAAGGTATAATCTATCGAACCCCTCCTAGTAGAAATTCATTCTAGTTAGTCTTTATAAATCTTGCATAGGTCTTAGATCATAAATTAACTTTAGGGGTTCGTACTTTTCCGTGTGTATATAGATTAATTTGTTATAAATCTAAACGGGAACATATACTATTAATTCATACATCTTTTGACGCTTGCTTCCATTGTGGTGATCCCTGATTTCTATTAATTGGTATCAGAGTCATAGATTTAGCATGTGTTTCTGGATGTTAGATCTAGTACGTACGCACACGTAAAGCTATTGATCTCATTAAGGGATATTAATATGGATTAATATATATTATTCTCTATGTTATCTGCTTGGTGATTGTCTCTATGATTTGTGGTGCTTATCTTTGTGATTGCTATGCATCGATGATCTTGGTTTTGAGACACTTGTAATAGGTATGTGATGGAGGTTAAACATCATATGGGTTTCCAAGCCTATATTTATAGGGTTGTTTTTCTCTTTTCTTTCTCCTAGGAAATATATATGTACGACCGATGCAATTGCACGGATCCTACTAGATTTTATATTTATAGGATAAAGATGAATTAGGAAACTGCGATGAATCGAGATGTTATCCATTCAAGAGGAGGACAAATAGAACCATGGCGGATGAAGAAACACAATAAGGACCGGATCCCTCTCGAGGCGAACAGGTCAAGGCTTGCATAGATAACAAGGCACAGGGGTCGGACCCCGGGCTCACTGCTATAATGATAAAATTTACTTAGACTAGGCACGGGGATCGGACCCCGAGCTTGCTTAGTAGTATAATTTTTTATAGCATATTGTAACTAATTAACTTAGTTTATCCCCGAATAAGATCAGAGATTTGTGTCTCTAGATTTAGCTTAGGAGATTATCTCTAGATCAAGCTTAGGGTTAATAAATCTTTTTGGGATTATCGGTGCCTCTATACATTTCAAACACGTGTGAATCTGATGGCTATTTAAAAGAAAATATGGTAACAACCCTCGTGGTATTTTAGGTAGCTGAGTATTGTGTATTGAGGATAGACGCAATGTTGGATTTGTTAAAAGATGACTAATGATCCCATAGAGAGATGATAACCCTAGTGGGATGCCCTTTCCCCATATGGTCTTAGCGACCAAGTTAGGTTAGGATTTCACTTGTGATACCCGTTCTTAGTTGACGTTTGATAGTAGTAAGAACTTATTATGATTCGGTTATATAGCCAGTAGGTTGAGGCCTGACAGAAGCTCTCGGATGTTCTTAATTGGACAGCATCGAAACCTATAATGACTTTAATACCTGCATATGTGTGGCCAAAATATAAAAAGTCTTATTGTTAGAAAGGGTCCCACTTTTATAGGATCTTTATTTATGTAGCAAATTATAAGAAGGTTACGAATGTACCCCCCCTCCCCCGACTATATCATTGAGGTATATTAATTTGTCCAAATAGTGAGTTTAACTCCAGTATGCATATAACAAAAATATAAAGAGTATCATAGTTAGAAGAGTTTCCCCTATTATGGGATCCATATTCACGTAGAAGATTAGAAGACAAATCTACGTGTACACCCCCCCCCCCCCCTCCGTGCCTATATAATAGGGGGTAGATCTATAAATTAAAAGGGTGACTTTAACAACCACATGTGTATGACTAAAATATAAAGAATCTCATAACAAGTAAGGGTCCCACTATTGTGGGATCCTTATTCTTAAAGAAGATTATGAAAGGTGTACAAATATACCCCCTTCCCCTGACTATATCAAAGAGGGTACATCTATGTGTCAAAGGGGTGGCTTTAATACCCGTATTTGTGTAGCTAAAATATAAAGAGACATAAGCTATGAATGGTCCCAATATTGTGTGATCCTTATTCATATAGCAAATTATGAGAGGAGTCCAAGAGAACCCCCCTCTTCCCGACTAAATCAAGGGGTATATCTCTATATCATAGGGGTAACTTTAATACATGTATGTATGTGGCCAAAATATAAAGAATCTCATAGCTAATAGTTGTCCCATTATTATAAGATCCTTATTCATATAAAAGATTATAAGAGGAGTCCAAGTGTACCCCCCTAACTAAATCATGGGGGATATATCTATATATTAAATGAGTGACTTTAACATCCTCATATATATGGCTAATATATAAAAAGTCCCATAGCTAGATTAGATCCCACTATAGTTGGATCCTTATTCATATAGAAGATTAAGAAAGGAGTCCAAGTTGACCCCTCTCCGACTATATCATGGGGGATACATCTATGTGTTAAATGATTGACTTTAATACTCACTTGATTTGGTAAAATTTAAAAAATCCCATAATTCGGAGGGGTCCCACTATTATAGGATCCTCATTCATAAAGAAGATTATGAAAGGAGTCCAAGTATATGCCCCCCTCTCTAACTACATCAGGGGGGTACATCTATTTATCAAATGGGTGACTTTAATACCGGTATGTGTGTAACAAAAATATAAAGAGTCTCAAAGCTAGAAAGGGTTTCATTATTATAAGATTATTATTCATATAGCAGATTATTAGAGAAGTCTAAGTATACCACTCGTACCCCGATTACATCATATGAGGGTACATCTACGTATCAAATAATAACTCTAGTACCTGCATGTGTGGCCAAATTATAAAGAGTCCCATAGCTAGGAGTGGTCCCACTATTATGGGATCATTATTCAAATTGTATATTATGAAAAGAGTCCAAGTATAACACCCCCCCCCCCCCCCCGACTATATCATGGGGGGTACATATATATCAAAAGAATGGCTTTAACACCCGTATTTATATAACCAAAATATAAAGAGTCCTAGACCTAAGAGAGGCCAAACTATTATATGATCCTAATTCATATAGCAGAATAGGAAACGAGGTCAAGTGTACCCCCTCCTACTATATCATGGAGAGGGTACATCTATGTTTCGAATGGGTGACTTTAACACCCGTATATTTATGGTCAATATATAAAAGTCCCATAGCTATGAAGGATCCTATTATTTTGGGATCCTTATTCATATAGCAGATTATGATAGAGTCATAGTATACCCAGTACTACATCATTGGGGGGTATATCTATATGTCAAAGGGATGACTTTAACACCCGCATATATGTCACCAAAATAGAAAAAGTCCAATAGATATTAGGGGTCATACTATTTAGGATCTTTATTAATGTAGCAGATTATTAGAGGAGTTCAAATATCCCCCACCCACTAGAACATGGGGGTACATCTATGTATCAAAAAAGTAACTTTAACACTTACATGTGTATGGCCAAAAAATAAAAAATCTCATTGCTAAGAAGGGTCCTACTTATGTAAAATCCTTATTTATATAGAAAATAATAAGGATTACTAATATACCTCCCTAATTATATCATGGGGGGTATATCTATAAATCCAAAAAGTGACTTTAACACCCATATGTGTATGCCAAAAATACAAAGAGTCCTATAGCTAAGAGAGGTCCTACTATTATGGGATCCTTATTCATGTAACATATTATAAGATAAGTCTAAGTGTACCCCTCCGCCCCCCAGACTACATTATAGGGGATAGATCTATAAGTTAAAAGAATGACTTTAACTACCGTATATATATGGCTAAAATATAAAGTCTCATGGCTAGTAAGGTCCCACTATTATACGATCCTTATTCATGAAGCATATTATAAAAGGAGTCAAAATATACCCCCCCTGACTACATCATGGGGGTACATCTATATTTCAAAGGGTGACTTTAACACCTGAATATATATGACCAAAATATATAAAGTCTCATAGCTAGGAGGGGTCTCACTATTGTGGGATCATTATTCATGCAGCATATTATGGTAGTAGTCCAAATATACCCCACCTCTGATTAAATAATAAGAGGGTATATCGATGTGTCAATGGGATGACTTCAACACTCGCATGTATGTGGTAAAAATATAAAGAGTCACATAGCATCCCACTATTATAAGGTGTCTATTAATGTTGTAGATTATAAGAGGATTCTAAATATACCCCCATGACTATATTATAGAGAAGGTACATCTATGTTTAAGGGGGTAACGTTAACACACACAAGTATGTGGCCAAAATATAAATAATCACTTGGCTAGGATAGGTCCCACTATTATAGGATCTTTATTCATGTAACATAATATGAGATGAATCCAAGTATACCAACCCCCAACTATATTATGGGGGGTATATCTAATTGTAAAAGGGGTGACTTTAACACTTGTATATGTCTGGTCAAAATATAAAATGGCTCATAGCCATGAAAGGTCCTAATAATAAAGGATCCATATTGATATAACAGATTATGAAAGTTGTCCAAGTATAAACCTCCCCTCCCGACAAAATTACGGGGGTGGTATATCTTTGTGTCAAAGAAGTAACTTTTACACCCGTATATGTGTAGTCAAAATATAGAGTCCTACAACTAATAGGGGTCCTATTATTATAGTATCCTTATCATATAGCAGATTATGAGAGAAGTCCAAGTGTACCCCCCCCCCTCGACTACGTCATTGGGAGGTGTATTTATATATCAAAAGGGTGACTTTACCACCCATATATGTGTGGCCAATATATAGAGTCTTATAGCTAGAAGGGTTCCCACTATTGTATGTGACCAAAATATGGAGTCCAATAACTATGAGGGTTCCTACCATTGTAGGATCCTTATTCATATATCAAATGGGTAACTTTAACACCCGTATATATGGGCTAAAATATAAAGAGTCTCGTAGCTAGGAGGGTGCCACTATTATTGGATCCTTATTCATATAGCAGTTTATAAAAGGATTCTAAGTATATACTTTCCCTGACTATATCTTGTTACGTTATATCTATGTATCGAAGGGGTAATACTAATACCCGCATATGTATGGCCAAAATATAAAAATTCTTATAGCTATGAGGGTCCTACTATCGTAAGATCCTTATTGAGGTAGCAGATTAAGAGACGTGTCCAAGTAATACCCCCTCCCCACCGACTCTATTATCTGGGCGTATATCTTTATTTCAAAGGGGTGACTTTAACACCCGTATAAGTATGGCAAAAATATAAAAAGTCTTATAACTTGGAGGGGTCCCATTATTTTGGAATTCTAATTCATGTATTATATTATAATAAAAATTTAAACATACCCCGCCCGAGTATATCATAGAGGATATACATATGTGTCAAATGGGTGAATTTAACACCCGCATGTATGTGGCCAAAATATAAAGAGTCTTATAGCTAGAAGGGGTCTCACTATTATAGGATCCTTATTTATATTACAGATTATGAGAGTAGTCCAAGTGTACCCCCTCTCCCGATTATATCATGGGGGGTACCTCTATATATCAAATGGTGACTTTAACACCCGCATATATATAACCAAATCATAAAACCCCAATACTAGAAGGGATCCTACTTTTGTGCAATCCTTATTCATATAGCATAATATAAGTTAACTCCAACTATAACCCACCCCCTACCCCTGACTACATCACGAGGGGTACATCTATATGTTCAAATTATAACTTTAACACCCGTATATCTGTTGTCAAAATATAAAGAGTTTCATAGCTAGGAGTGGTCCTACTATTATGGGATCCTTATTTATATAGCATTTTATGAAAAAAAGTCCAAGTGAACCCCCCCTCGACTATATCATGGGTGGATTTATTTATAGATCAAAGGGGTGACTTTAACACTCGTATATATGTCATGAAAATATAAAGAGTCTAATAGATATAAGGGTCTCACTATTATGAGATCCATATGCATGTAGTAGATTATTAGAAGAATTCAAATTTCCTTCCTATTAGATCATTGTGGCATATATTTATGTATCAAAAGGGTTACTTTTAACACCTGCATGTGTGTGTCCAAAATATAAAGTCCTATTACTATGAGGGGTCCAAATTTTTTGAGATCCTTATTTATATAGCAAATTATAAGAGGATTACTAGTATACCCTCCCCATACACACTATCCCAACTATATCATTAGGGGTACATCTATGTATCCAAGTAGTGACTTTAACACCTATATATGTATGGCAAAAATATAAAGTATATTATAACTAGGAAAGGTCCCACTATTATTTGATTCTTATTTATATAGTAAATTATAAGAAAAGTCTAAATGCACCCCCCGACTACATTATAGGGGGTAAATCTATACATTAAAAGGGTGACTTTAACAACTGTATATGTATGGCTAAAATATAAAGAGTCTCTTAGCTAGTAGAGATCCTACTATTATGGGATCCTTATTCTTATAGCAAATTATAAGTGGAGTCCAATAGTACCCCCTCCCCTCCGTCTACATTATGGAGGTAAATCTATATGTCAATAGGATGACTTTAGCATCTGTATGTATGTGGACAAAATACAAAGAGTCTCATAGCAAGGAGGGGTCTCAATAGTGTAGGATCCTTATTCATATAGCAAATTATAAGAGGAGTACAAGAGAACCCCCTCCTTCCCGACTAAATCATGGGGGTACAATTCTATATCAAAGGAGTAACTTTAACATCTGTATCTGTGTGGCCAAAATATAAAGTCTTAAAGCTAATATCCCCATTATTGTGGTATCCTTTTTCATAAAGTACAATATAAGAGGAGTCCAGATTTATCCCCTCTCCTAACTAAGTCATGAGGGGTATATCTATGTGTCAAAGGGGTGACTTTAACACTATTATGTGTTTTACCAATATATAAAGAGTCACATAGCTTGGTGGGATCCTACTATAGAGGGATCCTAATTCATATAGTAGATTATAAGAGGTATACAAGTTGGTCCCTCTGCGAGTATATCATAGGGGGTACATCTATGTATCAAAGGGGTGACTTTAATACCCGTATGTGTGTAGGTAAAGTATAAATAGTACCATAGCTATGAGGGGTCCCACTATTATGGGATCCTTATTCATAAAAAAAATTATAAGAAGAGTCCAAGTGTACCCCCCCACTATATCATGGGGGGTACATCAATTTATCTAAAGGGTAACTTTAACACCCGTATATGTGTAACCAAAATATAAAGAGTCTCTATACTATATGAGGTCCCACTATTATTAGATCCTTATTTATATAGCATATTATTAGAAAATTCCAAGTGTACCCCCCACACCCTAACTATTTTATAGGGGGTACATCAATGTGTCAAAGGGGTGACTCTAGTACCAGCATGTGTGACAAAATTATAAATAGTCATATAGCAATAAGTTTTCCCACAATTGTGGGATCATTATTAAAATTATAGATTATGAAAGTAGTCTAAGTATACACCCTATTATATCATTGGTGGTACATATATGTGTTAAATGGATTACTTTAATCCCCACATATATGTGTCCAAAATATAAAAAGTCTTAGACCTAGGAGGGGTCCTACTATTATGTGATCTTTATTCATATAGCAGATGATGAAAGGAGTCAAACTGTACCTCCCTCCTACTACATTATGAAGGGGGTATATATGTGTCAAATCAGTGACTTTAACACCCGTATATTTATGGCCAAAATATAAAGAGTCCCACAGCTATAAGGGTTCCCATTATTATAGGATCATTATTCATATAGCAGATTTTGGGAGGAGTCTAAGTATACCCCAACTATATAATAGGGGGTACATCTAAGTATCAAAGGGGTGACTTTAACACTGCATACCTATGGCCAAAATATAAAAAGTTAAAAGTTATGAGGTCCCACTATTGCGGGATCCTTATTTATATAGTTGATTATTAAAAAAGTTCAAATATTTCCCCACTAGATTATGGGGGTACATCTATGTATCAAATGAGTAACTTTAATACCCAAATATGTGTGACCAATAAATAAAAAGTCTAATTGCTAGGAGGGGTCCAACTTTTATTAAATCCTTATTCATATAGCAAATTATGAGAGGATTATTAGTGTACCCCAACCCCCAACTATATCATAGAGGGTATATCTATGTTTCCAAGAGATAAATTTAGCATCCGTATGTGTGTAATAAAAATATAAAGAGTTCTATTGCTAGGAGAGGTCCCTATATTATAGGATCTTTATTCACATAGCAGATTATGTGAGAAGCCTAAGTATACCTACCTACTCCCTTGACTTTATCTTAGCGGATAGATCTATAAGTCAAAAGGGTGACTTTAACAACTGCATATGTGTGGCAAAAATATAAAGAGTCTCATAGATAGTAGGGTACCACTATTATAGGATCCTTATTCATGAAGTAGATTATGAGAGTATAACTGTCCCCCCATCCCCCCGACTATATCATATATAGGGGTGGCAATAGGTCATGTCCAAAACCCCTAGACCCGGACCTGACCCGTTTAACTAATCGTGTCTAGATCCTAAACCTGTACCCAACCTGCTTATAAACGGGTAGACCCGATAAGACCCGTTTACCACACAGGTCTATTCAGTTAACCCAATCCGACCCAATCCGACCCGACCCAACCTGACCCAATAGACCCGCTGATACTATATATTACGATATTAGATTACGGGTAGACCCGACCCAACCCAATACGACCCATTGAATTTTAAATATGTCTATTGTATCTAGATCCTAAACCCGGACCATACCTGTTTATTAAACGGGTCTATCGTGTCGACCCATTTACGACCCGAACCCGTTTAACCCTGACCCAGACCTGCTAACTTTGTGTTTTATCAAGTCGGGTCTGCCGTGTCGGGTCCAAAATTATCAGACCTAATCATAGGGTATTTCTATGTATCAAAGGGGAGACATTAACACCCGTATTTATGTGGCAAATATATAAAAAGTCACATAGCTATAAGGGGTCTTACTATTGTAGGATCCTTATTCACGTAGTAGATTAACAGAGTAGTACAAATATATCCCACCTCCGACTAAATCATGTGATGGTATATTTATGTGTCAATAGAGTGGTTTTAACACCCACATCAAAAATATAAAGAGTCGCATAGCTATGAAGAGTCCCACTATATTATGGGATGCATATTCATATAGTAGATTATAGGAGAAGTCCAAGTATACCCCTCCCCCTCGGCTATATTATTGAGAGGGTACATCTATGTGCCAAAGGGGTGACTTTAGCATATATATATGTGTTACCAAAATATAAAGAGTCACTTGGCTAGGACAAGTCCCACTATTATGGGATCCTTATTCATGTAGCAGATTTTTAGAGGAGTTTAGGGTACCCCCCCATTATAATATCGGGGTATATTTATATGTCAAAGAGATGACTTTAACACACCATGTAGCTGCCGAAAATATAAAGAGGCCTATAGCTAGGAGGGGTCTTAATAGTATGGGATCCTTATTGATACAGCAGATTATGAGAGGAGTTCAAGTATACCCCTGCCCCATCCTAACAAAATCATAGGGAGTATATTTATATATCAAAAGGGTAACTTTATCACCTGTATATGTGGCCAAAATATAAAGAGTCCCATAACTAATAGAGGTCCTATTATTATGGGATCCTTATTCATATAGCAGATTATGAAATGAGTCCAAGCATTCCTCCTCGACTTTATCATTGGAGGGGTATATCTATGTATCTAAGGGGTGACTATAACATTCCCATATGTATGGCCAATATATAAAGAGTCCTTTAGCTAGGAGGGTTCCAACTATTATGTATGGCTAAAACATAAAGTCCTATAGCAAAAGGGTCCATACTATTATGGGGTCCTTATTTATATAACAGATTATAAGAGGAGTCCAAATGTGTCCCTCTCCTGATTATATCATGGGGGTGTATATCTATGTATCAAATGGGTAACTTTAATATCCTGATGCCTGAGCTAAAATATAAAGAGTCTTATAGCCATGAGGGGTCTCACTATTATGGGATCCATATTCATATAACAGATTATGAAAGGATTCTAAATATACCCCTCCCCTAACTACATCTTATGGGGGTATATCTAAATATCAAAGAGTAACATTAACACCTGCATGTGTATGGCCAAAATTTAAAAATTCTCATAGCTAAGGGGTCCTACTATTGTGGGATACTTATTTATAAAGCAGATTAAAAGATTTGTCCAAGTAATATATCCCCCACCCGACTATATTATTGGGGGTACATCTATATGTCAAAGGGGTAACTTTAACAACCGTATATATGTGGCCAAAATATTAAGAATCCCATATTTAGAACGGGTTTCACTATTTAAGGATCCGTATTCAGGAAGCATATTATGATAGGTATTCAAATATACCTCCCCTCTCCTGACTACGTCAAGGGGTATATCTATATATCAAAGGGGTAAATTTAACACCCTTATATGTATGGCCAAAATATACAGAGTCTAATGGCTAGAAGCAATCCCACTATTATGAGATCTTTATTCAGGTAGCAGATTATAAGAATAGCCCAAGTGTAACCCTTCCTTCCTTGTCTACATTATGGGGGTACTTTTATGTGCCAAATTAGTGACTATAACAACCACATCTATATAGCCAAAACATAAAGTCTCAAAGCTAGAAGAAATCTGACTATTGCAAAATCCTTATTTATATAGCATAATATGAGAGAAATCCAAGTGTACGCTCCTTGCCCCTCCTGACTACAACTTAGGGGCTATATCTATATGTCAAAATTATAACTTTAACAATCGCATATGTGTGGCCAAAATATAAGGAGTTACATAGCTTGGAGTAGTTCCACTATTATGGGATCCTTATTTATATAGCAGTTTATGAAAGTAGTCTAAGTGTATACCCCCTTCCCCCCCTCCCAACTAAATCTTGGGGGGGGTATATATATGCCAAAGAGGTGACTTTTAACATATATGTGTGTGCCAAAAATATAAAGTGTGACGACCAAGATCCAATAGGCCAATAGCCAAGAGCCAAGACTCCTGAGGCGGGAATGCCAAGATGGATGAGGTGAGGTAAGGTGAGGTGAGGTGAGGTGTACAAGGCCATGAGTTAGTCCCACATCACCTGGAGAGAAGGAGATCCTGAGCTACTTATATAATTTCCCCTCCCAAACATAGAAGACGCATTTAAAAACCGTGCGCCGCTACGGATTTCGTAAGAACTCCGTAGTTAAGCGTGCTCGGGCGAGAGTAGTACCAGGATGGGTGACCTCCCTGGGAAGTTCTCGTACGGGCACGGGCAAAGCGGACAATATCTTGTGTGTTTGGGGCGGATGTTACAAAATGGTATCAGAGCCGGTTCTTCTCGGGATGGGGGGGTCTAACCCTACACGAGGACGTGTAGCCCTAAGGGGGGTGGATTGTGACGACCAAGATCCAATAGGCCAATAGCCAAGAGCCAAGACTCCTGAGGCGGGAATGCCAAGATGGATGAGGTGAGGTAAGGTGAGGTGAGGTGAGGTGTACAAGGCCATGAGTTAGTCCCACATCACCTGGAGAGAAGGAGATCCTGAGCTACTTATATAATTTCTCCTCCCAAACATAGAAGACGCGTTTTAAAACCGTGCGCCGCTACGGATTTCGTAAGAACTCCGTAGTTAAGCGTGCTCGGGCGAGAGTAGTACCAGGATGGGTGACCTCCCTTGGAAGTTCTCGTACGGGCACGGGCAAAGCGGACAATATCTTGTGTGTTTGGGGCGGATGTTACATAAAGTCTCATATCTATGAGGGTTCCCACTATTATGGGATCTTTATTCATTTAGCAGATTTTTAGAGGAGTCCAGCTACATCATAGAGGGGTACATCTATGTATCAAAGGGGTGACTTTAACACCCATAATTATATGGCCAAAATATAGAGTCCTATGGCAAGGATGGGCCCACTATTATGGGATCCTTATGTATATAGATGATTATAAGAGGAGTCTATGTATACCCCACCCCCAACTGCATCTTGTAGGAATTCATCTATTTATCAAAGAGGTGACTTTAACACCCGCATATGTATGGCCAAAATATAAAAAATCCAATAGCTATAAGGGGTCCAATAATTATGGGATACTTATTAATGTAGCAGATTATAATATGAGTTCCAATATCCCCCCCACTAGTTCATAGGGGGTACATCTATATATAAAAAGGGGGAATTTGACACCCGTATGTGTGTGGCCTAAATATAGAAAAATCCCAAAGCTATGAGGGGTCCTACTGTTGAGCGATTCTTATTCATGTAGCAAATTATAAGAGGACTACAGGTATACCCTCCCCCCTGACTACATCATGGAGAGTACATCAATGTATCAAAGGGGTAACTTTAATATCGATATGTATGTGACCAAACTATAAAGAGTCCAATTATGAGGAAATATTTTACTATTATGGGATCCTTATTCATATATCAGATTATAAGAGAATTTTTAATATATCCCCCAAGACTACATTACAATGGGTATATCTATATATCAAAAGTCTGACTTTAACAACCATATATGTTGCTAAAATATAAAGAATCTCATAGCTAGTAGGGGTCCCAATATTATGGGATCCTTATACATGAAGTTGATTATGAGAAGAGTCTAAATGTAACCCCCCACCACCCCCCGACTATATATTGGGGTGTATATCATTCTATCAAATGGGTAACTTTAATACCCGTATTTATATGGCCAAAATATAGAAAGTCTCTTAGCTAGAAGGTGTCTCACTTTTGTAGGATCCTAATCCATATAGCATATTATAAGAGTAGTCCAAATATACCCTCGCCACCTCTAACTAAATCAGTAGGGGGTATATCTATATATTAAACGAGTGACTTTAACACCCATATATATGTGGCCAAAATATAAAGAGTCATATAACTATAAGGGGTCCCACTCTTGTGGGATGCCTATTTATATAGTAGATTATGAGATGAGTCTAGGTATACTTCCCACCCTTGGCTACAACATAGAGGGGGTATATTTATATGGCAAAGGGGTAACATTAATACCCGTTTATATGTGGCCAAAATATAAAGTGTCACTTGACAAGGACATGTCCTACTATTAAGGGACCCTTATTCATATCACAAATTATGATAGTAGTTTAAGTATACCCTCCCAACTATATCATGGGGGATACATATATATGTCAAAGGGGTGACTTTAACACCTATGTATGTATGGCCAAAATATAAAAAGGTCTATAGCTAGAAGGGGTCCCAATAATATGGGATCCTATTTTTATAGCAGATTATTAGAAGAGTTTAAATCCCCCCCCCCACTAGATCATAGGAAGCACATCTATGTATCAAAGGCATGGTTTTAACACCTACATATATGTAGTCAAAATATAAAGAATCTCATTACTAACAGGGGTCCAACATTTATGGGATCCTAATTCATATTGGAAATTATGAGTTGATTACTTATGTACCCCCCCCCCCAACCCCGACTACATCATTAGGGGTACCTTTATATATGCAAGGGGTGACTTTAGCACCCATATGTTTGTGACAAAAATATAAAGATTCACATAGTTAGGAGAGGTTTCACTATTATGGGATACTTATTCATGTAAAAGATTATGAGAGGAATCTAAGTTTACCGCTTCCCAACTATATCATGAAGGGGTACATCTTTGTATCAAATGGGTGACTTTAATACCTATATATTTATGGGTAAAATATAAAGAGTCTCATAGCTTAGAGGGGTCCCATTATTGTGGGATCCTAATTCAAAAAGAAGGTTATGAGAGGAGTCCAATTGAAACCCCCTTCTTGTCCCCGATTACATTATAGGGGGTACATCTAATTATCAAAAGGGTGACTTTAATACCCGGATATATATGGGTTAAATATAAAGACTATCATTGCTAAGAGGGGTTCCACTTTGTGGGATCCTTATTCATGTAGCAATTTATAAAAGTATTACAAGTTTACCCCCTTAATTATATTATGTGGGGTACATCTATGTATTTAAGGGGTAACTTTAATACCCATATGTATATGGTGAAAATTTAAAGAGACACATAGCTAGGAGATATCCCACTATTATAGGATCCTTATTCAAATACAAATAACGAGAGAAGTCTAAGTATACCCCCTCCTCTCACGACTATATCATAAGGGGTAGATTTATAAGTCAAAAGGGTGACTTTAACAACTGCATATATGTGTAAATAAATAAATAGTCTCATAGTTAGTAGGGTCCTACTATTGTGAGATCCTTATTCATGAAGCAGATTATGATAACATTCCAATAGAACCCGCCCCCCCACGTAATTACATCATGGGAGTACATCTATGTATTAAAGAGGTAACTTTAACACCTATATTTATATGAAAAAAAATATAAAAAGATTCATAGCTAGGAGGGGTCTTACTATTGTGGGATCCTTATTCATATAGTAGATTATGAGAATAGTCCAATTATATCCACCTCCAACTAAATAATAGGAGGGTACATCTATGTGTCAAAGGTGTGACTTTAACACCTGTATATATATGGCAAAAATATTAGGAGTCACAAAGTTATAAGGGGTCTCACTATTGTGGAATGCCTATTCATATAGAAGATTATAAGAGGAGTCCAAGTATACCTCCTCCCCCCAGCTATATCATGGAGGTGTTCATCTATATATCAAAAGGATGACTTTAATACCCACAAGTGTGTAGTTAAATTAAATATAAAAAGTCACTTGGCTAGGATAAGTCCTACTATTAATGGCTCCTTATTCATATAATAGATTTTGAGAGGAGTCTAAACGTACCCCCCTCCCTGCTGATTACATTATGGGGGTTATATCAATGTGTCAAAGGGATAACTTTGACACCCGTATGTGTCTGACAAAAATCGTAAGGGGTATGTCTATGTGTCAAATTGATAACTTTAACATGTATGTGTGTGGTCAAAATATAAAGAGTTCCATAGCTAATAGGGGTCCTACTATTATGGGATCATTATTCATATAGCAAATTATAAGATAATTCCAATTGTACCCTTCCTCATTACATATTTGAGGGGGTATATTTATGTGTCAAATGGGTGACTTTAATACCCATATATGTGTGGTAATTTTATAAGAAGTCCTTTAGCTATAAGGGTTCCCACTATAGTGGGTCTTTATTCTTGTAGAATATTATAAGATGAGTCCAAGTAACCCCCCCTCCCCAACTAAATTATTGGCGGGTATATATATGTATCAAAGGTATCACTTTTACACCTATATGTGTGTCACAAAAATATAAATCATCCAAAAGCTTGAAGAGGTCATACTATTATAGGATCCTTATTCATGTAATAGATTATAAGAGGAGTCCAAGTATATCCCTCCCGACTACATCATGAGGGTATAGCTTAAAATGAGTGACTTCAATACTAGTATATTTATGGCCAAAATTTAAAGAGTCTCATAACTATTAGGGGTCCTACTATAGTGGGATCCTTATTCATATAGCAGATTTTGAGATGAATTCAAATTTACCCCTCCTTGACTACATCATGGGGAGTATATCTATATATTAAAGGGTAACTTTAACACCCGCATATATATGGCTAAAGAGTCCTGTAGCCAGAAGGGGTCCCACTATTCTAAGATCCTTATTTATAAAAAAATATTATAAGAGGATTCTAAGTGTACCCTCTTAATTATATCATGGGGGTATATTTTTTTATCAAATGGATGAGTTTAACACCTGTATGTGTATGAACAAAATATAAAGAGTCTCATAACTAAAAGGGGTCTAATTATTATGGGATTCTTATTCATATAGAAGATTATAAGAGAAGTCCAAGTATACCCTCCCACCCTGACAACATCAAGGGGGGTACATCATGTGTCAAAGGGGTGACTCTAATACCCACATTATGCGGCCAAATGATAAAGAGTCCCATAGGTAGAAGAGGTTCTATTATTATGGGATTCTTATTCATATTGTAAATTATAAGAGTAGTCCAAGTGTATCCCCTCTCCGACTAAATCATGGGGATTTCATATATATATCAAAAGGGTGACTTCAATACCCACATATATATTCCAAAATATAAAGAGACCCAAACCTAAAAGGGTCGTGCGATTATAGGATATTTATCCATGTAGCAGATAATGTGCAGAGTCCTAGCATACCTCCTACTAAATCATAGAGGGGGTACATGTATGTGTCAAATGGGTAATTTAACATACATATGTTTGTGGCCAAAATATAACGTGTCTCATAGCTATGAGGGGTCCCATTATTATAGGATCCTAATTCATTAAGCAAATTATTAGAGGAGTCCATGTATACCCCCAGACCCCCGACTACATCATGGGGGGTACATCTATATGTCAAAGAGTTGACTTTAACAAATATATATGGGCAAAGTATAAAAGTTCTAAAGCTAGTTGGGGTCCAACTTTTCTAGGATCCTTATAGCAGATTATGAAAGAAGTCTAAGTATACCCCACCGATTCTAACATAGGTGAATATATCTATGTATAAAAGGGGTGACTTTAACATATGCATGTGTATGGCCAAAATATAAGAGGAGTCCAAATATAACCTCCCTATCGACTATATCATTAAGGGGTATATCTCTGTGTCAAAAGGTGACTCTAGCACCCACAGTTGTGTATAGCCATAAATATATAAATAGACACTTAGATAGGAAGGGTCCTACTATTATGAGATCATTATTTATATAGCAAATTACCGGATGAGTCATAGTTCTTCCAGCATCTATGTCAAAGGGGTGACTTTATCATATGCATGTGTGTGGCCAATATTTAAAAAATCTTATATCTATAAGGGATCTACTATTATGGGATCCTTATTCATATAGCAGATTATGAGAGGAATCCAAGTGTACCCCCCTCCTACTATGGCCCCCCTCCTACTATGGAGGGGGTACATCTATGTATCAAATGGGTGACTTTAATACTCGCATATTTGTGGCCAAAATATAAATAGTATCATAGCTATGAGGAGTCCCACTATTATAGGATCCTTATTCATATAGCAAATTATAAAATGATTCCAAGTGTTACCCCACTCTACATCACGGGGAGGTATAACTATGTGTTAAAACTGTGACTTTAATACCCGTATATCTATATAACAAGGAACGGGGGTTTTGTGCTGACTAGGACAATATGGAACACTGACTGGGACAAAAACACATGATGACTAGACAAAACCGTGCTCTCTCTCTCTCCATCTCTCTCTCTCTTCACTACCCAACCTCTCTCCACCTTTATATATCCGACCGTTGAATCATCAAGACAGGAAAGATCTATCCGTCCGTTACGTGCAATTCCATCTTATCTAATTTGGAGTGGTTAAATCTGCCATAGTATTCCAAATCCCCCTCATTAGGTACCATTAAATCCCTTAAATTGGGCAATAACAATACCAGACTCCCTCTTACCACCTCTTTCTTTCTTTCCTTATGTGAAACCCACCATAGCTGTACCGATTCCCTCTTACCCGACTCCCCCTTTACCCAAGTCCCGATCCCTTCACGTTTTCCCCCTCTCACGTATCTCTCTCTTTTCTTACCTCCCTCTCAATCCCAGTTGTTCAAAAAGTCAAAGATCCCAATATAAATGTCCATTTAGAAACCCATCTCCAGATTTCCCTCTCTCACGTTACTCCATCCAATACTCCCGAAATCCATCTCCATATTTCCTCTTGGCTTCCATAGTAGTTTCCCTTTCTTTCTATAACCCTATCTTTATATCTCCCATAGTCTGGCCCTATGATCACTGCCATCTTCCTATGAGAAGAGCAGCATTTTTGATACTCATCAATAGGTCTCTACAGCTTATGCCAAAACCTATGAGAAGAGTAGCTCTTTTGATAGCTACAGAGAATTCTCAATTCTACAAACTGGAGTTGATAATAAGAGAAAAATCTAAATAGGGCTTCCGAGATTTTGTACGACCCCATCTAATTAATATGAGCAGAAAGTCAAGTTTGTAGGAGTTGTTAGTACTCTTGTAATTGTTGAGTAGCTAGAATTTTTTTTTATCCATAAAACTGATGGCATGAAATCCACTGAAGCATGCTCTTTCTCTCCTCTCACAGACTTCTCCTTACTATTTTGGTGTTGATAATTTATTTCTGACTATTTTATGCAAGTTCTATAGGGAAGGGGTACAACATTAATTGAATCCACCCCATTTGGGACGAAAACTTGACGGTATTTATTTTCGTTGGGTCAAATATTTCAAACCAAAAGTTTTTTATTGGAATATCTTCTTTATTCGGTGCATCGCTCGAGGTTGAGGATGAGAGAGAGAGAGAGAGAGAGAGAGATTGTCGACCCCAAGCTATGTTTTGGGCCTTTCATGGTCATTCCATTCTCTCCTTATGGGTGGGTTTTAGTTGGATGGGGTCGAGTGGAAGATTTGAAGAGAGGTGAGTTGATTTATATGAGCGCCCATGGGCTCGATCGCTCTTGATCCATTTGACCAGGTTGGTGCATAGGGTCTGGTGGTTACCTGAATTTGGTTGGTAGGTATATTTTTATCTCTCTCTCTCTCTCTCTCTCTCTCTCTCTCTCTCTCTCTCTCTCTCTCTCTCTCTCTCTCTCTCTCTCTCTCTTTTCCATGCCACCTCACCCCGACCACTGGAGTCGTGCTCAATATCAAGGTTTTTTTTTGTTATTGTTTGCTCGATGGAAGCAAAAGGTGGTACCTTGAGAGATTAGGAGTGTCATAACGTGCAATCTTCTATATAACATGGCACGTCGGTTTTGTGCTGACTAGACAAAATAGAACCAAAAGCTGACTAGGACAAGCTTACTATACAAAAAAATTCTGACTAGACCAAAATATTCAAGCATCCCCCTTACCCCTTCCTCCTCATCTCATCAAAGGAAAGCTGTCATCACAGCATTTCCTTTTTTTATCACAATTTCAAAAGAAAAGTGTCATCACAGGAAAGCTCTTGATTTCAAAAGTTTCACCATATAATCCTGATTTCTAAAGGAAAACCTCATTCAGAGCAAAAAAAAAAAAACCTTATCAGAGGAAAGACGTCATCGCAGTGATCCTGATTTTTTTAATAAAAAAATTTCCCTCCCACCTCTCAATCTCTCCCTCCTTCATGATCTCCTTCTCCCAAGTCCCCAACCCGACACAAAATTAGCGAGTCTGGGTCAAATGGGTTCGGGTCGTAAACGGGTCGACACGACTAACGCGTTTAGTAAACGGGTCGGGTCCGGTTTTTGTCTCCAATCTGTTTAAGGCCCGTTTAAAAATCAATGGGTTGGGTTTACCCAGCATCTGATTACAGTCTGCGATGGGTTCAACGGATGGCTGTGATCAGAACACCCATGATAGTGAGTTGCAACGAAAAAAAAAAAGAATAAATATTTAAACGGGTCTTACCGAGTCTTAGCGGTTGTCGGTTCATCGGGGAGGGCCGGTGTTGTCGCCGAAAGTTTTTTGTTACCGAAGGTGGTCAGGTACGTTGTCGCCGAATACGACGTTGTGGGTGGGGGTGGTGATGCCCGAGGGGTGTCCTGCCGCCAAAGGTGGCTCGCTTTTTTACCAACAGTTGTGTTGCCATAGAAGGCGGCCCGCTGTAGTGCCGATATGCACGGGCATGCACTAGTGTGTCAACAAAATATAAAGAGTCCAATAGTTATGAGGGGTCCCACTATTATACGATTCGTATTTATATAGTAGATGATTAGAGAAGTTAAAATATCCCCCACTAGATCATGGCGGGGTACATCTATATATCAAAGGGGTGACTTTAACATCTGTATGTATATGGCCTAAATATAAAGTCTTATTACTATGAGGGGTCCCACTTTTGTGAGATCCTTATTCATATTGTAAATTATATGCTTATTAATAATGTACCCCCCTGACTATATAATATAGCGTATATCTATGTATCCAAGGGGTGACTCTAACACCCTTATGTGTGTGGTAAAAATATAAAGAGTCACATAGCTAGGAAAAGTCACACTATTATGGGATCCTTATTTATATAGCAGATTATAAGAGAAGTTTAAGTGTACCCCCCCCCTCCCTGACTATATCATAGAGGGTAGATCTATAAGTTAAAAGAGTGACTTTAACAATCATATGTGTGTAAAAAAATATAAAAAGTCTCATAGCTAGTAGGGTCCCACTATTGTGGGATCCTAATTTATAAAGCAAATTATAAGAGGAATCCAAGTGAACTCCCCTCGGTAACTACATCATGGGGGTACATCTATACATCAAAGGGATCACTTTAACAACAATAGTTATACGGAAAATATATAAAAAGTCTCATATCTAGGAAGGATTTCACTATTGTGAGATCCTTATTTATATAGAAGATTATAAAAGTAGTCCAAATATATACCTTTCCGGCTAAATCATGAGAGTGTACATCTATATATCAAAGGGGTGACTTTAACTCCAGCATGCATATGGCTAAAATATTAAGAGTTACATATCTATATGGGGTCCCACTATTATGGAATGCATATTCATTTAACAGATTATGAGAGGAGTCCAAGTGTACCCCCTGACTACATCATAGAGGGGTACATCTATCTGCCAAAGGAGTGACTTTAATACCCATAAGTGTATGGCTAAAATATAAAGAGTTACTTAGTTAGGACATGTCCCACTATTATGGGATTCTTATTCATATAGTAGATTATAAGAGGAGTTTAAGTATATCCCCTCCAATTTTATTATGGGGGGTATATCTAAGTGTCAAAGGGGTGAGTTTAACAACTGTATGTGTCTGGCCAAAATATAAAGAGTCTTATAGCTAGGAGTGGGTCCAATAATATCGGATCCTTATTGATATAGTAGATTATGAAAGGATTCTAAGTATACTCCCCATCTCAACTAAATCATGAGGGGTACATCTATGTGTTAAATATGTTACTTTAATACCCGTATGTGTGTAGCCTAAATATAAAGAGTCTTATGGAAAATAGAGGTCCTACTATTATGGAATCCTTATTCATATAGCAGATTATAAGATGAATCCAAGTGTACCCTCCCAGACTACATGATTAGCGGGTAAATCTATATGTCAAAAGGGTGACTTTAACACTCGCATATGTGTAGCCAATATATAGAAAGTCCTTTATCTAGTAGGGTTCCTACTATAGTAGGATCCTTATTCATATAGAATATTATAAAAGAAGTCCAAGTGTAACCTCTCTTCTCTGACTATATCATTGGGGGTATATCAATGTATCAAATGTGTTACTTTTATACCTATATTTGTGTAGCAAAAATATAATAGTCCCAAGCTATAAGGGGTCGTATTATTGTGGGATCCTTATTTATGTAGCAGATTATAAGAGGAGTCCAAGTATCCCCCCCCCCCCCTTCGACTATATCATTGGGTAAATTATAAGAGAAATCCAAGTGTGCCCCCTACCCTGACAATATTAAGTAGGGTACATCAATGTGTTAAAGAGGTGACTCTAATACCCTCATGTGTATGGCCAAATTATAAAAAGTCTCATACTAGAAGAGGTCCTAATATTTTGGGATCCTTATTCAAATTATAAATTATAAGAGTAGTCTAAGTGTACTTCCTTCCCCCGACAATATTATGGGGGTTACATATATGTGTCAAAGAGATGACTTTAATACCAGCATGTATGTACCAAAATATTAAGAGACTCAGACCTAGGAGGGGTCCCATGATTGTGGGATCCTTATTCATATAGCAGGTTATAAGAGGAGTCAAAGTATACCTCTCTCCTATTAAATCATGGAGGGGGTACATGTATGTGTCAAATGGATGACTTTAATACCCACATATTTATGGCCAAAATATAAAGAATCCTATAACTATAAGGGATCCTACTATTGTGGGATCCATACTCATCAAGATGATTATTAGAGGAGTCTAAGTGTACCTCTAAACCCTCGACTACATCATAGTGGGTATATCTATGTGTCAAATGGTTTACTTTAACAATGACATATATGTGGGCAAAATATAAAAAGTCTGAAAGCTAAGAGGTTTCCAACTATTCTGGGATCCCTGTAGCAGATTATGAAAGAAGTTCAAGTGTATCCCACCCACTCTATTATAGATGAATATATCTATGTGTAAAAGGGGTGACTTTAAAACCCACATATGTATGGCCAAAATATAAGACGACTCCAAGTATATCCCCTATCGACTACATCATTGAGGTTTATATCTCTGTGTCAAAAGGTGACTCTAACAGTCGCATATGTGTGGCTAGAAAAATATAAAGGGTCACTTAGCTAGGAAGGGTCCTACTATTATAGAATTATTATTAATATAGCAGATTATAAGACAAGTCCAAGCTTCCTCCCTCGACTATATCATGGGGGATATATCTCTATGTCAAATGGTGACTTTAACACTCGTATATGTATGATCAAAATATAAAGAGTCCTAAATCTAGGAGGGGTCTTACTTTTACTTTATCCTTATTTATGTAGCATCATATGAGAAGGGTCCAAGTTTACCCTATTGGAGCCAGTGTGTCCTTAGTATGGATTTTCTATATTAGCATTACTGAATAGTAGCTCTAGTTAATAAATAACTAAAATGGTATATGTAAACTATATATAATAAGAACTCTAGGGATCATAGTAGGCCACTAAGGTGTATGGTGGATCCATGCTTGGAAGACCCAGTGGACCAGTCATGTGTAGACCTAGACTCAATTTATAGCTTTGGTGATAATGGTCACTTCATTAAGAATAAGCTGTTGACAGGTAGAGGGATGCGGTAAAGTTTCCACCACGGGGATGTTGAATCTCCACTCACCTGACCAAGCATGATAATCGTGTTAAACCGGAACCAGGATAATGCACGGATCAGTAAGTCAGACACTGGTGCATTAACTATCTTATCACTTTAGATAGTTTTTCCTTAACCCTGAGGAACCATGTCTACTAAGCCAATAAATTGTGTGGTGCTTTGATATGCCAACATATACGGACCTACCATAGTCCAATACCATGGTACGTTAAAATAATAATAGTTTGGTTTCTAGGCATAGCACCGAAGTGTGTGGTATTATGGTTGACAAGTCATCGAATCAAGTCAAATGATCGATCGGGTCTGAAGGTGCTCCCCACCTCTCGAGTCGAGTCATGGCACTAGCATTGGAGAAACTAATGATTACCAAGTTAAAGTAAAGAACAAGGGTTACGAGAGAGTAATCTAAGTTTGGGATTACTAGAGTATAGCCCGTAGGACATACTAGGTTAAGTCGCGGGTTAATAGGATTCGGACTGATTGAGGAAACTCTTGGTGTGCTACTAGGATAGTCATGCAGGAATCTAATTAGAGCTAGAGATCCTAAGCCCTGAAGGTTTCACCTTGTTGTCGTGTATAGGAATTATAAACTCTGACTAGTAAGGTTTGCTAGATACGAAGTAACGTGATGGAGCGCATTCCTAAATACCGAAAGTTTATTCATATGTCTGTATAAGCCATAGAGGTATTTTCATCAATATCTATTTATAGTCGTACACATATAGAATATGGATCTCATATGAACGGGAATAATTCCAGGAGTCCATAGGTGAAATCAATTTGCAATTTCATCGAGTAAAACTCTCTTTCTTAGCCATACAGTGAACTAGCCTTATTACGGGAGTCGACTCCTTGTTCCTAGGGATGGCGGCCATGTGTATAGGGATAAGGCATATAGAATTTTGTGCTTTCCACTCTCTCCATTAGATATGTATGGCCGGCTATAACTCTTAGGGGTTTGACTTGGTCAAACCCTAAAGGTG
Source organism: Chamaelirium japonicum (assembly GCA_947650365.1). Lineage (NCBI taxonomy): Eukaryota > Viridiplantae > Streptophyta > Magnoliopsida > Liliales > Melanthiaceae > Chamaelirium > Chamaelirium japonicum. The sequence goes on along the minus strand of OX393555.1, from coordinate 60,707,359 downwards.
GTTGGTCCAATATAAGGAAGAATATAGAGGAGGCAGGCCCTATGGGTCTCCTCTCCCAAACCCTAGCCACCCCTCTCACCCTCTCCCACTCTCATGTGGTTTCGACCATGAAAGAAGAGAAAGAAAAAGGAGAAATAAAGAGAAGAAAGGAAATAAAAGAAGAAGAGAAGAGAAGAGAAAAGAAAGGATCCTCCGACGTAGGGCTACTCTGCCTTCTTCGTTGCAAGCCGACCGATGGTGGGCTCATTAGCTTTATACCTAGTGATGAGATATCATAAATTTCTCCCTTCGCGAAAGACTTGGTGCCATCCGACAGTCTCTCTTATTTCTCGATGTGGAGGTCATCTTCTCCGACGATTCATTAAGAGGTGACATTGACAATTTCTGCTGCCCAGATTTTGGCAGACATACAGTCAGTCCAGGAATTGTTCTTGGAGCTACAAAACTTGGATCGAGATGATTCTACTTTGAGGAGTTCCATATCGACGAAAAAATTTATAGCAACAGAGCTGTAGTGAAAAACTGACGATGATTTTACTAAACAATTTTTTGTAAGACGTCATCAGAGTTTGTTCTCTTTGAGTAAATGATCCGATCAAGGTATAATCTATCGAACCCCTCCTAGTAGAAATTCATTCTAGTTAGTCTTTATAAATCTTGCATAGGTCTTAGATCATAAATTAACTTTAGGGGTTCGTACTTTTCCGTGTGTATATAGATTAATTTGTTATAAATCTAAACGGGAACATATACTATTAATTCATACATCTTTTGACGCTAGCTTCCATTGTGGTGATCCCTGATTTCTATTAATTGGTATCAGAGTCATAGATTTAGCATGTGTTTCTGGATGTTAGATCTAGTACGTACGCACACGTAAAGCTATTGATCTCATTAAGGGATATAATATGGATTAATATATATTATTCTCTATGTTATCTGCTTGGTGATTGTCTCTATGATTTGTGGTGCTTATCTTTGTGATTGCTATGCATCGATGATCTTGGTTTTGAGACACTTGTAATAGGTATGTGATGGAGGTTAAACATCATATGGGTTTCCAAGCCTATATTTATAGGGTTGTTTTTCTCTTTTCTTTCTCCTAGGAAATATATATGTACGACCGATGCAATTGCACGGATCCTACTAGATTTTATATTTATAGGATAAAGATGAATTAGGAAACTGCGATGAATCGAGATGTTATCCATTCAAGAGGAGGACAAATGGAACTATGGCGGATGAAGAAACACAATAAGGACCGGATCCCTCTCGAGGCGAACAGGTCAAGGCTTGCATAGATAACAAGGCACAGGGGTCGGACCCCGGGCTCACTGCTATAATGATAAAATTTACTTAGACTAGGCACGGGGATCGGACCCCGAGCTTGCTTAGTAGTATAATTTTTTATAGCATATTGTAACTAATTAACTTAGTTTATCCCCGAATAAGATCAGAGATTTGTGTCTCTAGATTTAGCTTAGGAGATTATCTTTAGATCAAGCTTAGGGTTAATAAATCTTTTTGGGATTATCGGTGCCTCTATACATTTCAAACACGTGTGAATCTGATGGCTATTTAAAAGAAAATATGGTAACAACCCTCGTGGTATTTTAGGTAGCTGAGTATTGTGTATTGAGGATAGACGCAATGTTGGATTTGTTAAAAGATGACTAATGATCCCATAGAGAGATGATAACCCTAGTGGGATGCCCTTTCCCCATATGGTCTTAGCGACCAAGTTAGGTTAGGATTTCACTTGTGATACCCGTTCTTAGTTGACGTTTGATAGTAGTAAGAACTTATTATGATTCGGTTATATAGCCAGTAGGTTGAGGCCTGACAGAAGCTCTCGGATGTTCTTAATTGGACAGCATCGAAACCTATAATGACTTTAATACCTGCATATGTGTGGCCAAAATATAAAAAGTCTTATTGTTAGAAAGGGTCCCACTTTTATAGGATCTTTATTTATGTAGCAAATTATAAGAAGGTTACGAATGTACCCCCCCTCCCCCGACTATATCATTGAGGTACATTAATTTGTCCAAATAGTGAGTTTAACTCCAGTATGCATATAACAAAAATATAAAGAGTATCATAGTTAGAAGAGTTTCCCCTATTATGGGATCCATATTCACGTAGAAGATTAGAAGACAAATCTACGTGTACACCCCACCCCCCCCCCCCCCCCCGTGCCTATATAATAGGGGGTAGATCTATAAATTAAAAGGGTGACTTTAACAACCATATGTGTATGACTAAAATATAAAGAATCTCATAACAAGTAAGGGTCCCACTATTGTGGGATCCTTATTCTTAAAGAAGATTATGAAAGGTGTACAAATATACCCCCTTCCCCTGACTATATCAAAGAGGGTACATCTATGTGTCAAAGGGGTGGCTTTAATACCCGTATTTGTGTAGCTAAAATATAAAGAGACATAAGCTATGAATGGTCCCAATATTGTGTGATCCTTATTCATATAGCAAATTATGAGAGGAGTCTAAGAGAACCCCCCTCTTCCCGACTAAATCAAGGGGTATATCTCTATATCATAGGGGTAACTTTAATACATGTATGTATGTGGCCAAAATATAAAGAATCTCATAGCTAATAGTTGTCCCATTATTATAAGATCCTTATTCATATAAAAGATTATAAGAGGAGTCCAAGTGTACCCCCCTAACTAAATCATGGGGGATATATCTATATATTAAATGAGTGACTTTAACATCCTCATATATGTGGCTAATATATAAAAAGTCCCATAGCTAGATTAGATCCCACTATAGTTGGATCCTTATTCATATAGAAGATTAAGAAAGGAGTCCAAGTTGACCCCTCTCCGACTATATCATGGGGGATACATCTATGTGTTAAATGATTGACTTTAATACTCACTTGATTTGGTAAAATTTAAAAAATCCCATAATTCGGAGGGGTCCCACTATTATAGGATCCTCATTCATAAAGAAGATTATGAAAGGAGTCCAAGTATATGCCCCCCTCTCTAACTACATCAGGGGGGTACATCTATTTATCAAATGGGTGACTTTAATACCGGTATGTGTGTAACAAAAATATAAAGAGTCTCAAAGCTAGAAAGGGTTTCATTATTATAAGATCATTATTCATATAGCAGATTATTAGAGAAGTCTAAGTATACCACTTGTACCCCGATTACATCATATGAGGGTACATCTACGTATCAAATAATAACTCTAGTACCTGCATGTGTGGCAAAATTATAAAGAGTCCCATAGCTAGGAGTGGTCCCACTATTATGGGATCATTATTCAAATTGTATATTATGAGAAGAGTCCAAGTATAACACCCCCCCCCCCCCCCCCCGACTATATCATGGGGGGTACATATATATCAAAAGAATAGCTTTAACACCCGTATTTATATAACCAAAATATAAAGAGTCCTAGACCTAAGAGAGGCCAAACTATTATATGATCCTAATTCATATAGCAGAATAGGAAACGAGGTCAAGTGTACCCCCTCCTACTATATCATGGAGAGGGTACATCTATGTTTCGAATGGGTGACTTTAACACCCGTATATTTATGGTCAATATATAAAAGTCCCATAGCTATGAAGGATCCTATTATTTTGGGATCATTATTCATATAGCAGATTATGATAGAGTCATAGTATACCCAGTACTACATCATTGGGGGGTATATCTATATGTCAAAGGGATGACTTTAACACCCGCATATATGTCACCAAAATAGAAAAAGTCCAATAGATATTAGGGGTCATACTATTTAGGATCTTTATTAATGTAGCAGATTATTAGAGGAGTTCAAATATCCCGCACCCACTAGAACATGGGGGTACATCTATGTATCAAAAAAGTAACTTTAACACTTACATGTGTATGGCCAAAAAATAAAAAATCTCATTGCTAGGAAGGGTCCTACTTATGTAAAATCCTTATTTATATAGAAAATAATAAGGATTACTAATATACCTCCCTAATTATATCATGGGGGGTATATCTATAAATCCAAAAAGTGACTTTAACACCCATATGTGTATGCCAAAAATACAAAGAGTCCTATAGCTAAGAGAGGTCCTACTATTATGGGATCCTTATTCATGTAACATATTATAAGATAAGTCTAAGTGTACCCCTCCGCCCCCCAGACTACATTATAGGGGATAGATCTATAAGTTAAAAGAATGACTTTAACTACCGTATATATATGGCTAAAATATAAAGTCTCATGTCTAGTAAGGTCCCACTATTATACGATCCTTATTCATGAAGCATATTATAAAAGGAGTCAAAATATACCCCCCCTGACTACATCATGGGGGTACATCTATATTTCAAAGGGTGACTTTAACACCTGAATATATATGACCAAAATATATATAAGTCTCATAGCTAGGAGGGGTCTCACTATTGTGGGATCATTATTCATGCAGCATATTATGGTTGTAGTCCAAATATACCCCACCTCTGATTAAATAATAAGAGGGTATATCGATGTGTCAATGGGATGACTTCAACACTCGCATGTATGTGGTAAAAATATAAAGAGTCACATAGCATCCCACTATTATAAGGTGTCTATTAATGTTGTAGATTATAAGAGGATTCTAAATATACCCCCATGACTATATTATAGAGAAGGTACATCTATGTTTAAGGGGGTAACGTTAACACACACAAGTATGTGGCCAAAATATAAATAATCACTTGGCTAGGATAGGTCCCACTATTATAGGATCTTTATTCATGTAACATAATATGAGATGAATCCAAGTATACCAACCCCCAACTATATTATGGGGGGTATATCTAATTGTAAAAGGGGTGACTTTAACACTTGTATATGTCTGGTCAAAATATAAAATGGCTCATAGCCATGAAAGGTCCTAATAATAAAGGATCCATATTGATATAACAGATTATGAAAGTTGTCCAAGTATAAACCTCCCCTCCCGACAAAATTACGGGGGTGGTATATCTTTGTGTCAAAGAAGTAACTTTTACACCCGTATATGTGTAGTCAAAATATAGAGTCCTACAACTAATAGGGGTCCTATTATTATAGTATCCTTATCATATAGCAGATTATGAGAGAAGTCCAAGTGTACCCCCCCCCCCTCGACTACGTCATTGGGAGGTGTATTTATATATCAAAAGGGTGACTTTACCACCCATATATGTGTGGCCAATATATAGAGTCTTATAGCTAGAAGGGTTCCCACTATTGTATGTGACCAAAATATAGAGTCCAATAACTATGAGGGTTCCTACCATTGTAGGATCCTTATTCATATGTCAAATGGGTAACTTTAACACCCGTATATATGGGCTAAAATATAAAGAGTCTCATAGCTAGGAGGGTGCCACTATTATTGGATCCTTATTCATATAGCAGTTTATAAAAGGATTCTAAGTATATACTTTCCCTGACTATATCTTGTTACGTTATATCTATGTATCGAAGGGGTAATACTAATACCCGCATATGTATGGCCAAAATATAAAAATTCTTATAGCTATGAGGGTCCTACTATCGTAAGATCCTTATTTAGGTAGCAGATTAAGAGACGTGTCCAAGTAATACCCCCTCCCCACCGACTCTATTATCTGGGCGTATATCTTTATTTCAAAGGGGTGACTTTAACACCCGTATAAGTATGGCAAAAATATAAAAAGTCTTATAACTTGGAGGGGTCCCATTATTTTGGAATTCTAATTCATGTATTATATTATAATAAAAATTTAAACATACCCCGCCCGAGTATATCATAGAGGATATACATATGTGTCAAATGGGTGAATTTAACACCCGCATGTATGTGGCCAAAATATAAAGAGTCTTATAGCTAGAAGGGGTCTCACTATTATAGGATCCTTATTTATATTACAGATTATGAGAGTAGTCCAAGTGTACCCCCTCTCCCGATTATATCATGGGGGGTACCTCTATATATCAAATGGTGACTTTAACACCCGCATATGTATAACCAAATCATAAAATCCCAATACTAGAAGGGATCCTACTTTTGTGCAATCCTTATTCATATAGCATAATATAAGTTAACTCCAACTATAACCCACCCCCTACCCCTGACTACATCACGAGGGGTACATCTATATGTTCAAATTATAACTTTAATACCCGTATATCTGTTGTCAAAATATAAAGAGTTTCATAGCTAGGAGTGGTCCTACTATTATGGGATCCTTATTTATATAGCATTTTATGAAAAAAAGTCCAAGTGAACCCCCCCTCGACTATATCATGGGTGGATTTATTTATAGATCAAAGGGGTGACTTTAACACTCGTATATATGTCATGAAAATATAAAGAGTCTAATAGATATAAGGGTCTCACTATTATGAGATCCATATGCATGTAGTAGATTATTAGAAGAATTCAAATTTCCTTCCTATTAGATCATTGTGGCATATATTTATGTATCAAAAGGGTAACTTTTAACACCTGCATGTGTGTGTCCAAAATATAAAGTCCTATTACTATGAGGGGTCCAAATTTTTTGAGATCCTTATTTATATAGCAAATTATAAGAGGATTACTAGTATACCCTCCCCATACACACTATCCCAACTATATCATTAGGGGTACATCTATGTATCCAAGTAGTGACTTTAACACCTATATATGTATGGCAAAAATATAAAGTATATTATAACTAGGAAAGGTCCCACTATTATTTGATTCTTATTTATATAGTAAATTATAAGAAAAGTCTAAATGCACCCCCCGACTACATTATAGGGGGTAAATCTATACATTAAAAGGGTGACTTTAACAACTGTATATGTATGGCTAAAATATAAAGAGTCTCTTAGCTAGTAGAGATCCTACTATTATGGGATCCTTATTCTTATAGCAAATTATAAGTGGAGTCCAATAGTACCCCCTCCCCTCCGTCTACATTATGGAGGTAAATCTATATGTCAATAGGATGACTTTAGCATCTGTATGTATGTGGACAAAATACAAAGAGTCTCATAGCAAGGAGGGGTCTCAATAGTGTAGGATCCTTATTCATATAGCAAATTATAAGAGGAGTACAAGAGAACCCCCTCCTTCCCGACTAAATCATGGGGGTACAATTCTATATCAAAGGAGTAACTTTAACATCTGTATCTGTGTGGCCAAAATATAAAGTCTTAAAGCTAATATCCCCATTATTGTGGTATCCTTTTTCATAAAGTACAATATAAGAGGAGTCCAGATTTATCCCCTCTCCTAACTAAGTCATGAGGGGTATATCTATGTGTCAAAGGGGTGACTTTAACACTATTATGTGTTTTACCAATATATAAAGAGTCACATAGCTTGGTGGGATCCTACTATAGAGGGATCCTAATTCATATAGTAGATTATAAGAGGTATACAAGTTGGTCCCTCTGCGAGTATATCATAGGGGGTACATCTATGTATCAAAGGGGTGACTTTAATACCCGTATGTGTGTAGGTAAAGTATAAATAGTACCATAGCTATGAGGGGTCCCACTATTATGGGATCCTTATTCATAAAAAAAATTATAAGAAGAGTCCAAGTGTACCCCCCCACTACATCATGGGGGGTACATCAATTTATCTAAAGGGTAACTTTAACACCCGTATATGTGTAACCAAAATATAAAGAGTCTCTATACTATATGAGGTCCCACTATTATTAGATCCTTATTTATATAGCATATTATTAGAAAATTCCAAGTGTACCCCCCACACCCTAACTATTTTATAGGGGGTACATCAATGTGTCAAAGGGGTGACTCTAGTACCAGCATGTGTGACAAAATTATAAATAGTCATATAGCAATAAGTTTTCCCACAATTGTGGGATCATTATTAAAATTATAGATTATGAAAGTAGTCTAAGTATACACCCTATTATATCATTGGTGGTACATATATGTGTTAAATGGATTACTTTAATCCCCACATATATGTGTCCAAAATATAAAAAGTCTTAGACCTAGGAGGGGTCCTACTATTATGTGATCTTTATTCATATAGCAGATGATGAAAGGAGTCAAACTGTACCTCCCTCCTACTACATTATGAAGGGGGTATATATGTGTCAAATCAGTGACTTTAACACCCGTATATTTATGGCCAAAATATAAAGAGTCCCACAGCTATAAGGGGTCCCATTATTATAGGATCATTATTCATATAGCAGATTTTAAGAGGAGTCTAAGTATACCCCAACTATATAATAGGGGGTACATCTAAGTATCAAAGGGGTGACTTTAACACTGCATACCTATGGCCAAAATATAAAAAGTTAAAAGTTATGAGGTCCCACTATTGCGGGATCCTTATTTATATAGTTGATTATTAAAAAAGTTCAAATATTTCCCCACTAGATTATGGGGGTACATCTATGTATCAAATGAGTAACTTTAATACCCAAATATGTGTGACCAATAAATAAAAAGTCTAATTGCTAGGAGGGGTCCAACTTTTATTAAATCCTTATTCATATAGCAAATTATGAGAGGATTATTAGTGTACCCCAACCCCCAACTATATCATAGAGGGTATATCTATGTTTCCAAGAGATAAATTTAGCATCCGTATGTGTGTAATAAAAATATAAAGAGTTCTATTGCTAGGAGAGGTCCCTATATTATAGGATCTTTATTCACATAGCAGATTATGTGAGAAGCCTAAGTATACCTACCTACTCCCTTGACTTTATCTTAGCGGATAGATCTATAAGTCAAAAGGGTGACTTTAACAACTGCATATGTGTGGCAAAAATATAAAGAGTCTCATAGATAGTAGGGTACCACTATTATAGGATCCTTATTCATGAAGTAGATTATGAGAGTATAACTGTCCCCCCATCCCCCCGACTATATCATATGTAGGGGTGGCAATAGGTCATGTCCAAAACCCCTAGACCCGGACCTGACCCGTTTAACTAATCGTGTCTAGATCCTAAACCTGTACCCAACCTGCTTATAAACGGGTAGACCCGATAAGACCCGTTTACCACACAGGTCTATTCAGTTAACCCAATCCGACCCAATCCGACCCGACCCAACCTGACCCAATAGACCCGCTGATACTATATATTACGATATTAGATTACGGGTAGACCCGACCCAACCCAATACGACCCATTGAATTTTAAATATGTCTACTGTATCTAGATCCTAAACCCGGACCATACCTGTTTATTAAACGGGTCTATCGTGTTGACCCATTTACGACCCGAACCCGTTTAACCCTGACCCAGACCTGCTAACTTTGTGTTTTATCAAGTCGGGTCTGCCGTGTCGGGTCCAAAATTATCAGACCCAATCATAGGGTATTTCTATGTATCAAAGGGGAGACATTAACACCCGTATTTATGTGGCAAATATATAAAAAGTCACATAGCTATAAGGGGTCTTACTATTGTAGGATCCTTATTCACGTAATAGATTAACAGAGTAGTACAAATATATCTCACCTCCGACTAAATCATGTGAGGGTATATTTATGTGTCAATAGAGTGGTTTTAACACCCACATCAAAAATATAAAGAGTCGCATAGCTATGAAGAGTCCCACTATATTATGGGATGCATATTCATATAGTAGATTATAGGAGAAGTCCAAGTATACCCCTCCCCCTCGGCTATATTATTGAGAGGGTACATCTATGTGCCAAAGGGGTGACTTTAGCATATATATATGTGTTACCAAAATATAAAGAGTCACTGTGCTAGGACAAGTCCCACTATTATGGGATCCTTATTCATGTAGCAGATTTTTAGAGGAGTTTAGGGTACCCCCCCATTATAATATCGGGGTATATTTATATGTCAAAGAGATGACTTTAACACACCATGTAGCTGCCGAAAATATAAAGAGGCCTATAGCTAGGAGGGGTCTTAATAGTATGGGATCCTTATTGATACAGCAGATTATGAGAGGAGTTCAAGTATACCCCTGCCCCATCCTAACAAAATCATAGGGGGTATATTTATATATCAAAAGGGTAACTTTATCACCTGTATATGTGGCCAAAATATAAAGAGTCTCATAACTAATAGAGGTCCCATTATTATGGGATCCTTATTCATATAGCAGATTATGAAATGAGTCCAAGCATTCCTCCTCGACTTTATCATTGGAGGGGTATATCTATGTATCTAAGGGGTGACTATAACATTCCCATATGTATGGCCAATATATAAAGAGTCCTTTAGCTAGGAGGGTTCCAACTATTATGTATGGCTAAAACATAAAGTCCTATAGCAAAAGGGTCCATACTATTATGGGATCCTTATTTATATAACAGATTATAAGAGGAGTCCAAATGTGTCCCTCTCCTGATTATATCATGGGGGTGTATATCTATGTATCAAATGGGTAACTTTAATATCCTGATGCCTGAGCTAAAATATAAAGAGTCTTATAGCCATGAGGGGTCTCACTATTATGGGATCCATATTCATATAACAGATTATGAAAGGATTCTAAATATACCCCTCCCCTAACTACATCTTATGGGGGTATATCTAAATATCAAAGAGTGACATTAACACCTGCATGTGTATGGCCAAAATTTAAAAATTCTCATAGCTAAGGGGTCCTACTATTGTGGGATACTTATTTATAAAGCAGATTAAAAGATTTGTCCAAGTAATATATCCCCCACCCGACTATATTATTGGGGGTACATCTATATGTCAAAGGGGTAACTTTAACAACCGTATATATGTGGCCAAAATATTAAGAATCCCATATTTAGAACGGGTTTCACTATTTAAGGATCCGTATTCAGGAAGCATATTATGATAGGTATTCAAATATACCTCCCCTCTCCTGACTACGTCAAGGGGTATATCTATATATCAAAGGGGTAAATTTAACACCCTTATATGTATGGCCAAAATATACAGAGTCTAATGGCTAGAAGCAATCCCACTATTATGAGATCTTTATTCAGGTAGCAGATTATAAGAATAGCCCAAGTGTAACCCTTCCTTCCTTGTCTACATTATGGGGGTACTTTTATGTGCCAAATTAGTGACTATAACAACCACATCTATATAGCCAAAACATAAAGTCTCAAAGCTAGAAGAAATCTGACTATTGCAAAATCCTTATTTATATAGCGTAATATGAGAGAAATCCAAGTGTACGCTCCTTGCCCCTCCTGACTACAACTTAGGGGCTATATCTATATGTCAAAATTATAACTTTAACAACCGCATATGTGTGGCCAAAATATAAGGAGTTACATAGCTTGGAGTAGTTCCACTATTATGGGATCCTTATTTATATAGCAGTTTATGAAAGTAGTCTAAGTGTATACCCCCTTCCCCCCCTCCCAACTAAATCTTGGGGGGGGTATATATATGCCAAAGAGGTGACTTTTAACATATATGTGTGCCAAAAATATAAAGTGTGACGACCAAGATCCAATAGGCCAATAGCCAAGAGCCAAGACTCCTGAGGCGGGAATGCCAAGATGGATGAGGTGAGGTAAGGTGAGGTGAGGTGAGGTGTACAAGGCCATGAGTTAGTCCCACATCACCTGGAGAGAAGGAGATCCTGAGCTACTTATATAATTTCCCCTCCCAAACATAGAAGACGCGTTTTAAAACCGTGCGCCGCTACGGAATTCGTAAGAACTCCGTAGTTAAGCATGCTCAGGCGAGAGTAGTACCAGGATGGGTGACCTCCCTGGGAAGTTCTCGTACGGGCACGGGCAAAGCGGACAATATCTTGTGTGTTTGGGCGGATGTTACAAAATGGTATCAGAGCCGGTTCTCCTCGGGATGGGGGGGTCTAACCCTACACGAGGACGTGTAGCCCTAAGGGGGGTGGATTGTGACGACCAAGATCCAATAGGCCAATAGCCAAGAGCCAAGACTCCTGAGGCGGGAATGCCAAGATGGATGAGGTGAGGTAAGGTGAGGTGAGGTGAGGTGTACAAGGCCATGAGTTAGTCCCACATCACCTGGAGAGAAGGAGATCCTGAGCTACTTATATAATTTCCCCTCCCAAACATAGAAGACGCGTTTTAAAACCGTGCGCCGCTACGGATTTCGTAAGAACTCCGTAATTAAGCGTGCTCGGGCGAGAGTAGTACCAGGATGGGTGACCTCCCTGGGAAGTTCTCGTACGGGCACGGGCAAAGCGGACAATATCTTGTGTGTTTGGGGCGGATGTTACATAAAGTCTCATATCTATGAGGGTTCCCACTATTATGGGATCTTTATTCATTTAGCAGATTTTTAGAGGAGTCCAGCTACATCATAGAGGGGTACATCTATGTATCAAAGGGGTGACTTTAACACCCATAATTATATGGCCAAAATATAGAGTCCTATGGCAAGGATGGGCCCACTATTATGGGATCCTTATGTATATAGATGATTATAAGAGGAGTCTATGTATACCCCACCCCCAACTGCATCTTGTAGGAATTCATCTATGTATCAAAGAGGTAACTTTAACACCCGTATATGTGTGGCCAAAATATAAAAAATCCAATAGCTATAAGGGGTCCAATAATTATGGGATACTTATTAATGTAGCAGATTATAATATGAGTTCCAATATCCCCCCCACTAGTTCATAGGGGGTACATCTATATATAAAAAGGGGGAATTTGACACCCGTATGTGTGTGGCCTAAATATAGAAAAATCCCAAAGCTAGGAGGGGTCCTACTGTTGAGCGATTCTAATTCATGTAGCAAATTATAAGAGGACTACAGGTATACCCTCCCCCCTGACTACATCATGGAGAGTACATCAATGTATCAAAGGGGTAACTTTAATATCGATATGTATGTGACCAAACTATAAAGAGTCCAATTATGAGGAAATATTTTACTATTATGGGATCCTTATTCATATATCAGATTATAAGAGAATTTTTAATATATCCCCCAAGACTACATTACAATGGGTATATCTATATATCAAAAGTCTGACTTTAACAACCATATATGTTGCTAAAATATAAAGAGTCTCATAGCTAGTAGGGGTCCCAATATTATGGGATCCTTATACATGAAGTTGATTATGAGAGAGTCTAAATGTAACCCCCCACCACCCCCCGACTATATATTGGGGTGTATATCATTCTATCAAATGGGTAACTTTAATACCCGTATTTATATGGCCAAAATATAGAAAGTCTCTTAGCTAGAAGGTGTCTCACTTTTGTAGGATCCTAATCCATATAGCATATTATAAGAGTAGTCCAAATATACCCTCGCCACCTCTAACTAAATCAGTAGGGGGTATATCTATATATTAAACGAGTGACTTTAACACCTATATATATGTGGCCAAAATATAAAGAGTCATATAACTATAAGGGGTCCCACTCTTGTGGGATGCCTATTTATATAGTAGATTATGAGATGAGTCTAGGTATACTTCCCACCCTTGGCTACAACATAGAGGGGGTATATTTATATGGCAAAGGGGTAACATTAATACCCGTTTATATGTGGCCAAAATATAACGTGTCACTTGACAAGGACATGTCCTACTATTAAGGGACCCTTATTCATATCGCAAATTATGATAGTAGTTTAAGTATACCCTCCCAACTATATCATGGGGGATACATATATATGTCAAAGGGGTGACTTTAACACCTATGTATGTATGGCCAAAATATAAAAAGGTCTATAGCTAGAAGGGGTCCCAATAATATGGGATCCTATTTTTATAGCAGATTATTAGAAGAGTTTAAATCCCCCCCCACTAGATCATAGGAAGCACATCTATGTATCAAAGGCATGGTTTTAACACCTACATATATGTAGTCAAAATATAAAGAATCTCATTACTAACAGGGGTCCAACATTTATGGGATCCTAATTCATATTGCAAATTATGAGTTGATTACTTATGTACCCCCCCCCCAACCCCGACTACATCATTAGGGGTACCTTTATATATGCAAGGGGTGACTTTAGCACCCATATGTTTGTGACAAAAATATAAAGATTCACATAGTTAGGAGAGGTTTCACTATTATGGGATACTTATTCATGTAAAAGATTATGAGAGGAATCTAAGTTTACCGCTTCCCAACTATATCATGAAGGGGTACATCTTTGTATCAAATGGGTGACTTTAATACCTATATATTTATGGGTAAAATATAAAGATTCTCATAGCTTAGAGGGGTCCCATTATTGTGGGATCCTAATTCAAAAAGAAGGTTATGAGAGGAGTCCAATTGAAACCCCCTTCTTGTCCCCGATTACATTATAGGGGGTACATCTAATTATCAAAAGGGTGACTTTAATACCCGGATATATATGGGTTAAATATAAAGACTATCATTGCTAAGAGGGGTTCCACTTTGTGGGATCCTTATTCATGTAGCAATTTATAAAAGTATTATAAGTTTACCCCCTTAATTATATTATGTGGGGTTCATCTATGTATTTAAGGGGTAACTTTAATACCCATATGTATATGGTAAAAATTTAAAGAGACACATAGCTAGGAGATATCCCACTATTATAGGATCCTTATTCAAATACAAATAACGAGAGAAGTCTAAGTATACCCCCTCCTCTCACGACTATATCATAAGGGGTAGATTTATAAGTCAAAAGGGTGACTTTAACAACTGCATATATGTGTAAATAAATAAATAGTCTCATAGTTAGTAGGGTCCTACTATTGTGAGATCCTTATTCATGAAGCAGATTATGATAACATTCCAATAGAACCCGCCCCCCCACGTAATTACATCATGGGAGTACATCTATGTATTAAAGAGGTAACTTTAACACCTATATTTATATGAAAAAAAAATATAAAAAGATTCATAGCTAGGAGGGGTCTTACTATTGTGGGATCCTTATTCATATAGTAGATTATGAGAATAGTCCAATTATATCCACCTCCAACTAAATAATAGGAGGGTACATCTATGTGTCAAAGGTGTGACTTTAACACCTGTATATATATGGCAAAAATATTAGGAGTCACAAAGTTATAAGGGGTCTCACTATTGTGGAATGCCTATTCATATAGAAGATTATAAGAGGAGTCCAAGTATACCTCCTCCCCCCAGCTATATCATGGAGGTGTTCATCTATATATCAAAAGGATGACTTTAATACCCACAAGTGTGTAGTTAAATTAAATATAAAAAGTCACTTGGCTAGGATAAGTCCTACTATTAATGGCTCCTTATTCATATAATAGATTTTGAGAGGAGTCTAAACGTACCCCCCTCCCTGCTGATTACATTATGGGGGTTATATCAATGTGTCAAAGGGATAACTTTGACACCCGTTTGTGTCTGACAAAAATCGTAAGGGGTATGTCTATGTGTCAAATTGATAACTTTAACATGTATGTGTGTGGTCAAAATATAAAGAGTTCCATAGCTAATAGGGGTCCTACTATTATGGGATCATTATTCATATAGCAAATTATAAGATAATTCCAATTGTACCCTTCCTCATTACATATTTGAGGGGGTATATTTATGTGTCAAATGGGTGACTTTAATACCCATATATGTGTGGTAATTTTATAAGAAGTCCTTTAGCTATAAGGGTTCCCACTATAGTTGGTCTTTATTCTTGTAGAATATTATAAGATGAGTCCAAGTAACCCCCCCTCCCCAACTAAATTATTGGCGGGTATATATATGTATCAAAGGTATCACTTTTACACCTATATGTGTGTCACAAAAATATAAATCATCCAAAAGCTTGAAGAGGTCATACTATTATAGGATCCTTATTCATGTAATAGATTATAAGAGGAGTCCAAGTATATCCCTCCCGACTACATCATGAGGGTATAGCTTAAAATGAGTGACTTCAATACTAGTATATTTATGGCCAAAATTTAAAGAGTCTTATAACTATTAGGGGTCCTACTATAGTGGGATCCTTATTCATATAGCAGATTTTGAGATGAATTCAAATTTACCCCTCCTTGACTACATCATGGGGAGTATATCTATATATTAAAGGGTAACTTTAACACCCGCATATATATGGCTAAAGAGTCCTGTAGCCATAAGGGGTCCCACTATTCTAAGATCCTTATTTATAAAAAAAATATTATAAGAGGATTCTAAGTGTACCCTCTTAATTATATCATGGGGGTATATTTTTTTATCAAATGGATGAGTTTAACACCTGTATGTGTATGAACAAAATATAAAGAGTCTCATAACTAAAAGGGGTCTAATTATTATGGGATTCTTATTCATATAGAAGATTATAAGAGAAGTCCAAGTATACCCTCCCACCCTGACAACATCAAGGGGGGTACATCATGTGTCACAGGGGTGACTCTAATACCCACATTATGCGGCCAAATGATAAAGAGTCCCATAGGTAGAAGAGGTTCTATTATTATGGGATTCTTATTCATATTGTAAATTATAAGAGTAGTCCAAGTGTATCCCCTCTCCGACTAAATCATGGGGATTTCATATATATATATCAAAAGGGTGACTTCAATACCCACATATATATTCCAAAATATAAAGAGACCCAAACCTAAAAGGGTCGTGCGATTATAGGATATTTATCCATGTAGCAGATAATGTGCAGAGTCCTAGCATACCTCCTACTAAATCATAGAGGGGGTACATGTATGTGTCAAATGGGTAATTTAACACACATATGTTTATGGCCAAAATATAACGTGTCTCATAGCTATGAGGGGTCCCATTATTATAGGATCCTAATTCATTAAGCAAATTATTAGAGGAGTCCATGTATACCCCCAGACCCCCGACTACATCATGGGGGGTACATCTATATGTCAAAGAGTTGACTTTAACAAATATATATGGGCAAAGTATAAAAGTTCTAAAGCTAGTTGGGGTCCACCTTTTCTAGGATCCTTATAGCAGATTATGAAAGAAGTCTAAGTATACCCCACCGATTCTAACATAGGTGAATATATCTATGTATAAAAGGGGTGACTTTAACATATGCATGTGTATGGCCAAAATATAAGAGGAGTCCAAATATAACCTCCTTATCGACTATATCATTAAGGGGTATATCTCTGTGTCAAAAGGTGACTCTAGCACCCACAGTTGTGTATAGCCATAAATATATAAATAGACACTTAGATAGGAAGGGTCCTACTATTATGAGATCATTATTTATATAGCAAATTACCGGATGAGTCATAGTTCTTCCAGCATCTATGTCAAAGGGGTGACTTTATCATACGCATGTGTGTGGCCAATATTTAAAAAATCTTATATCTATAAGGGATCTACTATTATGGGATCCTTATTCATATAGCAGATTATGAGAGGAATCCAAGTGTACCCCCCTCCTACTATGGCCCCCCTCCTACTATGGAGGGGGTACATCTATGTATCAAATGGGTGACTTTAATACTCGCATATTTGTGGCCAAAATATAAATAGTATCATAGCTATGAGGAGTCCCACTATTATAGGATCCTTATTCATATAGCAAATTATAAAATGATTCCAAGTGTTACCCCACTCTACATCACGGGGAGGTATAACTATGTGTTAAAACTGTGACTTTAATACCCGTATATCTATATAACAAGGAACGGGGGTTTTGTGCTGACTAGGACAATATGGAACACTGACTGGGACAAAAACACATGATGACTAGACAAAACCGTGCTCTCTCTCTCTCCATCTCTCTCTCTCTTCACTACCCAACCTCTCTCCACCTTTATATATCCGACCGTTGAATCATCAAGACAGGAAAGATCTATCCGTCCGTTACGTGCAATTCCATCTTATCTAATTTGGAGTGGTTAAATCTGCCATAGTATTCCAAATCCCCCTCATTAGGTACCATTAAATCCCTTAAATTGGGCAATAACAATACCAGATTCCCTCTTACCACCTCTTTCTTTCTTTCCTTATGTGAAACCCACCATAGCTGTACCGATTCCCTCTTACCCGACTCCCCCTTTACCCAAGTCCCGATCCCTTCACGTTTTCCCCCTCTCACGTATCTCTCTCTTTTCTTACCTCCCTCTCAATCCCAGTTGTTCAAAAAGTCAAAGATCCCAATATAAATGTCCATTTAGAAACCCATCTCCAGATTTCCCTCTCTCACGTTACTCCATCCAATACTCCCGAAATCCATCTCCATATTTCCTCTTGGCTTCCATAGTGGTTTCCCTTTCTTTCTATAACCCTATCTTTATATCTCCCATAGTCTGGCCCTATGATCACTGCCATCTTCCTATGAGAAGAGCAGCATTTTTGATACTCATCAATAGGTCTCTACAGCTTATGCCAAAACCTATGAGAAGAGTAGCTCTTTTGATAGCTACAGAGAATTCTCAATTCTACAAGCTGGAGTTGATAATAAGAGAAAAATCTAAATAGGGCTTCCGAGATTTTGTACGACCCCATCTAATTAATATGAGCAGAAAGTCAAGTTTGTAGGAGTTGTTAGTACTCTTGTAATTGTTGAGTAGCTAGAATTTTTTTTTATCCATAAAACTGATGGCATGAAATCCACTGAAGCATGCTCTTTCTCTCCTCTCACAGACTTCTCCTTACTATTTTGGTGTTGATAATTTATTTCTGACTATTTTATGCAAGTTCTATAGGGAAGGGGTACAACATTAATTGAATCCACCCCATTTGGGACGAAAACTTGACGGAATTTATTTTCGTTGGGTCAAATATTTCAAACCAAAAGTTTTTTATTGGAATATCTTCTTTATTCGGTGCATCGCTCGAGGTTGAGGATGAGAGAGGGAGAGAGAGAGATTGTCGACCCCAAGCTATGTTTTGGGCCTTTCATGGTCATTCCATTCTCTCCTTATGGGTGGGTTTCAGTTGGATGGGGTCGAGTGGAAGATTTGAAGAGAGGTGAGTTGATTTATATGAGCGCCCATGGGCTCGATCGCTCTTGATCCATTTGACCAGGTTGGTGCATAGGGTCTGGTGGTTACCTGAATTTGGTTGGTAGGTATATTTTTATCTCTCTCTCTCTCTCACTCTCTCTCTCTCACTCTCTCTCTCTCTCTCTCTCTCTTTTCCATGCCACCTCACCCCGACCACTGGAGTCGTGCTCAATATCAAGGTTTTTTTTTGTTATTGTTTGCTCGATGGAAGCAAAAGGTGGTACCTTGAGAGATTAGGAGTGTCATAACGTGCAATCTTCTATATAACATGGCACGTCGGTTTTGTGCTGACTAGACAAAATAGAACCAAAAGCTGACTAGGACAAGCTTACTATACAAAAAAATTCTGACTAGACCAAAATATTCAAGCATCCCCCTTACCCCTTCCTCCTCATCTCATCAAAGGAAAGCTGTCATCACAGCATTTCCTTTTTTTATCACAATTTCAAAAGAAAAGTGTCATCACAGGAAAGCTCTTGATTTCAAAAGTTTCACCATATAATCCTGATTTCTAAAGGAAAACCTCATTCAGAGCAAAAAAAAAAAACCTTATCAGAGGAAAGACGTCATCGCAGTGATCCTGATTTTTTTAATAAAAAAATTTCCCTCCCACCTCTCAATCTCTCCCTCCTTCATGATCTCCTTCTCCCAAGTCCCCAACCCGACACAACATTAGCGAGTCTGGGTCAAATGGGTTCGGGTCGTAAACGGGTCGACACGACTAACGCGTTTAGTAAACGTGTCGGGTCCGGTTTTTGTCTCCAATCTGTTTAAGGCCCGTTTAAAAATCAATGGGTTGGGTTTACCCAGCATCTGATTACAGTCTGCGATGGGTTCAACGGATGGCTGTGATCAGAACACCCATGATAGTGAGTTGCAACGAAAAAAAAAAAGAATAAATATTTAAACGGGTCTTACCGAGTCTTAGCGGTTGTCGGTTCATCGGGGAGGGCCGGTGTTGTCGCCGAAAGTTTTTTGTTGCCGAAGGTGGTCAGGTACGTTGTCGCCGAATACGACGTTGTGGGTGGGGGTGGTGATGCCCGAGGGGTGTCCTGCCGCCAAAGGTGGCTCGCTTTTTTACCAACAGTTGTGTTGCCATAGAAGGCGGCCCGCTGTAGTGCCGATATGCACGGGCATGCACTAGTGTGTCAACAAAATATAAAGAGTCCAATAGTTATGAGGGGTCCCACTATTATACGATTCGTATTTATATAGTAGATGATTAGAGAAGTTAAAATATCCCCCACTAGATCATGGCGGGGTACATCTATATATCAAAGGGGTGACTTTAACATCTGTATGTATATGGCCTAAATATAAAGTCTTATTACTATGAGGGGTCCCACTTTTGTGAGATCCTTATTCATATTGTAAATTATATGCTTATTAATAATGTACCCCCCTGACTATATAATATAGCGTATATCTATGTATCCAAGGGGTGACTCTAACACCCTTATGTGTGTGGTAAAAATATAAAGAGTCACATAGCTAGGAAAAGTCACACTATTATGGGATCCTTATTCATATAGCAGATTATAAGAGAAGTTTAAGTGTACCCCCCCCCCCTCCCTGACTATATCATAGAGGGTAGATCTATAAGTTAAAAGAGTGACTTTAACAATCATATGTGTGTAAAAAAATATAAAAAGTCTCATAGCTAGTAGGGTCCCACTATTGTGGGATCCTAATTCATAAAGCAAATTATAAGAGGAATCCAAGTGAACTCCCCTCGGTAACTACATCATGGGGGTACATCTATACATCAAAGGGATCACTTTAACAACAATAGTTATACGGAAAATATATAAAAAGTCTCATATCTAGGAAGGATTTCACTATTGTGAGATCCTTATTTATATAGAAGATTATAAAAGTAGTCCAAATATATACCTTTCCGGCTAAATCATGAGAGTGTACATCTATATATCAAAGGGGTGACTTTAACTCCAGCATGCATATGGCTAAAATATTAAGAGTTACATATCTATATGGGGTCCCACTATTATGGAATGCATATTCATTTAGCAGATTATGAGAGGAGTCCAAGTGTACCCCCTGACTACATCATAGAGGGGTACATCTATCTGCCATAGGAGTGACTTTAATACCCATAAGTGTATGGCTAAAATATAAAGAGTTACTTAGTTAGGACATGTCCCACTATTATGGGATCCTTATTCATATAGTAGATTATAAGAGGAGTCTAAGTATATCCCCTCCAATTTTATTATGGGGGGTATATCTAAGTGTCAAAGGGGTGAGTTTAACAACTGTATGTGTCTGGCCAAAATATAAAGAGTCTTATAGCTAGGAGTGGGTCCAATAGTATCGGATCCTTATTGATATAGTAGATTATGAAAGGATTCTAAGTATACTCCCCATCTCAACTAAATCATGAGGGGTACATCTATGTGTTAAATATGTTACTTTAATACCCTTATGTGTGTAGCCCAAATATAAAGAGTCTTATGGAAAATAGAGGTCCTACTATTATGGAATCCTTATTCATATAGCAGATTATAAGATGAATCCAAGTGTACCCTCCCAGACTACATGATTAGCGGGTAAATCTATATGTCAAAAGGGTGACTTTAACACTCGCATATGTGTAGCCAATATATAGAAAGTCCTTTATCTAGTAGGGTTCCTACTATAGTAGGATCCTTATTCATATAGAATATTATAAAAGAAGTCCAAGTGTAACCTCTCTTCTCTGACTATATCATTGGGGGTATATCAATGTATCAAATGTGTTACTTTTATACCTATATTTGTGTAGCAAAAATATAATAGTCCCAAGCTATAAGGGGTCGTACTATTGTGGGATCCTTATTTATGTAGCAGATTATAAGAGGAGTCCAAGTATCCCCCCCCCCCCTTCGACTATATCATTGGGTAAATTATAAGAGAAATCCAAGTGTGCCCCCTACCCTGACAATATTAAGTAGGGTACATCAATGTGTTAAAGAGGTGACTCTAATACCCTCATGTGTATGGCCAAATTATAAAAAGTCTCATACTAGAAGAGGTCCTAATATTTTGGGATCCTTATTCAAATTATAAATTATAAGAGTAGTCTAAGTGTACTTCCTTCCCCCGATAATATTATGGGGGTTACATATATGTGTCAAAGAGATGACTTTAATACCAGCATGTATGTACCAAAATATTAAGAGACTCAGACCTAGGAGGGGTCCCATGATTGTGGGATCCTTATTCATATAGCAGGTTATAAGAGGAGTCAAAGTATACCTCTCTCCTATTAAATCATGGAGGGGGTACATGTATGTGTCAAATGGATGACTTTAATACCCACATATTTATGGCCAAAATATAAAGAATCCTATAACTATAAGGGATCCTACTATTGTAGGATCCATACTCTTCAAGATGATTATTAGAGGAGTCTAAGTGTACCTCTAAACCCTCGACTACATCATAGTGGGTATATCTATGTGTCAAATGGTTTACTTTAACAATGACATATATGTGGGCAAAATATAAAAAGTCTGAAAGCTAAGAGGTTTCCAACTATTCTGGGATCCCTGTAGCAGATTATGAAAGAAGTTCAAGTATATCCCACCCACTCTATTATAGATGAATATATCTATGTGTAAAAGGGGTGACTTTAAAACCCACATATGTATGGCCAAAATATAAGACGACTCCAAGTATATCCCCTATCGACTACATCATTGAGGTTTATATCTCTGTGTCAAAAGGTGACTCTAACAGCCGCATATGTGTGGCTAGAAAAATATAAAGGGTCACTTAGCTAGGAAGGGTCCTACTATTATAGAATTATTATTAATATAGCAGATTATAAGACAAGTCCAAGCTTCCTCCCTCGACTATATCATGGGGGATATATCTCTATGTCAAATGGTGACTTTAACACTCGTATATGTATGACCAAAATATAAAGAGTCCTAAATCTAGGAGGGGTCTTACTTTTACATTATCCTTATTTATGTAGCATCATATGAGAAGGGTCCAAGTTTACCCTATTGGAGCCAGTGTGTCCTTAGTATGGATTTTCTATATTAGCATTACTGAATAGTAGCTCTAGTTAATAAATAACTAAAATGGTATATGTAAACTATATATAATAAGAACTCTAGGGATCATAGTAGGCCACTAAGGTGTATGGTGGATCCATGCTTGGAAGACCCAGTGGACCAGTCATGTGTAGACCTAGACTCAGTTTATAGCTTTGGTGATACTGGTCACTTCATTAGGAATAAGCTGTTGACAGGTAGAGGGATGCGGTAAAGTTTCCACCACGGGGATGTTGAATCTCCACTTACCTGACCAAGCATGATAATCGTGTTAAACCGGAACCAGGATAATGCACGGATCAGTAAGTCAGACACTGGTGCATTAACTATCTTATCACTTTAGATAGTTTTTTCTTAACCCTGAGGAACCATGTCTACTAAGCCAATCAATTGTGTGGTGCTTTGATATGCCAACATATACGGACCTACCATAGTCCAATACCATAGTACGTTAAAATAATAATAGTTTGGTTTCTAGGCATAGCACCGAAGTGTGTGGTATTATGGTTGACAAGTCATCGAATCAAGTCAAATGATCGATCGGGTCTGAAGGTGCTCCCCACCTCTCGAGTCGAGTCATGGCACTAGTATTGGAGAAACTAATGATTACCAAGTTAAAGTAAAGAACAAGGGTTACGAGAGAGTAATATAAGTTTGGGATTACTAGAGTATAGCCCGTAGGACATACTAGGTTAAGTCGCGGGTTAATAGGATTCGGACTGATTGAGGAAACTCTTGGTGTGCTACTAGGATAGTCATGCAGGAATCTAATTAGAGCTAGAGATCCTAAGCCCTGAAGGTTTCACCTTGTTGTCGCGTATAGGAATTATAAACTCTGACTAGTAAGGTTTGCTAGATACGAAGTAACGTGATGGAGCGCATTCCTAAATACCGAAAGTTTATTCATATGTCTGTATAAGCCATAGAGGTATTTTCATCAATATCTATTTATAGTCGTACACATATAGAATATGGATCTCATATGAACGGGAATAATTCCAGGAGTCCATAGGTGAAATCAATTTGCAATTTCATCGAGTAAAACTCTCTTTCTTAGCCATACAGTGAACTAGCCTTATTACGGGAGTCGACTCCTTGTTCCTAGGGATGGCGGCCATGTGTATAGGGATAAGGCATATAGAATTTTGTGCTTTCCACTCTCTCCATTAGATATGTATGGCCGGCTATAACTCTTAGGGGTTTGACTTGGTCAAACCCTAAAGGTGGTTGGTCCAATATAAGGAAGAATATAGAGGAGGCAGGCCCTATGGGTCTCCTCTCCCAAACCCTAGCCACCCCTCTCACCCTCTCCCACTCTCATGTGGTTTCGACCATGAAAGAAGAGAAAGAAAAAGGAGAAAGAAAGAGAAGAAAGGAAATAAAAGAAGAAGAGAAGAGAAGAGAAAAGAAAGGATCCTCCGACGTAGGGCTACTCTGCCTTCTTCGTTGCAAGCCGACCGATGGTGGGCTCATTAGCTTTATACCTAGTGATAAGATATCATAAATTTCTCCCTTCGCGAAAGACTTGGTGCCATCCGACAGTCTTTCTTATTTCTCGATGTGGAGGTCATCTTCTCCGACGATTCATTAAGAGGTGACATTGACAATTTCTGCTGCCCAGATTTTGGCAGACATACAGTCAGTCCAGGAATTGTTCTTGGAGCTACAAAACTTGGATCGAGATGATTCTACTTTGAGGAGTTCCATATCGACGAAAAAATTTATAGCAACAGAGCTGTAGTGAAAAACTGACGATGATTTTACTAAACAATTTTCTGTAAGACGTCATCAGAGTTTGTTCTCTTTGAGTAAATGATCCGATCAAGGTATAATCTATCGAACCCCTCCTAGTAGAAATTCATTCTAGTTAGTCTTTATAAATCTTACATAGGTCTTAGATCATAAATTAACTTTAGGGGTTCGTACTTTTCCGTGTGTATATAGATTAATTTGTTATAAATCTAAACGGGAACATATACTATTAATTCATACATCTTTTGACGCTAGCTTCCATTGTGGTGATCCCTAATTTCTATTAATTGGTATCAGAGTCATAGATTTAGCATGTGTTTCTGGATGTTAGATCTAGTACGTACGCACACGTAAAGCTATTGATCTCATTAAGGGATATTAATATGGATTAATATATATTATTCTCTATGTTATCTGCTTGGTGATTGTCTCTATGATTTGTGGTGCTTATCTTTGTGATTGTTATGCATCGATGATCTTGGTTTTGAGACACTTGTAATAGGTATATGATGGAGGTTAAACATCATATGGGTTTCCAAGCCTATATTTATAGGGTTGTTTTTCTCTTTTCTTTCTCCTAGGAAATATATATGTACGACCGATGCAATTGCACGGATCCTACTAGATTTTATATTTATAGGATAAAGATGAATTAGGAAACTGCGATGAATCGAGATGTTATCCATTCAAGAGGAGGACAAATGGAACCATGGCGGATGAAGAAACACAATAAGGACCGGATCCCTCTCGAGGCGAACAGGTCAAGGCTTGCATAGATAACAAGGCACAGGGGTCGGACCCCGGGCTCACTGCTATAATGATAAAATTTACTTAGACTAGGCACGGGGATCGGACCCCGAGCTTGCTTAGTAGTATAATTTTTTATAGCATATTGTAACTAATTAACTTAGTTTATCCCCGAATAAGATCAGAGATTTGTGTCTCTAGATTTAGCTTAGGAGATTATCTCTAGATCAAGCTTAGGGTTAATAAATCTTTTTGGGATTATCGGTGCCTCTATACATTTCAAACACGTGTGAATCTGATGGCTATTTAAAAGAAAATATGGTAACAACCCTCGTGGTATTTTAGGTAGCTGAGTATTGTGTATTGAGGATAGACGCAATGTTGGATTTGTTAAAAGATGACTAATGATCCCATAGAGAGATGATAACCCTAGTGGGATGCCCTTTCCCCATATGGTCTTAGCGACCAAGTTAGGTTAGGATTTCACTTGTGATACCCGTTCTTAGTTGACGTTTGATAGTAGTAAGAACTTATTATGATTCGGTTATATAGCCAGTAGGTTGAGGCCTGACAGAAGCTCTCGGATGTTCTTAATTGGACAGTATCGAAACCTATAATGACTTTAATACCTGCATATGTGTGGCCAAAATATAAAAAGTCTTATTGTTAGAAAGGGTCCCACTTTTATAGGATCTTTATTTATGTAGCAAATTATAAGAAGGTTACGAATGTACCCCCCCTCCCCCGACTATATCATTGAGGTATATTAATTTGTCCAAATAGTGAGTTTAACTCCAGTATGCATATAACAAAAATATAAAGAGTATCATAGTTAGAAGAGTTTCCCCTATTATGGGATCCATATTCACGTAGAAGATTAGAAGACAAATCTACGTGTACACCCCCCCCCCCCCCCCCCCGTGCCTATATAATAGGGGGTAGATCTATAAATTAAAAGGGTGACTTTAACAACCACATATGTATGACTAAAATATAAAGAATCTCATAACAAGTAAGGGTCCCACTATTGTGGGATCCTTATTCTTAAAGAAGATTATGAAAGGTGTACAAATATACCCCCTTCCCCTGACTATATCAAAGAGGGTACATCTATGTGTCAAAGGGGTGGCTTTAATACCCGTATTTGTGTAGCTAAAATATAAAGAGACATAAGCTATGAATGGTCCCAATATTGTGTGATCCTTATTCATATAGCAAATTATGAGAGGAGTCCAAGAGAACCCCCCTCTTCCCGACTAAATCAAGGGGTATATCTCTATATCATAGGGGTAACTTTAATACATGTATGTATGTGGCCAAAATATAAAGAATCTCATAGCTAATAGTTGTCCCATTATTATAAGATCCTTATTCATATAAAAGATTATAAGAGGAGTCCAAGTGTACCCCCCTAACTAAATCATGGGGGATATATCTATATATTAAATGAGTGACTTTAACATCCTCATATATGTGGCTAATATATAAAAAGTCCCATAGCTAGATTAGATCCCACTATAGTTGGATCCTTATTCATAAAGAAGATTAAGAAAGGAGTCCAAGTTGACCCCTCTCCGACTATATCATGGGGGATACATCTATGTGTTAAATGATTGACTTTAATACTCACTTGATTTGGTAAAATTTAAAAAATCCCATAATTCGGAGGGGTCCCACTATTATAGGATCCTCATTCATAAAGAAGATTATGAAAGGAGTCCAAGTATATGCCCCCCTCTCTAACTACATCAGGGGGGTACATCTATTTATCAAATGGGTGACTTTAATACCGGTATGTGTGTAACAAAAATATAAAGAGTCTCAAAGCTAGAAAGGGTTTCATTATTATAAGATCATTATTCATATAGCAGATTATTAGAGAAGTCTAAGTATACCACTCGTACCCCGATTACATCATATGAGGGTACATCTACGTATCAAATAATAACTCTAGTACCTGCATGTGTGGCCAAATTATAAAGAGTCCCATAGCTAGGAGTGGTCCCACTATTATGGGATCATTATTCAAATTGTATATTATGAGAAGAGTCCAAGTATAACACCCCCCCCCCCGACTATATCATGGGGGGTACATATATATCAAAAGAATGGCTTTAACACCCGTATTTATATAACCAAAATATAAAGAGTCCTAGACCTAAGAGAGGCCAAACTATTATATGATCCTAATTCATATAGCAGAATAGGAAACGAGGTCAAGTGTACCCCCTCCTACTATATCATGGAGAGGGTACATCTATGTTTCGAATGGGTGACTTTAACACCCGTATATTTATGGTCAATATATAAAAGTCCCATAGCTATGAAGGATCCTATTATTTTGGGATCCTTATTCATATAGCAGATTATGATAGAGTCATAGTATACCCAGTACTACATCATTGGGGGGTATATCTATATGTCAAAGGGATGACTTTAACACCCGCATATATGTCACCAAAATAGAAAAAGTCCAATAGATATTAGGGGTCATACTATTTAGGATCTTTATTAATGTAGCAGATTATTAGAGGAGTTCAAATATCCCCCACCCACTAGAACATGGGGGTACATCTATGTATCAAAAAAGTAACTTTAACACTT
The DNA here is from genome assembly GCA_947650365.1 of Chamaelirium japonicum. Lineage (NCBI taxonomy): Eukaryota > Viridiplantae > Streptophyta > Magnoliopsida > Liliales > Melanthiaceae > Chamaelirium > Chamaelirium japonicum. Next base: position 60,679,302 of record OX393555.1, on the reverse strand, counting down.
ACATGTGTATGGCCAAAAAATAAAAAATCTCATTGCTAGGAAGGGTCCTACTTATGTAAAATCCTTACTTATATAGAAAATAATAAGGATTACTAATATACCTCCCTAATTATATCATGGGGGGTATATCTATAAATCCAAAAAGTGACTTTAACACCCATATGTGTATGCCAAAAATACAAAGAGTCCTATAGCTAAGAGAGGTCCTACTATTATGGGATCCTTATTCATGTAACATATTATAAGATAAGTCTAAGTGTACCCCTCCGCCCCCCAGACTACATTATAGGGGATAGATCTATAAGTTAAAAGAATGACTTTAACTACCGTATATATATGGCTAAAATATAAAGTCTCATGGCTAGTAAGGTCCCACTATTATACGATCCTTATTCATGAAGCATATTATAAAAGGAGTCAAAATATACCCCCCCTGACTACATCATGGGGGTACATCTATATTTCAAAGGGTGACTTTAACACCTGAATATATATGACCAAAATATATATAAGTCTCATAGCTAGGAGGGGTCTCACTATTGTGGGATCATTATTCATGCAGCATATTATGGTAGTAGTCCAAATATACCCCACCTCTGATTAAATAATAAGAGGGTATATCGATGTGTCAATGGGATGACTTCAACACTCGCATGTATGTGGTAAAAATATAAAGAGTCACATAGCATCCCACTATTATAAGGTGTCTATTAATGTTGTAGATTATAAGAGGATTCTAAATATACCCCCATGACTATATTATAGAGAAGGTACATCTATGTTTAAGGGGGTAACGTTAACACACACAAGTATGTGGCCAAAATATAAATAATCACTTGGCTAGGATAGGTCCCACTATTATAGGATCTTTATTCATGTAACATAATATGAGATGAATCCAAGTATACCAACCCCCAACTATATTATGGGGGGTATATCTAATTGTAAAAGGGGTGACTTTAACACTTGTATATGTCTGGTCAAAATATAAAATGGCTCATAGCCATGAAAGGTCCTAATAATAAAGGATCCATATTGATATAACAGATTATGAAAGTTGTCCAAGTATAAACCTCCCCTCCCGACAAAATTACGGGGGTGGTATATCTTTGTGTCAAAGAAGTAACTTTTACACCCGTATATGTGTAGTCAAAATATAGAGTCCTACAACTAATAGGGGTCCTATTATTATAGTATCCTTATCATATAGCAGATTATGAGAGAAGTCCAAGTGTACCCCCCCCCCCTCGACTACGTCATTGGGAGGTATATTTATATATCAAAAGGGTGACTTTACCACCCATATATGTGTGGCCAATATATAGAGTCTTATAGCTAGAAGGGTTCCCACTATTGTATGTGACCAAAATATAGAGTCCAATAACTATGAGGGTTCCTACCATTGTAGGATCCTTATTCATATATCAAATGGGTAACTTTAACACCCGTATATATGGGCTAAAATATAAAGAGTCTCATAGCTAGGAGGGTGCCACTATTATTGGATCCTTATTCATATAGCAGTTTATAAAAGGATTCTAAGTATATACTTTCCCTGACTATATCTTGTTACGTTATATCTATGTATCGAAGGGGTAATACTAATACCCGCATATGTATGGCCAAAATATAAAAATTCTTATAGCTATGAGGGTCCTACTATCGTAAGATCCTTATTTAGGTAGCAGATTAAGAGACGTGTCCAAGTAATACCCCCTCCCCACCGACTCTATTATCTGGGCGTATATCTTTATTTCAAAGGGGTGACTTTAACACCCGTATAAGTATGGCAAAAATATAAAAAGTCTTATAACTTGGAGGGGTCCCATTATTTTGGAATTCTAATTCATGTATTATATTATAATAAAAATTTAAACATACCCCGCCCGAGTATATCATAGAGGATATACATATGTGTCAAATGGGTGAATTTAACACCCGCATGTATGTGGCCAAAATATAAAGAGTCTTATAGCTAGAAGGGGTCTCACTATTATAGGATCCTTATTTATATTACAGATTATGAGAGTAGTCCAAGTGTACCCCCTCTCCCGATTATATCATGGGGGGTACCTCTATATATCAAATGGTGACTTTAACACCCGCATATGTATAACCAAATCATAAAAACCCAATACTAGAAGGGATCCTACTTTTGTGCAATCCTTATTCATATAGCATAATATAAGTTAACTCCAACTATAACCCACCCCCTACCCCTGACTACATCACGAGGGGTACATCTATATGTTCAAATTATAACTTTAACACCCGTATATCTGTTGTCAAAATATAAAGAGTTTCATAGCTAGGAGTGGTCCTACTATTATGGGATCCTTATTTATATAGCATTTTATGAAAAAAAGTCCAAGTGAACCCCCCCTCGACTATATCATGGGTGGATTTATTTATAGATCAAAGGGGTGACTTTAACACTCGTATATATGTCATGAAAATATAAAGAGTCTAATAGATATAAGGGTCTCACTATTATGAGATCCATATGCATGTAGTAGATTATTAGAAGAATTCAAATTTCCTTCCTATTAGATCATTGTGGCATATATTTATGTATCAAAAGGGTAACTTTTAACACCTGCATGTGTGTGTCCAAAATATAAAGTCCTATTACTATGAGGGGTCCAAATTTTTTGAGATCCTTATTTATATAGCAAATTATAAGAGGATTACTAGTATACCCTCCCCATACACACTATCCCAACTATATCATTAGGGGTACATCTATGTATCCAAGTAGTGACTTTAACACCTATATATGTATGGCAAAAATATAAAGTATATTATAACTAGGAAAGGTCCCACTATTATTTGATTCTTATTTATATAGTAAATTATAAGAAAAGTCTAAATGCACCCCCCGACTACATTATAGGGGGTAAATCTATACATTAAAAGGGTGACTTTAACAACTGTATATGTATGGCTAAAATATAAAGAGTCTCTTAGCTAGTAGAGATCCTACTATTATGGGATCCTTATTCTTATAGCAAATTATAAGTGGAGTCCAATAGTACCCCCTCCCCTCTGTCTACATTATGGAGGTAAATCTATATGTCAATAGGATGACTTTAGCATCTGTATGTATGTGGACAAAATACAAAGAGTCTCATAGCAAGGAGGGGTCTCAATAGTGTAGGATCCTTATTCATATAGCAAATTATAAGAGGAGTACAAGAGAACCCCCTCCTTCCCGACTAAATCATGGGGGTACAATTCTATATCAAAGGAGTAACTTTAACATCTGTATCTGTGTGGCCAAAATATAAAGTCTTAAAGCTAATATCCCCATTATTGTGGTATCCTTTTTCATAAAGTACAATATAAGAGGAGTCCAGATTTATCCCCTCTCCTAACTAAGTCATGAGGGGTATATCTATGTGTCAAAGGGGTGACTTTAACACTATTATGTGTTTTACCAATATATAAAGAGTCACATAGCTTGGTGGGATCCTACTATAGAGGGATCCTAATTCATATAGTAGATTATAAGAGGTATACAAGTTGGTCCCTCTGCGAGTATATCATAGGGGGTACATCTATGTATCAAAGGGGTGACTTTAATACCCGTATGTGTGTAGGTAAAGTATAAATAGTACCATAGCTATGAGGGGTCCCACTATTATGGGATCCTTATTCATAAAAAAAATTATAAGAAGAGTCCAAGTGTACCCCCCCACTACATCATGGGGGGTACATCAATTTATCTAAAGGGTAACTTTAACACCCGTATATGTGTAACCAAAATATAAAGAGTCTCTATACTATATGAGGTCCCACTATTATTAGATCCTTATTTATATAGCATATTATTAGAAAATTCCAAGTGTACCCCCCACACCCTAACTATTTTATAGGGGGTACATCAATGTGTCAAAGGGGTGACTCTAGTACCAGCATATGTGACAAAATTATAAATAGTCATATAGCAATAAGTTTTCCCACAATTGTGGGATCATTATTAAAATTATAGATTATGAAAGTAGTCTAAGTATACACCCTATTATATCATTGGTGGTACATATATGTGTTAAATGGATTACTTTAATCCCCACATATATGTGTCCAAAATATAAAAAGTCTTAGACCTAGGAGGGGTCCTACTATTATGTGATCTTTATTCATATAGCAGATGATGAAAGGAGTCAAACTGTACCTCCCTCCTACTACATTATGAAGGGGGTATATATGTGTCAAATCAGTGACTTTAACACCCGTATATTTATGGCCAAAATATAAAGAGTCCCACAACTATAAGGGGTCCCATTATTATAGGATCATTATTCATATAGCAGATTTTGAGAGGAGTCTAAGTATACCCCAACTATATAATAGGGGGTACATCTAAGTATCAAAGGGGTGACTTTAACACTGCATACCTATGGCCAAAATATAAAAAGTTAAAAGTTATGAGGTCCCACTATTGCGGGATCCTTATTTATATAGTTGATTATTAAAAAAGTTCAAATATTTCCCCACTAGATTATGGGGGTACATCTATGTATCAAATGAGTAACTTTAATACCCAAATATGTGTGACCAATAAATAAAAAGTCTAATTGCTAGGAGGGGTCCAACTTTTATTAAATCCTTATTCATATAGCAAATTATGAGAGGATTATTAGTGTACCCCAACCCCCAACTATATCATAGAGGGTATATCTATGTTTCCAAGAGATAAATTTAGCATCCGTATGTGTGTAATAAAAATATAAAGAGTTCTATTGCTAGGAGAGGTCCCTATATTATAGGATCTTTATTCACATAGCAGATTATGTGAGAAGCCTAAGTATACCTACCTACTCCCTTGACTTTATCTTAGCGGATAGATCTATAAGTCAAAAGGGTGACTTTAACAACTGCATATGTGTGGCAAAAATATAAAGAGTCTCATAGATAGTAGGGTACCACTATTATAGGATCCTTATTCATGAAGTAGATTATGAGAGTATAACTGTCCCCCCATCCCCCCGACTATATCATATGTAGGGGTGGCAATAGGTCATGTCCAAAACCCCTAGACCCGGACCTGACCCGTTTAACTAATCGTGTCTAGATCCTAAACCTGTACCCAACCTGCTTATAAACGGGTAGACCCGATAAGACCCGTTTACCACACAGGTCTATTCAGTTAACCCAATCCGACCCAATCCGACCCAATCCGACCCGACCCAACCTGACCCAATAGACCCGCTGATACTATATATTACGATATTAGATTACGGGTAGACCCGACCCAACCCAATACGACCCATTGAATTTTAAATATGTCTACTGTATCTAGATCCTAAACCCGGACCATACCTGTTTATTAAACGGGTCTATCGTGTCGACCCATTTACGACCCGAACCCGTTTAACCCTGACCCAGACCTGCTAACTTTGTGTTTTATCAAGTCGGGTCTGCCGTGTCGGGTCCAAAATTATCAGACCTAATCATAGGGTATTTCTATGTATCAAAGGGGAGACATTAACACCCGTATTTATGTGGCAAATATATAAAAAGTCACATAGCTATAAGGGGTCTTACTATTGTAGGATCCTTATTCACGTAGTAGATTAACAGAGTAGTACAAATATATCCCACCTCCGACTAAATCATGTGAGGGTATATTTATGTGTCAATAGAGTGGTTTTAACACCCACATCAAAAATATAAAGAGTCGCATAGCTATGAAGAGTCCCACTATATTATGGGATGCATATTCATATAGTAGATTATAGGAGAAGTCCAAGTATACCCCTCCCCCTCGGCTATATTATTGAGAGGGTACATCTATGTGCCAAAGGGGTGACTTTAGCATATATATATGTGTTACCAAAATATAAAGAGTCACTTGGCTAGGACAAGTCCCACTATTATGGGATCCTTATTCATGTAGCAGATTTTTAGAGGAGTTTAGGGTACCCCCCCATTATAATATCGGGGTATATTTATATGTCAAAGAGATGACTTTAACACACCATGTAGCTGCCGAAAATATAAAGAGGCCTATAGCTAGGAGGGGTCTTAATAGTATGGGATCCTTATTGATACAGCAGATTATGAGAGGAGTTCAAGTATACCCCTGCCCCATCCTAACAAAATCATAGGGGGTATATTTATATATCAAAAGGGTAACTTTATCACCCGTATATGTGGCCAAAATATAAAGAGTCCCATAACTAATAGAGGTCCCATTATTATGGGATCCTTATTCATATAGCAGATTATGAAATGAGTCCAAGCATTCCTCCTCGACTTTATCATTGGAGGGGTATATCTATGTATCTAAGGGGTGACTATAACATTCCCATATGTATGGCCAATATATAAAGAGTCCTTTAGCTAGGAGGGTTCCAACTATTATGTATGGCTAAAACATAAAGTCCTATAGCAAAAGGGTCCATACTATTATGGGATCCTTATTTATATAACAGATTATAAGAGGAGTCCAAATGTGTCCCTCTCCTGATTATATCATGGGGGTGTATATCTATGTATCAAATGGGTAACTTTAATATCCTGATGCCTGAGCTAAAATATAAAGAGTCTTATAGCCATGAGGGGTCTCACTATTATGGGATCCATATTCATATAACAGATTATGAAAGGATTCTAAATATACCTCTCCCCTAACTACATCTTATGGGGGTATATCTAAATATCAAAGAGTGACATTAACACCTGCATGTGTATGGCCAAAATTTAAAAATTCTCATAGCTAAGGGGTCCTACTATTGTGGGATACTTATTTGTAAAGCAGATTAAAAGATTTGTCCAAGTAATATATCCCCCACCCGACTATATTATTGGGGGTACATCTATATATCAAAGGGGTAACTTTAACAACCGTATATATGTGGCCAAAATATTAAGAATCCCATATTTAGAACGGGTTTCACTATTTAAGGATCCGTATTCAGGAAGCATATTATGATAGGTATTCAAATATACCCCCCTCTCCTGACTACGTCAAGGGGTATATCTATATATCAAAGGGGTAAATTTAACACCCTTATATGTATGGCCAAAATATACAGAGTCTAATGGCTAGAAGCAATCCCACTATTATGAGATCTTTATTCAGGTAGCAGATTATAAGAATAGCCCAAGTGTAACCCTTCCTTGTCTACATTATGGGGGTACTTTTATGTGCCAAATTAGTGACTATAACAACCACATCTATATAGCCAAAACATAAAGTCTCAAAGCTAGAAGAAATCTGACTATTGCAAAATCCTTATTTATATAGCATAATATGAGAGAAATCCAAGTGTACGCTCCTTGCCCCTCCTGACTACAACTTAGGGGCTATATCTATATGTCAAAATTATAACTTTAACAACCGCATATGTGTGGCCAAAATATAAGGAGTTACATAGCTTGGAGTAGTTCCACTATTATGGGATCCTTATTTATATAGCAGTTTATAAAAGTAGTCTAAGTGTATACCCCCTTCCCCCCCTCCCAACTAAATCTTGGGGGGGTATATATATGCCAAAGAGGTGACTTTTAACATATATGTGTGTGCCAAAAATATAAAGTGTGACGACCAAGATCCAATAGGCCAATAGCCAAGAGCCAAGACTCCTGAGGCGGGAATGCCAAGATGGATGAGGTGAGGTAAGGTGAGGTGAGGTGAGGTGTACAAGGCCATGAGTTAGTCCCACATCACTTGGAGAGAAGGAGATCCTGAGCTACTTATATAATTTCCCCTCCCAAACATAGAAGACGCGTTTTAAAACCGTGCGCCGCTACGGATTTCGTAAGAACTCCGTAGTTAAGCGTGCTCGGGCGAGAGTAGTACCAGGATGGGTGACCTCCCTGGGAAGTTCTCATACGGGCACGGGCAAAGCGGACAATATCTTGTGTGTTTGGGGCGGATGTTACAAAATGGTATCAGAGCCGGTTCTCCTCGGGATGGGGGGGTCTAACCCTACACGAGGACGTGTAGCCCTAAGGGGGGTGGATTGTGACGACCAAGATCCAATAGGCCAATAGCCAAGAGCCAAGACTCCTGAGGCGGGAATGCCAAGATGGATGAGGTGAGGTAAGGTGAGGTGAGGTGAGGTGTACAAGGCCATGAGTTAGTCCCACATCACCTGGAGAGAAGAAGATCCTAAGCTACTTATATAATTTCCCCTCCCAAACATAGAAGACGCGTTTTAAAACCGTGCGCCGCTACGGATTTCGTAAGAACTCCATAGTTAAGCGTGCTCGGGCGAGAGTAGTACCAGGATGGGTGACCTCCCTGGGAAGTTCTCGTACGGGCACGGGCAAAGCGGACAATATCTTGTGTGTTTGGGGCGGATGTTACATAAAGTCTCATATCTATGAGGGTTCCCACTATTATGGGATCTTTATTCATTTAGCAGATTTTTAGAGGAGTCCAGCTACATCATAGAGGGGTACATCTATGTATCAAAGGGGTGACTTTAACACCCATAATTATATGGCCAAAATATAGAGTCCTATGGCAAGGATGGGCCCACTATTATGGGATCCTTATGTATATAGATGATTATAAGAGGAGTCTATGTATACCCCACCCCCAACTGCATCTTGTAGGAATTCATCTATGTATCAAAGAGGTGACTTTAACACCCGCATATGTGTGGCCAAAATATAAAAAATCCAATAGCTATAAGGGGTCCAATAATTATGGGATACTTATTAATGTAGCAGATTATAATATGAGTTCCAATATCCCCCCCACTAGTTCATAGGGGGTACATCTATATATAAAAAGGGGGAATTTGACACCCGTATGTGTGTGGCCTAAATATAGAAAAATCCCAAAGCTAGGAGGGGTCCTACTGTTGAGCGATTCTTATTCATGTAGCAAATTATAAGAGGACTACAGGTATACCCTCCCCCCTGACTACATCATGGAGAGTACATCAATGTATCAAAGGGTAACTTTAATATCGATATGTATGTGACCAAACTATAAAGAGTCCAATTATGAGGAAATATTTTACTATTATGGGATCCTTATTCATATATCAGATTATAAGAGAATTTTTAATATATCCCCCAAGACTACATTACAATGGGTATATCTATATATCAAAAGTCTGACTTTAACAACCATATATGTTGCTAAAATATAAAGAGTCTCATAGCTAGTAGGGGTCCCAATATTATGGGATCCTTATACATGAAGTTGATTATGAGAAGAGTCTAAATGTAACCCCCCACCACCCCCCGACTATATATTGGGGTATATATCATTCTATCAAATGGGTAACTTTAATACCCGTATTTATATGGCCAAAATATAGAAAGTCTCTTAGCTAGAAGGTGTCTCACTTTTGTAGGATCCTAATCCATATAGCATATTATAAGAGTAGTCCAAATATACCCTCGCCACCTCTAACTAAATCAGTAGGGGGTATATCTATATATTAAACGAGTGACTTTAACACCCATATATATGTGGCCAAAATATAAAGAGTCATATAACTATAAGGGGTCCCACTCTTGTGGGATGCCTATTTATATAGTAGATTATGAGATGAGTCTAGGTATACTTCCCACCCTTGGCTACAACATAGAGGGGGTATATTTATATGGCAAAGGGGTAACATTAATACCCGTTTATATGTGGCCAAAATATAAAGTGTCACTTGACAAGGACATGTCCTACTATTAAGGGACCCTTATTCATATCGCAAATTATGATAGTAGTTTAAGTATACCCTCCCAACTATATCATGGGGGATACATATATATGTCAAAGGGGTGACTTTAACACCTATGTATGTATGGCCAAAATATAAAAAGGTCTATAGCTAGAAGGGGTCCCAATAATATGGGATCCTATTTTTATAGCAGATTATGAGAGGAGTCCAATTAAACCCCCACCCTGATTAAATCAAGGGGAGTATATCTATATATCAAAGGGGTAACTTTAACATCCGCATGTGTGTAGTCAAAATATAAAGAGTCACATAACTAATAGAAGTCGCATTATTATGGGATCCTTATTCATATAGCAAATTATGAGAGGAGTCCAAATGTAACCCCGACTAAATTATAGAGGGGTATATATATTTGTCAAAGGGGTGACTTTAACACCCGTATGTATGTGGCCAATATAAAAAGAAACCATACATAGGAGGCATCCCACTATAATGAGATGCTTATTCATGTTGTTTATTATAAGTGAGTCCAAGATTACCCCCTAACTACATCATAAAGGGGTATATTTATGTATCGAAAGGGCCACTTTAACTCCCGTATATGTGTGACCAAAACATAAATAGTCCTAATACTATTAGCGGTCCCAGTATTATTGTATCCTTATTCATGTAACAGATTATGAGAGAAGTCTAAGTGTACCCTCCCCTCGTCGACTACATTATAAGGGGTATTTTTATATGTCAAATAGGTGACTTTAACGCCAACATGTATATAGACAAAATATAAAGAGTCTCATAGCTATGAGAGATCCCATTATAGTGGGATACTAATATAGTGGGACCCTTATTCATATAGCCAATTATGAGAGGAGTGCAAGTTTACCCTTATTGACTACATCATTGGGGGGTATATCTATGTGTCAAAGGGATAACTTTAACATCCATATATGTGTGGGAAAAATATAAAGAATTCTATATATATGAGGGGTCCCATTATTATAGGATTTATACCCATGAAGAATATTATGAGAGGAGTCCATATGTACCTCCCTAACTATATCATTGGGGTATATCCATTTATCAGAATATTGACTTTAATACCTGTATGTTTATAATTAAAATATAAAGAATCTAAAAGCTATAAGGGGTCCCACTATTGTTGGATCATTATTCATATAACAGATTATTAAAGAGGTCTAAGTATACCCATACCACCTCGACTACATCTTGGGGGTACAACTATGTATCAAAGGGGTGACTCTAATACTGGCACGTGTGACCAAATTATAAACAATCTCATATCTAGGAGTACTCCCACTATTATGGAATTATTATTCAAATTATAGATTATGAGAGAAGTCAAAGTATATCAAATGTATAACTTTAACACCCACATATATATATAGCCAAAATATAAAGAGTTCTAGACTTAGTAGTGGTCCCACTTATATGGGGTCCTTATTCATATAATAGATTATAAAAGGTATCCTAATTTACCCCCTTCCTACTACATCAGGGGGGGTATAACTATATGTCAAAGGGGTGACTTTAACACTCGTATATGTGTCGCCAAAATATAAAGAATCCAATAACTATGAGGGGTCTCATTATTATAGGATCCTTATTTATGTAGCAGATTATTAGAAGAGTTCAAATATCCCTCATACTAGATTATAGGGGCCACATCTATATATCAAAGGGATGAATTTAATACCTACATGTGTGTGGTCAAAATATAAAGAATCTCATTGCTAGCAGGGGTTTAACTTTTATGGGATTCTTATTCATGTTACAAATTATGAGTGGATTACTAGTGTACCCCCTAACCCCGACTACATCATGAGGGGTATTTTTATGTATGCAAGAAGTGATTTTAGTACCCGTATATTTGTGACAAAAATATAAAGATTCACATAGTTAGGAGAAGTTTTACTATTATGGGATCCTTATTCATGTAACAGATTATAAGAGGAATCTAAGTTTATCACTTCCCAACTACATCATAGGGCGTATTTCTTTGTGTCAAAGGGGTGACTTTAACACCCATATGTGTGTGGGTAAAATATAAAGAGTCTCATATCTTAGAAGGGTCCTATTATTGTGGGATCCTAATTCAAGAAGAAGATTATGAGAGGAGTCTAATTGAACCCCCTACCCCTGACTACATCATAGGGGGTACATCTAATTATCAAAAGGGTGACTTTAACATCCGGATGTGTGTGACTAAAATATAAAGACTCTCATTGTTAAAAGGGGTCCCACTTTTGTGGGATCCTTATTTATGTAGCAATTTATGAGAGGATTACAAGTAGGATCCTTATTTATGTAGCAATTTATAAGAGGATTACAAGTGTAACCCTCTACTATATTATATAGGGTACATCTATATATTTAAGGAGTCATTTTAATACCCATATATGTATGGCAAAAATTTAAAGAGCCACATAGCTAGGAGATGTCCCACTATTATGGGATCCTTATTCAAATGCAAATTACGAAATAAGTCTAAGTGTACCCCCTCCCCCCATAATTACATCATAGGGGGTAGATTTATAAGTCAAAAGGGTGACTTTAACAACCACATGTATGTGCAAAAAAATAAAGTCTTATAGCTAGTTGGGTCCTATTATTATGGGATCTTTATTCATAAAGCAGATTATAATAGGAGTCCAGGAGAACCCCCTCAATGTAACTTCATCATGGGAATAGATCTACGTATTAAAGGAGTAACTTTAACACCCGTATTTATATAAAAAAATATAAAAATACTTATAACTATGAGGGGTCTCACTATTATGGAATCCTTATTCATCTAGTAGATTATGATAGTAGTCTAACTATATATACCCCCCTTCAACTAAATAATTGGATGGTATATCTATGTGCAAAGGTGTGACTTTAACACCCGTATGTATGTGGCAAAAATATTAAGAGTCACATAGCTATGAGGGGTCTTACTATTGTGGAAAGCCTATTTATGCAGCCGATTATGAGAGGAGTCAAAGTATACCCCCTCTGCTACATCATAGAAAAATTCATCTATATGTCAAAAGGGTGACTTTAATACCCACAAGTGTGTGGCCAAAATATAAAAAGTCATTTGGGTAGAACAAGTCCCACTATTATGGGCTCCCAATATTGTATGATCCTTATTCATATAGCAAATTATAAGAGGAGTCCAAGAGAATCCCCCCTCTTCCCGACTAAATCATGGGGGTATATCTCTATATCATAGGGGTAACTTTAATACCCGTATGTGTGTGGCCAAAATATAAAGAATCTTATAGCTAATAGTGGTCCCATTATTATGGGATCCTTATTCATATAGCAGATTATGAGAAGAGTCTAAGTGTACCCCCCAACTAAATCATAGGGGGTATATCTATATGTTAAATGAGTGACTTTAATATCTTAATATGTATGGTCAATATATAAAAAGTCTCATAGCTAGATTGGATCCCACTATAGTTGGATCCTTATTTATATAAAAAATTATAAGAGAAGTCCAAATTAACCCCTCCCTAACTACATCATGGGGATACATCTATGTATCAAATGAGTAACTTTAATACCTATGTGTGTGGGTAAAATTTAAAGAATCTAATAGCTAGGAAGGGTCCCACTATTATAGGATCCTTATTTATAAAGAAGATTATAAGGAGTCCAAGTATACGCCCCTCCTTCCCAACTATATCAGGGGGGTACATCTATTTATTAAATGGGTGACTTTAATACCGGTATGTATGTAATCAAAATATAAAGAGTCTCAAAGCTAGGAATGTTCCCAATATTATAGGATCCTTATTTATATAGCAGATTATTAGAGAAGTCCAAGTGTGCCCTCCTTACCCTGATTATATCATATGGAGGTATATCTATGTATGAAATGGTGACTTTAGTACCCATATGTGTGGATAAATTATAAAGAGTGTCATACCTAGGAGTGATTCCACTATTATGGGATCATTATTCAAATTGTATATTATAAGAGGAGTCCAAGTGTAACCCCCACCCCCGACTATAATATGGGGGGTACATATATATGTCAAAGGAATGGCTTTAACAGCCGTATTTATATGACCAAAATATAAAGAGTCCTCGACCTAAGAGAGTTCCACTATTATATGATCCCAATTTATATAGCAGAATACAAGAGTTCAAATATATCCCCTCTTACTATATCATGGAAGGGGTACACCTATGTTTCGAATAGGTGACTTTAACAGCTGTATATTTATGGCCAAAATATAAAGCCCTATAGCTATGAGGGGTCTAATTATTTTGTGATCCTTATTCATATAGCAGATTATGATAGTAGTCCTAGTGTACCCCCCACTACATCATCGGGGGGTACATCTATATGTTAAAGAGTGGCTTTAACACCCTCATACATGTCACCAAAATAAAAAGAGTCCAATAGATATAAGGGGTCCTACTATTTAGGATCCTTATTCATGTAGCAGATTATTAAAAGAGTTCAAATATCCCCCACCTACTAGATCATGGGGGGTACATCTATCTATCAAAAAAGTAACTTTAACACTTGCATGTGGCTAAAAAATAAAAAATCTCATTGATATGAGGGGTCCTACTTATGTAAAATCCTTATTTATATATAAAATTATAAGAGGATTACTAATATACCCCCCTGATTATATCATGAGGGTACATCTATATGTCCAAAGGGTGACTTTAACACCCGTATGTGTATACCAAAAATACAAAGAGTCCTATAGCTAAGAGATGTCCCACTATTATAGGATCCTTATTCATGTAACAGATTATGAGATAAGTCTAAGTGTACCCCCCTAACTACATTATAGGGGGTAGATGTATAAGTCAAAAGGATTACTTTAACTACTGCATATGTGTGGCTAAAATATAAAAAGTCTCATAGCTAGTAAGGTCTCACTATTATAGGATTCTTATTCATCATGGGGGTACATCTATGTTTCAAAAGGGTAACTTTAACACCTGTAAATATATGGCCAAAATATATAAATTCTCATAGCTAGAAGGGGTTTCACTATTGTGGGATCATTATTCATGTAGCAGATTACGAGAGTAGTCCATATATACCCCAACTCCGATAAAATAATGAGAGGGCACATCGATATATCAAAGGGGTGACTTCAACACCAGTTTGTGTGATAAAAATATAGAGTCACATAGTTATGAGGGGCCCCACTATTGTGAGGTGTCTATTAATGTTGCCGATTATAAGAGGATTCTAAGTATACCACCTTAGCTATATCATTGAAAAAGTATATCTATATATCAAGTTGGTGACTTTAACACATATAAGTATGTGGCCAAAATATAAATAATCACTTGGCTAGGATAGGTCCCACTATTATAGGATCTTTATTCATATAATATAGTATGAGATGGGTCTAAGTATACCAACCCCCCACTATATTATAGGGGGTATATTTAATTATTAAAGGGGTGACTTTAATACTTGTATATGTCTGATCAAAATATGAAAAGGCTCATAGCTAGGAAAGGTCCTAATAGTATAGGATCTATATTTACATAACAGATTTGAAAAACATCCAAGTATAAACCCTCCCTCCTGATAAAATTATGAGAGGTACATCTATGTGTAAAAAATATAACTTTTACACACGTATGTATATGGTCAAAATATAGAGTCCCACAGCTAATAGAGGTCATATTATTATAAGATCCTTATCATATAGCAGATTATGAGAGGAGTCCAAGTGTACCCTCCTGACTACATCATTGGGAGGTGCATTTATATGCCAAAAGTATAACTTTACCACCCATATATGTATGGCCAATATATAGAGTCTTATAGCTAAAAGGATTCCCACTATTGTGTGTGACCAAAACATAAAGTCCTATAACTAGAAGGGTTCCCGCCATTATAGGATCCTTATTTATATAGAAGATTATGAGAGGAGTTCAAATGTACTCCCCTCCTAACTATATCTTAGGGGGATATACCTATATGTCAAATAGGTGACTTTAACACCCGTATATATAGGCCAAAATATAAAGAGTCTTATAGCTAGAAAGGATATCACTATTATTAGATCCTTATTTATATAGCAGTTTATGAGAGGATTTCAAGTGTACAATTCCCCCGATTATATTTTGTTAGGTTATATCTATGTATCGAAGGGGTGGCACTAATACCTACATGTGTGTAGCCAAAATATAAAAATTCATATAGCTATAAGGATCCTACTATTGTAGGATCCTTATTCATGTAGCAGATTAAGAGACGTATCCAAATAATACCTCCTCCCCCCTACTAGATTATATGGGCGTACATCTTTGTGTCAAAGTGGTAACTTTAACACCCGCATAAGTATGAAAAAAATACAAAAAAGTCTCATATCTTGGAGGGGTCCCACTATTTTGAGATCCTTATTCATGTAGCATACTATAATAGAAATTTAAATATACCCCTCCCGACTACATCATGAAGGGTATACCTATGTGTCAAAGGGATAAATTTAAAACTCATATATATATATGGCCAAAATATAAAGAATCTTATAGCTAAAAGGGGTCCCAGTATTATGGGATCCATATTCATATAGCAGATTATGAGAGTAGTCCAAGTGTGCCCCCTCTCCTAATTACATCATGGGGGGTACCTCTATGTGTCAAAGATGTGACTTTAACACCCACATATGTGTAACCAAAACATAAAATCCCAGTACTATAAGGGATCCCACTATTGTGCAATACTTATTCATATAGCAGAATATAAGTTAACTCCAACTATAACCAACCCCCTACCCCTGACTAAATCACGAGGGGCACATCTATATGTCAAAATTGTAACTTTAATACTCGTATATCTATTATCAAAATATAAAGAGTTTTATAGCTAGGAGTGGTCCTAAAAATTATAGAATCCTTATTCAGATAGCATTTTATAAGAAGAGTCCAAGTGAATGCCCTTCCCCTGACTACATCATGGGTGGATGCATCTATGTATCAAAGGGATAACTTTAAACTCGCATATATATCAGAAAAATATAAATAGTCCAATAGCTATAAGGGTCCCACTATTATGTGATCATTATTCCTGTAGCAAATTATTAGAAAAGTTCAATTTTCTCTCCTATTAGAACATTGTGGGGTATATTTATGTATCAAATGGGTGGGTGACTTTAATACCTGTATGTGTGTGGTCAAAATAAAGAGTCTTATTGCTAGGAGGGGTCTAACTTTTGTGAGATCCTTATTCATGTAGCAAATTATAAAAGGATTACTAGTACACCCCCACACATACACACACTACCTTGACATTATCATGGGGGATACATCTATGTATCCAAAGTAGTGACTTTAATACCTGTATATGTGTGAAAAAAAATATAAAGTGTATTATAACTAGGAAAGGTCCCACTATTATGAGATCTTTATTTATATAGTAGAATATAAGAGAAGTCTAAGTGTACCCCCCTGACTACATCATAAGGTTAACAATCGTATATATATGGCTAAAATATAAAGTCTCCTAGCTAGTAGGGGTCTTACTATTATGGGATCCTTGTTCTTGAAGAAAAATATTAGTGGAGTCCAAGAGTACACCCTCCCCCCCAATTACATCATGGGGATAAATCTATAAGAAAATAGGGTGATTTTAGCATTCGTATATATATGGCCAAAATATAAAGAGTCTCATAGCAAAGAGTCTCAATAGTATGGGATCCTTATTCATATAGCAAATTATAAGAGGAGTACAAGAGAACCCCCCTCCTCCCTAACTAAATCATGGGGGGTACATCTCAATATTGTGGTATCCTTTTTTATATAGTAGATTATGAGAGGAGTCCAGAAATATCCCCCCTCCCAACTAAGTTATGGGGGGTATATCTATGTGTCAAAGGGGTGACTTTAACACCCATATGTATTTTGCCAATAGATAAACAATCACATAGCTAGGTGGGATCCCACTATAGAGAGATCCTTATTCATATTGTATATTATAAGAAGAGTACAAGTTGGTCTCTCCGCGAGTATAGAATGGGGGATACATCTATGTGTCAAAGGGATGACTTTAATATACGTATGTGTGTGGGTAAAGTATAAAGAGTCCTATAGCTAGGAGGGGCCCCACTATTATGGGATCCTTATTCATAAAAAAGATTATAAGAGGAGTCCAAGTGTACCCCCCCCCCCCCCCCCGACTACATCATAGGGGCTACATCGATTTATCAAAAGGGAGACTTTAACACCCGCATATATGTGACCAAAATATAAAGAGTCTCTAAGGTATAAGAGGTCCTACTATTATTGGACCCTTATTCATATAGCATATTATTAGAAAAGTCCAAGTGTACCCCTCCACCCTGAGTACTTCATAGGGGGTACATCAATGTGTCAAAGGGGTGATTCTAGTACCTACATATGTGACAAAATTATAAAGAGTCCTATAGCAAGGAGTTGTCCCACTATTGTGGGGTTATTATTCAAATTATAGATTATAAGAGTAGTCCAAATATACCCCCCATACTACATCATTAGGGGTACATATATATGTCAAAGGGATTATTTTACCCCGTATGTATGTGGCCAAAATATAAAAAGTCCTAGACCTAAGAAGGGTCGCACTATTAAATGATCTTAATTCATATAACAGATTATGAAAGGAGTCAAAGTATACCTTCGTATATCTATGTGTCAAATTAGTGACTTTAACATCCACATGTTTGTGGCCAAAATATAAAAAGTCTCATAGTTATAAGGGGTCCCACTATTATAGGATCATTATTCATATAGCAGATTTTGAGAGGAGTTCAAGTGTACCCCATTACATAAAATGAGGGTACATCTAAGTATCAAATGGGTAACTTTAATACCCGCATCTGTGTCGCTAAAATATAAAGAGTTCAAAAGTTATAAAGGTCCCATTATTATGGGATCCTTATTTATAAAACAGATTATTAAAAAAAGTTTAAATATCCCCCTCACTAGATCATAGGGGTACATCTATGTATCTAAGGAGTGACTTTAACACCCGAATATGTGTGGCCAAAAAGTAAAGAGCCTAATTGCTAGGAAGGGTCTAACTTTTGTTAAATTCTTATTTATGTAGCAAATTATGAGAGGATTACTAGTGTACCCCCACCCCCGACTATATCATATGGGGTATATCTATGTGTCCAAGGGATATATTTAATATCCATATGTATGTAGTAAAAATATAAAGAGTTCTATAGCTAGAAAAGGTCCCTCTATTATAGGATCTTTATTCACATAGCAGATTATATGAGAGGTCTAAGTAGACCCACCTACCCCCTACTTTATCATAGAGGGTAGATCTATAAGTCAAAAGGGTGACTTTAACAACTGCATATATATGACTAAAATATAAAGAGTCTCATAGATAGTAGGGTACTACTATTATGGGATCATAATTCATGAAGCAGATTATGAGAGGTATCCAACTGTCCCCCTCCCCCACCCCCCCACTCTCGATAACATCATAGGGTATATCTATGTATCAAATTGGAAACATTAACACCCGTATTTGTATGGCAAAAATATAAAAAGTCTCATAGCTATACAGAGTCTCACTATTGTAGGATCCTTATTCACGCAGCAGATTATAAGAGTAGTCCAAATATACCCCACCTCCGACTAAATCATGAGAGGGAATATCAATGTGTCAATGAGGTAGTTTTAATACCCATATTTATATTGCAAAAATATAAAAAGTCATATAGTTATAAATGATCCCACTATTATGGGATGCATATTCATGTAGTAGATTATAAGAGGAGTCAAAGTGTACCCCCTCCCCCCCGGCTATATTATTGAGAGGGTAAATCTATGTGTTCAAGCGGTGACTTTAGCACACACATGTGTGTTACCAAAATAAAAGAAGTCACTTGGATAGGACAAGTCCCACTATTATGGGATACTTATTCATATAGCAGATTTTAAGAGGAGTCTAGTGTACCCCCCTCCCTCGATTATATTATCGAGGATATATTTATATGTCAAAATGGTGACTTTAACGCCCATAAGTGTTGCCCAAAACATAAAGAGGCCTATAGCTATGAAGGGTCCTAATATTATGGGATCCTTATTGATATAACAGATTATAAGAGAAGTCCAAATGTACCCCTTCCCCACCCCGATAAAATTATGGGGGGTATATTTATGTATCAAAAGGGTAACTTTATCAGCCATATGTATAGCCAAAATATAAAAAGTCACATAACTAATATAGGTCCCATTATTATGGGATCCTTATTTATATAACAGGTTATAAAAGATGTCCAAGCATTTCTCCTCAACTATATCATTAAGGGGTACATCTATGTGTCTAAGGGGTGACTTCAATATTCGCATATATGTGGCCAATATATAAAGAGTCCTATAGCTAGGAGGGTTCCCACTATTATGTGTGGCTAAAACTTAAAGTCCTATAGCAATAAGGATTCATACTATTGTGGGATCCTTATTCATATAGCAGATTATAAGATGAATCCAAATATACCCCCCTTCTGATTACGTCATGGGGCGTACATTTATGTGTCAAAGGGGTAACTTTAATATCCGGATGTCTGGGCCAAAATATAAAGAGTCTTATAGCTATGAGGGGTCCTACTATTATTTGATCCTTATTCATATAGATGATTATAAGAGGATTCCAAATGTACCCCTCCCTGGATTATATCTTATAGGGGTAAGTATCAAAGGGTGACATTAATACCCGTTTGTGTATGGCCAAAATTTAAAAATTATCATAGCTAAGGGGTCCCACTATTGTGGGATGCTTATTTATATAGCAAATTAAGAGACGTGTCCAAGTAATATACCCCCCCCGCCCGACTATATTATTGGGGGGTACATCTATGTGTCAAAAGGGTAACTTTAATAATCGTATGCCTGTGGCTAAAATATTAAGTCTAATATCTAGGAGGGGTCCCACTATTTAGGGATCCTTATTCAATTAGCATATTATGATAGGTATTCAAATATACCCCCTCCCCATAATACGTCAACGGGGTATATCTATGTGTCAAATTGGTGAATTTCATACCCTCATGTGTGTGGCCAAAATATAAAGAGTCTAATAACTAGAAGGGATCCAATTTTTATGGGATCCTTATTCATATAGCATATTATAATAGTAGCCCAAGTGTACCTACTTTCCTCCTTATTTACATTATGGGGGGTTACCCACCTTTATGTATTAAATGGTTAACTATAATACACGTATCTGTGTGGCCAAAACATAAAGTCCCAAAGCTAGGAAGGATCATACTATTGCGAAATCCTTATTCATATAGGAGAATATGAGAGAAATCTAAGTATATACTCCTCCCCCCCCGGACTACAACATGGGGGATATATCTATGTATCAAAATTATAACTTTAACACCCGTATGTGTGTGCTCAAAATATAAAGTCATATAGCTTGGAGTAGTCCCACTATTATAGGATCCTTATTTATATAGCAAGTTATGAGAGTAGTCTAAGTGTATACCCCCTTTTCCTCCCCCCCGACTAAATCTTGGGGGATATATTTATGTATCAAGGATGTGACTTTAGCATATGTGTGTGTGCTATAAATTTAAAGAGTCTCATAGTTAGGAGGGTTCCCACTATTATAAGATCTTTATTCATATAGCAAATTATTAGAGGAGTCAAAGTGTCCCCTATAACCCGCCAGCTACATCATAGAAAGGTACATCTATGTATCAAAATGGTAACTTTAACACCCGTATGTATGTGGCCAAACTATAGAGTCCTATAGAAAGAATGGGCCCACTATTATAGGATCCTTATTTATATATATAATTATAAGAGGAGTCTACGTATACCCCTCCCCTCTGACTACATCATGTGGGGATTCATCTATATGTCAATGAGGTGACTTTAACACCTGTATGTGTGTGAAAAAAATATAAAAAGTCCAATAGCTATAAAAGGTCCAACAATTATAGGATACTTATTAATGTAGCAGATTATAAGAGGAGTTCCAATATCCCCCCCCACTAGATCATAGAGGGTGCATCTTTTGTATCAAAAGGGGGAATTTAACACCCGTATGTGTATGGCCAAAATATACAAAATCTTATAGCTATGAGGGGTCCCACTATTGAGGAATCCTTATTCATGTAGCAAATTATAAGAGGATTATAAGTATACCCCCCTCCCGACTACATCATGGGGAGTACATCTATGTATCAAAGGGATGACTAACACCGGTATGTGTGTGACCGAAATATAAAGAGTCCAATTGTGAGTAAATATTCCATTATTATGGGATCTTTATTCATGTATCAGATTATAAGAGAATTCTAAGTGTATCCCCCTAGACTATATCACAAGGGGTATATCTATATATCCAAAAGGGTGACTCTAACAACCATATTTGTGTGGATAAAATATAAAGAGTCTCATAACTAGTAGGGGTCCCAATATTATTGGATCCTTATTCATGAAGTTGATTATGAAAAGAGTCCAAATGTAACTCCCCCCCCCCCCCCCCGACTAAATAATAGGGGGTATAACAATCTATCAAAGGGTGACTTTAATATCTTTATTTGTGTGTCCAAAATATAGAAAGTCTCTTAGCTAGGAGGTGTCTTACTTTTGTGGGATCCTAATCCATATAGCAGATTATAATAGTAGTCCAAATATACCCTAGCCACCTCTGACTAAATCAATAGGGGGTACATTTATGTGTCAAACGGGTGACTTTAACACCCGTATGTATGTGGCCATAATATCAAGAGTCACATAACTATAAGGGGTCCCACTCTTGTGAGATGCCTATTTATATAGTAGATTATGACATGAGTCTAAGTATACTTCCCACCCCTAGCTATATTATGGAGGGGGTATATCTATATGTCAAAGGGTTAATTTTAACACCTATTTATGTGTGGCCAAAATATAAAGAGTCACTTGATGAGGACATGTCCCACTATTAAGGGATCTTTATTGATGTTGAAGATTATGAGAGTAGTTTAAGTATACCCCCTAACTATATTATGGGGGATACATATCTGTGTCAAAGGGGTGACTTTAACACCTACTTATATGTGCCCAAAATATAAAAAGATCCATATCTATGAGGGGTCTCAATAGTATGGGATCTTATTTTATATAGCAGATTATGAGAGGAGTCCAATTGAACCCTCATCCCGATTAAATCATGGGGGGTATATCTATATGTCAAAGGGATAACTTTAACACCCGTATATATGTAGTCAAAGTATAAAGAGTCACATAGCTAATAGAGGTCCATTATTATAGGATTCTTATTCATATAGCAGATTAAAAGAGGAGTTCCAATGTACCCCCGACTAAATCATCGAAGGGTATTTCTATTTGTCAAAAGGGTGACTTTAACACCCGTATGTATGTGGCCAATATGAAAAAAAACTTATAGCTATGAGGGGTCCCACTATAATGGGATCCTTATTTATGTTGCTCATTATAAAAGCAGTCTAAGTATACCCCCAGACTACATCATAGGCGGGTACATCTATGAATCGTAGGGGCCACTTTAACTCACATATATATATATAACCAATATATAAATAGTCCCAATGCTATGATTAATCCCAGTATTATAGGATCCTTATTCATGTAGCAGATTATGAGAGGAGTCCAAGTGTACCCCTCCCCCCCGACTACATTATAGGGGGTATTTTTATATGTCAAATGACTGACTTTAACACCAATATATATGTAGCCAAAATATAAATAGTCCCATAGCTATGAGGGATCCCATTATAGTGGGATCCCATTATAATGGGATGCCAATGTAGTAGGATCCTTATTTATGTAGCAGATTATGAGAGGAGTGCAAGTTTACCCCTTATTGACTACATCATGGGGGGAACATATATGTGTCAAATGAGTAACTTTAACATCCATATATGTGTGGGCAAAATATAAAGAATCCCATAGTTATAAGGGGTCCCATTATTGTAGGATTTATACTCATCAAAAAGATTATAAGAAGTGTCCATATGTACCCCCCTGACTATATCATTGGGGTATATCCATTTATCAGAAGGTTGACTTTAACACTTGTATGTATATGATTAAAATATAAAGAATCTAAAAGCTAGAAGGGGTCCTATTATTGTTGGATCATTATTCATATAACAAATTATTAGAGAGGTTCAAGTATACCCCCACCACGCCAACTACATCTTGAGGGTACAACTATGTGTCAAAGGGGTGACTCTAACATTGGCACGTGTAGCCAAATTATAAAGAGTCTTATATCTAGGAGTACTCCCATTATTGTGGGATTATTATTTAAATTATAGATTATGAGAGAAGACCAAGTGTAACCCGCCCCCTGACTACATCATGGGGGTATATATATGTATGAAATGGATGACTTTAACACCCACATGTATATAGCCAAAATATAAAGAGTTCCAGACTTATGAGGGGTCCCACTTATATGGGATCCTTATTCATATAATAGATTATAAAAGGTTTTCTAATTTACCCCCCTCCTACTACATCATGGGGGGTATATTTATGTGTCAAAAGGGGTGACTTTAAACCCGTATATATATATCGCTAAAATATAAAGAATCCAATAACTATGAGGGGTTATGTTATTGTGGGATCCTTATTCATGTAGCAGATTATTATAAGAGTTCAAATATCCCCCCCACTAGATCATAGGGAGCACATCTATATATCAAAGGGGTGGTTTTAATATCTATATGTATGTGGTCAAAATATAAAGAATCTCAATGCTAACAGGGTTTCAACTTTTATGGGATCCTTATTCATGTTGCAAATTATGAGTGGTTTACTAGTGTACCCCCCCAACCCCGACTACATCATTAGGGGTACCTCTATATATGCAAAGGGTGACTTTAGCACCCATATGCTTATGACAAAAATATAAAGATTCACATAGTTAGGAGAGGTTTCACTATTATGGGATCCTTATTCATATAAAAGTTTATGAGAGGAATCTAAGTTTACCACTTCCCAACTACATCATGAAAGGGTACATCTTTGTGTCAAATGGGTAACTTTAACACCCATATGTTTATGGGTAAAATATAAAGAGTCTCATAGCTTAGAGGGTCCCATTATTGTGGGATCCTAATTCAAGAAAAAGATTATGAGAAGAGTCTAATTGAACCCCCCTCCCACCCCTGACTACATCATAGGGGGTACATCTAATTATCAAAAGGGTGACTTTAACACCCAGATATGTGTGGGTAAAATATAAAGACTATCATTGCTATGAGGGGTTTCACTTTTGTTGGATCCTTATTCATGTAGCAATTTATGAGAGGATTACAAGTATACCCCCCTAATTATATTATATGGAGTACATCTTTGTATTTAAGGGGTGACTTTAATACCCATATGTGTGTGGTAAAAATTTAAAGAGTCACATAGCTATGAGACATCCCACTATTATGGGATCCTTATTCAAATGCAAATTACGAGAGAAGTCTAAGTGTACCCCCTCCTCACACGACTACATCATAGGGGGTAGATCTATAAGTCAAAAGTGTGACTCTAATAACTGTATATGTGTAAAAAAAATAAAGTCTCATAGTTAGTAGGGTCCTACTATTGTGGGATCCTTATTCATGAAGCAGATTATGATAGGAGTCCAAGAGAACCCGCCCCCCCCCCCCCCCACGTAATTAAATCATGGAAGTACATCTATGTATTAAAGAAGTAACTTTAACACCTATATTTAAATGAAAAAAATATAAAAAGACTCATAGTTATGAGAGGTCTCACTATTGTGGGATCCTTATTCATGTAGTTGATTATAAGAATAGTCCAATTATACCCCCCCTCCAACTAAATAATGGGAGAATATATCTATGTATCAAAGGTGTGACTTTAACATCCGTATATATGTGGCAAAAATATTAAGAGTCACATAGTTATAAAGGGTCTCACTATTATAGAATGTCTATTCATATAGCAGATTATGAGAGGAGTCCAAGTATACCCCCCCTCCCCTGGCTATACCATGGAGGTGTTCATCTATATAACAAAATGATGACTTTAATACCCACAAATGTGTAGTCAAAATATAAAGAGTCACTTGACTAGGACAAGTCTTACTATTATAGACTTCTTATTCATATAATAGATTTTGAGAGGAGTCTAAACGTACCCCCTCTCCCTACCGATTGTATTATGGGGGTTACATTTATGTGTCAAAGAAGTAACTTTGACACCCGCATGTGTCTGACAAAAATATAAAGGGCCCGTAGCAAGGAGGGGTCCTAATAGTATATGATCCTTATTGATACAATAGATTATGAGAGGAGTCCAATTGTTAAACCCCCCCCCCCCCCCCCCCCCCCACCCCTCGACTAAATCGTAGGGGGTACATCTATGTGTCAAATTGATAATTTTAACACATGTATATGTGTGATCAAAATATAAAGAGTCACATAGCTAATATGGGTCCTACTATTGTAGGATCCTTATTTATATAGCAAATTATAAGAGAATTTCAAGTATACCCTTCCCCACTACATGATTGGGGGGGTATATTTATGTATCAAATGGGTGATTTTAATACCCATATATGTGTGGCTAATTTATAAGAAGTCCTTTAGCTATAAGGGTTCCCACTATAGTGGGATCCTTACTCTTATAGAATATTATGAGATTAGTCCAAGTAACCCCCCCCCCCCCCCCCCCCCCTCCCCCCAACTACATCATTAGCGGGTATACCTATGTATCAAAGGTGTCACTTTTATACCCATATATGTGTGACAAAAATATAAATCGTCCAAAAGCTAGGAAAGATCCTACTATTATAGGATCCTTATTCATGTAATAGATTATGAGAGGAGTCCCAGTATATCCCCCCGACTACATCATGAGGGTATATCTATATGTGAAGTGAGTGACTTTAACATCAGTATGTTTGTGGCCAAAATATAAAAAGTCTCATAGCATGTAAGGGTCCCACTATAGTAGGATCTCACTATAGTGGGATCCTTATTCATATAGCAGATTTTGAGATGAATTCAAGTTTACCCCTCCTTGACTACATCATGGGGGGTATATCTATATGTTAAAGGGTAACTTTAATATGCGTATATATATGGCTAAAGAGTCCATAGCCAGAAAGGGTCCCACTATTCGAAGATCCTTATTCATAAAAAAAAATTATGAGAGGAGTCTAAGTGTACCCCCTCGATTACATCATGGGAGCACATTTATTTATCAAATGTGTGAGTTTAACACCTACATGTGTATGACCAAAATATAAAGAGTCTAATAGCTAGAAGGGGTCTAATTATTATGGGATTCTTATTCATATAGCAAATTATAAGAAAAGTCCAAGTATACCCCTCCCACCCCGATAACATCAAGGGGAATACATCATTGTGTCAAAGGGGTGACTCTAACACCCGCATTGTGTGGTGAAATGATAAAGAGTCCCATAGGTAGAATTAGGTCCAGCAATGGGCCGGTTCTGGGCCGGACTCATTATACCCCGGCTTTGGGTACATTTGTTTTTTCCTTCAGCTGAAGTCCGGCCCGTTATATAATCGGACTTTAGATACGAGGCTGAAACTCGGCATCAACCGAGTTTGCTACTAGGGTTGTCAATGGGCAGATCTTGGGCTGGACTTAAACAAACCCGAGTCATGACCCATACATATGTACTTAGGTCTAGACCGATCCATTTTATGGTTGGGCTTTATAGACGAGGCCCTATAGCGTTGGATGTAGTCTTTCCAAATGTAACAGAATGTTTAGTTTTGGTTGTCCTGGGCATTCGCGTCTTGATCATATTTGTATACCTGTGGTAGGTTAGGGTGCCATTCCCGGATAGGCCGGGTATATCCAATATTAGGGGTGGACATGGTCGGGTAGGTTGAGTTTGAAGTTCTAACCATGTTTAGACTAAATTATATCGTCTTTATCTGAATTTTTAGAGAAACTCGTAGAGGGTCTGCCCAACCATGTAGAGAGACGTCCGTTCTAAACTATGCACCTAACCACGTATGATCTGGAGCTTCCCCTTGCTGAAGCAAAAAAAATTCGATGCAGTCCATGCACTGTAGGAGTGGACATGGTCGGGTTTGGAGGGCTGACTATGTTTTGACCAAGTTACATCACCTTTTTCCGAATTGCACAAGTTGTCCGAGAAACTCTTTGAGGCTCTTTCTGTGTTTGGACCATGGAAATTTATCGGGTGCTCAAGTTCGTTCGGACCGTTCACTAAAGAGCGGAGAGACATCCATTCTAAACTTTACACCCAACCACGTCTGATTTGGAGCTTCCCCCTGTTGAAGTAAAAAAAAAATTCGGTACAGACCATGCAGTGAAAAATATTACAAGTTTAACATGATTGTTGAGAACATGGCATCTCTCTCTCTCTCTCTCTCTCTCTCTCTCTCTCTCTCTCTCTCACACACACACACACACACACACACACACACACACACACACACATACACACACACACACACATATATTGTAACCCACTGCATCTATACAAGCCCAGACCAGATCAAATTTTGTTACGACCTAAACACGTAAGCCCAAGACCATAAAATCTGTTTCGAGCACAAAGCCATTCCAAGCGGGCCGGGCTCAGTCAGGCCTGGACCAGAATTGGGCCCATTGCCGGCCCTAATCAGAATGCATCAATACTCCAAGAGAGAAAATACTCGTGATGGGTGTACACCACTACTACTACTATCCCATACCATAAATTTAAAATAAAAAAAAAAAACAATTCTTTTTTGCAAGTAAAAGAACATTTTATCCTGCTGAGCAATGCTATTCAACCAGACAGTTGTACATACTCAAATCAAAGCATCCATTTTGCTTGCCGATAGGGCGGAGTGTGATTCACCAGTCCGGTTTGGGTGCAATTGGCGGCTGCGATCGGGATTGTAAAGGAGTCTGTACAAGTCTCTGGTTGAATAGTAGTTTTTCTTTTTTTTTGGCAAATTGTATTTCCTCTGGTGTACAGATCTCCTCCAGTCAGTCAGCCCTTGTCGGTGGACCCAGTGTGCACGCCGTATGCAGATTTCTATCGATTTCGGGTCGTCTGCCATCGTGCGGCCATAATGCGTGCCGGGCCCACCAACCGGGCTGACAGGAGGAAATCTGAACTCCATCCTTTGTAGTGCAATGGGCCCCGCAGCGCAACAGTCAGAAATTGCAAGTAAAATTACCAAACAAAAACAATTCCGAGTATATTCCATTAGTAGAAAAGCACCTAATCCATTATTGTTTTAATTTAAAAAAAAAACTACCAAAATTCATAGGGACCATCGGATGGCCTTATGGTGGATCTCAGTCATCCACCTAGGGTTCATCGCCCCTAGAATAATTCTCCCACCACTAGGATGCAAGAAAATTGAGATGGATGGTGCATATGGATTCGGTATCGTACTGAATTTTGCAATTGAGTACCCAAGTGGAACACAACATGAAAATAAATAAAAGTACTTTGGGATCCATCCTTTTAATTAACTTTTATTTACATTAAAGACAGACAAAACTTTCCTATCAAAAATGGTCCAAGGTTCAAAGTTTAATTGGAAAAGATCCAATAGTAAATATAGACTCATATATCGCTCCATTAACCTTCTAGTCAAATTCGGTTTCACAACACAGACAAAAGTTTGAGTTTCAAAATTTTAAAACTTTTCTATCGTGCTGTGAAACCCTAACCACCTACTTCTACACCCTAAATTGTGAACCCTGACCCTAGCCATAATTCCATATCCTAAATGGTGAACCCTAACACTTAACTCTATACCCCTCACAATGAACCCTAACCCTAAACCTTAATATGAGGCTGCTACAATCACTGTCACTACAGTGACACTATAGTAAGGCCCGTGGTTAGAGAGGAACATAAGTATTTTTCACCGGAAGGTAGCGATGGAGGATGAGCTTCGATGGTCGGTCGTGACAACTTTTAAGATCTGGATTGTACCATTGGTGGAAAAATTCTAGATAGAGGCTAGAAACTTTTGTAACCGTATCATTCTTTAATTAGTCTTTAATATAACTGGTTGGGAGCTGCCTAACCCTCCCTCCTCGTAGGAACGGTTCTCAAAAAAAAAAGGCTCATGATTATTAGCTGTGAGAGTATCACATGGATAGTTTTAAGATACTGCCACTCCGAAAAAAAAAAAAAAAAAATTCCAAGAACACAGGTTCACTTGTTATAGAAAAAGGTGAAGGACGAATCTTTATGATCAGAGGTTAAGTACCATGATCAGAACATACATCAAACAATTTCAGTACGAACTCAATTAGTAGACAAAAAAAAAAGAATTACATTTCAAAATTTACGGAGCAGGTCATGGAAACGAATTACTGTACAGTTAGAGGCGACATCTTTCCCAAGGATCCGGGAACTGCGAAGAGGGAATCATACATGCACGCCGATTCATTCAGTGGCCACGCCGGAGAACTGAGAGAAACCCACCCGACGACTTCTCCTTCCGTCGGTCCTCGCCCTCAAATCCCACCTGCTCAAGAAAATTTATCCGAGCCAATTAGAAGGCCGAAATAGGAATCTAAGGGACCAATATACGGAACATTTTGGATGCTAGACCTCCTTGGCGATGAGTTGGAGTGTCTTCAGGGTCTCTGAGAAGTCTGGCCTTTGAGCTGGGTCTTGCTGCCAACATTTCTCGAGCAGCTCGGCAAGCTTTGGATGAGTATGCTTTGGAATGGTAGGTCTCAGACCCTGGAGGAAATGGCATCCAAGTCAGTAGTGAAATAGGAACATGCTAATCCGTGGTTCAAGCAAGCGTTAATGAAAATGGAACGATTTAGTGATATAGTTGTTCATCATGATAGGCGACATAGGATTTCTTTGCGGAATACAAATATGTATTGGTATCGTTCCGCCTGTCTCTGTCAAAAATGCCCACAATCCGGAAATTCTGAAAAAAGAAAATCATTTGATTATCATCGAGGTATCTAAGCAACATGTTCAAAAACCGCGGACTACTTGCACTTGGACAGAAAGACCCTATGAAACTTTACTGTTCTCTGGGATTGGATTTGGGCCTTTCCTGCGCAGCTTAGTAGGAGGGCGACCATATCCATTGAAAGAGGTGAATAGATTTGGAATATGAGGATCATAAACATGGATTTTCTGTTAAGAGACTAACGAAAGTGAACGTGTGCTCTAGGTTTTTGTTGTATGAGGCTAAAAGGCGCTAGAAATACTGAAATAATATTAATCAAACTTTGTTGAACTTAGTCTAGTAGATTACATAAATTTGAATTCAGCATATATTTATACTAGTTTTGATTCTTTTGAAGTGCATGCAGATTCTGGAAAGGTCTGGTGAACTTCAGGTGAAATAGGATAGGTAGGGGCAAAGGTCTTTGCAGTCTAATGCAGGATAGCCTAAAGATTGCTGCCCATGGAGGCCTTAAACAGGTGAGGCGGTCCAGAGTGAAGAAAAAAAACCCAAACTGCTTAAGAGGATGTCTTAAGATATAAAGGAAAATATAAATTACTACTGTCTTAAGGTTGTTTCTTACAGATATTCAATAAGATCAAATTCGAAAAACAAGCATGATTTCGATCTAATTTGTGTAATTTTATGACTCACGCCACGATTTCGTATAACATAATAAATATTAGGGCAAATTACAAAAACCTCTCCTGAACTATGCACCGCATTTCATTCTGGTATCTCAACTTTTTTTTAAAACAATGTGATCCCTGAACTATGCTCCATCTACGTTTAGCTCCCTCCGTCATTAGGCTCTAGTTAGAGACCTAATGGGCTTTTACGATAAGCCCAATAGAACTTCTAAAGAGGGCAGTCGTTCCCCCCCTCCATTTCTTTCACGTGAATCGCGGCCCCATCTCCTATCCCTTCCGGGATTGAAACCCCCCACCCTACCCCGGCACACACACACACACCCTCCTCTTTTTCTTTCACGTGCAACCCCTCCAAACCGTCGCTCCTCTCTTTTTCTTCATCCTTTGGTTTCTTATTTCCATATTTGCCCCATCGCATCCACCAACCATCATCCCATAGGGTTTGATCTCTACCGTAGAATAAAAACCCTAATATTATAAAAGACAGAAAGAAGGAAGAAGAGATCCTTTTTGCTTAAATTTTATATCTCTTGTCAGAGTTTTTGGGAGGGACTTGAGTCACCATCGTCTTCCTCGACCTCGTCTCGAGAAGCGTCAGTGTCCTCCCCATACATAGCTAGGACCCGAAGCTTCCAGCGCCTCCGATCAGCCGGTCTTGCTCTGCGAAAAACTCATTTGTGTTTCCTTGCAACTCCCATCGGTTTGAGTATCTTTATTCTCACATTCCCTTCATCTTCCATCTTTTTTTTCTTTTTCCCAAAAAATCTGCACGCATATCTATGCTTTTCGTCCCCATATCTCCGCTGAAATCTCGCTTTCCGGCCTCTGTTTTGATGCACAATCATATATCTTTTATAGTTCTTTAATCACAACCGTTGAAAGTCCATAGGCCTCTATGCTTTTATTTTCTTTATTACATGCTTGTTGATTTCTGATTTTATTGTGGTGTAATTTCAGTTTTGTCATTGGAATCATCTCTTTATTGTCGAATCTTAACTTCAGCTGAATATCAAGTGCATGTGCCAATTAGTTCTATTATTGAAGACGTCTATTGTGCTGAATTCTATGATATACTGTGCTGTTCTGATAACTATGTGCTTAGTTGGAATTGGGTAGCCAAAAGGCTTAGAATTGTAATGCCCCTCTTTGGTGCCTCTACATCAGCTTTTCACTTCAGCATTCCTCTAAGGTAATAACTGCGGGGTGTCATGAGGCAGATCTGACTCCATGAATATTTTCTTGATATCGAGAAGAGCAAGTACCATAGCTTTCATCATGGAGCTATTGATCTTCTTGAAAGCAACATCCAGTCATCCACCGATGCCCAAGTGAATTCAGAGTTTTTAAGGCACTTCGTGATGGAAGTCATGATAGTACTGAACCCTGTATAAATCAACATTGCAAGAATACCAGTGCATGGAAGCTTCAGATGTCTAGATCGAGATGTGGGCTACTATGTGATATCTTGAATTTTCTTTGGGTATGCCTAACATCCCTTTTCGGAGACAATTTAAATGAGGAATGCATTTATAGTGTCCATATTTTTAATCCCAAATCAGCTATTCTTGATTGAGGGATGCATGCCCATATTTCTCAGCCCTAAATCACCAATTCTTGATTAACTTATGCATGGTTATTTTTGGTTCGAAGAAATGAGTCCTTTCAACTGTTAATATGGTAAACCGAACTGTATTTTTATTTCTGATTGGATTGTCATTTTTCAGTTAGGATTTCCCCAGTCGTTGCAGATACATTATCTCACTAGAGTAACAATCAGTAAATGATATGACCCAAACAACAAATACAAGAAAATGAAAATATATACAGCAAAAAGTCAAGCCCTTCAAGAACTCATCTGCTGTTTCTGCAGAGATATACTCTTAATATTGCACTAGGTGAAAGTTATGCAGATGTGTCATCTGTGTTCTCCAATACAAGTTGTTACTTGGCAGCTGAGAGTTTCCATTCTATACATAATTTAAGAAAACTGAATATTGCATAATGGTGTTTTAGATGCACTTGAACTTCTGATATATGTTATATACCGGAAGGCACAATATTCCATATCTTGATTGTAGACATATATGGTCGGAGGCATAGCTAAGAGCAAGTTGAACGGCTTGAGCCATTAAAATTGAGGTAAAAAAGTCATTGTATTGAGTTTATTTTCTATGATGCAGATAGAATAGAGACTTACCAAGTATTTAACATGAACAGAAGACTACCAAGGAAAAAATTGCATATATTAATATAGTGCTTCTACCTAAGTATTAACAGAGAACGTCCAGATGAGAAAGGTTGTGAAACATACCTTTTGGACGACACCTACCGCTGCTTGTAGTGGCGTAAGATAATCATAAGGAAGCTAAGGGGAAAACAAATATTCCATCAAGTCAGAAAAAGGTGCATTCATGATGTAAATTACAATGTGATGGCAGAAAAATGCTGAAATTACCTTTCCGGTTAGCAATTCCCATAGCACGACTCCAAAGCTAAAAACATCAGCCTTGTGATCATAGGGCTTATGTTCTATGACCTGTAGTGTAAAACTACATGATAAGATGTTGTTCAAAGAAAAGAAACTTATTATGGAACAACATGCCATAAAAACGACATAATTACCATATGCATAACACATGAAAGAATAAATGATGAAAGAAACACTTCCACTATAATGACTAAGAAGTATTGCAGTTGTTTTAGAAGTAGAGTGGAAACAATGTTGAGAAGGAAATGGTGTTGCTTGCTTATAGTAGCAGTGTTGACGACGGTGCTAGAGTAGTTACTGGAGTCGCCGGAACAACCTCCGCCGGAGCGGGAGTTGAAGACGGTGTTGGAGTAGCGACTGGAGGAATCGATGTTTGATCGACCGCTGGAGCATCCCTTGCGCTAAGCCTTTGGAGTAAGGTGTTGATGTGACAATCCTTCTCCTCCATTCACTGAGTAATTTGCGCCATGTGTTTGCCCATTTTCATGACATGGAGCTGGAGATCGGACGGTGGATGATGATGCAAGACGTCTCGATGTTGCGTGCCGGAAACCTCGATGTCGTCATCAGAGACGTAGTTGCGACGACTTGTCTCTGCTTCATGGCGAACATTTGCCCCCTGTAAAGGAGGTGCAAGGCCCATTCGAGAATCCGACCGGGCTTGGAGTTGGGGTTGAACCTCCCCAAATTTCTAAACTTGAATTCCAGTAGAGAGACTTGTTTCTTCATGCACCAAGGCCTCATCAGCGCTTTGACAAGCATCTTCGGTAGCAGTTTCTGACGTAAAGACGTTCGCAAAAGTTTGAGTACGCCGAGTGTAGACGCATACTACCGGGAGGGCGTCATCCTCCGGGTTTTCTAGATCACTGTGTCGGAGTGGCAGAAACTCGGCGATAGGCCTGTTGGAACAAACGAATCGTTGTTCGTCCCTGAGACAACTCCTTCAGATGAAGAGATGAAAGG
Organism: Chamaelirium japonicum; assembly: GCA_947650365.1. Taxonomy (NCBI): domain Eukaryota; kingdom Viridiplantae; phylum Streptophyta; class Magnoliopsida; order Liliales; family Melanthiaceae; genus Chamaelirium; species Chamaelirium japonicum. Next base: position 60,644,627 of record OX393555.1, on the reverse strand, counting down.
AGAAGATGGTCCCACCGGGCGTGCCAGAAATCTGTATGCGTGAAAAAAGATACGGGTCGTCTTTATTGCACACACAAATATTACAAGCTGGTTCCCGGTGATTCGAGGGTGGTGACCCAGGTGCAGCCATAGTTACCAAAACGCCCGTTTTTTTGAAAAAAACGCGTATAGAACGCGTACTAATCCGGGTTCGTAGCAAACGCGAAAAAAACGCGTTTTTTTCAAAAAAACGGGACTACGCGTTTTATACGCGTTTAAAACGTATAATACGTGAAAACGGGTTTAATACGGGTTTAATTCGGCAAATGGGTTCGGGTTCAGTTTCGGGAAAATGGGTTCGGGTCAGGGTCAGGGTCAGGGTCAGGGTCAGGGTCAGGGTTCAGGATCGAGATCGGTGGAATAAAACCGAGTCGGGTTCGGGTTCGGGACCTTCGGGTTCGGGTTCGGGTTGGGTGGAATAAAAGACTCACATCGTCTTTTATTCCAAACCCCTGCGGCCCTGCGATCCCCAAACCTGAGACCCCAAACCCCTGCAATCCTCAAACCGGCGACTGCGATCCGCTCCGCGACGGCGACTGCGCTCCACAACGGCGACGGCGACGGCGACGGCGACGGCGACTGCGATCGGCTAGCCCTTGCGATCCCCTGCGACTGCGATCCCCTGCGATGGCGACTACGATCAGCGAGCCCCTGCGATCAGCGACGGCGACGGCGAGGCGGCGACGGCGAGGCAGAGCCACGGAGGAGCAGATCTGTTGATTCTGCACAAGCAAGGGTTCTGATCGGGAGTCGAGCCGATGAATCACTGCTAGGTTTGCATTTTTCTATCCTTTAGTCCTTCTAATTCTCTCTTTTTTCCCATGATTCCATGTTTCCCTCTCTTCAGTCTTTCCCTCATCTTCCATATTTCACTGCAGTCAAAAAAAAAAAAAAAAAGGTTTCAAGTTATACAGAAGTTACACAAATCAGAAATTCAGATTACATATTTACATATCATTATTCCATTCTAATATCAATTTGTTTATGTTTTCTTTTACTTTTCATCTGTAATTGATATGTATTGACAGTATTGTAACATTTGATATTGAAGATGAACTTGCTTTAGACTTGGATGTTGAAGATGAACTTGCTTTAGATATGGATTAAATGTCTCTTTTTTATTTGAAATATTTTGATGTCTTTTTTTGATGGCTCATTATGATATATCATGTATGGATTCTATGGAACACTTTTATGTCACTTTAGAGTTTAGACTTTATGATGTATTGGAATGGGTCGGTTAATTCGTATGTGTTATGTAGCATACTATCGAAAACAATGAAAAGCTGAATATTATGATCTATTTGTTCTTTCTTAGAAAACTCATATGCTATATGTTTTGATTATTTAATGTTAGAAAATGACATATACACTTGGTATAATTTTTAAGTTATTTTTTATTTTTTCCCGATGTTTTCCCGTTTTTCCCGTTTTCATCGTATTTTTCCGTTTTTTTCCCTTGCCGTTTTTTTCCCGTTTTCCGACTTGGTAACTATGGGTGCAGCAAAGGCTTTGATCAAGAGATTGTGAGAGAAATCCTTTGGAGGGTCCCTTTGATCCATGTCTCTACGTTATTTCGTGCGAGAGCTCTAGAGAGATTGCCCAGGACAGAGGTCTTTACAAGGTTTCGGGTTTCTTGAGAGGTCAAGTGGTTTTAGCCTTTGCTTTTGTCCCTTCCGTGCTTCGCGCTTTCTCAGCTAGGGGGCTTTCCGCGTTGTTTGCTCGATCTTCATGTCTCCCTCAGCTCTTGCTAGACCTCGGCATCCTTGATCGTCGGTTCGCGGCGTCGATCTTGCTTTTGGAGTCGGCTTTGGGCTTTGGCTTTACTTCGATATAGCTCTGACTTTTGCTTTGCTTTGGTGCTTGCGCTTGAACGTAGACAAAGAGGCTTGCAGTGCTTTAGTTTTTCCGGACTTCGCGTCGTATCGGCTAGAACGTGCGTTGCTTTTGCTCGTGATCATCGTAACTCATCGGCTTTGACACGTGCGTTGCTTTGGTGCAGGCGTTACATTTATTTTACTTTGGCTTTACGTCGGCTTTGACTTTTGCTTTACCTTAATATTCTCCTGAATGACAATGGTGATGTTTCCGAGTCTTCTTTATTCTTCTGGCCTCCTCCTTTTGGGGACAGAACTTTTGCGACGACGGTTGTAGCGTCGACTTTACTTCTCTTCTTTTTCGGTCTTCTTTAGCGTGATCAAAGTAGAAGGCTTCTTTAGAAGATGGCGGGTGTAGTATCAATCTCTGTGCGACGGTTGTAGCGTCGGCTTTGATAATGAGATGATGAGTGTAAATCTAACTCCGTGCGACGGTTATAGCGTCGTCTTTGTTAAATACGACGGGGTGGTGCCAACTTCGATCTTCTTCTCTGAACTTCTTTGACGTTTTCAGAGTTACGTGTTGAAGACGACGGGGTAATACCGACTTCGATCTCCTCCGGGCTACTTTGGCATTTGTCGGAGTTGAAGATTGTTGGAGACGACAGGGTGATGCCGTCTCCGGACCTTCTTTCCGACCTTTCTTCTTCGTGCAAGGAGTCGAAACTTTAATCTCTTGTGTCTTCACGTTGATGAGGACTTTCGTGAACTAAACCGTTCCCTTGGGATGGGCTTGCTCGTGCCTCGTGAAACCTTCGGTCGTCAAAAGCGAGCCTCCTTTGCGGAGCCTCCACGTCTCTAGCTTCGATCTTTGAAGCCATCCCTTGCCCCTCTATTTATAGGCGAAGGAAAGGGAATGGGACAGATATGACTGATTTTTGAATCTCTTGATTATCTCTTCCCATAACCGTTGGGATTTATCTTTCTTTTTTTAGGCAAAACAATATTTATCCCTTTCTTTTTTATAGCGACGGTTATGGGCTAGATTGAGCTTAATCTTTTAAGATATGAGCCATTTTTGCACATTTAATCGATAGCGACATGACTTCTCATCTTGTTCGTCGGATCGAGGGATCAATGTGGATCCAGGATTGCGTAAACGTCCGAGTTACCTCCCCCGCGCAAAACGGTTTCTTTCATTTTCTTTTCTTTTTCTTTTCTTATCTTTTCTTCTTATTCTTTCTTTCCTTTTTTGGCCGACCTCACCTCCCCACGGGGAGAGGGGCACGGTTTTCAAAAGGGGGCTGGTGGGTCCCATTTTTGGGTGGGCCTACCCGACTCCCTTTTGGCTTCAAGTAGTGGGTCAAATGGGTCCCACTAGCATGGGTGGCTCCCCTTGGGTCCGCTTGAGTCGGCTTCGGTCCTTTTCTTTTACAAACCGACGTGCGCGAGTCGGGTTTTGTGTGCAGGCCGGGTTTAATTCGTGGGCTAATTTCGATGCCCACAATATCATTGTGAGGAGAGGGGTAAATGTAGGGGGCTCTAGACCAAACTAAAAAACTAAGAAAATGTAGTCAAAAGCCCACACTTGCGCCTAGGTGTGCACCCCTTGTGCCTGAGCTTTTAACTGCATAGGACTAAAGTCATTTGAGACCTCACTGGATCCTCTTGTGAAAATGCGCCTCTTACGGAGACGCATTTGGATTCGTCAATTAAGTTAAATGGATTTTGGATTACAACCCGATGGATCCTCACTTAATTTAATTGGACCGCCAAAAAACCTTTTTCGATAGTTGAAACCTGCTTTTGTACAACTTAAACACGCATAGGCCCTCTTTATTCGACCGTAGATCATTCCCCGCACCTCTAGGTTTCTCACCCGCGAACATCTCTCCTGCATCCCTCTCTGTATTTTTGTGAGATAGGAAGCCTGCCATCCGCGTCCCCTTTTCTCTTTTCTCTCATAGTTTTCTATCTCTCTCCTCTCTTCCTCTTCCCCATGTGCCTCTTCGTCTCCCCAATGAAGCCCTCCTCTTCTTCCCATGAAATTCCTTCATATTCCCTTCAGCCTACAAAAGAATCACTCCTCCAATGAATTCAGATCTAATTATTTGAGAAAGAAAACCCCCTCGTGCGGGACTGCACTTGTATCTTAACTTCACTTCCTTCGAAATTTTTATCCTACTACTCTTCTTCTTGGTCACCTTCTACCTCTCCATCTCCAATCTCAATTACTGCTTTGAAAATTCTGCACAACACCAAGGTGCAGATTTCCAATCGTATCATCCCTTCATCTCAACAAACTTTATTCGGCTTCTAACCTTGCTTCTTATTGATCCACATTCTCACCCCCACCCATCATTATCTCTGTTTTGGTCTATTTCATGGGTCGATGCTTCGACAACGACACTTGAAGGACGGACCCCAGACATCCACGAGTTCAGTTAAGTCTAGCTTTTCATGGTTTCATCTTTTCATTGCTGATTTGAAGAGCATCTTTGATCTAATCTATTTGGCTTCTTTTGTAAGATACGATTCTTTAATGATTGTGGCCTTTATTCATGCTTGTTTTATGTTTAAATTATTGTTCGTATGATTGTAATTAATACTATAACACTAGAATTCAAATCTGAACTTAAACATCACATTAAACAATAAGTTGGGAGCAAAACTATCCAAGTTTTCCTTGCTGTCCTGTTCGGAACAGCAAACAGACACGTGGAATTTGGTTTTGCAAAAGTCCATCTAATGCTCTCTAGTTGAAACACACAAGCCCCTTACATGCGCAAGATCTTTCACATCCAATTTCCATCATGTTGGTTCCTAGTGCATCCAAAATCATAACCTAGAGCATAAAATTCAGTAACCTATCATTCAAATCACATCCTACCCAAGTTTCTCTTTACATCACCATTGGAGTTGTGCAATTTCACATGCAATTGTGCATCATGTACTCCGATTATACGGTTGCACAATAAAATGTGTGACCGCATAACTGAAAAGTCACTTGTGCAGTGACCACACAAGTGATTTTGCAGTCCAGAACCGCATGTGTTGATAACAATGTTATTCATCATGACACACAGAGTGGATTTCCTATCCCCTATGACAGTCGGATATTTCAATAAATTTGTGTCTCGTGTTGGAAAATAGGACACTTTCATGCTACCACAGCTTGTGGATACTTCTTGGCCATTCTTCTTCTGAGGCCTGCTTCTTGGAGTTGACCAATCCTCAACATGCATGCATGATCTTCACACGAGTCATCACGTTTCTGTATCACTTAGGGTGCGTTTGGCATTGGTTTTGAAATTTTAGGTTTTGATTTTGGAATACCAAGAACTAGTTTTGTGCAAAACCAGTTTTAGCTTATCGAAAACCAGTTCTAGAATTATCAACATTTGAGCATTTGGCAATAAAACTAGTTTTGAGTCTAAAACTAATTTTGCAGTTATTTCCTCTATTTTAAAATATTCTATTAGTAAAACATTATCTATATAACATACTCTATCCATCACATTCTTTTTCTATAGTATATTCTCTCTATAATATTTTCTCTATATCATTTTCTCTCCAATAATTTCTCATTCTAAAATATTATTTGTGTAACACTCTCTATGTTTATATTATCTCTATATAATATTTCTCTTTAGAGTACTTTCTCTCTCTATAATATTTTTTATCTACAATATTTTCTCTTTATAATATTTTCTCTCAATGATATTTTCTTCTTCTCTCTCTTATGTCAATTTATCTCTATAATATTTTATTTTTCTAAAATGTTATCTCAAATATTCTCTCTACGATATTTCCGTTTTCTACAATATTTTCTCTCCATAATATTTTCTCTTCTCACTACGTCATTTTCTATCTAACATACTCTCCTTCTACAACATTTTATCTCTCTACAATATTTTCTCTCTAAAATATACTCATTCTACAATATTTTCTCTCCATAATATTTTCTCTTCTCACTACGTCATTTTCTATCTAAAATACTCTCCTTCTACAACATTTTATCTCTCTACAATATTTTCTCTATAAAATATACTCATTCTATAATATTTTCTCTCTCTAAAATATTCTCTTGCTACAAGATTTTCTCTCTCTAAAAATATTCTCTCTATAACACTTTCTCTAATATTTTCTCTCTACAATATTATTTCTCCTCTCTCTACCCCATTTTTTCTCTCTATGATATTTTTTCTCTATAATATTTTCTCTCATTCAGTTTCTCTTTTAAATATTTGCTCTTTAAAATATTTTGTCTTTACAATATTTTCTCTCTAAAATATTTTTTTTGTACAATATTTTTTCTCTCTATAATATTCTCTTTCTACATCATTTTCTCTTTACAATATTTTTTCTTTATAAAATATTATCTTTCTATAACATTTTTTCTATTTGCAATATCTTCGATCTCTTTCAACAATATTTTTTTTCTATACCATTTTTTCTCTATGATATTTCCTCTGTATAATATTTTGTTCTCTTTATGTCATTTCCTCTCACTACAATATTTTTTTTCTAAAATATTCTCTCTATAATATTTTCTCTCTCTAAAATATTCTCTTTCTATAAAATGTTCTCTCTAAAATATCATATTCTACAATGTTATCTCTCTACAACATTTCTTTCTCTAAAATATTCTCTTTGTATACTATTTTCTCTCTCTAAAATATTCTCTTTGTATACTATTTTCTCTCTCTAAAATGTTCTTTCTATAATATTTTCTCTCTTGAATATTTTCGCTCTCTATAATTTGTATTTTTCTCCCCTCTATGTTATTTTCTCTCTCTATAATATTTCTTTTCTAAATTTTACTCTCTATAATATATTCTCTCTCTAAAATATTGTCTTTCTATAATATTTTATCTCTATAAAATATTTTATTTCTATAGTATTTTCTCTCTCTAAAATATTCTCTCTCTATAATATTTTCTCTCTAAAATATCCTATTTTTACAAAGTTTTCGCTCTATAACATCTCTCTCTAAAATATTCTCTTTTTATAATATTTTATGATTTTATCTCTCTAAAATACTCTATTTCTATTATATTTTCTCTCTCTATGATATCTTCTCTCTCTATTATTAATATTTTTCTCTGTATATTTTTTTCTCTCTCTACAATAATTTCTATCTAAACTACTCTCTATAATATATTCTTTCTCTAAAATATTATCTTTCTATAATATTTTCTCTGTTTAAAATATTCTCTTTCTATAACATTTTCTCTCTCTATAATATTTTCTTTTTTTATAATATTTTCTCTACAATATTTTCTCTCTCTATAATATTTCCTCTCTATAATATTTTTTATCTTCAATATTTTCTCTCACTATATATTTATTTATTTAATACACTATATTTTTCTCTTTAGAATTTTCTCTCTATAATAATTTTATATCTATCATATATTTTCTCTAAAGTATTCCCTCTATAATAATTTTCTCTCTCTACAATATGATATGTATATATTCTCCCGATTTTAATTTTTTTCTCTTTACAATAGTTTCTCTCTACAACATATATGTTATTCACAATAATTTTTTTTAATTATTGTTTTGCCTTCTTGCCTCAAGAACCCAAAAGAAGAACCCAAAAGCAGAAAATTTCTGCTTTTGGGTTTTGATGATTTTTCTGGTTTTCGTTTTGGAAAACCAATTTTCTAATCGAATCCCAAATACACTAAAATCTTATACCAAAACCAGTTTGGCAAGCGGAATTAGTTTTGACGCAAAACTAGGCCTCCAAAACCAATGCCAAACACACCCTTAGTGCAGCTATGTGCTGTATGTCCAAAACTTTTGAAGAATGCTAAATCACATCCTCGGTTTTTTAAGCATATTCGTATATTTCATATTATCCAGGTTTCATAGTGCAGTCTTGCTTATTTCATACGATTTTCTTTAAATATCATGTGAGTATCACTTCATCTTAGATACATTGAAGATTTAGAGCCAATAAGGTTCACAGTGCATAAAAGGCTACAACTAAATAATACTGACAATAATTCTCCGAAAAATACCTCCGGAGCCATCCAGCGATATGTTCCAGTTTCAGCGGTCATAACTCCAGTTTGAGCTTTAACACGTGCAACTCCAAAATCCGCAACCTTGACAACCTGTGAGATTAATTTCATATATGGTTGGGAACAAATGAATCAGAAGAAATGATAATTGAAGTATGTCCTCTTTACTAGAGATTTTGAAAGTAATACGCATTGAAAAATAAGACAATAAAAAGAAAATTGCAATTTGAAGCATAAAAGAAAGTGAACAAGAGACACATGGAATAGTAATAAAAGGTGGATGCATGCCCTGTTACCAAGTCAGATCTCTTTTTTTTTTTTAAATAAAACGTGTTTTAAATGCGACTTATTGGTGTGATGTTATTACATGACTCTTTCCCAGTTTTTTTTAATAAGTCAGGATTTTTTTAAAAGATCACGATTTTTTTCCGACCTCCGACTTGGTCAATTTGGATACATGGATTATTAATAAAGGGAAGAAAAAGATAAACAAGGACTGAAACACACCCGTATTCATCTACCATTCATGGTATATGAGGATCCTACTTTAACAATAGTTTACAACGGACAAATCCACCAAAATTCCAAGGGTTTCAAATCCTTTTTCACTATTTCTATTAATGAATTCTTTGGTATCGACCACATTGCCAAACAGTTGACCCCTCACTGCTTGTATCAACCAACATTGACAATTTCAACTGATCTACACTAGCTTTCTGACATTTTCAATTGATCTACACTAGCTTTCTGATTTTATTCATTTTAAATATTAAGAAACAATGAATCTGCCCACAGGGAGGAATCTATATCCTCCACTCCCCTGTGAGGAGTCCACAGGGAGAGGAATCTCGCTCTTTGCCATGGGTACTAGGTGCCCTTTTTGTCCCTCTTTGTACTAATTGGCCATTAATCCTATATTAAATAGGATGGTCTTAATCCTGACCGTTATCTCCTTTAAAATTCTTTCTTACACTTTGACAAATTACAAAATTGATTTAATTTTCAAGAAAAAATAGGGAAAAAAAACCCAAAAAATCAAAAAAAAATGGAAAAGACACTTATGACATCTAAAATTAATTGAAATACATAAGACAACTAACTCATAACACTTAACAAACCCTAGTTGGCTAAAATAACTCAAAATTTGCCACTTTCATTGCCCTATAGTTTAATATTTTGATTGCCATATGGATGCACCTTAATTGGATTCTCCGGGAACGGAAGATCTCAACAAAATATAAGATGGTCCTGATGTAGTTGAAAACTCTTAATCCATTGAAGGTGTATGTCAATACCACGGGGTCGCTCGAACACCACTATCTAGGTGCATCTTCAGGTAATTTTTGCTATTTTATTGTCATTAGCCTTCTCTTGGGATTAAAATTTATTGCTATTGCTGAATTTACATTTTAAAATTGTTTTGGTGTTAACACGTGGTATTTATTATTCTTTGATCATTGGAAGCTACTTGTTATAAATTTTGATTTGATTCACCACATTATGTACTAGTGCTGATTTAAATTTAATCACCTCTGATTCGGGCCTGTTAGTGATTAATTTCAATATATTAATACTTTGGAAATAATTTTGGCTTCCACTTATATTACATATTTACATGCATATAAACATGCATGCATCAAAGACTCGTGAGGCGAAAGGCCAAGAAGGGTGAGAATGTGAGATGAGGTGCGGTAAATTGTCACAAATCCATGAATTAGTCCCACATTGTCTGATGAGAAAAAGTTTATGGGTATATGTACTATGTAGACACCCGTCTTAGCATGTAAGACGTATTGTAAAGTCATGAGCCATCGAAAAAAGTGGGTAATATCACGGGGGGGGGGGGGGTCGGGAGTTACATTATGGTATCAAAGCCGAACCCTACCTCGCGGTGGGGTGACTTATCCCACACGGGGACGTGTGGCCCGTAAGGGAGGTGGATTGTAACGACCAGGATCCAAGGGCCAAGGGCCAATAGTCAAGAGCCACTCCTGAGACGGAATTCCAAGATGGATGAAGTGAGATGGATGAATTGAGGGCGGTGAGGTGTCACAACTCACAAGTCCATGAATTAGTCCCACATCACTTGGGAGAAAAAAGTTTATGGGTTATATAGATTACTTCTCGCCTTAACATGTAAGCATGTTTTAAAGCCATGAGTCTTTGGGCAAAACAGACATCATCTTGCGTGTGGGGTCAGGATGTTCCATTGATGCATTTAAAAATATTTGATCCGGAATAGAGTTAACTAATGCGGGTATGTACACACAATTTAAGTTTTCTTCAATTTGCCTACAGAGACTACAGCCATTTGCATACTGAAAAGTATCAGATGCAAGGTTTGAAATCTCGGCCGATACCAGTACGTACCAGCCGGTACGTACCGGTTTTGCCCGGTTCGAGACCGGTACAGCACTCGATCCCGATATCTGGTCCATATTGGCCGGTTCAGGCCGGTACGAACCCATACCGACATGTTTAATTTTTTTTTTTCCTCAACCGGTATCGGTCCATATCGGCCGGTACCGATACGTACCGGCCGGTACATACCGGTTCAGGGCCGACCGATACCGTGATTTTGAACCTTGATCAGATGTCATAGTGGTTGAAAGTCAAATACAAGCTAGGAGTTGCATAATAAACTAAAGAGAGAGAGCAGAACAATGCTCGTCAATAACCAATCTACAACTCAATCAGCTATATGATAAAATAGGCGTGGTGTGTTCCCATGAACCTTGGCTACAAGAATAAATGCCTACAAAAACCAGCATGTACTAAAAATTTCTTGCCTCATTTTCATCCATCAGAAGATTGGCAGCCTTCAAGTCCCGGTGTATGATGTTCTTTTCATGCAAGTAATTCATTCCTTTGGAAACATCAATTGCCACTCTGAGTAAAGCTGGAAGCTTAAAAACACCTTTCTGTTTGTGAAGGTAGTCATACAGGCTTCCCCCTGACATGAACTCTGATGATAATACACAAACCAAAGTGAAAAAACCTCACCACAAAAAACCAGCATGCACAAAAACATAAAAACAAGCATTCCTAAACTTCGCTATATCTTTGTACCAGTAACAATACATAATCTTGGGGGTCTGGTGCATGCCCCAATAAACTGAACAACATTCTTGTGGCGAACTTTCCTGTGAATATAGAAGCAGAAAAACATGAAGCATGTTAAAAGGAAAATTCCAGGGCAAAAAAGGTGAAAATTTGGACAAAATGGTTTTGTGGTCTAGTTTCTCAAGGAAAGAAAGTTACTAAAGCACATGCAAATAATAATTATAAAGCAAGTGGGATATTGTTGGTACAAAAATGGATACGCACAGAACTAAAAACAATTCCCCATGTCTATAAAGTATAAACCATTGCCCTATATATGTGCTTGGCTTTATGCTTCTAGTTTGTCTTTAGTTCCTATAAGCTTACAAAGATCTCATCAATACCATCCCAGTTTTCCTAAACTACCTTTCTTTCAGATTACTTTCATAATTGTCTTAAGGAGAGGAGATATATATATATATATATATATATATATATATATATATATATATATATATATATATATATAAGTAAACTGTACAGCATTGACAAATCAACAAAAAAAAACATGTTTTTACTGCTGAAGAAAAACCATAAACAAAGCAGGCTGCAGAGGTCCAAATCACATAAGAAAGTCAATCACTACCATGTAAAGCATTAACAACAATAATCATGTCACTTAACACAAGATCCTTCACAAGCTTGTTGATCACTAGGTTAACAGCCCATCAGTATTTTGGTGTATTCATTATTCCTTCACAATACTAATTCATAACTCACTGAATCAGTGAACTAACATGAATAGTTCTGCAACGAGTCAATAACTTACCACGTTACCTCAAGCACAATAAAACTCACACCGTAAAACATGGATAGTTCTGCAATGAGTCTAATGCATCAACAATCTAGAAATGTAATTACTGTAAGCCTAAGATTCAACAGACTCATGTAGTCCAGATCAGCCCTTCCTCGTGTTATAGCAATTCCATGTCACCTTCATCCTCGATACAATAAAATTGGTTCCAGCAAATGTACCAAACAACTTCCATGAATACTTCAATAATGTTAGTCCTGCCCTATCTCAGTATCTCTACATGAAACTTTCTGATGTTTCCATTGTTAGGTTGTTGCATTACAAACCTTAAATACAGCAAGTACATGAATCAATTATCTTTTCGCAATCAACTAGACTTGAACCCTATTTATTAAAAAAAACGTTACCACAAACTGGAAGTGAACTAATATCTGGTCTTAGCTCTCCAGCACACTCATTTTTCGAATAGCACTCAAAACTAGAAAAATCCATCAAGCACAACCACATGGCATTGATGGAAAAAATCTATTAACAGTTTGGCATTGGAATTGATGGAAATAATCAATGAGGCACAAACACTGGTAAGTCGACACAACACGGCCATGGCGACACGGTATTTTCTCAAAAAGGTAGGACACAACACGACTAGGACACGACAATTATAATATAATTATGTATAAATAATATATAATATAAATACTAGATAGAGATTATTACCAAAATGCATGTAAAGACATTTCTAATTGCTTGTATAAAACATATAACAAACATAAGATGACATAACCATTCATAACATCCAATTTAGGGAAAATGCTAAATACTAAAGTACATCATCCAACATATCATACTAAGACGGTACTAGACAACCAAAATAGGTAATCAACATCCAACAAATATATAAAACATAAACATAATGTCATAATCCCTCGTCCATGCACATTGCACCCCCAACACCCAAATAAAAAAATATCTTCAATTTGCCCCAAATACGATGGTGTCCTCAGATATTGCCTTCGTCTTTACCTTCATTTTAAAGAGCATCGCCTCCTTGAGGTTGAATTCAAGTGGCTGGACAGTGGTGAGTGAGGAGGTGACTCCTTGCGGTTGAACCCGAGTGGCCAAAGGGAGAGATCATGCCCTCCTCTGTGCCGGCTCATGTCGAACCAAGAAAAAGAAGGGGGGGTCATCAAATGTACAAAGCAAAATTAACCGTTACAATAGACGATCACTAAAGCTTTTAGCACTTGATGGCCCTAGAAGTTTTAGAATTTGAGTTAATTCAACTCAATTTTAGTTAATTCTACCAATTTTGGGTTGATTCAACTCAATTTTGAAAAAACATCAAATTCTTATGAGCCTATCATAAGAACTTTAGTTAATTCTACTCAATTTTGTGTTAATTCAACTCAGTTTGAAAAAAATCCAAATTCTTATGAACCCATCATAAGGATTTGAGTTAATTCAACTCAATTTTGAGTTTATTCAACTCAATTTGAGTTAATACAACTCAATTTTGAGTTAATTCAACTCAATTTTAAAAAACCCCAAATATTTTTATTGTATTGGGCAAAATTCAACTCAATTTTGGAAAACCACAAAATTAGATCAAGTGAAAAACTGCCCAGGCACCAGGCGGTCCTAGGCGACTACCTAGGGACAATCGCCCGCCTAGGGGGTCACCTAGGCGCCCAGGGGTCCAAAATGCCTAGGCGCAGCTTTGACTACTATGCTTGAAAGGGTGCAGCATGGCAGCGAGTTCGCATGGACACAATATTCGAGGGTCGTTGTGGCATGGCGGACGTCCTGGCTTACAGGCACAAGATATCGGGAGTAACGGCGCTACACCGAGACATGAATTCTATTTACATGCTACTCACTCCCAACGTGGCATCTGGCGAAGCTATCGAACTTAAAGTTGTAGCGAAGTGTGCCAACGAAGGCGACCACGGTTCAATGGAAGTACAGTGGACTATCAGGTAAATAGACCCAGACAGCTTCTCGATAGGTCGCTATCAAAGGCGGTGGATGATTATAGCTTAGGGGTGGTGCGGTTGGAGATAGTGACAAAGATGTTGGTGGTGATCCCCACACCATCGGCAGTGTGGAGTCAATCATCCACCCCTCCCAAGGAGCAATGATAGTGGAGGCAGTGGCTGGGGATGCGTTGGTAGAGTCTATCGTGGACTAAATGTTGTGGTTCGGATGGAATCAAACATCGATTGGAGTGGTGTTAAAAACAGTGTGCAATGTGAGGCAATACAAGAATGAGCAACCCACAATGGCGGAGGTACTCATGGCGTTGAAGCGAGCGCTAGAGGACCTAGACTCAATGGTAGGTGATACGGCTCACCCCACCGCCCAAAAAGGACGTCAATGACGAGCTCTTGGCCTATTTGAGGTCGACGATAAGAGGGTCCACATTGCCCGACCATGCAATTCCATTTTGATCGAAGCAGATGGTTACAGACTTACAATTCACCAATCATACCATAGTAAATTTTCCATTTTGTAAGTCCATTTGTGCTAGAGGACTTAGACTCAAAGATGGGTGATGTGGCTCTCCCCCACTGCCCAAAAGGACGTCAATGATGAGCTCTGGGACTATTTGAGGTCGACGACAAAAGGGTCCACATTGCCCGACCATGCATGTCCATTTTGATCGAAACAGATGGTTACAATTCACCAATCATACCATAGTAAATTTTTCATTTTGTAAGTCCATTTAATTAGATTTAAATATTATATAGAATAAATAATCATGTGAATGGGTAAATAAGTTAATCCGCCTTAAACACTAAGTTTGTTCGTCGAAAACCCCCATTTCAAACTACATGTGATAGTGTCCCAAAAAAAACTATAATATTAGAAGTGTATCACATCACCAAATTTTAAGTAGTCAAAGTGGAATTTACCTATAATAGAAAAAGAAGGAATGGGGCTCTAAACCATGATCTTTGTAAGCCCAAATAAAACAAATTAGAAGGGGAGTAAGGAAATATGTGGAAAGAGAAGGGGCACAGGATCAGGATTTTCGTAGCCACACTCTCGCAAGTGGGATACATGAGGGGAGAAAGCCACAATATCATTTTTTATGGGGACTAGTGAGTCGATTCAAATTAGTTTCAAAAATAGCCTCCCAATCAACTATTACTTGCTAATTTGCATTAAAAGGCCTCCATGATTATCCTACCTTATTAAGACCAAGGTTCAAAAACTTGGCATCGGTGCCCGTATCGGCCGGTCAGAACCCCATAATACTCGATGATACGATTTGCTATCAGCTAATACTTCACGAGCAAAAAAAAAAAGAGAGGGAAGGTATATATATATATATATATATATATATATATAAAGAGAGAGAGAGAAATGATAAAATGCGACGTGCGGTGTTGCACTGCAGCCGTCTGATGCACCCGCAGCGATCGCACGCAGTGGTGCATCAGTCGGCTGCAGTGCGACACCGTACGCACCACACGCCGCAACCTAACAGCCCTATATATATATATATATATATATATATATATATATATATATATATATATATATATATATATATATATATAGAGAGAGAGAGAGAGAGAGAGAGGAATGTTACAGTATGCTATGACCTACAAGAGGAGAAAATGAGCTACAATAAAAAATGTCACCCTATAAGTTTTGGAATTTGTTGAAATTTGGTGGACGTGTTGTCTAGGGTAAGATGATCATCCTCACCAATTTTTAACAAATTCCAAAACTTCTAGGGTCATCAAATGGTAGAAGCTTTATCGACCATCCAAAGTAATCGTTAATTTATCTTACATGTTTGATGACCCTAGAAGTTTTGAAATTTGTTGAAAATTGGTGAGGATGATCATCTTACACTAGACAATACACCCACCAAATTTCAACAAATTCCGAAACTTATAGGGTTCGATCGTAGCTCATTTTCTCTTCTTGGAGCTCATAGCTCACTGTAACATTCCGATACACACACACACACACAAGGGCTCGAGCAACCATTGTACAGTCTAAACAGCCCATGTGCGACAAGGCAACAAAGCTGCCTATTAGTGATTGTGGTTGTGGACCTGACCGATACAACTCAGACAAATATGTCTTACTCGGCTGTATCGATAAATAAGACCCGAGTTGTATCAGTCTCGACTGAGTCAGGACTCATACTAGTATCGATGCTTGCATTGGTCGCTGTCTATACAAAACCGATATAAACCAATAGATACGACTCTGTATTCGTCGACTTTTTGAACCATGATTAAACTACTACAGGAAAATAAATGTACACCTAATTTTTTTACCCAAAATTATACACGAATATAAAATTAGTGCCAAAATTCTGAAAAAATTTAGAAGAATATGGAAAAATAAAAACAATTCTAACTCACCAAATTAACAAAACGACTCAACCCAACTATCTAATGACACCTAAAGTAACAAAAGCTGACTGGGCAACATAACTCAAAATTTGGCATTTAAGTGCCCTATAGCTAAATATTCTGATTGACCCATGGATGCTCCTACATCATACTTCATATGGAGACAAGTTAAAGAGCATTTCCTCTAGAAGGTCATGCGGACAACATTTGACACAGATCACAATTTCAGAGTTATTATCTAACAGTGATGCTACAATAGTTACAATTACCATATTCCCAACAATATGCTTGCGGAAGTAGACACATTGTTAATTATTTGAGCATCACAACAATGATCACAATCAATGCAGTAATAATTGATGCACTCATGCCATTGCTCATAACATTTGAAAGAACGAAGTGATAATACAATCAAATGGAACTGGCCTTCTAACAAACCTCATAATATAGACTTCCTGAGCAAATTCCCGCTGCATATCCACGTTTACACGCTCAGGTTTGAGTACTTTAATAGCTACATCCTGAGTACAGTATGTTCCTCGATAACTAGAGAAAGAAACCACAAATTAGGCAACCAACCATAAGATCATGCATCTATTAGCAGTTATCTGCAAAAAAAGTTTATTGTGGTTAATTGATAAGACTTACAGGTCACCATATGACCCAGATGCCACTTTATGTTCAAACTTCAGCAGTCTGATATCAATTTCCCATACATCAGTCCCATCGGTAGGTATTTGGACATGGTCAGGTACAGATGTCTCTGCAGCTTGTGCACTTTCCATTACAGGGGACCACAAGTGAGGTTTTGTCCATGCTTGCTCCTGTATACAACTACACAAATGATTCGCAAACTTCTGCATTGCTAATCTTAGAAGAAAAAGATCAACTAAACCACAAAATCAAAGGAAGAAAACAAGCAGTGACTGAGTTTATCAGATAACAGCACAACGTAGATCCACGTGAAAATTGCAGTACATTGGTTAAAGCAGGCTATAAAATGTAACAAAAAACATAGATATGTTCAATTGAAAGGTAGAAATGCATGTTAACGTGTCAAATGTCCATGTTAAAACATAACACTAGAAACAAGGGATACAGAATTATGTAAGACTAACGGGATCGTCGGGATGTTTGGGCGTCAAACCTAAAATTCAAGGATATCATCGTCGAATCATCCATCTTTACACAGAAAATTAGCTGCTGGGGTAGAGCAGCTTTACCATTTTAATTCAAGAGGGACCATTAATAATCTTACCTCATCTCACATATGGGATACGCAATCATTTGAAAGATAAATGATGGTATTCCTTTGGGGTTTAAGATGATTCCTTTAGGTATGATATATGTGATTTCTTGTATCTTCCATTTCTTCTTTGCTATAACTTGAGACAATATTCCATTTTTACGAAACAAATAGCCTAAGCTGCAAAGCATGTCATCCTCGTATATCATGCTAGTGCATCTAAAGAAACCCTAAACATTTTGATAAAGATACGGTATAAAAGTATTAACTATGCCAAGGGGTAAAGCATAGTTATAATGATATATCATGCTAGTGCATCCAAAGAAACCCTAAACATTTTGATAAAGTTACGGTTTAAAGTTATTAACTATGCCAAGGGGTAAAGCATATATATTATGATATACTGGACAACAGAGGCTTACAAACACCTCGATTCATTCATTGTGTACAACTGGTTATTTCTCAAACAAACATTTGGAATGAAAGAAAGGAAAAAAAAAACTTCCACTAGAATTCACAGCCATCCCTTTTATTTTAGAGTAATTCCATGCTAAACAAATATTAGGTAGTTTCATTAGAATAGTTACAAGGTACCTGTTCTAGTTACCATAGATGGCCCAAAGTAGCATGACATTGAGGCTAGTTAGGCACCAAATAATACTCGAATAATACTCTCTTAGCTACCATTTGTAACCACTTAGATTTGGATTACAGATTTTGATTCCAACTGGGTAAAAAAAAGTTCTATATATAAGATGTGATTATGGAAATTAATGCCCTTTCTTTCAAGGGGATAAGAGAACAATAGCCATTGTTGGCTATAATTTAAATAACATAAAAACAAAGTGCATTCATAAAAGTGAGAGGGAGGCAAACAATTTTAGTTCACACCCTTGGAAAATATCCAAATATGAAAAAAGAAAACAAAAGCCTCAAATTGAACATCCTATAGGAAAAAACTAAGGGATGACCATTAAAGAGAACTTTTCTAATCCATCATGTAGATTTTGGTGTAATTGAAAATCATAAAAACTTTGACTTACGCTAAAAGTAAAACCAAGTATCGGTACTAACTTTTCTTCTTGTTGTAACTTTTTTCATGGGTGAATTTTAATAAATCTCACAATTTTGGCATTCTTATCAATGCAGTGATTGAGGTTAGATACTGTGAGGGAATTAAGTATAAACATGGCTTACACTGTCATCCAAGATATTGAGTCTCCGCTAAAACATTTAGTAGTAATTAGGACATATGATACCTATATACGAGACCAAGCACTGGGCCAATTCTAACTTGAAAGTAAACAAATTTGATCTTTTAGAAACCAACACATATTTCGAAAGGAAAAAAAAAAGATTACCTAATAAACTTTGAAACAAGATGGAGACCGCTTGCTTCAACAAGCTGCTTCAATCCAATGATGTTTTCCAAACCAAGGAGCAGAACAATCCGATTCAAACAGAATCAAGCCAAAAACATTTTGTTGCTGCTGATATATTACAGGATCAGGACAGTGAACTTCCTTCTCTAATAATCAGAGAATCATTACAGCTTTCCTTAGCAAGCCTTGAAACAAGTTGGAAATCATTTGTTTTAAGCTGCTCAACCCAATAATGTTTCGAACAAATCAAAAAGTTTACCAAATAAACTTTTAAACAGGATGGAAACCGATTTTTGCTTCAATCCATTAATGTTCTCGCAACCAAGGAGAGGAACAATCCGATTCAAAACAGAATCATGCCAAAACATTTTGATGTTGCTGATATATTACAGGATCAGATCACATATTACAGGATCAGATCACAAACTTCCTTCTCTAATAAACAGAGAATCATTAAAACTTTCCTGATCAAGCATTGAAACAAGTTTATTTAAACCATTTGTTTTAACCTGCTCAACCCAAAGAGTGGAACAATTCGATTCAAGATACTGAGGTGAAGCAACTTTGTAGTTCTTTATGCATTTTACTATCAGAGTCCAGTAGTCACCCCAAGAGATTGCCTCCTTCATTCTCCACTATAAAATTTTGTTTTATATATAAAAATCTTGCAAAGCAGTTGACTACTTGTAATGATAACTAACATATAATGCCAGATTTTTTTTGTAGTTTGCAAATGATGTATTTTTATATCAATTATTATTCAAAAAGCCACATAACATATTTGAAACATAAAAGGTTTCAGTATATTACAAGCTTTGTTGTATGCAGCTTTGTTGTTTTAATTTGGTTCCATTATTTCACGACTTTATGAAGGCATTATATGTATTTACTTTAGCTAGTTTTTGCCTTAAAAATCTAATTCATTTTGCGTTCGAAGCAAATCAGTAAACCATTGAACAAAATACCCACTAAAACAAAGTCCTTTATAAACCAAAATACGAAATAGAAATTTTTTCTAATGAGACAATATTGGAGTTTGTCAACTCCAATAGCACAGGATCTAGGCTTGTTCCTGATCGTAGTAGACCGCTCTTCTTTGGGCTTGTCTTCTTGCTCTCTGTCTCATGTCGATACGATGGGGCTCCAAATGCCACACGCAAGAGGAGGCCCCCATATTTACAGGCAACCAAATGCCTATCAAAACCTTAGGAGTCTCTTACCTATCAGTAGGAACCAAGGGATACAAGGGACCGTAGTAACCGATGGTCGCCACCCTTGACCATCCAACTCGTATAAAGATCATTTGGATCCCATGTTGACCAAGTTAACCTTAGTGGGATCCGTATTCTTATCATTACAGCAAGCTCCCGAGGTTCAATGAAACAAAAACCATTGGACTGCGTCGAACCATCGAGTTCAGAGCGAGTGCGACTGACCTGATCATTGGTGCTCAGTCAGAACTCTAACATTTTACACTTGGTTCACGTAATACAATGTTATTTCTATATTTTATTTTGTAACCATAACATTTTTAGCAATTAGAGTGCCAAATAAAATAGTTCATAGACTTGTCTGGAACAACAAGCATTCCCACCAAGTTAAGAATCAAAAGATTCTAAAGCAGAATTCTTTAGCCGACAGGTAACAATCATGTTTGAACTTAACAATTGAAACCAATTTGAACCTTTTCCTACACAACACATACTTGACTTTAATGTGTTGGTTCGAATTGGTATAGTACTATTCATGAAATACCGAACAACGTCTTCCTTATTGCTCAGACATTCGATGGAAGCCATAATATTGAGCTCACAATATAACTCTTTAACCAAATGGCTTATTGTGCAGCTTTAAACATGCAACATATCTCATTTCCAGATGACACATAATTTTCAATTTAGCATTAAATTCCTATAAACCAACAAGAACTTCTTAGTTTCTTCTAGGGTATCAAAGTAACTACTTTACAGCAGTCTGGTCCAGGATTTCTTCAATATGATCCTAACATTCCAACAATATAATTGTTGTTGGTCCTAATGTTTGCAATGGCAGACAAGCTATTGCAACTGTGAAAACATCTCTAATGGAATCTGACTGACTAGAACTCTTGAGGTGGTGTTTAATAAAAGACATCCTATTTAGCCATAGAAGCATTATGATCTCCATAAGTTTGTAATATGTATCTATATATAACAAGTATAGTGAATTTAGTCAATTTACTCCCGCACCACTTCAGGTACCACTATCCCTTGGGTTTATAAGGTAGACAGTCATTCCGGGAGCAGTAAAACCTCTCTAGAATTACATCTCTTGAGCCTCTAAAGGATTCACAAGAACCTCTCTCTCTACACAACACTTAATGAGAGAGAGTCAATTAAAGAAGAAAACCAATGCACGTTGGGATGACTCATTTGTATATAACTCACAGAGGGAAACATCACACCTCATTATCTTCAAACCAGAATTTTATTCCACAGTGGATAGGGCTCTGAATGAGGCCCAACTGGCTTTTTAAATAATATTTAAGATGAAAAGATCTTTGGTAAAAGGCCTAATACAAAAGGTTCATTTCTGCACACTACCTCGATCCCTATCCACTCCTGGTTAGTGGTTTTTTTGTAAGGTATTCCATCCTTATCTTCACTGGAGTGGGTGTCGTCACCGAGAACACCAATCAAGATCCCCTGATCCAATTTCTTCGTTGGAATAGATTGTCCCATGCGCCGGTGCTCTTGCCCTATCCCAATCACCGCATGCTCGTCCAACAGGATCAACCACTAGTGCCGGTGCCGACGCTATCCCGATTTTCACTTTTCTGGGGTATCCCCACCACCATCTTATGGTCGGATCGGCTCCATCCATGCCAAGGCAGACCCACTTGAGGTCTATATATGCAAAAGTTGTGACACCACGCTCGGTCGGAGCAATGCCACGACCACCTGCGGCTGAGATTGGCAACAAGTCAATCCACCATGTCACCATCCAATAGTCCTTGCCAGCATATGATACAAAGCTCTGTCCCTCTACCAATAGACAATGGTGCACCAGAAAACAGTAAATATGTATCTTTCTTAATCGAAAAGTACTCCTAAAATAATTAATCAGAATATGGCCCAGACCACTCTAATACCAATTGTTGGAGTTTGTTAACTTTCATAGCCCAAGATCTAGGTTAAAGATCACTTGGATCCCATGTCGATCACATTATTCATAGTGGGATCCTTATCTTCTCATGACAGCAAGCTCAATACATGGTTCTTGTTAACAAATAGTCCAACATCGGTGAGGGAGGCACCCATCACCAGCTTTATATACCCTCTATAGACATCCTGCTCCTGCTCCTGCTCTTGCTCCGAGTGCTCCCCAAAGATCGTGCCTTGCCGCGCGTGCTCCGTGTGGGCGGATCCCTGCCATGCATGCTCCGCGTGAGAGGGAGTGTTAACGGATAGTCCAACATCAGTGAGGGAGGCACCCATCACCCACTTTATATACCCTCTGTGGACCTCCCCTTATGACTCGGCTTTTGGGGTGTGAGGGTATCTAACAGTTCTAATTGCTTTGATCCACAGAGATTCAGATCAAGCCCACTCCCAAAGTGGTGCCAATAAGTGAACTTCCCAGTAATTATATTACATTATATTTATAGTTAATGTTCTCTTGACCTTGTCCACAGTGTCACATTCACATGTCAGGGGAGCTGCCCATACAAAAACTACTTGCACATGGCATGTCAAGACATGTACTTATGTCACCTACTGCATCTAAAAGACACAGAACAATATGGTTTTCGAGAAAGAACCTTTCTATTCTTAATTACTCTTCTTTCTACGATGCATTTTGAAAATTATCAAAACTTTCATAGTTAATCTACTATTACCAGATTCTTATATGTATGGAAATCCCTAAATAGAAATGAATGGCGAAGAAGGATTCATAAAGCTGACCCCAAGTAGATGGGACATGGCTTGATGGTTATAGTTATGGTTATGGTATGGAAACTACACAAGTACATCAGATTCGGCTATAGTACGTAAAAAAATTTATCAAAGATGTATTAATACTGATAAGTTGTAGTCAATACCTCTTACTGAAAATTGTTCAAAATAAAAAAATAAACCCCATATCACCAAACCCATATCACAATGAACTTAGTTTACCCTTGATCAACAAAATTCATTTAACAAAACCAAAACCATCTAGTTCTTCATAAAAGAAATGGATCCTTACACTGGAAATAACTGCACAGGATCATTGTTGATCTATATTCCAAATAAAGAATGGTAAGAAAAAAAAATGTTTATCAAGTCTTAAAGAAATATAGAAATATATATATTTGGTAAGAAAGCGAAGAAATACTCAACACATTGACAGAAAATTATGACCACATAATTTTAAATTTGTAACAATTAGCAATAAGGATTGCGTAAAAAAACTTCAGGGAAATCAGATAATAGTATACGCACAGAAAGAACAGATACCTTACATTATCAAACATGATGCTTTGAGACAATAGAATTTCCTTTTTAATTGGTGGAAGTGCTAAATGAAGGCTACTAACTTCATAGCATATTTTATATATAGCTTAGTTTACCTGATTGTTGCCATAGGTACAAACACGAAAGTCTATAAGCACAAACATGAAAGTCGATAAATGCATGACATACACCGAATGAGAACGGATTACCTCAAGCTTTTGAATTTCCTTTTGTAGTGCACCTCTAAGTTGGTCGGTTTCCTATAAATTTCCAATGAACAAATAACATTTCTTTAACTGAACTGAAGAAAAATTATGAATCAGCTTTGTATTAACATCATATACCATATGCCATGATGCTAGCTAACCCTTCTACACTTGCACAAAATAATCAATGGGGTTTAATCTCCAGCAAAAGTATACAAATTCAGTTGCTACCATTATAAACCATAAGAAATTTGACCTAAAAGATTTAAGGTGTGCAAAATGATGAGTACTGAACACTGCAACATACAAGTTTAAAGAGACTAGAGATTGAAGATGAATGAAACTAGATGTAAGGAAGGTAATAAAAGATTTTATTACAATATTTTAGAACAATGATTTGTCAAAAAAGATACCAAGAAAAAAAAAAAAAAAGAATCCAAGTCCACACAAAAGAACCCATCAAGGTGTATCTCTGAAGGCACCAAACAAACAAAGAATGCTAAGAAACTTAAAAGTAGATTGGTCCAAAATGAAAAACATTAAAAAACCTACCTAACCTGACTGTTACCCCCGATCCACACAATCCAGCCAAGTGTATCATCTGATCCTCCATAGCCCTAAACTTCTATCATGCTAAGAAATACATAAAATTGGATCTTCTCATCGATTATCCTAGTTTTGTAGAGAACATTACTAAACACGCAGTACAGTGACTAGGGCTGCAAATGAACCAAGTTGTTTGTGAGCAATTTACAAACAAGCTCAATAAAAGGTTGTTCGAGTTCGTTCAATTACTAATGGAACCAAGCCCAAGCCTAGGGTTTAGGCTCGTATAATAAACGAGCCAAGACCAAGCAGAGCAAAGTTCGGCTCAGTTGGGCTTGCGAACATGCTTGTTTACAGCTCGTGAATAGGCTCATAGAATGTTTGAATAGACCTAACATATATAGTCTAAGTTTTTGATTGAGTTTGGAGTTCACGAACAAGCTCAATTAGGAATCGTTCAAGTTTGTTTGATTACTAACTAAGTCAACCATAGCCAGAAGATTAGGCTTGTTTAATAAACGATCCAAGCTCATAGAAACCAAAGCTTAGCTCAACTCGGCTCAGCTCTATTGTTAAACAAGCCAAGCCCAAGCCTAAGCCTGAGGTTTAGGCTCGTTTAATAAACAAGCAAAACTCAAGTTTAATAAACAAGCAAAACTCAAACAAACCAAAGCTCGGCTCGACTCGTTTGCATCCCTAACAATAGTGTAGTTAAGGCGTCAAGGCGGTGACTAGGCGATTTGGCTTGCAAAGGCGAGGCGATGCCTAGGCGATAAAAATATAAATAGCCTATAAATATATATAAGATATACATATAACTAATTTGTGCCCCTGAAGTTTAGGCTGTTTAGCTCAAAAACACTTAACCCCTTGTAGTTTCAAAACTACATTTTGCCCCCTTTAATTCAGCTCTGATCAGATAAAATTATCAAATGAGGAGATTAGGTAGTTGACAAAAGGGGTATTGTGCTAACATTTCAAACTTTAGGGAGCGATTTGGAACAAAATAAACCACAATACGCATTTTGTCAACTACGTAATCTCCTCATTTCGTAAGTTTAATCTGATCATAACTGAATTGAAGGGGGCAAAATGTAGTTTTGAAACTATAAGGGGTTAAGTGTTTTTGAGCTAAACTTCAGGGGGGTATAGTGGAACTTACCCCAAAAAAATTAACAGCAAAAACAGTCAGTAAAAAAAAAAACCTAAATCAAAACCAAAGAGGAGTCGACGTTGCCGCAGCCACCGACCTTCGCACCCGCAAAGATATCCCGCACCAAACCCTAGAGGAGAAAGGAGGAGTCGAGGTCGTCGCGTCCACCACCCCAGCTGCCGACCACCGTTGCGTCCACCGCCGTCAGCTGCCGAGGTCGCCACGTCCACCGCCGCCAGCCACCGACCTGCACCCGCAGTCGCAGAAGGCCCGCGCCAAAACCCTAGAGGAGAGAGGAGAGGGGGTATCGGGAGGGAGATCAGACGTGTAGGGCCCGCGCCAAAACCCTAGAGGAGAGAGGAGAGGGGGCATTGGGGGGCAGAGATGGGGTTTTAATATTTTTTTGTTGTAGGGTTCAACAGAAACCCGACCCGTTTAATTATTAAGCCGACCGGCCCGACCCGACCCATTTAATTTCGGGGTGGCCTAGGCAGCGCCCAGTATGTGTAGCCTAGGCGTCTAGGCGATAGCCCAGGCGATCGCCTATTTTTCACCGCCCGCTTAGACCCCGCCTAGGCAGCCAGGCCGCTGAAAAGGCAAGACGATCGCCTAGGCAGCCATGCCGCTGAAAAGGCGAGGCGATAGCCTAGGCATGGCCTAGGCGACGCCTTAACTACACTGCCTAACAGTGACATTGAGAAAATGAGTGGACTACCACTTCAGTGCATTTCGCAGGATTTCGATGAATGTTATTATATTTCAGCAAAATTTCGACCGAAACAAGTGGGCCTAGGCTGAGGTGGTATTTTGGTTTAATTTCGACGAAATTTCAATCAAATCTTGTGGGGCCGTGAGATCACGTGGGTCGAAATCTTGTCGACTCTTTCAGTGGGTTGTCTGCGGAAGCAGACAAATTTCGTTCAAAATTTACAGTGACTTTCGGACATATTCCAACCAAAACCATGTGGGGCACGAAATCCGATAGAATCTTTCGCTGGCTTTCGGTGAAAGATGACACTTTCGGTCATTTCAAATGGGGTTTTTGATAATTTCGGACAAAATTTGACCATTTGGAGGTTGATGGGCTAAGCCTATAAACTAAACCCATTGGTTTCGTTGAAAGCCAATGATTTCGACTGAAAGCTCCTGATTTCCCCACTTAACCTCTGGATTTCGACCAAAATTTTCGAATTTCAACCAACACCGCTAGATCTCCCCCGGATCCCACCGGAACTTCATCAGTTCACCGGATCGTCGCTGGACTTTGTCGGACTTTCTTGTCCACACCCTACACAGTAGTTAATTGGTGGATCAAAACCTCTAGCTCATCAATCAGATCACTATAGAAAAAGGATCGTTCCTTACTTATCCACACCCTACACAGTAGTTAATTGGTAGAAAATTTCAAATCTTTGATGCCTTAAAAGTTAAAATTCCTTTGAGTTGTCATATAGCTTTTCACTGCTCAGTGTGCATATGTAGATGCAACTTTGCTACTGAATAGAAAAATATCTTTTAAGCACATCAGATTAAGATTCAGTCTGAAGTTAAAGGTGCTTTTTGCTTAAAGTTACATATTTTGCATGAAAATGAAAACTTCTATAGGGCTGGTTATTTTATGTGGTTGAGAATGTCAACTGTCCTCAAAAGATGAATTAGGTGAAGATAATGATGACCTCACAACCTCCCACTGATCAAAATTTTAAAATCTAAAAGGAATCTGATTCTTTTATCTCCCAGCACCATTGGTATAACTCAATTGGCGTCAGAATTTTTCAATCATAAAGAAAATACTCGCACTTTTCAATCCTTTTTACAACCATATAGCATCTGCATCAACAATTGTACTGAATGCTAAATAGTGAATGAGTAAACGGCAAATACTATCTTCAAAATATATGGCTTCCTCAAATAGTTTATGTTTTGAGTAATATTAAAATAGCATACGCCAAAGTGAATAACACATTGTGTTTAACGTATATATCAATCCGTCTAGTTCATCACCAGAAGGGATACAACATTGAGAGCTCAGTAAGGTAAGTTTTTCATCGAACCCAACAGAATAAAACAACGAATAGGATCCACAAGACTGATTACCATGTCAATATCTGGAAAAAGAAAAGGCATAAAGGTATGGAGAGTACCTCGTACGGCCAGCCATCAACAACAAAGACATCTAACGAGTAACCATCATTTGTTGAGAATGCATGCGCTTCTTGGATGTTAAGAC
This sequence comes from Chamaelirium japonicum, assembly GCA_947650365.1. Classification (NCBI taxonomy): domain Eukaryota; kingdom Viridiplantae; phylum Streptophyta; class Magnoliopsida; order Liliales; family Melanthiaceae; genus Chamaelirium; species Chamaelirium japonicum. The sequence continues at coordinate 60,617,269 of OX393555.1, read as the reverse complement.
CGAGCTCCGCAAGCAATGAAGTCAACTAAAAATATAGCACAAATACAACTTTAACAAACCAAGTTTAGAAAAACAAGCTGAAAAGGAAAAGGAGGAAAAAATTTCCTTTGAAGATGGCTACAGTTAGTAAATGTATTCCAATATGTGGCTCTGTTGACCAGCTAAAACTAACAGGCTCCACTGAGAAGGAACTTAATCATGACGCACTCCAGTGGGCACTCAGTAAAGTAGTTATTTACTTATTATGATAAATAACGTCTAAATCAAAGAACTTCGCACAACTAACTTTCAGGGAGTAAAGCTTGTCGACAATGAATGGTACAAGTTCAACTTTTTGAATTATAAAGGAAAAGACATAATTGAAGCAGAAAACTGCATTTAGTGCTTAAAAAGATTGATGTCCAATACAGTTATCTTATAATTATTCTAATACTCCAACTTGAAAGAAAAAAATATCTAATTTACAAACTTTGATGTTGCATACTTATATATTAACTCATGTTTTACAACATCACATAATTACTCGAAGAAATTAACTTGCCACAAGTGAATCATTTGATGACTTACAAATTAATTTGAACTTGCAAAAAACAAAGGGGAAGAAGATGATGGAAATGCTTTATCCATCAGGGCAACAGCCCAAATAATATAAAGATGTCTGATGGTATGGTCACCATGGATAACTGTACATACATTAAACTGTATATTATACTTTGACATAGACTCACAATCCGTATTTCGTACACATTTTCAGGCTTTCCTGCCCCCAATGACAAAAATTCCACTCTCTCATCCTCTCCTCTCCTGCCTATCATGAAATCAAGGTGGGATTAGTGTGTTCCCCGTTTTTCTTTCCTCCACTTTTCCTCTCTGTTTTCACTTTTTCTCTTCACTGCCACAATCTCAGGCCTACCACAACCATCTTCCTTCCACATCCTCCTCACCGCCACTGCTACACTACTTTGGGATCGTAATGTTTCACCACCAATTAGCTCCAACCCACATAGCTTGAGGATTTTGGTTGGCCACCACGAGACAAGTCCCTCAATGGTACATGTTTCCATCTGACAGTGACTGGAATTCTGCCAGAAAAGCCAATTTATCTGACAACAATTGTGTGGATGGCTTTTTACGTACTTCATTCCCAATCAAGCTAAAAAGGTCTAGCAATATATATCAAAGTGATCCTATGGTATATTTTGCATGTATGGAAGTTTGACAAGTTTTTCCTTCACCAACTAAGCAGAGTACCACTACAACAGTCATGCCCAGACTTGCCATGTGCGCAAGTACTGGCTTATGCAAGAATCTCTCTCACATCGCCATGGCACTAGCAGTACTCAGGACTTCCATATTAAAATGCATGAGCATTGGCACAGCTGAGCAGTGAGGAGCCGAATGTCTTCTCACGTTATGTAGTATGTGTTGAATGCACCAAAGCCCATCAAGCATAAAGAGATCATCATCAGCTTTTGTGACCAGTAAGAGAGGCCAACTGGAGATAATGCAAGTATATGTTATTAGGATAAGACCACTAATATACAAAAATATTGTGTGTTAAGTCTTTATATGAATAACATGAACAGTGAGTCTCTAACATATAATATATGTATATCATATTTATACTCTTAACACTCCCCTACAAACACGAGAAGGGTAGAGTTTTAAGGAGAATGTTGGATACTATACGCCTTAATGACGGAATTCATAGTGCGGGATATAACGATGGATGAAGTGAAAATAGATCTCAATGTGCTTGGCCCTCTCATTAAAAATTGGATTGCTCGCAATATAAATGGCATTCTAGCTATCACGATATAAGGTAGTAATATATATTATATACTCTTAACACCTCCATATAAACACAAAAAAGTAACAACCTCACGAACCAACAAGCAACATGTCATTAATGTAGTATCACTTCTGAACTTGCCCCATTATCGACTGAATCTGACAGAGCGTGTGGAACTCAAGAGGCAAGTCAACGAACTCCTTCAAGAAGGATTCGTATGAGAAAGCGTAAGTTCTTTTGTTGTATCAACACTAATCACCCCCCAAGAAGGATCGATCATTGAGGATGTGAGTCCATAGCCGTGCGATAAACAGGATCAAAGTTAAGTACCGATTCCCCATACCACACTTGTATGACAAGCATGACATGATGGCAGGTGCCATAATCTCCTCAAATATTGACCTAAAAAATCTCTACCATCAAATCAGCATTCATCCCGGAGACAAGTGGAAACCACCTTTAAGGCAAAGGACGAATTATAAGATTGGATGGGCATGCCATTCGGACTTTCTAAAATGCCCAATACGTTTATGAGAATCGTGTCCCATGCGTTACAGCCTTTTATGGAGAAAATCTTGGTTGTATAATTTGATGACATCCTTATATAAGCCGATTCAAGGAATTACAACTGATCCACTTGAGGATGGTTTGTGACACTTTAAGGAAAGAGAGCCTGTACGCTAACCTAAAGAATCGCTCTTTCCTCATGGATTGAGTTATTTTATAAGGGTTTATAATTTCTTCCGAATATGAAGGTACATATCTTCAGAAGGCCCAAGTGATCGTCGAATGGCCTGAGCCAAAGAACGTTCACGATGTGCAAAGCTTCCACAATTTAGCCACCTTTTACCGACGATGCATAGGGGGTTTAGTACCATAATTGCACCCATAACAAATTGTATGAAGTAGTCCAAATGAACATTCGTTGCTACGAAGGCATTTGTGGAGCTCAAAGCTAGGATGACAGAAACTCCAGTCATGAGTCTACTAGACTTCATGAAGGTTTTTGAGGTCGCATGTGAGTGATACATTCAAGGTTCAAAATTTCCATTTTGACCAATATTTTCACTCTTAATATGGAATTATTTCATAGAAATATTTCGATAGTGTGAAAATATTGCAGTTTTATAGAAATGGTGGAAATATTGATTTTTTTAATGGACTTTTTCAGTGAAACAATGGATAGTCATAAACCAAGTATAGATACACACTTTGGAAGACTCAGATAATATTTATACCCTATGTAGGGGTGTAGAGCTTCACATAGCATGTATTCTATGTATTCGAGTCTGTGAGTTTTGTGTGTTCTTGAGGAATCTTGTTCGGTCCGGTTTTGATCTATGTTTTACAAATGTTTTAAAGTTTTTTTTATGGATAAAAATGATTTCAAAATAAAGATTAGTTGATTTTGAAAACGGACTTAAAACAGGAAAGTTATGCAAGTTTGAAATCGTACAAAAATTATGCTAAAATGTGAAACACCATTTTTTTACTAAGTAAAAAAATAGAGTTTTTATACAGGAAAGTTTTCATTCATTCAAAATTTTCTTTGACGGACCATGGTTTTCTAGATGCACTTATAGTTCTACATCTTGTGGAATTTTTTGAGCTAAAAAGGAGAAGATTTAACCACTTTTTTCAGCATGTGGATTTTATGAAAATCCCTAAACACTATTTTCTCCTACTAAAATTGAAATATACTTTTTGATTCATTTAATGTTTTATTTTTTTGATATTTTTATTGAAATCAAATGGGGCGGTATTTGTTTATTTACATAAACTAACTAAAAGTAAATGGAACCATTTACTTAAATATTTTGAAAACTGTTGTCAAGGTGCGGGCCTAGGCGCACAGAGACAGCTAGGCCCCAGTGCGCCCAGGCGCACCTCACTAAGCGGTGGCCTAGGTGCACGCCTAGTTTTAAGCAATGATTTTTGTTTTTTTTTAAGTAAAACCCAACCCGCTCCCATCGTCTTTGTTCATTTTGTTGTTGTATACTTGTTTATACTATGTGTTCATTGTGTTGTATGCATTTGATTAGAATATGCTCAATTTTATGTTAGCAAGTGTTTATATTCTATTTGTTCCTTTTGTTGTTTACTTGTTTATTATGTATGTGTCATTGTGTTGCACGCATTTGACTATAATATGTTCAATTTCATGTTAGTAAGGTGTTATATTGCTTCCTATTATATATATACTTGCAAGTATAGACTATACATATATACCCGTGCCTGGAGAATTCCTATGCACATAAGGTCACACCTATGCACATAAGGCCACGCCTAGGCTCCTAGGCTCCCTCCGGGCGCCTAGCCTCACCTTGACGCCTTAACAACTATGGTTTTGAATATAAATATGATTGTTAAGCTAAAATACACCTTATCTTAAACCCAGTCCTGTTTTTTAAATTGTAGAGTTTTTAAAACCGAATGGTTGTGGGATCGATTTCAAGAATATTTCATGATATTTTGTTTCATTTCACGAAATATCTTGCGGTTTTCCAACCGGTAGAGATTGTATATGATATTTTGTATCAAGGTCTCACAAAAACGAAATATTTTGCGAAATATTTTGATTTCTTTATCCTTGCATGTGACGCATCTAGCATAGGAATTGGCAAAGTATTGACTCAAGATGAGCATTCCATCACCTACTTTAGCGAGAAGCTGAATCACGCCATGTTGAAGCACTCCATGACTCCGTCTACGACCAGAAATTCTATGTGGTAGTCCAATCCATAAAGTATTCGCATCATTACCTACTCCCACAAGAATTCATGCTATACAATCACGGTGCTCTAAAGAATCTGAGCACACAAAAGGCGGTTATTCAACGACATGGCTGTTAGACTGAGTACTACAGGCCTACATATTTGTGTTGAGACACAAGACTGGAGTAGATAACAAAGTTGATGCACTCAGTCGGTAAGTCATGCTCTTATTCCAGACGAGTGTAAAAGTTGTCGGCTTCAAACAGATCAAAGAGGAGTATAAGTCGTGCCCTAACATCAGAAAGGTCTATGCCACCCTAAAAGATAAACTTGCATGGAAAAGGAAGACTTCTTTCTCCAAGACGGTTTCCTCTTTCGAGCCAATAAACTATGTATCCCACGAACATCAATGAGAGATTTTCTAGTATGAGAAATTCATGTTGGTGAACTCGTTTGCCATTTTGGTCGCAATAAAACCATCAAATATGTTGAAACGTACTTCTGCTGGCCAAGTCTGAAAAGGGACGTCGCCAAGATCATTGTGTGATGCAACATCTGTCTGTTAGCCAAAGAAGAAAAGCAGAATACAGGTCTTTACACACTCAGCCAGTGTCAAGGTGCCCTTGGCAATATGTTAGTATGGACTTCGTGCTAGAACTATCGAAGAGATTTAGAAAGCATGATTCCATGTTCGTTGTAGTACCCAGTTTTTCCAATATGACTCACTTCTTGCCATGTTTTAAGAATTTTGTTGACTCTAAAATTGCTCAACTATATTTTGATAAGGTTGTCAGGTTGCATGGGCTACCCAAGACAATCGTTTTAGTTAGGTACGTCAAATTTATGAGCTGTTTTTGGAGACCCTTTGGCACAAGTTTGGCATTACGCTAAAATTCTCTACTTCCTACCACCCTTAAACGGATGGGCAAATTGAAGTTGTTAACCACAGCCTAGGAAACCTATTGAGGTGCCTGGTAGGGGACCATACAAGGAATTGGAATTTACACCTCACTGCCGAGTTTGCATTTAATAGGATAACCAATATAGGTCCATTTGAAATTGTTAATGGGTTTGTCCTAATAAACCTATAGATCTCATTCCCACAGCACCATATCTTAGCATTTAAGAGTTCGTCGATGCATTTGCACAACATGTTCATTACTTGCAAAAGGAAATTAGTAAAAGAATTCATTGTCACTATTCAAAAATATAAGGCACTAGCATATTCACATAAATGTTGCAAAGAATTTACTGAAGGCATCTATGCAATGGCTAGAATAAGGTCATAGATGTTTCCCCAGGGAAACTTGAAGAAGTTGCATGCCTAGAGTGCTGGACCAATCAGGGTTTTTTAGGCGAGTAGGTCCGAATAAGTATGTTGTGGACCTTCCACCAGGCTATGGAATCAGTTCCACATTCAATATTGTAAATCTAATGGCCTATAAAGCTCCAGCAGTAATACTTTATTGCCCATTTTTGGAGCCTACCAATGACACAGAGTCTTTTGTAGATCCGACACCAATTGCTTTGCCGTCATCATTATACCAACCAGGAAGGAATAGATAGATCAGATTTTGGATGAGCAGGTTGCCTCTGCTCGTGATGGAGACGTACAAAGGTACTTCATGCAATGGACAGAACAACCAAATTCGGATGCTACGTGGATCACCAGAGAGGAGCTTCAAAGCATGGACTTACTTAAGCACTCCCAGAGCTGCCAGGGCATACACTCGTTGAGGTAGAGTTCTCTTCACCCCGAGAGAGTTGGTGAAGGACACTAACCTGGTTCCACCATTAGAGACAGGTTTACACCCACTGGAGCAGGAGGATAGCGTACCATATCAGGTTATGGATTTGAGACACTTTCGCATGCTGGCCCAGCGAAGTAGGGGCCAATTTGCTTTTCTAATATTATTTTGGGAATTATTCAGTCATTTTATCCCTTTTCATTAGCCTAATTTATGTGCAAATGTAAACCCATAATATAGGGGTATTTTAGTCTTTCTTTGAATCCTTGACCCTCTTCATCATGTCCTCATCGGGCGTCCCATCGTAGCTGGGAGCATCAACCTTAACCCTCTTCATCATGTCTTCATTGGCTTTATGATAATCACGTCTCATTTGCCCAAAGTACTCATCCTCCTAGTCATGATCATCATTTCTTGCACCTTGGTAATTTCCTTATGGAGCATACTATTACGGTTGTTTTTGAGGTACTTCATGCCTACGGGAATTTCTACGAATATTTGGAATTTCCACTTTGCATAGTCTTTGAGGAGGCTCTTACCTTCGTTGATCTTGTGAAACATTGGGTTGCGGATTATTTAGAACTGCCTCATTTCTATTTCCAGCAAGTAGAGCTTGTACAATGCGAACTTATACATTAAGAACTTGCTCATTGGGAACTTCAGCCTCACGGTTTTGTTGATCAGTGGCAATAGACTATTCTACTTGCTCTAAACACTCTCGGGTGATCTCTAGTTCCAATTCAACTTCTTTCAAACGATACGCAAGATCTTCTAGCATCTCAGCTCGTTGTCTATCAGTCACAACTCCTCGATAAGATCGACTAGTTCGAGTAGCCATAGGTTCTAAACCTACGCTTTGATACCAAGATGACGTAGGACAACCACAAGGAGGACTCTCTAACACCTACATGAATGAAATATGATGCAATCGGTATTTTCTAACTAGAGGACAGCAATAGGTTTTAAGCAAGTTTAAAAATTATGCGGAAGCAGTATCAATCAATGCACTAGGACCTAATTCTATGGCAATGCCTAGATGATGATTCAAGCAAACAGATGATCGCCGATATTAGATTATTAATTTAAAACAAGTGAATCATAGATCTAGTACGATTCCTACGCAGAAAAGAAGAAAGATGGATTATAGAATGGTAATCTACTTTCTTCAAGTTGCCCAAGTTTGCATAAAGTTATGATTAAAGTCATGGATCGCTGAGGTTCTACGTCAAACCTCGTGTCAAACACAGAAAACTAGTAGCACTTCAACGTATCGATCAAGATCGAATTATTGAAGTCTCTCACGATCGTGAAGAAAGAGCAACGTCAGTAGGTTCTTTTGTTGCAAATGCCTTAAGGGACATAGGGGAACAATGAGAAAAAGAAACTCAAGGCTGATTGTTGCCCTACAACAAAGAGGTCGAAAACAAGAAAAAGGAAAAGCCAACTAATGGGGCTTTGATCGGGGTATTGATTGGAAAGATCCAGATCAATTTTTAATATGATTTCGATGATGTAAACAAAGTTTCAATTCACTTTCAGTAAAACAGAAATAAATCGTAGCAAATAATGGGTTTTCCGTTGCAAGGTTTCGTGCGGGAGATGGATTTTAGGGTTTGCAACAAAAGAAACGGAGTTGTGCAGATTTTACATGTGAATCGCAAAAAAAATCTGTAAAAGAGAAGAAAGATAGCATATACTTGTGGCATCACACCACCGGAGTCACACCGGGTTGCAAGGAGTCGCTCCCCACTTCTTCGAGTCACACGAGAAGATAAAAAACTCAGAAATCTAAAGTCTTTATTAATTCAGCAATATCATAGATTAATCGTCCCCAAAAACAAACCCTAACATGCTATAGAGGCTTACAAGATAAACCTAAAAGAGGGAGTGTGAGAGAGGAGAGGGGGGATGTCACTGGCGTATGGAAGGATGCACGAATTCGCGACCAAGATAAAAGGAACATCCTTTTTAAAAAATGATTTCTTGGTCTGCCCTCATAAATTTTCAATTTAATTCCCACTTAAGTTGGGTATTAATTGGGGTGCTCTGATAAACCCTCTAACCCAATTAGTGTGTGCACCAAATAACTAAACATGTTCTCATCAAGCCAATTACATGAAAGAAAACATAAACTAATAAATGAAGAGTAGCCCACTAGGCAAAATCCACTGCTCCGGATCTGTCGATGCCCTCAGAACTCAGCTCCGACGACTCCTTCGATGACTTGTCTTCACGATGTCTCCAACATTTGGTTTGCCTATTTCACCAATACAATATCTCTTTTTAATTTTTTGTTTCACTTAGCCTTTCGTTAATATTATAAATGGTCTTAGGTTTGTGATAGAACATCCCAACATTACATGATCTTGAGCATTGACTCTGGTTGTTTGAGCTAGGTAAAAACCATTATGGGGCCTCTTCAACTTCAGTGTATATCTTGGACTACCCTAGCCTATGAAAGTTTCTCAACTTCCAAACGGTCAACAAATTCAAACTTTGAATCATTTGGTACTACCACGTGCAATTCAATTCTGTTAAGCATTACTTGTTTCCAACAGAAGATTCTAAGTAACTAAAAATTGACTAAGCTAATATTTTATATTTGAGATTAATGTTGTAATCTTTGATTTCTCATCTCCTAAAGTACATACTAGCCTAGAATTGCACGGGTGCTACCAAGGTTCTAAAAAGCGCTAGTCGCTAGTCGGGCAATGGGGAGCCGCCTAGTGCCTAGGCGGCGCCTAGGCGTTTTGGCTTTTTTATAATTCTTTTTTTAAAAAGGGATCAGCCACCGTTGAGGAAGGCCGGGCCCAAGAGAGGGACTGCCGCTGAGGCAGGCAGGATCAAGAGATTGACTACCGCTGAGGAGCCCACCCAGTCAGCCTGAGCCCGCAGGGCCTGCCAATCCCACCTAGCCAGTCTGAGCCCACCTGGCCCACCTATACTGCCTCAGCCCGCCTAGCCGCCTAGGCGGTTGCCTTGCCCCGCCTAACTCCGCCTAGAAGCTTGGCCGCTTTTCTGGAGCGCCTAGGCCTAGGCTGGGCGGTGGGGGGTGCCTAGCGCCTAGGCCGCTTTTTAGAACACCGGGTGCTACATCATCCTTCCACTTCAATCTTCATCTATCTTTTTTTCTCCTTTAACTCTTTCAATCTTCTATAGCAGATGAGGCATTGTATTATTTTTATTTAGTTACTTCACCACCTTCCATTTCTCCTCTTTTATTCCAAATCTTCTACTTCCTTTTCTTCTTCCTTACTTGTTTCTTATTTTTCTATTTATTCTCGCAACTCCAAAATATTTCTTTGAATGCAGGTTTTGTAAAGTAAGATATTGCACCCATCTTGTGAGCATTTATGATATAATATATGGTTAAATAATCAGTCTTCTTCTGCAAGCATGTTACTAAAAAAATTGAATGACATTTGAATTCTAAGCAAAAAAATAGTTTGTTTACCTGGCTGAGAACCTTTGGCTTATCATCTGTTGAAAAGGTGATTTCATGCATGGGCCTGCATGATTATAAGAAAACGAAGTTAGTGTAGCGTAATAGAGATGATACAGGTAAAATTTTAAGTGGCTAATTGTTTATATGAAAATGAAATTGTCAAGTAAGGGGGTGTTTGGCATCATTTCGGAACAACCTATTTCCATTCCGAATTTCATAATTTGAAAATAACAACTAGTAATTGTTCCAGTGGAATGAAGGACTTGGGAACTAAAATATACCACTCATAATGTTTCTATGCCAACCGGAACGTTGGACCATCAAATTGCATTAGAAATAATAATTGACGGTAATAACCTCTTCTGGAAGAGGATTAAGGAGAACAGTTGTTCCACATACCAAACACCCCCTAAACAACCGCAAACAGACCAACTCATGTAATAGTGCTCACCAAGGTGAGCACACCACTATGGATGTCTTCGCTCAAATGATTATTGATTTTAAGCTAATATTACTTGTGATAAGTGAGCTACATGTCATCAGTGACTGTCGTGATCACTAACACGCATTCTCGTCGAGATGCGATCGAGTATGGCAGACAACTCTAATTAAGAAAGTGGGGGCATGCCAATAGATCCAGAAGGCCGGTCGGCGGGCAGGGATACCTAATTAATTACAAAGGCTTATTGTTGTCAAGGCCCGCGCCTAGGCTCACTAGGCTCTCGGAGACAGCTAGGCCCCAGTGCACTCAGGCGCACCTCACTAAGCGGCGGCCTAGGAGCGTCTAGGCGTGCCTAGGCTAGGCGCACGCCTAGTTTTAGACAATGATTTTTGTTTTTTTTTAAGTACAACCCAACCCACCCCCATCTTCTTTGTTCATTTTGTTGTTGTATACTTGTTTATACTATGCGCTCATTGTGTTGTATGCATTTGCTTAGAATATACTCAATTTTATGTTAGCAAGTGTTTGTTTTCTATTTGTTCATTTTGTTGTTTACTTGTTTATACTATATATGTGTCATTGTGTTGCATGCATTTGACTATAATATGTTCAATTTCATATTAGTAAGATGTTATATTGCTTCCTATTACATATATATTTGCAAGTATAGACTATACATATATACTCGTGCCTGGAGAATGCCTATGCACATAAGGTCACGCCTATGCACATAAGGCCACGCATTGTTGTCAAGGCCCGCGCCTAGGCTCTCAGAGACAGCTAGGCCCTAGTGCGCCCAGGTGCACCTCACTAAGCATAGGCAGTGCGCCTAAGCGCGCCTAGTGCGCCTAAGCGCGCCTAGTGCGCCTAAGCGTGCCTAGGCTAGGCGCACGCCTAGTTTTAGACAATGATTTTTGTTTTTTTTTTTAAGTAAAACCCAACCCGCCCCCATCTTCTTTGTTCATTTTGTTGTTGTATACTTGTTTATACTATGTGTTCATTGTGTTGTATGCATTTAATTAGATATACTCAATTTTATGTTAGCAAGTATTTGTTTTCTATTTGTTCCTTTTGTTGTTTACTTGTTTATACTATATATGTGTCATTGTGTTGCATGCATTTGCCTACAATATGTTCAATTTCATATTAGTAAGGTGTTATATTGCTTCCTATTACATATATATTTGCAAGTATAGACAATACATATATACTCGTACCTGGAGAATGCCTATGCACATAAGGTCACGCCTATGCACATAAGGCCACGCATTGTTGTCAAGGCCCCCCTATTCACTAGACTCTCAGAGACAGCTAGGCTCCAGTGCGCCCAGGCGCACCTCACTAAGCGGCAGCCTAGGTGCGCCTAGGCGTGCCTAGGCTAGGCACAAGCCTAGTTTTAGGCAATGATTTTTGTTTTTTTTTTAAAGTAAAACCTAACCCGGCCCTATCTTCTTTGTTCATTTTGTTGTTGTATACTTGTTTATACTATATGTTCATTGTGTTGTATGCATTTGATTAGAATATACTCAATTTTATGTTAGCAAGTGTTTGTTTTCTATTTGTTCCTTTTGTTGTTTACTTGTTTATACTATATATGTGTCGTTGTGTTGCATGCATTTGACTATAATATGTTCAATTTCATATTAGTAAGATGTTATATTGCTTCCTATTACATATATATTTGCAAGTATAGACTATACATATATATTCGTGCCTGGAGAATGCCTATGCACATAAGGTCACGCCTATGCACATAAGGCCACGCCTAGGTGTGCCTAGGCGCGCCTAGGCTCCCTCCAGGCGCCTAGCCTCGCCTTGACGCCTTGACAACTATGCAAAGGCTCATGCAATTAGGGAGCGACTCCCCAAGTTTCACCTAGAGTAGGAAAGAGTTAAGCGAGAGGCTAGAGGTCAAATCTGATATCAAGAAAGTTCCATGGACTTCATAATTACATAAAAGATCCAAAAAAATGTGACTAGGGAATTGCATTCATCTCTAAGACAAAAATCTAAGCAAACTAATCGACTGACACACTAGTCCCATAAAATATACGGTGCATGAAGGGCCTGACCGGCACCGGTACCCCTGGTTGAGGCCAATGAGCGCATGCATATAGCACTCAATTAAGGCCGGTAACGTGCGGCCTTAATGTGCGGCACCCCCTTCCGGGGCATTTGGGATTTTTTTTTTTTTTGGGGATTGATCACCCACCCTTGGATAGCACACACAAAAAATTTCAGCCCGATCCAAGCCCTGTAGACCGTCCAAATGTGTTGATCAAAATGACGACAAAAATGAATGACCGATAAAAGTCGATCACATTTGGACGGCCTACAGGGCTTGGATCGGACTGAAATTTTTTGTGTGTGCTATCCAAGGGTGGGTGATCAATCCCCAAAAAAAATAATTCTCAAAATGCCCCGGAAGGGGGTGGCCGCATGTTACCCGGCCGCAATGTATCACTACTCTATATATAATATATATATATATATATATATATATATATATATGGGTCAGGATCAGATGACCCAGCAAATAACCCAGCACCCTTTGATGCACCTAGAGGTTTTAGAATGGGCTGCTTTTTTGTAGACATGTTGTCTATGGTACGTTGATCATCCTCACAAAAAATCAGCCCATTCTAAAAACTCTAGGTGCATCAAATGCGCTCTTCAAATCAACGGTTAAAATTGACAGTCGAAAACCGTTGATTTGAAGAGCGCATTTGATGCACCTAGAGGTTTTAGAATGGGCTGATTTTTTGTGAGGATGATCAACGTACCATAGATAACATGTATCCATTCTAAAACCTCTAGGTGCATCAAAGGGTGCTGGGTTATTGTTGGGTCAAAATTTGTTGGGTCAGCCGATCCCGACCCTATATATATATATATATATATATATATATATAGGGGCATGCTATAATGTGGCATGCGGTACGTGCGGCACTGCACCGCAACCGTCTGATGCACGTGCTGCGTGCATCGCATGCACGTAGCGATGCATCAGACGGCTGCAGTGCGGTGCCGCACTTACCGCATGCCGCATTATAGCATTTCCCTATATATATATATATATATATATATATATATATATATATATATATATATATATATATATATATATATATAGAAAGAGAGAGAGGGTCGGGAAGCTAAACTCGAGTACACGATTAGGTTGGTGAACTAGAGTTTTCCATACGACATGTGTACGCATTTTCTTTTACTTTTTACTTTATGTCTTTTCGGTGTTCATCCATCTTAAAATCTTGTCCCCTCTTACATGTTTTGTCTTTTCAGGGGACATTTGTGAGAAAATTTGTGAGAAAAAAAAGACTAACTTGGCAAAAAAATGATGGGTCAAAATTTTCATGATAATTTCTTCAAATTGTGAAAAAAAAAAAAAGGAAAACTTGAATAAATATTTAAACATGAGGAGGAAGTAGAAAAGGCCTGAAGAGTGACTTGGCAAAGTTTAGGTGGATGCATTAGCATACTTCCTAGATCTACCATACAAATTAAATTATTGTCAACCATAAAATCCAGTGTTCGTTCAAATACATCATGACTCTAGATGCAAGATACAATGAGCAATAAGTGTAAATGACCATCCAATTTGCTGGAATGAAGAGAGCTAATGGAGAATAATAACCTGGTAGTGTATGCAATAGCATTTGCAGAACTATCTCCATCTTGAACATATGCCTTGCTGGTTTCAAGAGCAAGAGCCTCCAAATTTGGTGAAGAACCAAAGGCAGGAGGGGGGTGAATGCTGAAAATTGTATAACATAAATTTACTTCCAAATTGTTGATACATACACAATTCAACAACTTTATGACATTTTAAAAGCAAAAGTAAACAAATAAAATTATAAGGTTGGCACAAGAATACACGAAAGAATATACTCGTGGCAATAAAAAACAGGCCATGGATAAGAAGGAACAAATAACTACACCTCTGTTTACTGAAGTAACTTGAGGAGCAAGGAACATCTTCCCCTCCTGTGTTGGAATCAGAAGAATCAAATTGATTTCCACCGTGAACTGGAGAAACCTACCAAAGAAAAGGCATATGATCAAAAATGCAAGTTATAGGACCATCATGCACCATGGTCCATTCAGCAATCAAGAAATAAAGGAACAAATTAAGGAAAACAGTATTAAGTAGTAGTAGCATATATAATAAGGGAATAGGGAACACGGTCCTCCCGACTAGCCAACACGCTAGTCCTCCCATCAATTTGGGTGTCACATGACACTTTTAACCATTTTTTTTTTTTATGGATGGTCAATCTACTCTACTTAGATCAAGATTTTTTTAAAAAATTCTAAAAAAAAAAACTTAAACCAACTCAATAAGCGGTCGACAAATTTAACGGTAAACTGTAGCGAGCAAATAGTCCTTGCTATGGTTAATTTAAAAATGCCACTTGGCATATTTTTTTCCCAATTTTTTTTTCATGATCATTATTAAGAGGGGTGTACCCACCTTGACCAACCCCTAAACCGGATTAAAAAGTATCATGTGGCATCCAAATTGAAGGGAGGACTAGCATGTTGGCATCCAAATTATGTATAGAATAGTGCTGCCCCGCAAGTGGTCAGCTCAAGACAGGGGCGGACCTACGTTGGGCGCAGGGGGAGCTCAAGCCCCCCCTCACTTTGGAAAAATACCAAGGATAAATTACACTTTACCCCCCTTGAAGTTTAGCTAAAAAATACTTAACCCCCTATAATTTATTTTGTTCCAAATCGCTCCCTAAAGTTTGAAATGTTAGCACAGTACCCCTTTTGTCAACTACTTGATTTCCTCATTTGGTAATTTTTATCTGATCAAAACTGATTTCAAGGGGGGCAAAATGTAGTTTTTTTAACAATACGGGGGTTAAATGTTTTTCATCTAAACTTCAAGGGGGCAAAGTTTAATTTACCCATCCACTGCCAACCACCGACGTCCACTGAAGTCAGCCACCACCCGTGCACGTGGCATCCCCGTACGGTTCATCCCATTGCCCATAGTGAATAAGAATCGAGTGGGAATCGAGACATGTTTACATGTTTTTTGGGTATGTATGAAATTTAAAAAAAAAAAAAAAGAGGATCGGGTCTATTATTCATGACCCGCATGACCCAACCAAGTCGGCTAGTTATAGCACCAAAATTTCGAAGGACTTCGAGGACCAAGATCCTTCTCCACTCGAAGCAAAATCCTAACAGGTCTTTTGCTGCGCGATCAAAGGAATGGTAGGGATGTTATCATGTCGCCGGCCGGAGCCTCAAATTGTGAGGTAACGACTGTTGTTACCTTTTTATAATTATGCCCCCCCTGAAAATAATCCTAGGTCCGCCACTGGTTCAAGTATGGATTTGACGGGCCAACCCGCATGGGTCTAATACCGTGTAAACTATAGCATGCGTGATATTCTCCCTCGCTTCTCTACTTTCTTTAGCACAGAGAGAAATCATAGAATTTATTACAGTGTGGACTATATATATTACAAAATCACCATCAAGGACATCTAACCCTATCTCTAATTCTTAAATCTCTGGTGAAAAGGGAATCAGATATTCTAGAATATGTTGCATTGAGGCTGGCAACTTATATCCTTCTGTACTGTCATTTATAAGCAAATACTATAACAAAAACACAAATCTGTGAACGGTTACTAGGTTGGGTATGTGTCAATATGCTTCACCCATTAACGAGTAAGGGTCAAGAATGTTTATCAAACCTATGGCCCTTCATTGTGGAGTCGAGCAACCATTATCCGACCTGATTCGACCTATTGTGAACCTTAAATTCCATAGTCACATTCTACATTAGGGGCCTCTTGTTCTTTTGAGGTCCTCACTATAGACTAAAAAGTGATGTAATAATTACAGAAAATGTATCGATTGCACTATTTGGAAGACAAAATATTGGCATATTAATCATCCAATGCCATATACAGAGGATAAGTTGTCAATTGACAAAAGGATCAAGAAGAGGTAGTGGAGTTCAAACATTTCATTCAGGAGTGGCTTTAATTAAATTATAACCAACCTCTTTGTGATAGCACTAAAATGATAATACGACGACATGCATATATAGATAGATAATCAAACCCATGTAAGTAGTGAACAATTACAGCACTGAGAAGTGATCATAATGTGTTACATGGGGCAACAAGACATCCGATTCAACAAACATTCGCAAGCCTTTTACCTGGACTAGCCGGACAGCAAACGCAGGCCTCTTGGTGGGGTCATGCGCCAGCTCCAGCAATCGCTTATGGGTCAAAACATCC
Source organism: Chamaelirium japonicum (assembly GCA_947650365.1). Lineage (NCBI taxonomy): Eukaryota > Viridiplantae > Streptophyta > Magnoliopsida > Liliales > Melanthiaceae > Chamaelirium > Chamaelirium japonicum. The sequence goes on along the minus strand of OX393555.1, from coordinate 60,600,841 downwards.
TCCGCCCTCTCCACATTCACATCCATCGCGTACCTAAACAACCACAACAAAAAACTTTTCGTAAACCCATCGACAAAATGTATGGAATTCAAAATCCATGTGCAATTCCAAGACAAGAAATGTATGGAATTCAAAATCCTTGTGCAATTCCAAGGCAAGAAATGTATGGAATTCAAAATCCATGTGCAATTCCAAGACAAGAAATGTATGGAATTCCGAATTCAAAATCCTTTATCAATCCCAAGACAATAAATGTATGGAATTCAAAATCCTCGTGCAATTCCAAGACAAGAAATGTATGGAATTCACAATCCATGGGCAATTCCAGGACAATAAATTTATGGAATTCAAAATCCTTGGGCAATTCAAAGACAAGAAATGTATGGAATTCACAATCCATGTGCAATTCCAAGACAATAAATGCATGGAATTCAAAATCCTTGCGCAATTCCAAGCCAAGAAATGAGGACATTCACAAACACAACATCATTAACAACAATCAGTAGAATCGCAACAGAGAAAGCCAATTGAAATTGAGCTCCCAACAGAGATGAATCTACATAGACGGGACCTCCCTTTCCATCGAAGGAAGAGAGCGGAGAGGTTACCGGGCGGGGAGCCGGTTGAAATGGGCCCAGAGCTCGTCGTCGAAGGAGGGGGGGAGGGGATCGTGTCGGACGGCTTCGCGGAGGCGGCGGAGGACCTCGTTGTACACGTCCAGCTTGTGCCGCTGCTGCTGCCAGGGCTGGGCGGCCGGCGAGTCCGCCGCCCGGCTGCCGCAGCTCTCCGTGTCCTCCATCGCCATCCACCGCCCAGACCTCCAACCGGACGAACGAGAAGGAACGCAACAAATGATCGAAAGCGATCTCTCTCTCTCCTCCTCCTCTCTCTCTCTCTCCTCCTCCTCTCTCTCTCTCTCGCTACACAACAACGACGGAGAGGACGACGCGAAGGTGGGCGTCGCGATCTCCCATGGTGCACGTGAAGCGAGGAGGCGTAGGGTTTCAAAAAAAAAAAAGTTTTACGTAGGAGGAGAGAGAGAGAGAGGGGAAAGGAGGCTGAGCGCCGATGGCAGAGGGGGCGGAGAGGAAGCCAGAAAGCTTGCGGGGGGGTTATTCATAGACGTCGAGTATATCGTGGCTCTTACGTGTAAAGTGCGCTGTATCTCCATGAAAATCTTTTTCTTTTTTTTTTTCAGGCCTCACTGTCAGTGACTCGGTACATTGCATGTTACTTGTTGGGGAAGAACTTGGGTCGGGTTAAAAAGACGAGAACGGACCCAACCCGACCCAAATGGGTTGGGTTGGTTCGGGTATTTTGCAAAGTCAGGTTGGGTCGGTTCTCATTTTTTTATGACCTAATTAATTCCGGATCGGTTCTGGATTAGTCTGTCTCTCCTTCTATGCGGCTCCAATCGGATCTCAAGGTATGTTGTTAGTCTGTTACTATATATTTTGGAGGAACACTTGGCATGATGGATGATTTTGTGTATGTGCAAGATTGACTCGATAATCGAACCGAACCAATCCGATTTGGTTCAGGTCGGGTTGGATCGAGTTTATGCTAAAATCGGATTATGTTGGGTTAGAAAATTGTAGAACTGGTCACTTTTAGGTCGGTTTTGGGTTAGCTCAAACCCGAACCAACCAGACCCGAGTTGCACCCCTAGTTAGTGCTTAGAGCACACGGTAGATCTGGATTCGAATCATACCTTGCGTGTAACATTGCCATATAAGAGTACAAATAAACCTACAACAAAGGTAAGAGATAAGCATGCTACAAAGATAGGAGAAAAGGAGTATGAGATTCGACTACACAACCTGTCGGATGGAGGGCAGGTGCTTTCTCCACTGGGATGTGGCCTATATAAAAGGATCGCTTCTTACTTAATGCCCCATGCGATGCACAGGAAACAACTAGGATGTTGGTCCACTCGGGAAGCGGATTTGTGATACGACATTGCTAAAAGGCTTCTATTTTGAAATAATTTGATTAGATTCATTGTGTATTCATTTGCGGTCAATTATGGATATAATCTAAATACTTTATTAAAATATATACGAACATCATAAGAAATTCAATGTACCTATCTAAATTTTTAATATCGAAGAACGCAGTTAGTTTTTTAGTAAATATCCATTTCCATAAATGTATTTAGGTGAGCATATTTTATGTATTAATATAAATATTTGCACCTCACAAATGGTTATTGAAATTATTTAAATGATTTAAATTGCTTACTGGGGTCACTTATTTAGATTTTTTAATTAGAAAATGTTTATATCTGATTTGTATATGTGTTTGCTTACATTCAATCTATATATATTTTTATTTGAACTAGCAATAGATGTTGAGTTCTTCTATAAGATGATCGTCAAAATCATCATTAGAATAAAAAAAATTGTAGGAAACTATATTGAAAGGTGCTCCTATCATCATAAAAAGGTCAATATCATATCTGGTGAAAAATAGATATGTTGATTACTCAACGAAGAAAGATTTGGCTTCATAGGTCTTATAATATAAGCAAACCCTTTTCCTAAAGTGGCTCGGGATATATTTCAAAGAATCTGAAACTAACTAGAACTACCATTAGAAGAATTCTTATGGAAAAGTAAAAAACTCTTACAGGGGTGCTTTGAATAGGTCATCGTTGGATGCAGCTTAGTATAAATTCTCTCTTTTCTAACCACACTTCTGTATAAATTTTATTATTTTGTAACCACATTGGAGGGCAAGATCCATTAACAATTTCTAATACGATATTTGTCTTAGAGAAAAAGACAGACAACCTTAGGTAAGGGTGAAAATAAATTATCATCACACGGATAAAGGAAAACTTATAGGGCTCTAACAGCGATCTCTTTTTAATGGATCTTTGGACATTTGGAAGAATGTGCCACTGTTGTCAGAGCTTATCATGTGAAGAAACCTAACATAAGACACATATAGTTTCCCTAAGATCTATTAGGCACGATCACTGATTAGGAAATGATAGTAGTTCTATGTTTTTAATGATATGGTGTATGGTATAATCTAAGTTGTCACGGTTGAAAAAATCTTATATGGTAGTTATTTTTTTCCTAACCATGAATTATATTTATGTGTGAAATTTATTACAATGTGGATTGTCCATGTGAGGATACTATCTGTCATAAGAATGTCCATTACATTTTATATAATATTATTGTGGTTGCTTATAAAGAAAAACAATATTATGAAAAATAGTTCTTATGAAATAATGTTGTTTTAAAAGGATATTGAAAATGCTAGCATTTGTAATGCACAAAAATGGTTGGAGTGCATTTCAACTTGTCTAATCTCAATAAATAAAAAGCAATGATACAATATCTTCTACACTTATCTCGGACCTTTTTTAAGGTTTTGGTTGTGACGACCAAGATCCAAGAGCCAAGAGCCAAGACTCCTGAGGCGGGAATGCCAAGATGGATGAGGTGAGGTGAGGTGAGGTGAGGTGTACAAGGCCATGAGTTAGCCCCACATCGCCTGGAGAGAAGGAGATCTTGAGCTGCTTATATAATTTCCTCTCTCAAACATAGAAGACGCGTTTTAAAACCGTGCGCCACTACGGAATTCGTAAGAACTCCGTAGTTAAGCGTGCTCGAGCGAGAGTAGTACCAGGATGGGTGACCACCCTGGGACGTTCTCGTGCGGGCACGAGCAAAGCGGACAAAATCTTATATGTTTGGGGCGGATGTTACAAAATGGTATCAGAGCCAGGTTCTCCTCGCAATGGGGGGGTCTAACCCTACATGAGGACGTGTAGCCCTAAGGGGGGTGGATTGTGACGACCAAGATCCAAGAGCCAAGAGCCAAGACTCCTGAGGCGGGAATGCCAAGATGGATGAGGTGAGGTGAGGTGAGGTGTACAAGGCCATGAGTTAGCCCCACATCGCCTGGAGAGAAGGAGATCTTGAGCTGCTTATATAATTTCCCCTCTCAAACATAGAAGACGCGTTTTAAAACCGTGCGCCACTACGGAATTCGTAAGAACTCCGTAGTTAAGCGTGCTCGAGCGAGAGTAGTACCAGGATGGGTGACCACCCTGGGAAGTTCTCGTGCGGGCACGGGCAAAGCAGACAAAATTTTATATGTTTGGGGCGGATGTTACAAAATTTTTTTTACATTCTATACCAAAAAATATAAAATCATTAGGACAACCAAATGCATAAAGGGTAAAGCGCTACGTAATTTTTAAAATTATATTTTTGCATATAACAACCTAAGACTAGGTATAATAACAGAAAAATACTAAATTAAATAGTCGACTTATATTTTTCTTAAGTTACCAAAGAACACTTATTAAAACAAACAATATTACATCATATATCTTACAAATAAAATATTTTATTACTAAAAATTAGATGGCCAGTGAGGATATTTACAATTACAGAAGCATACAGTTTCTTCTAAATTAAATAGGTAAGAGCTGATTTACAAATAGTGATAATGCAGGTAGTTTCTTTAAATTATAATAATACATTTATGACTATCCCAAAGACCCACCGGCTCAAATTAAGTCAAGACTCAATGGTTATAAATCTAGATGTAAATGGAGCCACGGATTCGTAGAAGGATTTCAAGACCCAAAGGAGTACAATGCAAGCGTCACGTATTAAGATTTCATGGAGGAGATGATCACCCCCTTCCTCCTGTGTAAGGGTGGCAAAAATCTGGGTTTTGGGTATGATTTGGGTAGACAAGATACTATACTCGTAACTATCTATCTAACTCGGACCCAACTTGGCCTGTGATACCCAAGAGCCAATAACCAAGACTCCTAAGGTGCAAAAAACAAAGATGAGGTGCACGAATTAGTCCCACATCATCTGGTGAGAAAAGAAATTTTGGATTATTATAGTGAAACCGAGGCACCCATCCCCAATAGTCGACCCAAAACACTGTAGCTTCTACATTGATTTCAATTTAAGCTACCGTAAAATCATTGTAGAAGGTACAATGCTTCGAGTCTACTAATGAAAATTTCACTATACAATGCATGTTTAATTTTTTTTAAAAAAAATACAACGTACTTCTTACCCTACAACTACTATAGGGGCAAAATGATCATTTAACAATATCCTTTCATTGTCACCGGCAGCGGACTTTAGGTTAAAGCTAAACTCAACTTATGCGGATCATTAAGATCAAGCGAATCTTGTGTTAGGGGTTTTAAACTAATTATCCTAAAAAAAAATCTCCAATAACAACATATGCTCCAAGTATATGCTATGCTACTGTTATTATAAAGAAAAAACGTGATCACGTTGTCGGCTTAATTAAGTGATAATCCATGTGTATCCTCGAGACGTGGAGCTTGTTTGTCTAAACCCGGGGAAAAATTTCAGCACATCCTGCGTACCATACAACCATGGGCCCACTGAGACCCAAGAGACATGGGGTAGTGGCCCCCATCACTCTGAGCGTGCTGATAGGCTCTCGGTGGTAGTGGGCTCCGCGGTTGTATGGTACGTACGCAGGATGTGCTGAAATTTTCCCCCTAAACTCGGTTTAGTCTAATTATAAATATTTTTTTATTTCCCCCGACAGGATGGCATTCGGTACATATTAACGAACATGCCATCACGCATAAGGTGTGCTCTGATTCAGTCTTCATCGCCCATCCGGAAGCTGACGAGGATCCCACGTGGGAAGAACGGCGGCCCCTCGATGCCCCGAAGGGACGCCCGAGCGTTGGACTCGGCGGGCGGTCGCCGCGACGCCGCCGACGTGGACGGGAGCATCTGGGGACGGGAGATAAACATCGAACTATTCGGAAATATTTAATCTTATCCGATCTTATAATATGGAAGACAGTTATTCTCCTTTCTTTTTTTTTTATTTTTTTTTGTAAATTACACATAAACTCCTTGTAGTATGACCTATTATCATTTACAAATGAAATTTTTTTCAAACTATAGAAAGGCATTTGTAGTGTTTTAAACTTAAGGGAGTGTAAGTGAGAATCGGTCAAACTACAAGGACCTATGTGTAATTTATCTTTTATTTTTTACCGGAGCCCGTGCAACGATAGCCATATGCAGCGGGGTCCACAGCTCGTGTAATGTCAGCCATGAGTTCACTTGGTCAACGCAAGCATAGTTCCCAACTATTAGGCCATCTCCAACCCATTCGTTCTTAAGTGGGGTCAACTTTAGCTTCCATCCTCCTCCCATCTGCCACATAGGATAAGAGTCAGATGAGCAAAAAAGCCTCCTCCACCCGAGTCCTTCCCAAGTGGGGTCAACATGATCTGAAACAATTATAAGAGCATCTCAATCGTCTATTTTTTTCACATGGGTGGGCCTCACATAGGCACCCTTTTCCGATCCCATCAGATCCGAGCCGTTTCCGGCTCCTACCGCCACATAGGATGGGTAGGAACCGGTTGGAATGAATTTGTTTCACTACAGAATAAAATTATGATGTGCCACATGGGATGGGAGCTGAGATGGGAGTCCATTGGAGATGGCCTTAGCACGATTGGTGTTAGGTTGCACCCATTGGGGGTAGGTCCACAGTTCGAATCCCATAGGTCACAAGCAATGCAGTTGTGCAGTGTGACCATCCTGGTAAAAAAGATACATCTACTTAGGTTTGTTTCAAACTCTGATTAGAGGGTTGGTACCCGTGCAGTTCTACCAGAAGATTGTAACTTGATTAAAAAATAAAAAAAAATTTATCGGCCAACTTAATTGTCGAAGGGAGTATTGCTATTTGAACATATAACGCGAGAGACACACGGACATAATGTGGAGACCTGGTCGATAGTCCCCATGTCAGAATTATGTCCGTGTGTATGTAGCCTTGTATGTTCAAATAGCATTTTCCTTGTTGAGTTTCAGCAAAGACAAAGGTGTAGTGTTGAATAATAGCTGATGTCTCCAACTAATAGCTTATTCGGTTAAGACATGCAGCTGTGGCCTTGGTCAAGGATTTGAATAAGTGCAACGGTATATTTCTTCCCACTCTGTGGTGGTGGGTCTCACTTTCTCTTGTCTATTTTTTTTTAAAAAAAATTAAACTATCTTTAACACCACCTATTCATGGCCATTGGACATGGTTGTATTCATGATCAGGTCCCACGCCCGAAGGATTATCAAGGGTTATTTGGGATGTTAAGCTATATTGAAAACCAGTACGATTCTTACAAATGATGTATCGCACACAAAGAGGTGTCGAGAAAAGCGACCAATCTTTAGAACAAAAGAATGTATTACAGAATATTTAGCCAGTCTATGAATTACTTCATTACCCCTCCTCTTCAAGACTTGGGTACACTACAAGAAATATGCTATTTACCGACGGAAATTTCTATTTCCGTCGGTAATAATATACATTTTACCGACGGGGACCATATTTTCCGTCGGTATTATAACTAAGATTTTTTTAATTTTTTTTGCATATTTATTACCGACGGTGACATACTATCCGTCGGTAAAACGTTTTTTACCGACAAAACTTTTATTTCCGTCGGTATAATTACTTTATACCGACGGAAAAATAATGTTCGTCGGCAAAGAGTAACGACATTCGTTTTACCGACGGAAGATATATTTCCATCGGTATAATGACTTTATACCGACGGCAAAATAATCTCCGTCAGTAAAAAGTAACGACGAAACTCAGGGTTTTTACCGTGTCTCTGGAAAAAATAGAACCCTGTGTTTCGTCGTAGGGGTTTACTGACGGAAGATATATTTCCGTCGGTATAATGATTTTATACCGACGGCAAAATAATGTCCGTCAGTAAAAAGTAACGACGAAACTCAGGGTTTTTACCGGGTCTCTGGAAAAAATAAAACCATGTGTTTCGTCGTAGCTTTTTACCGACGGAATTTATATTTCCGTCGGTATAATGACTTTATACCGACGGCAAAATAATGTCCGTCGGTAAAAAGTAACGACGAAACTCAGGATTTTTACTGGGTCTCTGAAAAAAATAAAACCCTGTGTTTCGTCATAGCTTTTTACCGACGGATATTATTTTAACGTCGGTATAAATATTATTTTTACCGACGGAAGTAAGTATGTCCGTCGGTAAAAAACTTGCGATAAAATTGCTTCAGCGATCCCCCATTCTGTTGTGTTTCGATCTAAACCCTATCCCGCCCCTCTCTCTCTCTCTAAATCCTGCCCCCTGCCCGGCCTCCCTCCCCCCCTCCCCGGCCTCCCCCCGTCCTCGGCCTTCCTCCCCCCCTCCCCGGCCTCCCTCGCATCCCTCCGGCCAGCCACCCCTCCCCTCTCTTGCGCCACCGATCGACCGGCAAGCTCATCCTCCTCCTCCTCCTCGTGGCCTCCGGTGAGCTCCTCCTCCTCCTTCTCCTCCTCCCTCTCCCCCCTAGTTAATATGCAATTGGTAGTTTGTAAGGCTCGATTTGCAAAAAAATGTAATTTTTTGATCAACTTGATGATAAACTAGTTTTTTTTTTACAATAAAATACTAAGCAAAATTTTTTAAACGAACATCGACGGTACTAGAAATTATATTAATATAAAAAAGAATTAATTATACTTTGTCCCCTTGAATTTTAGCTCAAAAATATTTAAACTCCCTATAGTTAAAAAACTATATTTTGCCCCATTGAAGTCAAATAACAATTACAAAGTGAGAAATTAAGTAGTTGACAAAAGGAGTATTGTGCTAACATTTCAAACTTTAGGGAGCGTTTTGGAACAAAGTAAACTATAGGGGGGTTAAGTGTTTTTGGCAGCGATTCACGTTTCGTGAGGACTCAGAGGTGATAGCGATTCACGTACGTGTCGCGAGGGGCCAAGGGCCTCGCTGGGTTGGGGCGGGCTGAGGTCTTGGTTGAGGCGGACTGAGACATGTACTTAATAATATGGGATAATTTTTCTCAAAACTCGGCCGGGCTATAGCCCGGCCGAGCCAACTATTAGATACGCCCATGACTTGACCCCTTCAACTATAACTATGCTTCGTCGGCATGTTGACCTTCCTCCTTAAAGTTATAGCCATTAGGCTTAATTTTAACCCCAAAATACTCTTTCCAGTGGAAATATATATAAAGATTTTTCCCATCCATTAGGGATGTGGATGACCTGTAGAAGTTTCAGTTCAGTGTTCCATACTCGGGAACCGAAATCGAATTTGTGTGGAATCTTATAACATTGTTTGAAATTACTTCAGGTGTTGTATAGCCAGATAGATGAAGATGTCTTCGATCGATAAAAGTTGGATGCGTAATTCGAATCGCATGAGCCAAGAGTACAGAGAAGGAGTCAGGAAATTTCTGGATTTTGTATTTGAGCGTCATGCACCGCTTGATGGAAAAATTGTGTGTCCCTGTATAGACTGCGGAAGGGTGACTAGGAAGGTTCGAGAGGAATGTGAGGTTGATCTGGTAATGCGTGGCATTGACATTAGCTATACTCGTTGGTTCTCGCACGGTGAGGAGCTAGATGCAGTCCCCATGGTAGCTCATGGTGAAACTGCAAACACAGTGATCGATGATGATAATATTAATACAGACGATGACGATGACATGCAGGGTATGATACATGATTTGCAAGGTGGAATAGGCACAGAAACACCGTCAGGTGATCAGCCCAATATTGAAGCGGACAAGTTCTACAGATTGCTTAAGGATGCTGAATAACCTCTATACCCGGGGTGTGAGAAGTTTTCAAAACTCTCTTTCACTGTAAAGCTTCTTCATTTGAAGTGCCTCAATGGTTAGAGTAATAAGTCATTTAATATGTTGGTAGAGTTGCTGAAAGAGGCTTTTCCTATAGGTGAGACAGTACCGAAATCATTCTACGAGGCGAAGAAGACAATTAAAGATCTTGGTCTGGGTTATAAGAAAATTGATGCATGCGTGAACGATTGTATGTTGTACCGGAAAGAGTACGAACATGCGCGGTCATGCCACATATGCGGAGCAACGAGATATAAAGAGACGGATGCCGAGTCTAGTACCAATCGAAGGAAGAAAAATATATCTGCAAAGATTCTCCTATACTTCCCGCTTAGGGACAGGCTTCAGAGGTTGTTTATGTCATCGAAGACTGCTGAGCACATGAGGTGGCATGCACGAGAACGTACAGATGACGGGGTTATGAGACATCCGGCTGACTCTCTGATGTGAAAAGATTTTGATCATACCTATCCTGAATTCGCATGTGAAGTTCGCAACGTCAGGTTAGGGCTTGCTAGCGATGGCTTCAATCCCTTTAGGAATATGAGTATGTCGTACAATATTTGGCCAGTTGTCCTAGTTCCATACAATTTGCCTCCCTGGATGTGCTTAAAAAAGCCATACACAATGCTCTCCTTGCTCATTCCCGGACCCAGGTCGCTTGGTAATGATATTGACGTTTACTTGCAGCCATTGATTGAGGAGTTGAACGAGTTATGAGAAGTTGGGGCCGATACGTATGATGCCTCGTTGCGCCAGAATTTTCGGATGCATGCGGCACTTCTATGGACCATCAACGATTTTCCTGTATATGCCAACTTATCCAGGTGGAGTACTAAAGGAAAATTAGTGTGCCCTACATGCAATAAGGAGACAGATTCATTACGGTTGAAGAACGGAGGCAAGTTCTGTTATATGGGCCATCGAAGATTCCTTGTTGACGGCCATAAGTGGAGGCAAAACAAAAGAGCATTCAACGGTAAGAAGGAACTTGCAAAGACCCCGGAGCAGCTTTCGGGGGTAGAAATCTTGTGTGAATTGGATCAGCTTGATGCCGTGGTACTTGAAAAAGATAAAAAGAAGATAACGTATGAAGATTCTACGCGTGAGCATAACTGGAAGAAGAAGAGTATTTTCTTTAAACTACCGTACTGGAGCAGCCTACTCTTGCGGCATAACTTGGATGTCATGCATATCGAGAAAAATATGTGTGACAACATTATAGGAACACTGCTGAATCTCGAAGGTAAGACGAAGGATAATCTTAAATCTCATCTCGATCTTAAGGAGTTGGGCATCCGAAAATCACTTCATCCCCAAGAGATTGGGGATAAGTATGTGTTGCCAGTTGCCTGCTACACCATGAGCTCACAGCAAAAGGCAGCCTTATGTGCATTCCTACGGTCTGTGAAAACGCCAGACGGTTATTCTTCGAATATCGCATGATGCGTGCAAGAGAACGATCGAAAGTTGTCTGGATTAAAGAGCCACAATTGTCATGTTCTAATGCAACGATTGTTATCTCTTGCTATACGTGGAAATTTAACCGAACAGGTGTTCGGTCCGTTGATTGAGCTCAGTACTTTTTTCAGATAGTTGTGATCTAAGGTACTTAGACTGGACCAACTTGATCAGATGGAGAGGGATATTGCGATCACATTGTGCAAGCTAGAGATGATATTTCCACCTTCCTTCTTTGATGTCATGGTGCATTTGACCATTCACTTGGCAAATGGGGCCAAACTCGGCGGCCCAGTTTATTACCGTTGGATGTATTTTATCGAGAGATAATCGTCTCGTCTCATTTTTTAATGTATTTGATTGTTCTTGATGTATTTATCCATAATTTTTTTTCTCAAATTAGGTACTTGCGAACATTGAAATCATATGTTCGTAATAAAAGTCGTCCGGAGGGATCAATTGCTAAAGGATACCTAGCAGAAAAATGTCTAACATTCTGCTCAAGATACCTATATGGTATAGACACGCGATTCAATCAACTTGAGCGGAACTATGACGGTGGTCCAATAGACTTCGATGGGGGTCTGTCTATATTTGCCGAAATGGGTAGACCTGTAGGAGGAGGCAAAACACGTCGATTGTCTGTAGATGAGATTCAACATGCACATATGTATATGTTGCGCCAATGTGATAAAGTGTGGTCATTCATTGAGTAAGCATTTTACGATCATTTACTTATTCTTTCAGTCCATTCATTAAGTATATGTGCTAATTATAATCTAATTCATAACCTGTAAAACAGGAAACATAAAGCTATCATTAATAATCAGGGTACTCGAAATGCTCTCCAAATTCATGATCATGAATTCCCATCGTGGTTCGAGAAACACGTAAGTATTCACATCATTACTGAATTTTATTGACATCCATTACCAAACAATAATTATGTGTTCATATCATGAATGTCATACGGTTATTATAGGCACAAGAGCTGCACGACCACCACGATCCGCTGATGAATGAGGATCTCTGGCGCTTATCTTGTAGTCTTTTGCAAGACGCAATATCGTACGATGGTTATATCGTGAACGGTTATAGATTTTGGACGAAAGATAGTAAAAAATCATAAAGAATACAAAATAGTAGGGTTGTCGTCAACGGTCAGTAAGAAGAATTAGGAAATATCGACTTCTACGACGTCCTCAAAGAGATTCTCGAGATTAAATTCCTTGGTCAAAATCGGATCGTATTATTCAAATGCGATTGGTATGATGTTAATAATCGCGGGACTGGTTATAATGTCGACAAATACGGTTTTATCATCATCAATACTGGCAAGAGATTGAATACCCAATATCAAGATCCATTCATTCTTGCCTCTCAAGCGGAATATATATTTTATGCATCAGATAATACCTCTCCAGGTTGGCAAATTGTAGTCAGGTCACCACCCAGAGATTTTTATGACATGAGAGACAAGGATGCGGGGGTCGTCGATGATGATTTGGATGCATACCAGAATGATGAGATAATCATTGTCGACGCAAGTGCACGACGAAAATAAAGAGGTCGACAATATAAACTGGACAGCGAATGCAGATCAAATGATAGAAGAGGGATACGATGAGAGTGACAGAGATGAGACACAAAATGACTAGACCGTATGTAAATCAAATTGTTTCATATTTAAATCAAATTATTTCATTTATAAATCATATTATTTCATATAAAAATTATATTGTTTCATATGTATATCATATTATTTTATACTATTTCATATGTAAATCAAACTGTTTCATATGTATATCATATTGTTTCATATGTAAATCAAACTGTTTCATATATAAATCATACTGTTTCATATGTAAATCATACCGTTTCATATGTAAATCAAACTGTTTCATATTGTTTCATAAATCATACTGTTTCATATGTAAATCAAACTGTTTCATATTGTTTCATATGTAAATCATACTGTTTCATATGTAAATTAAACTGTTTCAGATGGCATCACGGTCGAGGGTTCGTAGAGGCAGGGGTGAGCTAGCTCGGAGCGCTCCGGCTGCCACCCCCGGGTCCGAGGCCGAGCCCTCTGGATCTGGTAGTACTGTTCCTCTCTCCACACCAGCTCCTGATGAGGTCGTAGTCTCTAGAGCTTCGAGCAGTGCTCAGCACTCGGCTACAGCATCTACGCCCACAGGTAATGTTTAGATCTAAAGTTTTATACATGTTGTAAATACTTGTTCAGTACTGATGTATATTTTATTTGCAGGGTCGAGGATCACCAGGCACGTAGGCGACCAGGGCGTGACGACGGCCCGACACTTGTCAACCTTACGCGAGCCGCTTTCCCTACAGTGGAGCGGCAGGACCTTTATGGGCGAGCACGCTTCTGACGCCGCCACGTGGGTAGGTATGATAGTACGGGAGGAGAGGAATGCCCCGATTGTAGGGATAAGGGGGTGGAAGAACATTGATGCATCCTATAAGGAGAGGATGTATCAGGTGTTTTTGGTACGTTAGTTTCATTAAAGCATTTTAGAATAATATCGTACTTCTTTATAATTTGATTTGATAAAATGACTTGTTTCTAAATTGATTTTATAGGAGAAATTTAAATAGGAGAACATGAAAACCGACACCCATCGGGAGGACTTGTGGAAGACGATGGGTGAGCGGTACAGGGATTACCGTTACGAGCTCTACGGTTGCTTGGTCGGCCAACCGGCTGAGGAGTTACAGGCTACGGCCGTGACGAGAGACGCGCTACCGCTACACGTTCTACAGTTTTTGGTCGCTCACTGGGCCACCCCTCATTTTTAGGTATAATTAAAACTTATGATTTTTCAACACTTAGACTCTAAATCGGTCAATTTGATCGTAAATTGTTCAAATATCCAATTAGAACTTGCTCGCAAGTCCGAAACACGGCATAATTCCAAGTTCGAATTATCGGATGCCGATCCGATGACGATCCGATCGAATCCAAACCTATTTCAAATCCGAAACACGCTAACTTATGATTTTCCAACACTTAGACTCTAAATCGGTCAATCGGATTGTAAATTGTTCAAATATCTAATTATAACTCGCTCGCAAGTCCGAAATACGAAATAATTTCAAGTACGAATTATCGGATGCCGATCCGATGATGATCCGATCGAATCCAAACCTATTTCAAATCCGAAACACGCTAACTTATGATTTTCCAACACTTAGACTCTAAATCGGTCAATCGGAGTGTAAATTGTTCAAATATCCAATTAGAACTCGCTCGCAAGTCCGAAATACGGAATAATTCCAAGTACGAATTATCGGATGCCGATCCGATCGAATCCAAACCTATTTCAAATCCGAAACACGATAACTTATGGTTTTCCAACACTTAGACTCTAAATCGATCAATCGGATCGTAAATTGTTCAAATATCCAATTATAACTCGCTCACAAGTCCGAAATACGAAATAATTCCAAGTTCGAATTATCGGATGCCGATCCGATGATGATCCGATCGAATCCAAACCTATTTCAAATCCGAAACACGCTAACTTATGATTTTCCAACACTTAGACTCTAAATCGGCCAATCGGAGCGTAAATTATTCAAATATCCAATTAGAACTCGCTTGCAAGTCCGAAATACAGAATAATTCCAAGTAAGAATTATCGGATGCCGATCCGATGACGATCCGATCGAATCCAAACCTATTTCAAATCCGAAACACGCTAACTTATGATTTTCCAACACTTAGACTTTAAATCGGTCAATCGGATCGTAAATTGTTCAAATATCCAATTAGAACTCGCTCGCAAGTCTGAAATATGGAATAATTCCAAGTATGAATTATCGGATGCCGATCCGATGACGATTCGATCGAATCCAAACCTATTTCAAATCCGAAACATGCTAACTTATAATTTTCCAACACTTAGACTCTAAATCGGTCAATCGGATCGTAAATTGTTCAAATATCCAATTATAACTCGCTCGCAAGTCCGAAATACGGAATAATTCCAAGTACGAATTATCGAATGCCGATCCAATGCCGATCCGATCGAATCCAAACCTATTTCAAATCCGAAACACGCTAACTTATGATTTTCCAACACTTAGACTCTAAATCGGTCAATCATATCGTAAATTGTTCAAATATCCAATTAGAACTCGCTCGCAAGTCTGAAATACGGAATAATTCCAAGTTCGAATTATCGGATGTCGATCCGATGACGATCCGATCGAATCCAAACCTATTTCAAATCCGAAACACGCTAACTTATGATTTTCCAACACTTACTCTAAATCGGTCAATCGGATCGTAAATTATTCAAATATCCAATTATAACTCGCTCGCAAGTCCAAAATACAGAATAATTCCAATTTTGAATTATCGGATGCCGATCCGATGACGATCCGATCGAATCCAAACCTATTTCAAATCCGAAACACGCTAAATCGGTCAATTGGATCGTAAATTGTTCGAATATCCAATTATAACTCGCTTGCAAGTCCGAAATATGGAATAATTCCAAGTACGAATTATCGGATGCCGATCCGATGATGATCCAATCGAATCCAAACCTATTTCAAATCCGAAACACGCTAACTTATGATTTTCCAACACTTAGACTCTAAATCGGTCAATCGGAGCGTAAATTATTCAAATATC
Source organism: Chamaelirium japonicum (assembly GCA_947650365.1). NCBI lineage: Eukaryota > Viridiplantae > Streptophyta > Magnoliopsida > Liliales > Melanthiaceae > Chamaelirium > Chamaelirium japonicum. The sequence goes on along the minus strand of OX393555.1, from coordinate 60,585,034 downwards.
CAATTATAACTCGCTCGCAAGTCCGAAATACTGAATAATTCCAAATACGAATTATCGAATGCCGATCCGATGACGATCCGATCGAATCCAAACCTATTTCAAATCCGAAACATGCTAACTTATGATTTTCCAACACTTAGACTCTAAATCGATCAATCGGAGCGTAAATTGTTCAAATATCCAATTAGAACTCGCTCACAAGTTCAAAATACGAAATAATTCCAAGTACGAATTATCGGATGCCGATCCGATGACGTTCCGATCGAATCTAACCTATTTCAAATCTGAAACACGCTAACTTATGATTTTTCAACGCTTAGACTCTAAATTGGTCAATCGAAGGGTAAATTATTAAACTATTCAATTAGAACTCGCTCGCAACTCCGAAATATGAAATAATTCCAAATACGAATTATCGGATGCTGATCCGTTGACAATTCGATCGAATCCAAACCTATTTCAAATCCAAAACACGCTAACTTATTATTTTTCAACGCTTAGACTCTAAATTGGTCAATTGGAGAGTAAATTGTTAAAATATCCAATTATAACTCGCTCGTAAGTCCGAAATACAAAATAATTCCAAGTACGAATTATCGGATGTCGATCCGATGACGATCCGATCGAATCCAAACCTATTTCAAATCCAAAACACGCTAACTTATATATGATTTTTCAACGCTTAGACTCTAAATTGGTCAATCGGAGCGTAAATTGGTAAAATATCCTATTAGAACTCGCTCGAATGTCAGAAATACGAAATAATTCCAAGTACGAATTATCGGATGCCGATCCGATAACAATCCGATCGAATCCAAACCTATTTCAAATTCGAAACACGCTAACTTATGATTTTTCAACGCTTAGATTCTAAATTGGTCAATCGTAGCATAAATTGTTAAAATAACCAATTACAACTCGCTCGCAACTCCGAAATACGAAATAATTCAAATTACGAATTATTGGATGACGATCCAATTAGAACTCGCTCGTAACTCCGAAATACGAAATAATTCCAAGTACGAATTGGTCAATCGGAGCATAAATTGGTCAATCAGAGTGTACATTGTTAAAATATTCAATTAGAACTCATTTGCAAGTCCGAAATACGAAATAATTCCATGTACTAATTATCGGATGCCGATCCGATGACGATCCGATCGAATCCAAACCTATTTCAAATCCGAAACACGCTAACTTATGATTTTTCAACACTTAGACTCTAAATTGGTCAATCGGATCGTAAATTATTAAAATATCCAATTAGAACTCGCTCGTAAGTCCGACATACGAAATAATTCCAAGTATGAATTATCGGATGCCGATCCGATGACGTTTCGATCGAATCCAACCTATTTCAAATCGGAAACACGCTAACTTATGATTTTTCAACGCTTAAACTCTAAATTGGTCAATCGGAGGGTAAATTATTAAAATATCCAATTAGAACTCGCTCGCAACTCTGAAATACGAAATAATTCCAAGTACGAATTATCGGATGCCGATCCGATAACGATTCGATCGAATCCAAACCTATTTTAAATCCGAAACACGCTAACTTATGATTTTTTAACACTTAGACTCTAAATTTGTCAATCGGAGCGTAAATTGTTAAAATATCCAATTAGAACTCACTCGCAATTTCGAAATACGAAATAATTCTAAGTATGAATTATCGGATGCCGATCCGATCGAATCCAAACCTATTTCAAATCCGAAACACGCTAACTTATAATTTTTTAACGCTTAGACTCAGTTATAGATATAAACCATTTTTTTAACAAATACATGTTAATTGCAGGAGCCAGGCGGCATTAGGGGATGAGAGCACCAGCGTTGGTGGTGGGCCGCGTGGGGTGGTTGAGATAGGGCATGCTGATTCTCTCAGTTTTGGATTATGTAAAAATTATTTTGTAATATATGGTTATTTTTTGTTCTTGTCTATAATTATCGGGTATTGTGGTAATATTTGATAATTTGCGGTAATATTTTATAAATTAAGGTAATATTTGATAATTTGTGGTAATATTTTATAAATTGTGGTAATATTTGATAAATTGTGGTAATATATTGTGGTATTGTTGTAAATCACAGGAATTAAATAACATTATTTTGGTAATTTTATTTAAAAAAAAAAATACTTTTTACCGATGGAAATTAAATTTTCCGTTGGCAATAATATTTTTAATTTTTTTTAAATTATTAATCAATTTTCGACGGACAATATATATCCGTCGGTAATATACATATAATTACCGACGGTAAAACACAGATCCGTCGGTAATATATATATATAATTACCGACGGTAAAAATAATGCCCGTCGGTAATAAGCTTATATATTACCGACGGATGGTGATTATCCGTCGGTAATAATATATTATATTTTTAATTAAGTATTTATATATTACCGACGGTTATAATATTACCGTCGGTATTAAGTATTATTACCGACGGAAATATTTAGTCCGCCGCATCTTTTTCCCGACGCCTTTTTTCCCGACAGACTAGCGACGGAAATCTATTCCGTCGCTATAAATAATTACCGACGGAAAATTAATATTACCGACGAATATGTTCCGTCGGTAAAAACTGTTTTTTTTGTAGTGGTACAACAACATGCGTGTGATAATTTTTAATTACCGAGATCAACCTCCACTGAATCATTCCATCTTTAATATTCGGGTCTCTCTCTCTCTCGCCTAAATTTTTTTCAAAAATTAAACTATCTTTAACACCACCTAACGGTCCTCAGGATGTACTTGGTTGTATTCATGGCCAATGTATCCGGTTGTATTCATGGTTAGGTCCCACGTCCGAAGGATTATCAAGGGTTTTTGGGATGTTGAACTATATTGAAAACCAATAGAATCCTAACAAATGACGTATCAGATACAAAGAGGTGTCGAGGAAAGCTACCGATCTTTGGAACAAAGAGTGCATTACATAATATTTAGCCAACTATGAATTACTCCATTACCCCTCCTCTTCAAGACTTGATGCAGTAACATGTGCGTGATAATCTTTAATTACTGAGATCCGCCTCCACTTAATTATTCCATCTTCAATATTAATTTGGGTCTCTCTCTCTCTCATCTATTTTTTTTTTCCAAAAATTAAACTATCTTTAACACCACCTAACGATCTTCAGTATGTACCTGGTTGTATTCATGGCCAATGTACCTGGATGTATTCATGGTTAGGTCCAACGTCCGAAGGATTATCAAGCGTTGTTTGGAATGTTGAGCTATATTGAAAACCAGTAAAATCCTTACAAATGATGTATCGCGCACAAAGAGGTGTTGAGGAAAGCGGCCAATTTTTGGAACAAAGAGTATTTTATATAATATTTAGCCAGCCTATGAATTACTTCATTACCCCTCCTCGTCAAGACTTCATGCAGTAACATGTGTGTGATGATCTTTAATTACCGAGATTAGCCCTCCACTGAATCATTTCATCTTCAATATTTGGGTCTCTCTCTTCCTCTTCTATTTTTTTTTTCAAAAATCAAACTATCTTCAACACCACCTAAAACTCCCCAGGATTTACGTGGTTGTATTCATGGCCAATGTACCTAGTTGTATTCATGGTTAGGTCCCACGTCCGAGGAATTATCAAGGGATATTTGGGATGTTGAGCTATAATGAAAACCAATAGAATTCTTACAAATGGTGTTGAGGAAAGCGACCAATCTTTGGAACAAAGAGTGTTTTACATAATATTTAGCCAGCCTATGAATTACTTCATTACCCCTACTCTTCAAGACTTGATGTAACAACATGCGTGTGATAATCTTTGATTACCGAGATCAGCCTCCATTGAATCATTCCATCTTCAATATTTGGGTCTCTCTCTCTCTCTCTCTCTCTCTCTCTCTCTCTCTCTCTCTCTCTTCTATTTTTTTTTTTCAAAAACTAAACTATCTTTAACACCACCTAACGATCCTCAGGATGTACCTGGTTGTATTTATGGCCAATGTACCCAGTTGTATTCATGATCAGGTCCAACGTCCAAAGGATTATCAAGGGTTATTTGGGATGTTGAACCATATTGAAAACCAGTAGGATCCTTACAAATGATGTACCACAAACAAAGAGGTGTCGAGGAAAGCAACCAATCTTTGGAACAAAATAGTGTTTTACATAATATTTAGCCAGTCTATGAATTACTTCATTACCCCTTATCTTCAGAATTTGATGCAGTAACATGCAATCTATATATATACTAAAATGGAAGCCTCTCTCCAATGTTGTGACACGTGGATGTCTTTTAAAAAGCTAGAATTCTTCTTCCATGTGTGAACACGGCTCTTTTTTAAATCCATTTAAAAACCCACCATAAAGATGATAAATTTTCATTCAATGACATTTAATGGTTATTTGATTTTAATCTCTCTCTAACAAGTGAATCACACTTACTTTCAGATTTCACGCTTCTATATCGTGTTTACCAAATGGTATGCATCAAGCACATTCGAGGATTGCCCGGGTTTCTTACTAGTATCTATACTAAAATGGAAGCCTCTCTCTCGTGTTGTGACACGTGGACGTCTTTTAAATAGCTAGAATTCTTCGTCTATGTGTGAACGCGGCTCTCTTTTAAATCCATTTAAAAACCTACCATAAAGATGATAAATTTTCATTCAATGACATTTAATGGTCATTTGATGTTAATCTCTCTCTCTCTAACAGGTAAATCACACTCACTTCAAATTTCACACTTCTTCAAACAGTTGCGATGTCGTTTTTGTCAAATGGTATGCATCAAGCAGATTCGGGCATTGCCCGGGTTTCTTACTAGTAATCTTTAATTACCGAGACCTGCCTCCACTGAATCATCCAATCTTCATTATTGATCAATTTGGCTAGTGATTGTGCATCCGCTTCTATAATAGTAGCGGTGGAAAACTTCATATGATGACTCAATCCTAACTTGAAGCTCTCATCAACGTCCACTAGATTTTGGTAGGAGGAGGAGACTGCCTTTGAGAGACCCATAACAAAATTCCTATTAGCATCTCTGATGATAGACGTCGCTGCAGATTGATTTTGTCTAGCAGCTCCATTTAGATTAATTACTCATATTTTCTCCTAGCTCCCCTAGTTTTGGTAAAGCCCACGTAGTTGCCATTGGATTCATTTGGGGACTAAGATCCCATTTCCCATCTGATCTATTCTCTTCAATCCAACCTTTAAAGAAATCAATATTGAAAGAAGAAGCAATACCTTGGATTACTCGGATAGGAAAGAGTATATTTGTTGATGTAGGCAAGAGGCTGACCTACACTAGGGTTTCATTGCGGAATTGGGAAATCTGAATATCTTTGCATTCTTATAAAGCTTTGACTAAGATCTAACAAGTAGGGATACAATAATAACACGAAAACAAAATTCGGCATATACTAATATTAATCGTAGCAATAGATAACATTTTAAAAGAGAGGCATGTATCAGATTTTAAGGGAAAAGAAGGCTATGGGTACTTGCTAGGGTTACTGATAGACTAAAGATGGCAAATATGTTGATTAGGCATATATTGGGCTTCAACTAGAGACGAAACGAAGGCTTATACGGCTGCGATGCGAAGCGGAGGCGATGAAAATATATAGAAACGATATAGAAGCGGAGGAAAAGATAAAATAAAGGATAGATAATGCCTGAACGATTCCGCCGTGGGTCGATGCAAAGATGCGCCGGTGATCCCGCTCACGGTGGAAGACCGGACATTGAACGAAACCGGATCATTCGGAAAGCGATACGAGGCCTTCTCAAGACGAAGTCGAGGAATTTCTCGAGACATATTCGAGGTATCGGCGAGGATCGAGGACACGTGTCTTTCCCGGAAGATCTCACACGGAGGCACAAATTTCAGCAATACAAAAATCTGAATTCTTTTTCTTTCTTTTCCTTTTTGTAGAACTAGGGTTTTCCAATGGATGACTTGGATCAAATAAAAACAAAGGGGAATTATGGGGATGTGTTTGGCCAAGATAGGAAAGAAAAAGTGAGAGAAATAAGGGAGAAATAGAGAGAAAAGAGAGGGGACGACATGGGGGGGCCGGGTGCTATGGTTTCGTGCAGGCAAGTGGACGGAAAGGGGGGAGCACGGGTTGGTCACGAAAAAGAGAAAGAGATGAGCGTCATCTCTTTTGGGAAGCCCTATTGGGCTTAAGATAAGCCCAATTAGCTTCTAATTGAAGCCCAATATGCTACATCATCAAAAATTTAAGTTATTTGCCATATAACCGTCAGTTTCGAGAATTAATCTCGTTCGTCGGTACCCCGCAAACACACACACCCAGATTTTATTAATATAATGCAGAAAACTCATCCGAAAAAGACCCGGATTCAATCCGAAAAGCCCTCGAATGAGATCATGGACATCCCCCATAAATTGGGCAAGAACACGACTAATAGTAAGTGCATAAAATTGGCCAAAAACATGAAAAATAGGCTGAAAAACTAAAATAACGACTACAAGTCCCATAGGGATAATGTTCTCCTTGCATAAAATAAAAAACGACTGAAATAAGAGTTTCTGGCATCGAACTGAAGATGCGGCGATAATCTAATGATGCTGATCCAGCCTGCATCATTTGTTCAAATATCTTTTGTATTGAGCTTACCAAATGAGTCATAATGTTAACGTGTTTCTGCAAGATGAAAATAATCTAGATTTGCTTCTATGCTAAGCCATTTTTTAGCCACACCCACATCGATAATTGGAAGCCAAGAATAATTGATCTTCTATCTATAAGAATGAATGAATTTTCATGAATAGAAGCCACAAGGGAAGGGGAATGAGTTATTGAGGGTCGGGGAAAGAGTTGTGGAGAGGAAGAGTATAGGTGCCTAGGGGTGTAAAGCGGGCCAAGCCGGGCCTAAAATATATACTTCAGGCATGGCCAGGTTGGGCCTAGACATGTCAAGCCTAGATAGGCCCGTTGGGCTCGTTGAGCCGGGTCGGGCCTCGCACCAAGGGTATGACCCCAGGCCCGGCCCGGGTATACATATATTAGGAATTTCAGGTCGGGCCGGTTAGGCTTGGACTAAAAATAAAATATTTTAATTAAAAAAATTTGTATACAACAGGGTTTGAAGGCTTGACCTCTAACTAGATTAGGGAAGTTATAACCAATGCACCATGTTTTTTTAATTTTATATATATATATATATATATATATATATATATATATATATATATATATATATATATATATATATATATATATATATATATATATATATATATATATATATATATATATATGGGCATGCTATAATGCGGCATGCGGTAAGTGCGGCACCACACCGCAGCCGTCTGATGCACTCGCAGTTTGCATCGCATGCACGCAACGGTACATCAGACGGTTATAGTGCAGTGCCGCACTTACCGCATGCCGCATTATAGCATGCCCCTATATATATATATATATATATATATATATATATATATATATATATATATATATATATATATATATATATATATATATATATATATATATATATATATATATATATATATATATATATATATATATATATATATATATATATATATATATATATATATATATATATATATATATAGAGAGAGAGAGAGAGAGAGAGAGAGAGAGAGAAGAGAGAGAGAGAGAGAGAGAGAGAGAGAGAGAAAGAGAGAGAGAGAGAGAGAGGAATGTTACAGTGAGCTATGAGCTACGGAAGGAGAAAATGAGCTACGATTATATATATATATATATATATATATATATATATTATATATATATATATATATATATATATATATATATATATATATTAATATATATATATATATATATATATATATATATATATATATATATAATATATATATATATATATATATATATATATATATATATATATATATATATATATATATATATATATATATATATATATATATATATATATATATATATATATATATATATATATATATATATATATATATATATATATATATATATATAATATATATATATATATATATATATATATATATATATATATATATATATATATATATATATATATATATATATATATATATATATATATATATATATATATATATATATATATATATATATATATATATATATATATATATATATATATATATATATATATATATATAGTAATTGTATCGAGCTTTCAGGACGGGCTTTCGGGTTTCCTTTCGGGTCGGGCTACGGGCTCAAGTTGGCGGCTCGAGCCCGGCCCATGGTATCTTCGAGCCAGGGCGGGTCGGGCTGTTGACCGGGTCGGGTTCGGGTCGTTGACTTTCGGGCCGGGTTCGGACCGATGGGTTTTTTTTACACCCCTATAGGTGCTTATACTTATAGAGACAGAGGCATTGATATTCAAGATAAAAATCCAATGCTGGTAGAAAAGACAAATGAATTGATATTCAGGATAAGAATCAAATGATGAAGAAAAAGATAAAGACATCCATTTCAGAATAAGAATCCAAAGTTTGTAGAAAAGACAGACATTGATATTTAGGATAAGAATCCAATGCTAGTGGAAAAGACAAATATATTAATTTTAGAATAAGAATCCAATATTGCTGGATAAAGGCAAATGCATTGATAATTACTAATCATGATTAGAATCCAATATGGGTGGAAAAAGATAATTGCATTGATATTCGGGATAAGAATTTAATACTGGTGGAGAAGACAAAGTCTTTAATTTTAGTATCTGTAGGGGATGAGTCTTACAACACAGACTCAATAGGTTTATGAAGCTTAATATTTTAACTGGTCAAAATATACTTAAAAATGAATACGATATGCCTCACCAGTCGAGGTTGTTTTAGCCGAAGCATAACTAGCCTCATACCCATGGTGTTTCCAGGCAAACCCCACATTCTATATATCAAGTAAGAGAACAATAAATATTTCCAGCATATAATTGAACAGTAAAGGACATTAACTCAACTCCTCTACCTTGTTTTAAAATGAGCTAGCTTCCCCTTCATATATTTCTTTAGAGTTGGATATACCATACGTATGGTATTATAATCATCAGTGATTAGTGTACCAATTCCAACAATCTATTATTTTCAAAATGTTGGGTTCGATACCACGAATGATTGGTCACAAATGGTGCTCAATTCCGAGCCCATTCAAAAAAGTTATGACCTAATTATCCATAGGGGTAAAATAATAATTTTATTCTATATTGGTATCACGAGTTCGTGGCGACAAATGGAATCCAATTCTATTATGGTTTGCTAGATATATGGCCATAAAGGCCCTAATTCCCAGAGATCTGGGTTGTTATCTGGGTTGCCGTTAGTAACAAGCCTGTGTTCCATTTAGATATAGGGCAGTTTACTTATGGGTTATTTTGACTTTGCCCCCCAAATTTTGCCTTCAATTAGACTTTAACCCCTACATTTTCATTAATTAGACTTTACCCCCCAAAACTAACTGTTCCGTCAGCTAAACCCTCCCCCCCCCCCCAAAAAAAAAAAAAAAAAAAAACTTTATTTCTTTTCCGTCAGCTCACCCTTTCTCTTACATGATGAGCTGATGGAACAGTTAGTTTTGGGGGGTAAAGTCTAATTAATGAAATAATGGGGGGTAAAGTCTAATTCAAGGCCAAATTTGGGAGGCAAAGTTAAAATAACCCTTTAAATCGGATTTGGTTTTAATCAGACTAAGCACAGTTAAATTGATTTAATCTGATTGGATTGAACCTGATTTATTTGATTAAGTCCAATTGGGTTGAATCCGACTAATTGGCGAAATCTGATTTAAACTAGACCCAAACCCTATTGGGTTTAGCCCAATGATTCGACTAGTCTCATAGATCTGAGCTAGCCCAGATTTGGTTAGACCTAATCTGATTGCTCCGTTGAATGGGCTACGGCCCAAAGCATTAAATCGGAGGTGGGAGGCGGGCGTGGCAAGGGACGGGCGGCGCTCCGGCAAGGTGGTCGACGGTTGTCCGGCAAGCAGAGATCGGCGGTGGTCCGGCGGCTGGCAGCAGCCGGTGCTCCGGCGAGGTGGTCGGCGGCGGCGTCCTGAGGCCGGCGATCGGGTGGTGGGGTCCGGCTAGTCTAGGAGGGAGAGTGGGTCCGACTCGATTTGTGTGCCAAAAGGAGAGGGGTTAATCCCAATTTATACTAATTTACAGAATTCCAAAAGTCCAAGGTCTTAAGTGCAATTCGGCTACTAACTTTGTTTAATTAATGTGACAGTTTTGGAATGAAAGGGTTTGTCAGCTAATTAAAGGGTAACTAGAAAGGATTTTCAGTTAATTAATTCTGATCGAATAACTAGGCTTATATAATAGTTATGTTTAAAATCAATGACAGCTATTGGCTGCCCTAGTGGTCAGGTGAGCTTTACTAATATTTAAGTTCTAGGGTTCCCAGCCAACCAACCTTATCTTTTTGGGTTTTTTTTATCATTTTTTTGAGGACTTAGTGAGCCGTCCGTGACAAAAAGATCGTTTAGCTTAAGGACTTTGAAATATTATGGACGAAAATACCATCCATTGTATTTCAAATTTTCTTTTGCCATGCCACCGAACCAATGAACCCGCCGAAACTGCTCGTCGCCAGTGAACCAGAGCTACTCTCCACCACTGCACCGACCGCCAAAGTCGGAGCTACTCACCACCGCTGTTGAACCAAATGAAACATAAACCTAAGCCTAAGCCTAACCCTAACCCTAAGATCTACAAGCTATGGGTTGAACACTAAACCTAGGATCCTCAACCAAACCCCGAACCAAACGCCACTGTTGCTGGAGCTGCTGACTGCTACCCCCACCGCCTCTGCTGTAGCCACTGCCATCGGAGCTGCTCAGGATTGATGAGAGAAAAAAAAAAGGGGGGGGGGGGGGGGGGGGGGGTTCAGTTTTGGATGTACCAAAAAAGGCGGGGAGCTTTAGGCTAAATGAAACTTTTAAGGTGTCATTTTCACAGGATGGATCTGTTGTCAGGGGCCTCTCACACATTAACCCTTTGATTTTTTACATCACCTATGTGTAATTTTTTACATCACCTATGCGATGCCAAATGATTTTAATGTATGTACAGTTTTTCACCATTTCGACGGCCCGGACACAATGCCGGGGTCAGTTTTTTAATTTGATTGACAGATAGCATAATTTTATTATTTAAACAATTTCTTTAATTAAATATATTAGGCAATATTTTATAAATATATTTAAAATTTTCGGCGTATTACAACGCTCACAGGGCTTCACCCAAGTGTCGCATGTGCTTCCAGCATAGGTTTGGCTATGCAACGAGCCACATTCCAACAATCTCCACCTGGTGAGTTTGCACACTTGTCAACCAAGAGATACAAACTAATCGTTCTTCCTTGTCGTCATCATTATTGCCACCACCACGCCATCTTGTAGCCTAACTCTGAGATCTCCCCTCTTTTACACCCCTTCGCTTGGGGTCTAACAAAAACAACACTGCTACATATGTGGACCTGAGTCATGCTCAAGCCTACACCTTTGGTCTTCCACAACTATTGTTTGAGATCTTCACTTTGGCCTCCACCTCGCCATATAATTCACAGGAACTCCACTAGAACAAGTGGTTCCAATCAGTCAATACACACCGTTGCACTTCTGACTAGGGGTGGCAATGGGTCGGGTCGGGTTGAGACATAGGTATAAGGGTAAAACATCCAACCCGAACCCAACCCGTTTAATAAACGGATCAAAAATATAAACCCAAATCTGACCCGTCTAATAAAAGGGTTGACCCGACCCGATCTGTTTAACCCGTTAACTAAACGGGTCGGGTCGGGTCGGGTCGAGTTGGCTTGGGTTGGGTCAACAAAACCCATGTAAACCTATCGGGTTGGGTCAAGATAAGTTGGAGGGCCGGGTTGGCTCAGGTAGGGTTGACACGACACATTTGGTAAACGGGTCAATCGGGTTATAAGTACAAACCTGAACCCGACCTATTAAATAAACGGGTCAATCGGGTTGACCCATTTATGACCCGAACACGTTTAGGCCAAACCCAAACCCGCTAACTTCGGGTCGGGTTGGCGGGTCGGGTCAAGGATTGCCACCCCTACTTCTGACCCTTCAGCCAGACATTATTGGAACTTCGTGTAACATTCAGATCTTCACCTCGAGCTGAATATCCATAACTCTCGGAGTCAAGCACACAAAGCGAGATCAAATTCCTGTGCATCCCAGGTACATACAGTACTCATCTTAAAATCCTTACTTTTCCTGTGTGAGTCTGGATTTTCATAGTTTCCTCACTAGTGACCTCAGACACATAATCATCATTAAATCGAACTGTCCAATATTTCTCCTCAAAGGCGACGAACCACTTTATCTTTGAATAGAATGGAACACGTCCTCCAAATCTAGGACCCATTCATCATCAGAACCATAACTACTATCTACTGCAGTTAGGACATCATCATACTCAATCTCATCAGAGGCTACCGTCGTTGTATTAGAAGATACTCCATAGTCCTATTTCTGGCCTACCTCATTATAGATCCAACACCTTGGCATATACTTAAACTTTCTACCACTATCTCCACCTTCATCATAACTCTTCCACCCCACCACTGTCCTTGCCTCTAACAACCAGTGCAATCAAATTTTCAACAAGAGTATGCGACTTCCTTCTTTACTCACTAGCTAGGAGTGCGGCCTTCACATCGTCCAACTTGAGAGTCTCATTCTAATACATGATCGTCGTCACTAGATGCTTATATGACATAGACTATAAGTTAAGAAGTCTTAGCACTTTGTCATCCTCATTTTATTTTTCATTGCCATCGCTCATAACTCTTGTTAGATCCACAACGATCTTGTTGAACACATTCAGGTGCTCCAACATTGATGTCCCCTCAACCATACGCAACCCGTACAACTTTTGCTTCAGATACAACTTGTTGGCCAAGTTCTTCGTCATGTAAAACGACTTTATCTTTGCCCAAAGAGCCGTGGCCGTTGTCTCGTTCATGAACTCATATATCGTCTCATCACTTATAAACATCACGATCGTGTACAACGCCTTCAGATCCATCTCTTCCCACTCTTTAGCTGTCATCTTCTTTGAATTATTGATCTTTCCCTACAAGGCCTTGTATAGCCCTAGTTGAATTAGCACCACTGTCACCCTGGTCTTCTTTGCTAAAGGTCAAAATTTTCTTTTCTGTCAAAGCGTCCCACCATGTACTTGGAAGCCATGTTTATTAACGTCATCTCTCTACAATAACCCACTAGCTCTGATACATATTTTTTGGAAATTTAAGGTCTCCCACAACGGAAGTGGATCTCCAACCATTAGGGTAATTAATTATAGAATATCAACCACATCACAGAACAAGTATCGAAACGACTGGAAAAAAAAAAGAAATAAAAGAAGTAAATCACAAATAATATGGATATAACGTGGTTCATCCAAATAAGAACTAATCCATAAACGGGAGAACATGAGATCTCTTATATTAACACTGTTACAAAGAGAGGTATAGAGAAAGACTAGAGTTTGGAAGAAACTCCTTGTATGTTAATCTCATTACATAAGACTACCTCTCCTTATATAAGAAGAGAACGCACACCATTACTATACAACAACACTACCAAGGTGGGACTAATAGCAGCACTACATCTAATACCCTCCGTCAAACTGATGTAAGGTATAAACCGACATCAATTTGTTTAATAAAAGAAAGAAAAATATATCAAATATCTTCATTTTTATTTTGTAAAGTAAAGATAGTGCCAGTGCAACCTGCAAGCAAATCGTCATAGGAACCCAATTGTCCTGCAAGCAGGACAACCAGAGAAACTCGGTCAATCTATAATCAGGTCAATTGGGGAATTGACATGAATCACTAAGAATCAGAGTGAAGGAAACAGGCGATGATGGAAGTCAACAATGAAGGAGGCCGAAAGGGGGGAAATCGACTAAGAAAGGTGTGAATACGTGAAACCCCATAGGAGGCAAGCACTCGATCAAAGCAAGCACTCAACACCTCCTAAAATATCTCAATAATCATAGACAAGGGAGAGAAAATAGTCGTAGCTCTGATAGGGTCGTACAACCAAAAAATATCCGTGTCGTCCTAATCGGAGACCTCGCCCTATAATTCTTGATTGAATGTAGATGGTTTGTAGAGTTAGAGATTAGAGAATAGAGAGAGAGATATGATATGTGGAATTGTTGTCGGAGTTCGGTCTTACGATGTATGTCTCCGGGCGAGAGGTGCCACTTAGTTTGCACTATAATGTATGAAGGGAGCATTCTCTCGACAGGCCGAGAGAAGCTTTTTACAATGAGAGTTGCACGGAACAATTAGAAGTAAACTAGAAGGAGAGTAGTGAGCTTTGGCTCTATAATCTTCTCTTTCTCTGATCAACTGACCAACCCCTTTTCTGAAAGCCATATGGGCCCTTTTATAGCTGAGGCATGTGCTTGATATGGCAGTGACGATGCTGAGGTGGCACTGTTGACATGACGATACTGAGGTGGCACTGATCCTGGGACTGGGATTTGCCTATTTGGGTCATTGCACGGGCCCATGTGGGTCTAGTCCGGTCCGGTATAATTTTTGCACCCAAAGTTGCCCCCTCCCAGTCGGGCCTAGTCAGCTGGGATCTCCGAGTGCAAAGGAGTTCCTGCTGCACCATGTGGTTCGAGCTTGGACAATCCTCGGTGCTGCGGGGTCGATAGGCTCGAGCTACCAGAGCTGTCAATTCAGTTGCGGGTCAAAGTGGTAGACTTTCCGGACTTAGTTTTTTTTGGCTAAAGTCTACTACACTCTGGTGTACCATGCTTCGGGATACACATTTCAGACTTAGTTTTTTCGGCTGAAGTCTACCACGCTCCGGTGTATCATGCTTCGGGATGTGTGTTCCCGACTTAGTTTTTTTCGACTGAAATCTACCACGCTTCGGTGTACCATACTTCGAGATGGGCGTTCCAGACATAGTTTTTTTTGGCTAAAGTCTACCATGCACCGGTGTACCATGCTTTGGGATGCGCATTCCATATTTAGTTTTTTCGGCTGAAGTTTACCAAACTACGGTGTACTACACTTCTGGATGCGCATTCATGACTTAGTTTTTTCGACTAAAGTCTACCATACTCCGGTGTACCATGCTTCGAGATGCGCGTTCCAGACTTAGTTTTTACGGCTGAAGTCTACCATGCTTCGGTGTACTATTCTTCAGGATGCGCGTTCTAAACTTAGTTTTTTCGGTTGAAGTCTACTACGCTCTGTTGTACCACGCTTCGAGATGCACGTTCAAGACTTAGTTTTTTTGGCTAAAGTCTACAACGCTCTGGTGTACCATTCTTAGGGGTGTGCGTTCCAAACTTAGTTTTTTTTGCTGAAGTCTATCACGCTTCGAGGTGTGCGTTCCGTACGCTTTCTTCCTCCTCTTCCTCTGTCGAATTTTTTGGCCGTCGTGATGTTGTTGGCAATCGGGACTCGATGGTCGATACCGTCCCCACGGGCCACAACACCTGTGCGCGCTTAGGCAAGGCGCTACCTGTGATCGATGTCAACGAGGAGAAGGGTGCGGTAGTGGAGGAGCACGTCGCGCGTGTCCCCGCTCACGCCCACGGGACCCACGGCTCGGCTTCTGGCGAGGAAGGCTCCGGTGATCCCATTGTCTCAAGTTGGGAATTCCTGTTCATTCGATGTCATAACAAGACAAACGGTTTCTTTGGGAGAACAAGACGTTCGCCTCTCCATACTCCTCTCCTCTCCTCCGCTACTCCGTTTATATGCTCGTCAATGGTGGGCAAGGCAAGGAAAACCCATCGTTCAGGTAGCCTCCCCCTCCTATCTCCGATGATGAGGGACTGCGCTTCTTGCTTCAGCGAGCACGCCGTCAGGGTATTGGACTCGTCTTGTTCTGGAAGCAACAGCGGCGGCGCAGTCACCTCCTCCTTCGTCCTGGATCCGTCGGTCCAGAGCGCTGTCTCCTGCGTCTACAGAACCTGGCTACCCACTCAGAAGGAGCTCCTTGTCACTGTTGCCTGGTCCAGGACCCAGACCGGCCCCGCCGTGTCCGTCGGCATCGACGACGGCCCATCCCACCACAACCGGAGGAACGCGGTTTGCCCAACCCCCCTCCCCCTTGTTGGCTGTCTTTGGCCGCCATGGGGTAATGGCCCTAATGCACACGGGGACACGCGGAGGCGATGCGCGGATGCACGGCTCTTCTGTGCGACGCACATGGGGGAAGATGGGGATCAGACCCCCTCCTCTCATCTTTCATCCAGGATCGTGTGGTTGGTGTCTGCCGCTGTGCACGAAGGAGCGCCCGCAAGGGATCGGACCCCTCCAGGTCATGTGGTTGTCGTCGGTTGGCGCGTGAAGGAGCACCCGCGGGGGGTCGAACCTCCCCCCCGAGTCATATGGTCGGCATCAGTCGCATGACGAAGTATGTGTGAGCAGAACGCGCCAAGTTGGTTCATCTGACCCCCTGCCCCATTCCGACCCACTGTTGCCAGGAGCACGTGCACGCGGGAAGAGGCATGAGTCCTTCTCGCATGCGCGACGTTTGGCCTACTGTGAGTTGGGCATGTATCGGACTAGGTTGACGGCGTGAGCATGAGCGCCATTGCCGTGCAACTTCTCCAATGATGATCTTTGATGCGATCTAAACTAATCCTAAATTAAGGGGCTAATTTGATCTAAATTATAGCTCGCAAGTGCACGAATCGCTTGTAGGAGCAGTACGTATTACGAGGTCGATCCCACAGGGATTGCTAATGAGGGAACTGTCTAATCTAGGGTTATTAACTATTTAACCTAAATTACTTTAAACGATAGTTTAATTGGAGTTGATTGATTTTAAGATTAAAAAAGAATTAATTAATTAAAGAAAGAAAAACAAGCTAGTTACGGTAAGTCGAGTTTCAAGTGGAGAAGGTAGTAAGGCATTCGAATCCACCTCGGTTATCCATATTACTAGGTTTATTCAAAATGATCTATGCGAACGAGTATCATGCGGGAATACAAATCCCGTGCTCGACTCGAGAGTATGATCGTTAGACTTTAATTTTATTGAAGACATATGTATGATTCAATTCTCATGCAAAGATGTAATAGAACAGAGCATTAGATGTCTAGCTAAAGCACAACTAATCAAGATTCTAAATTTTCGTTAATAAACATGCATTGATTAATACGATGATTCATCATAACGACAAAGGATGCATGACATACTATGTGAGAGACTTCCATCATAATAATCCGATAATTGAATCATATATTCGAACTAGAGTGCATGGCATAGACAATATCAATAAACCTAATAAATACTTATAACCGGGGTTTCATCTAAGCCTTAGCATGGAATTTAGTTCATCATGGTTCGCACTACATCAAAAGTAAAAGAAGGAAAGAACAAGATACAGATCATGCTCGAAATACGTTTTTGCTCTTCGTTGTCCTCCTTTCCGATCGATGCTCCTTCATTTCGACTCGGCTGCGGCACAACTTCGATGGTACGGATGATGGATGACGGCTCGGACGATGGTACGATGGCGGCTCGGATGTGGAGGCTTAGGGTTTTCGGATTGCAAAGGTGGATGATGATCGGAGGTGATGGCTAGGTTCGTGATTGACGATGGCCGGTGGATGTGGAAGAGGGATGGTATACGGTGGTGCGATGGCAAAGGTCCGGTGGTGAGAGCCTAGGTTTTTTCTTCTAGGTGGTCCTAAGTGGTCCAAAGTCTCCCCTTTGATGGTTCGGATCCCCCCCTATATAGGAGATTAGGTAGGTTATTTTAGAGAGAGAATAGATAGAGAGAGAAAGTCCCCGGGGAAAGAGCGGGTTTCGGCTGGGTCTCGTTCGGGTAAGGGAGAAGAGAGGATAAGGAAAGAGAGAAAACAAGGAAAGCTAGAGAGAGAAACGAGGGGGCTCGGACTGTTGGGTTCCGGTTTTAAAGAGAGAGAAAGAGAGAAGTTTGGTCTCGGACGGCTGTGATGGATGAGAAACAGAGAGAGAGACGATCGGAACCTGATCGGGTAAAGAAGAGAGAGAAAGGAAAGAGAATCCGAGAGAGAGGAGTTCGTTGGGATGCATGAAAATAGGAGGAGGAGAGAGAGATGTGCGGACTAGAGAGAGAAAGTAGGAAGAGAGAAAGAAAATAGGGGGTCGCGGCTGCTTCAGATTTTAGAGAGAGAGAGCGGGGCACGCTCGGTTACGAGGGGGGTTTGGTGTAGGTGATGCTTGGGTACAGCTGATGGGATCTGGTTGGGAAAGGAACGGCTGCGATTCGGGTCTAGAGAGAGAGAATCAAGGGGCAGCGGCTGCTGGGTTTGCATGGGTTTTAATTAAAATGGGTGGTTGTGATCAAGTGGGGAGAACAGGGGCTGCTGTGATCGGGTACAGCTGCATGGGTTCGGTGCAATGGAGGGCTGTGATTTGGATTGCATGGCCGGGAGAAAGATGGAGAGAGGGCTGGGTGCAACGGGTCGGGTTTCAAAGGACGGCTGGGTTTTAGACTCCGGATTTGTGAAGGACGGCTAGGATGAGGCCGGGTAAGGGCTGCATGCATGGGTTTGTCAAGGTGGTAGGCCGGAGTGTATATATGCATGGGTTTGGACGGATGAGATCATCGAGAATGGGAGTTGGGTTTTAGATACGGTAAGGAACTGTTGTGATCGGGTCGGATTGAGTTGGATGGACGGTGGGTGCATGCATGCACATGGCTATGGTTCGAGTTTGCCTGGATGTGGAACGGTTTTGGAGATGGGTAGGTGGGGTTGGTTCGAAGATGGAATAGACGGTTGCGATGGGATCATATGGTGACACTACAAAAAAAACAGTTATTACCGACGGACAATATCCGTCGGTAATATTAAAATTTCGTCGGTAATATTATATAGCGACGGAATATATTTCCGTCGCTGGCTGTCGGGAAAAAAGGCGTCAGGGAAAACAATACGACGGACCAAATATTACCGTCGGTATTAATAATTAATACCGACGGTAATTAGAACGCCGTCGGTAATATTTAATCAATTTAAAACTAATATAATATAGTATTGCCGACGAACTATAAGAATCCGTCGGTAATATATAAACATTTTACCGACGAGTATAGTTTATACTGTCGGTAATACTATATATATTACCGACACATATATATATTACCCGTCGGTAATAATATATATATTACCGACCAAATTAATATCACCGTCGGTAATACTATATATATTACCGACGGATATATATATTACCCGTCGGTAATACTATATATATTACCGACGGATATTATATGCCGTCGGCAAATCATTAATAATTTAAAAAAAATAAAAATATTATTACCGACGGAATAATTTATTTCCGTCGGTAATAAGTATCTTTTTTTTTTTAATAAATTTACATAAATAATGTTATTTAATTCCTGTGATTCAATACCACAATATATTACCACAATTTATCAAATATTACCACAATTTATCAAATATTACCACAATTTATAAAATATTACCTAAATTGATAAAAAATTACAGCAAATTATCAAATATTACCACAGTTCCCGGCCGACAATTATAGATAGAAGAAAAAATAACCATATATTACAAAACAATATTTACACAATCCAGAACTGAGAGATGATACATGTCCTATCTCAACCACCCCCGCCCGCCACCAACGCCGGTGCTCTCATCGATCCCCTGACGCCGCCCTATCTCAACCACGCCCGCCCACCACCAACGCTGGTGCTCTCATCGATCCCCTGACGCCGCCCTGCTCCTGCAATTAACATGTATTTGTTAAAAAAATAGTTTATATCTATAACTGAGTCTAAGCGTTAAAAAATGATAAGTTAGCGTGTTTCGATTTTGAAATAGGTTTGGATTCGATCCGATCGTCATCGGCTCGGCATCCGGTAATTTGAACTTGGAATTATTCCGTATTTCGGACTTGCGAGCGGGTTCTAATTGGATATTTGACCAATTTACGCTCCGATTCACCGATTTAGAGTCTAAGTGTTGGAAAATCATAAGTTAGCGTGTTTCGGATATGAAATAGGTTTGGATTCGATCCGATCGTCATCGGCTCGGCATTCGATAATTCGAACTTGGAATTATTCCGTATTTCGGACTTGCGAGCGGGTTCTAATTGGATATTTGACCAATTTACGCTCCGATTCACCGATTTAGAGTCTAAGTGTTGGAAAATCATAAGTTAGCGTGTTTCGGATATGAAATAGGTTTGGATTCGATCCGATCGTCATCGGATCGGCATCCGGTAATTCGAAGTTGGAATTATTCCGTATTTCGGACTTGCGAGCGGGTTCTAATTGGATATTTGACCAATTTACGCTCCGATTCACCGATTTAGAGTCTAAGTGTTGGAAAATCATAAGTTAGCGTGTTTCGGATATGAAATAGGTTTGGATTCGATCCGATCGTCATCGGCTCGGCATCCGGTAATTCGAACTTGGAATTATTCCGTATTTCGGACTTGCGAGCGGGTTCTAATTGGATATTTGACCAATTTACGCTCCGATTCACCGATTTAGAGTCTAAGTGTTGGAAAATCATAAGTTAGCGTGTTTCGGATATGAAATAGGTTTGGATTCGATCCGATCGTCATCGGCTCGGCATCCGGTAATTCGAACTTGGAATTATTCTGTATTTCGGACTTGCGAGCGGGTTCTAATTGGATATTTGACCAATTTACGCTCCGATTCACCGATTTAGAGTCTAAGTGTTGGAAAATCATAAGTTAGCGTGTTTCGGATATGAAATAGGTTTGGATTCGATCCGATCGTCATCGGCTCGGCATCCGGTAATTCGAACTTGGAATTATTCCGTATTTCGGACTTGCGAGCGGGTTCTAATTGGATATTTGACCAATTTACGCTCCGATTCACCGATTTAGAGTCTAAGTGTTGGAAAATCATAAGTTAGCGTATTTCGGATATGAAATAGGTTTGGATTCGATCCGATCGTCATCGGCTCGGCATCCGGTAATTCGAACTTGGAATTATTCCGTATTTCGGACTTGCGAGCGGGTTCTAATTGGATATTTGACCAATTTACGCTCCGATTCACCGATTTAGAGTCTAAGTGTTGGAAAATCATAAGTTAGCGTGTTTCGGATATGAAATAGGTTTGGATTCGATCCGATCGTCATCGGCTCGGCATCCGGTAATTCGAAGTTGGAATTATTCCGTATTTCGGACTTGCGAGCGGGTTCTAATTGGATATTTGACCAATTTACGCTCCGATTCACCGATTTAGAGTCTAAGTGTTGGAAAATCATAAGTTAGCGTGTTTCGGATATGAAATAGGTTTGGATTCGATCCGATCGTCATCGGCTCGGCATCCGGTAATTCGAACTTGGAATTATTCCGTATTTCGGACTTGCGAGCGGGTTCTAATTGGATATTTGACCAATTTACGCTCCGATTCACCGATTTAGAGTCTAAGTGTTGGAAAATCATAAGTTAGCGTGTTTCGGATATGAAATAGGTTTGGATTCGATCCGATCGTCATCGGCTCGGCATCCGGTATTTCGAACTTGGAATTATTCCGTATTTCGGACTTGCGAGCGGGTTCTAATTGGATATTTGACCAATTTACGCTTCGATTCACCGATTTAGAGTCTAAGTGTTGGAAAATCATAAGTTAGCGTGTTTCGGATATGAAATAGGTTTGGATTCGATCCGATCGTCATCGGCTCGGCATCCGGTAATTCGAACTTGGAATTATTCCATATTTCGGACTTGCGAGCGGGTTCTAATTGGATATTTGACCAATTTACGCTCCGATTCACCGATTTAGAGTCTAAGTGTTGGAAAATCATAAGTTAGCGTGTTTCGGATATGAAATAGGTTTGGATTCGATCCGATCGTCATCGGCTCGGCATCCGGTAATTCGAACTTGGAATTATTCCGTATTTCGGACTTGCGAGCGGGTTCTAATTGGATATTTGACCAATTTACGCTCCGATTCACCGATTTAGAGTCTAAGTGTTGGAAAATCATAAGTTAGCGTGTTTCGGATATGAAATAGGTTTGGATTCGATCCGATCGTCATCGGCTCGGCATCCGGTAATTCGAACTTGGAATTATTCCGTATTTCGGACTTGCGAGCGGGTTCTAATTGGATATTTGACCAATTTACGCTCCGATTCACCGATTTAGAGTCTAAGTGTTGGAAAATCATAAGTTAGCGTGTTTCGGATATGAAATAGGTTTGGATTCGATCCGATCGTCATCGGCTCGGCATCCGGTAATTCGAACTTGGAATTATTCCGTATTTCGGACTTGCGAGCGGGTTCTAATTGGATATTTGACCAATTTACGCTCCGATTCACCGATTTAGAGTCTAAGTGTTGGAAAATCATAAGTTAGCGTGTTTCGGATATGAAATAGGTTTGGATTCGATCCGATCGTCATCGGCTCGGCATCCGGTAATTCGAACTTGGAATTATTCCGTATTTCGGACTTGCGAGCGGGTTCTAATTGGATATTTGACCAATTTACGCTCCGATTCACCGATTTAGAGTCTAAGTGTTGGAAAATCATAAGTTAGCGTGTTTCGGATATGAAATAGGTTTGGATTCGATCCGATCGTCATCGGCTCGGCATCCGGTAATTCAAACTTGGAATTATTCCGTATTTCGGACTTGCGAGCGGGTTCTAATTGGATATTTGACCAATTTACGCTCCGATTCACCGATTTAGAGTCTAAGTGTTGGAAAATCATAAGTTAGCGTGTTTCGGATATAAAATAGGTTTGGATTCGATCGGATCGTCATCGGCTCGGCATCCGGTAATTCGAACTTGGAATTATTCCGTATTTCGGACTTGCGAGCGGGTTCTAATTGGATATTTGACCAATTTACGCTCCGATTCACCGATTTAGAGTCTAAGTGTTGGAAAATCATAAGTTAGCGTGTTTCGGATATAAAATAGGTTTGGATTCGATCGGATCGTCATCGGCTCGGCATCCGATAATTCGAACTTGGAATTATTCCGTATTTCGGACTTGCGAGCGGGTTCTAATTGGATATTTGACCAATTTACGCTTCGATTCACCGATTTAGAGTCTAAGTGTTGGAAAATCATAAGTTAGCGTGTTTCGGATATGAAATAGGTTTGGATTCGATCCGATCGTCATCGGATCGGCATCCGGTAATTCGAAGTTGGAATTATTCCGTATTTCGGACTTGCGAGCGGGTTCTAATTGGATATTTGACCAATTTACGCTCCGATTCACCGATTTAGAGTCTAAGTGTTGGAAAATCATAAGTTAGCGTGTTTCGGATATAAAATAGGTTTGGATTCGATCGGATCGTCATCGGCTCGGCATCCGATAATTCGAAGTTGGAATTATTCCGTATTTCGGACTTGCGAGCGGGTTCTAATTGGATATTTGACCAATTTACGCTCCGATTCACCGATTTAGAGTCTAAGTGTTGGAAAATCATAAGTTAGCGTGTTTCGGATATGAAATAGGTTTGGATTCGATCCGATCGTCATCGGATCGGCATCCGATAATTCGAAGTTGGATTTATTCCGTATTTCGGACTTGCGAGCGGGTTCTAATTGGATATTTGACCAATTTACGCTCCGATTCACCGGTTTAGAGTCTAAGTGTTGGAAAATCATAAGTTAGCGTGTTTCGGATATGAAATAGGTTTGGATTCGATCCGATCGTCATCGGATCGGCATCCGATAATTCGAAGTTTGATTTATTCCGTATTTCGGACTTGCGAGCGGGTTCTAATTGGATATTTGACCAATTTACGCTCCGATTCACCGGTTTAGAGTCTAAGTGTTGGAAAATCATAAGTTAGCGTGTTTCGGATATGAAATAGGTTTGGATTCGATCCGATCGTCATCGGATCGGCATCCGGTAATTCGAACTTGGAATTATTCCGGAAAATCATAAGTTAGCGTGTTTCGGATATAAAATAGGTTTGGATTCGATCGGATCGTCATCGGATCGGCATTCGATAATTCGAACTTGGAATTATTCCGAATTTCGGACTTGCGAGTGGGTTCTAATTGGATATTTGACCAATTTACGCTCCGATTCACCGATTTAGAGTCTAAGTGTTGGAAAATCATAAGTTTTCGGATATAAAATAGGTTTGGATTCGATCGGATCGTCATCGGCTCGGCATCCGATAATTCGAACTTGGAATTATTCCGTATTTCGGACTTGCGAGCGGGTTCTAATTGGATATTTGACCAATTTACGCTTCGATTCACCGATTTAGAGTCTAAGTGTTGGAAAATCATAAGTTAGCGTGTTTCGGATATGAAATAGGTTTGGATTCGATCCGATCGTCATCGGATCGGCATCCGGTAATTCGAAGTTGGAATTATTCCGTATTTCGGACTTGCGAGCGGGTTCTAATTGGATATTTGACCAATTTACGCTCCGATTCACCGATTTAGAGTCTAAGTGTTGGAAAATCATAAGTTAACGTGTTTCGGATATAAAATAGGTTTGGATTCGATCCGATCGTCATCGGCTCGGCATCCGATAATTCGAAGTTGGAATTATTCCGTATTTCGGACTTGCGAGCGGGTTCTAATTGGATATTTGACCAATTTACGCTCCGATTCACCGATTTAGAGTCTAAGTGTTGGAAAATCATAAGTTAGCGTGTTTCGGATATGAAATAGGTTTGGATTCGATCCGATCGTCATCGGATCGGCATCCGATAATTCGAAGTTGGATTTATTCCGTATTTCGGACTTGCGAGCGGGTTCTAATTGGATATTTGACCAATTTACGCTCCGATTCACCGGTTTAGAGTCTAAGTGTTGGAAAATCATAAGTTAGCGTGTTTCGGATATGAAATAGGTTTGGATTCGATCCGATCGTCATCGGATCGGCATCCGATAATTCGAAGTTTGATTTATTCCGTATTTCGGACTTGCGAGCGGGTTCTAATTGGATATTTGACCAATTTACGCTCCGATTCACCGGTTTAGAGTCTAAGTGTTGGAAAATCATAAGTTAGCGTGTTTCGGATATGAAATAGGTTTGGATTCGATCCGATCGTCATCGGATCGGCATCCGGTAATTCGAACTTGGAATTATTCCGGAAAATCATAAGTTAGCGTGTTTCGGATATAAAATAGGTTTGGATTCGATCGGATCGTCATCGGATCGGCATTCGATAATTCGAACTTGGAATTATTCCGAATTTCGGACTTGCGAGTGGGTTCTAATTGGATATTTGACCAATTTACGCTCCGATTCACCGATTTAGAGTCTAAGTGTTGGAAAATCATAAGTTTTCGGATATAAAATAGGTTTGGATTCGATCGGATCGTCATCGGCTCGGCATCCGATAATTCGAACTTGGAATTATTCCGTATTTCGGACTTGCGAGCGGGTTCTAATTGGATATTTGACCAATTTACGCTTCGATTCACCGATTTAGAGTCTAAGTGTTGGAAAATCATAAGTTAGCGTGTTTCGGATATGAAATAGGTTTGGATTCGATCCGATCGTCATCGGATCGGCATCCGGTAATTCGAAGTTGGAATTATTCCGTATTTCGGACTTGCGAGCGGGTTCTAATTGGATATTTGACCAATTTACGCTCCGATTCACCGATTTAGAGTCTAAGTGTTGGAAAATCATAAGTTAACGTGTTTCGGATATAAAATAGGTTTGGATTCGATCCGATCGTCATCGGCTCGGCATCCGATAATTCGAAGTTGGAATTATTCCGTATTTCGGACTTGCGAGCGGGTTCTAATTGGATATTTGACCAATTTACGCTCCGATTCACCGATTTAGAGTCTAAGTGTTGGAAAATCATAAGTTAGCGTGTTTCGGATATAAAATAGGTTTGGATTCGATCGGATCGTCATCGGCTCGGCATCCGATAATTCGAAGTTGGAATTATTTCGTATTTCGGACTTGCGAGCGGGTTCTAATTGGATATTTGACCAATTTACGCTCCGATTCACCGGTTTAGAGTCTAAGTGTTGGAAAATCATAAGTTAGCGTGTTTCGGATATGAAATAGGTTTGGATTCGATCCGATCGTCATCGGATCGGCATCCGATAATTCGGACTTGGATTTATTCCGTATTTCGGACTTGCGAGCGGGTTCTAATTGGATATTTGACCAATTTACGCTCCGATTCACCGGTTTAGAGTCTAAGTGTTGGAAAATCATAAGTTAGCGTGTTTCGGATATGAAATAGGTTTGGATTCGATCCGATCGTCATCGGATCGGCATCCGATAATTCGAAGTTTGATTTATTCCGTATTTCGGACTTGCGAGCGGGTTCTAATTGGATATTTGACCAATTTACGCTCCGATTCACCGGTTTAGAGTCTAAGTGTTGGAAAATCATAAGTTAGCGTGTTTCGGATATGAAATAGGTTTGGATTCGATCCGATCGTCATCGGATCGGCATCCGGTAATTCGAACTTGGAATTATTCCGGAAAATCATAAGTTAGCGTGTTTCGGATATAAAATAGGTTTGGATTCGATCGGATCGTCATCGGATCGGCATTCGATAATTCGAACTTGGAATTATTCCGAATTTCGGACTTGCGAGTGGGTTCTAATTGGATATTTGACCAATTTACGCTCCGATTCACCGATTTAGAGTCTAAGTGTTGGAAAATCATAAGTTTTCGGATATAAAATAGGTTTGGATTCGATCGGATCGTCATCGGCTCGGCATCCGATAATTCGAACTTGGAATTATTCCGTATTTCGGACTTGCGAGCGGGTTCTAATTGGATATTTGACCAATTTACGCTTCGATTCACCGATTTAGAGTCTAAGTGTTGGAAAATCATAAGTTAGCGTGTTTCGGATATGAAATAGGTTTGGATTCGATCCGATCGTCATCGGATCGGCATCCGGTAATTCGAAGTTGGAATTATTCCGTATTTCGGACTTGCGAGCGGGTTCTAATTGGATATTTGACCAATTTACGCTCCGATTCACCGATTTAGAGTCTAAGTGTTGGAAAATCATAAGTTAACGTGTTTCGGATATAAAATAGGTTTGGATTCGATCCGATCGTCATCGGCTCGGCATCCGATAATTCGAAGTTGGAATTATTCCGTATTTCGGACTTGCGAGCGGGTTCTAATTGGATATTTGACCAATTTACGCTCCGATTCACCGATTTAGAGTCTAAGTGTTGGAAAATCATAAGTTAGCGTGTTTCGGATATGAAATAGGTTTGGATTCGATCCGATCGTCATCGGATCGGCATCCGATAATTCGAAGTTGGATTTATTCCGTATTTCGGACTTGCGAGCGGGTTCTAATTGGATATTTGACCAATTTACGCTCCGATTCACCGGTTTAGAGTCTAAGTGTTGGAAAATCATAAGTTAGCGTGTTTCGGATATGAAATAGGTTTGGATTCGATCCGATCGTCATCGGATCGGCATCCGATAATTCGAAGTTTGATTTATTCCGTATTTCGGACTTGCGAGCGGGTTCTAATTGGATATTTGACCAATTTACGCTCCGATTCACCGGTTTAGAGTCTAAGTGTTGGAAAATCATAAGTTAGCGTGTTTCGGATATGAAATAGGTTTGGATTCGATCCGATCGTCATCGGATCGGCATCCGGTAATTCGAACTTGGAATTATTCCGGAAAATCATAAGTTAGCGTGTTTCGGATATAAAATAGGTTTGGATTCGATCGGATCGTCATCGGATCGGCATTCGATAATTCGAACTTGGAATTATTCCGAATTTCGGACTTGCGAGTGGGTTCTAATTGGATATTTGACCAATTTACGCTCCGATTCACCGATTTAGAGTCTAAGTGTTGGAAAATCATAAGTTTTCGGATATAAAATAGGTTTGGATTCGATCGGATCGTCATCGGCTCGGCATCCGATAATTCGAACTTGGAATTATTCCGTATTTCGGACTTGCGAGCGGGTTCTAATTGGATATTTGACCAATTTACGCTTCGATTCACCGATTTAGAGTCTAAGTGTTGGAAAATCATAAGTTAGCGTGTTTCGGATATGAAATAGGTTTGGATTCGATCCGATCGTCATCGGATCGGCATCCGGTAATTCGAAGTTGGAATTATTCCGTATTTCGGACTTGCGAGCGGGTTCTAATTGGATATTTGACCAATTTACGCTCCGATTCACCGATTTAGAGTCTAAGTGTTGGAAAATCATAAGTTAACGTGTTTCGGATATAAAATAGGTTTGGATTCGATCCGATCGTCATCGGCTCGGCATCCGATAATTCGAAGTTGGAATTATTCCGTATTTCGGACTTTCGAGCGGGTTCTAATTGGATATTTGACCAATTTACGCTCCGATTCACCGATTTAGAGTCTAAGTGTTGGAAAATCATAAGTTAGCGTGTTTCGGATATGAAATAGGTTTGGATTCGATCCGATCGTCATCGGATCGGCATCCGATAATTCGAAGTTGGATTTATTCCGTATTTCGGACTTGCGAGCGGGTTCTAATTGGATATTTGACCAATTTACGCTCCGATTCACCGGTTTAGAGTCTAAGTGTTGGAAAATCATAAGTTAGCGTGTTTCGGATATGAAATAGGTTTGGATTCGATCCGATCGTCATCGGATCGGCATCCGGTAATTCGAACTTGGAATTATTCCGTATTTAAAAGAAAAACAGAGGCTACATCATTACCGGCTACATCATTACCATGAGAGAGAGAGTGACCATTTACGATTCGATTTACCGATTTATAGTCTAAGTGTTGGAAAATCATAAGTGTGATAATATGATCAAAACTCAAATTAGTAAGATTCATATTTTTTGCTAATATTATAAAGATTAGTAAGTACCTGATCATGAGGATGAGCCACCGCTAGACCGGCTTATGAATTCATTAAATTTACGCTCCAGTTCCCTGCGAGCTTCTCTTTCCTCATCGAGGGCCTTCTTCTCCGCCTCAACCCTCTGCTCGAGGGCCTGCCTCTGCTCTCGCTCCGCCTCCATCCTCTGCTCGAGGGCCTGCCTCTGCTCTCGCTCCGCGTCTAGCGCAGACTGCAGCTGAGTGATAGCACCGGTCTGGGTGTCCCGTGCCCTCGAGCGCATACCCTCTCGTCCAAAGTAGGAGGAGGGCGTGACTCCAAGGCCCGTACAGAGGACACGGCCGTGCGTGGCAGGTCTCAGCACAGTATCCATCGCTGAGTCGACAGATACTGAGCTGGAGGAGGAGCCGGCCTCGCCCGACGGGGTCACCATAAGTCGCATCCTCTCCTATATAAAAACAACCAATGATATTCAATGATATTTTATGGCATATGTATAAGAATATATTAACAGTAATTTAATTACTTACCACTTGCGAGGCAACCCTGTCGTCCAGAAATGCCCCATCGATACGCCGCCTCCTAGAGGCCTCAAAAAGGTCAATCCTATTAGGCTCGTGGCCCAAGGACTGTGTCTGTTGGACATATAAAATAAATAGACGAGTTAATATAACATGTATAGAGCTTTAAATAATAACAATGTTTGTATCATTTACCAGCTGCTGGGCAAGCTGGGGCATGGAGGTCCTCCCCTTCACTGGAGCAGGTGTCGTCGAGGCACTTCTATTCTGCTTGCCTACAGCAGATTTCACCTGTGTCAATCGATTAAATTTTGAAACATCAATACAAATTTTTAGTATAACATTAAAACAAGTACGAATCAACAAAATTAAAATTATACCTGAAAGCTAGGGGTGGCCCAGTGAGCGACCAAAAACTGTAGAATGTGTAGCGGTGGCGCGTCTCTCGTCCCGGCCGCAGCCTGTACCTCCTCAGCCGGCTGGCCGACCAAGTAACCGTAGAGCTTGTAGAGCTCGTGACGGTAATCCCTGTACCGCTCACCCATCGTCTTCCACAAGTCCTCCCGATGGGTGTCGGTTTCCATGTTCTCCCATTTAAATTTCTCCTGTAAAATCAATTTAGAAACAAGTCATTTTATCAAATCAAATTATAAAGAAGTACGATATTATTCTAAAATGCTTTAATGAAACTAACGTACCAAAAACTGCTGATACATCCTCTCCTTATAGGATGCATCAATGTTCTTCCACCCCCTTAACCCCACAATCGGGGCATTCCTCTCCTCCCGTACTATCATGCCGACCCACGTGGCGGTGTCAGAAGCGTGCTCGCCCACAAAGGTATGGCCGCTCCACTGTAGGGACAGCGGCTCGCGTAAGGCCGACAAGCGCCGGGCCGTCGTCACGCCCCGGTCGCCTACGTACCTGGTCGACCCTGCAAATAAAATATACATCAGTACTGAAGAAGTATTTACAACATGTATAAAACTTTAGATCTAAACATTACCTGTGGGCGTAGACGCTGCAGCCGAGTGCTGAGCACTGCTCGAAGCTCCGGAGGCTGTGACCACAGCAGGAGCTGGTGTGGAGAGAGGAACAGCACTACCAGATCCGGACGGCTCAGCCTCGGACCCTGGGGTGGCAGCCGGAGCGCTCTGAGCTACCCCACCCCTGCCTCTGCCTCTGCCTCTACGAACATATGACCGTGATGCCATCTGAAACAATTTAATTTACATATGAAACAGTAAGATTTAAGATTTACATATGAAACAATATGAAACAGTTTGATTTATATATGAAACAGTATGATTTACATATGAAACAATATAAAACAATATGAACCCGCTCGCAATATGAAACAATATGAAACAATATGAAACAGTTAGACTCTAAATCGGTTAATCGGATCGTAAAGTGGTCAAATATCCAATTAGAACCCGCTCGGAAGTCCGAAATACGGAATATAATTCCAAGTTCGAATTATCGGATGCCGATCCGATGACGATCGGATCGAATCCAAACCTATTTTATATCCGAAACACGCTAACTTATGATTTTCCAACACTTAGACTCTAAATCGGTGAATCGGAGCGTAAATTGGTCAAATATCCAATTAGAACCCGCTCGCAAGTCCGAAATACGGAATAATTCCAACATCGAATTACCGGATGCCGATCCGATGACGATCGGATCGAATCCAAACCTATTTCATATCCGAAACACGCTAACTTATGATTTTCCAACACTTAGACTCTAAACCGGTGAATCGGAGCGTAAATTGGTCAAATATCCAATTAGAACCCGCTCGCAAGTCCGAAATACGGAATAATTCCAACTTCGAATTACCGGATGCCGATCCGATGACGATCGGATCGAATCCAAACCTATTTCATATCCGAAACACGCTAACTTATGATTTTCCAACACTTAGACTCTAAATCGGTGAATCGAAGCGTAAATTGGTCAAATATCCAATTAGAACCCGCTCGCAAGTCCGAAATACGGAATAATTCCAAGTTCGAATTATCGGATGCCGAGCCGATGACGATCCGATCGAATCCTAGGCATAGCACCAAAGTTATGCGATAGTAAGTCAACAAGTCAGGGAGCCTCATCAAGTAAACACTTGGGGTCTGACGGTTCTCTCTGTCACTCGAGTAGATTTATGGCTTTAGCATACCTCATATCACACCGAACCGACAAAAACCGACCATTTCGGTTTCGGTTTCGGTTTTGATTTTTCGTAAACCGAAAAAAATATAACCGACAAAACCGACACCGAAATCGACCGACAAAACCGACGCTCACCCTAGTCTAAAAACTACATTTTGCCCCCTATTCCCCCATTCAATTCAGTTTTGATAGGATATAAAAAATCAATGTTTTAATTAAAACACGAAAACTCGACTCGACTCGAAACCTTAATGAGTCGAGTAGACACGACAACTCGGCTAAAACCCGACAAAACTCGAGTCGAATCGAAACTCAGCCGAGTCGGACCGAAACTCGAGTTTTGGACCGAGTCGAATTGAAACTCAGCCGAGTCGAGTCGACTCGGCCGAGTTTCGAGTGGACTCGGAGGGTGGATCAGCGAACGAAGAACACCGAATATCACATTCGAAAAACATACCATCACCCAATACATTAAATTCAACTCCAAACATATTCTATTCATGGTAGCAATAACATAATTATACAAACTGACACAACAACTCGTCTAAAACCCGACAAAACTCGAGTCGAATCGAAACTCAATCAGCCGAGTCGGATCGAAACTCGAGTTTTGGACCGAGTCGAATCGAAACTCAGCCGAGTCGAGTCGACTCGGCCGAGTTTCGAGTGGACTCGGAGGGTGGATCAGCGAACGAAGAACACCGAATATCACATTCGAAGAACATACCATCACCCAATACATTAAATTCAACTCCAAACATAATCTATTCATGGTAGCAATAACATAATTATACAAACTGCAACGACCCCAATAGAATCCGGCTCACCAACATTAAAATAAAAAAAAAATTATAGAAAACCCTAAAGGGCAAAAACCATTGTCAAACAAGCAAACCCTACAATACATTTTAAGAGAGCATTTACCAATAAATATCGATCGGGTGAAAAGAAAATCCATCCACATATGCAAAGTAGCAAACCCTACATTATATGTCTGATCATCATCTAAGCAAGCACTGCATATCCCATTACCAACCATTATAGAGAGAGAGAGAGAGCGAGAGAGAGAGAAATGGGTCGTCTCCCATACCTCGTCAGCGGCCAAGACCAGAAAGGAAGAGGCACCCAGAAGCTTTTCGATTTCTCCCTCGACCCAGCAGGACCCCCTCCTCTTTCCCTCGATTCGAGTAATACCGGGGTGGGGGACGGAATTAGAGAGAGAGCGAGAGAGAGGGGCGGGGCAGGATCGAGTAATACCGGGGTGGGGGACGGATTTAGAGAGAGCGAGAGAGAGGGGCGGGGCGCGCAGGAAAGATCGAAACAGATCGAACAGAGAAGGGGATCGCGCTGAGTTTAAATAGGTTAGGGTTTTTACCGACGGAACGTTTAAGTCCGTCGGTATAAATAATATTTATACCGACGGACACATAATAACCGTCGGTACAAATAATCGTTATACCGACGAAAACATCATATCCGTCGGTAAATCTATACAACGAAACTCAGGGTTCCATTTTTTCCAGAGGCTCGGTTTTTACCCTGAGTTTCGTCGGGACAATTTTCCCGACGGACATTTTATTACCGTCGGTATGGTACCGACGGTCATATAATGTCCGTCGGTATAATTATTTATACCGACGGATATATAACGTCCGTCGGTAAAAACCGCCGACGAAACTCAGGGTTCCATTTTTTCCAGAGGCTCGGTTTTTACCCTGAGTTTCGTCGGGACAATTTTCCCGACGGACATTTTTTTACCGTCGGTATCGTACCGACGGCCATATAATTTCCGTCGGTATAATTATTTATACCGACGGACATATAATCTCCGTCGGTAAAAACCGAGTTTCGTCGTGACATTGTACCGACGGACTTTATGTAGCCGTCGGTATAAAGTATTTTACCGACGGTACATATATGTACTGTCGGGATAAATACTTTTACCGACGAATAATATCTGACCGTCGGTAATAAATGTGCAAAAAAAATTTAAAAAATTGAAGTTTTAATACCGACGAATATTATAGTCACCGTCGGTAAAAAGTGTATTATTACCGACAGTGATAATAATGTCCGTCGGTAAAGACCCTCTTTCTTGTAGTGTGAAGAGAGAAGGAAGGCCTCGAGTTATCTGGGTTCAGGTCGAATGGGTCACATGGGAAAGTTGGTTACCATCATCTGAATTAACTCCATCATTGCTCAGTTGCATGCGTGTGGTCATCTTCTGGTTCAAGTCATGCGGTACAGCTGCTTGTTGATGTCTCCTTTCGGCCGAATTATCGCAAGTATCATTTTCTTTATCGTTTCTTCATAATAGGCCTCCAACGAGCTGTACATCGTCCATCGGATTGCCGCGAGAATATCCATGGCTTGGTCATGAAGTTCTTGAGCTGACTGCATCGAAGACCGGATCAATTTCCTGAAAAACACACATGAAATGACACTTATCAGATTCAAATACAATTATCGATAAAAGGATAATTTGAACTATTGGGATCCGTATTTTTCATGCATGCAATGTATGAGAGCGAACCAATATGTCGTTGGGTTCGTATGAAAGTCTACTATATCGTGGTGCAAAGAAACTCATGCAGTTTACGTGTATTATGAAAGTTTTACGTAGCAAAGTGACGCTATGTGCATGAAAAAGAAAGGATAATTCGCACCAAATGGACGCTCAACAGTCTTCAGAGAAGAAAGGCCTCGAAAGCTTCTGACAGCCGTAATATTTCATATGTACGTCGGATCAATGCGTATAAGGTGTCATTGCGTCGGCGCTGAAAAATCGGTCAAAATGGACGTGAAACGTCGCACACCTTGACGTGTAACCTTTCTTATGCCTATCTTCGGAGAAAAAGGCCTTGAAAACTTCCGACGGCCATTACTTTTCATACGCACGTCAGATCAATGCGTATAAGGTGCCGTTGCATCTGCGTCGAAAAACCGATTAAAGTGGACGTAGAACACCTTGCACCTTGACGTGTGACCTTTCGGGTACCTATTTTCAGAGAAAAAGGGTCTTGAAAACTTCTGGCAGCCATAAATTTTCATACGTTTGTCGGATTAATGTATATAAGGTGCTATAGCGTCAGCACCAAAAAACCGGTCAAAGTGGACGTAAAACATCGTATACTTTGACGAGTGACTTTTTTGGTATTCACTTTCATAAAGAGATGACTCTAAAGAACGCGCCAGCTGGATTTCCTATGCGTGTCTTGAAGAAGCATCGACACACGGTAACTCACCCATCACTGTCCGACACCCAATTGCACCTAGTTATTGTGTTCACTAGGAACTGCAGCCGGGTCCTAGTGATGACGCAACAGTTACTGTGGGCCCATTCCTAGATAAGAAGGGGGATCTTCATGCTTAATCTTCTTTGACTTGTGCTTACAACCTATTGCTCGCTGTTGTACTTGCAGATTATCTTGTACTTGTTCGTTTCCACGATGAAGGTCGATGCGGGCACGAGCGGCTCCAGGAAGCATCATAGGTCATCTCGAGAGGTTGTGGACTTTCTCCCCCTGGCAGGAGGAGGATTTTGGTTCCATGTATTGAAATTATATAGCCATGTCTCTTGTTTACAAGTGCAATTCTCTGATCATACTTGAGTACGATTTGACATATTTGTATAGTCATCTTTGTTTGGTAAATATCGAAGTCTGGCAGTATTTACCAGGTATCGACTGCTTTGGTGGACATGTGCAACCCCAACCAATGATCGATCGATCAGTCACTTCTAGTCAATGATGGTACAGGAGATTGACTATTCTTGTGGCATCTCTCATAAAATGTTGAACTTTGGTCGATTGGTCGTTGCCGAAAGTCCGGTTGCTGCCAGTCGATCAAATGCTTATCAATTGTTCATTGCTTTGAATGCCACAGCACGAAGAGTAACGCATGCCGACAGACTTGGATTGACCACCCCCTGTTCGGTTTGGAGCCGTCAGCCGTCGAGAGAAGGTGACGACTGGTGACCATCTGATGCATGGACCCTAGTGACAAGACTAAGCTTGGACTTTTAATCGAATACCGATATATTGGTCTCGAACCTTGTCATTGCGTGCCAAGATAGTAAGCTTGGACTTTTGCTCGAGTGCCAAGACATCGGCATTGATGTCTTGGACTTTATCTTTAAGTGCCAAGGATGGATCCTAGCTTGGACTTGCTGCATGCCGAAGCAGCGACGGCTGCCTCGGATTTTTGTCTTCGAAGGCCAAGGCTGTCTCCTTAGACTTATGCCGAGGCATCGACGCCTTCCTCAGACTTTGTCTTCGAGTGCCAAGGGCAGGGCCTTGGGCTTGTAGAGTGACGAGGCATTTGTCGTCTCGGATTTTGTCTTCGAGTGCCAAGGGTAGGGCCTTGGGCTTGTAGAGTGCCGAGGTGTTGGTTGCCTCAGACTTTGTCTTCGAGTGCTAAAGGCAGGGCCATAGGCTTGTAGAGTGCCGAGGAATTGGTCGCCTTAGACTTTGTCTTTCGAGTGCCAAGGGCAGGGCCTTGAGCTTATAGAGTGCCGAGGCATTGGTCGCATTGGGCTTTGTCTTCGAGTACCAAGGGCAGGGGTTTGGTCTTATTCTCATCGCCTTGGATGAATATAGTTGACAGCTTAGATTGACCTGGATTGCCAGGAGTCTTTTTATCAAACTTTAACCTCGAGAGGGCGTAGCCGATTTTGCTCCGAGCTTCCGACTTGAATGGGAGGAATCAAAGTCTTCGGTTGACTTAGGTTGCTAGGAGCCTTTTTATCGAACTTTAGCTTTGAAAGGGCGTAGCCAAATTGCCTTCGAGGTTTCGACTTGAACGGGTAGAATTGAAGGTCTTTGGTTAACCCGGATTGCTAGGAGTCTTTTCATCGAACTTTAGCCTCGAGAGGGCATAGCCGAATTGCCTTCGAGCTTTCGACTTGAACATACAGAATCGAAGATCTTTGGTTGACATAGGTTACCATGAGCCTTTTTCATTGGACTTTAGCCTCGAGAGGGCGTAGCCGAATTACCTTCGAGCTTCCGATTTGAAATGGCAAAATCAAAGGTCTTTGGTTGACCTGGGTTGCCATGAGCCTTTTCATCGGACTTTAGTCTTGAAAGGGCGTAGCCGAAGTTGCTTCGAGCTTTCGACTTGAACTGGTAGAATCAAAGGCATAGTTTGACCTGGGTTGCTAGGAGCCTTTTTATCGCACTTTAGCCTCAAGAGAGCGTAGCCAATGTTGCTTCGAGCTTCCAATTTGAACTGGCGGAATCGAAGGCTTTGGTTGACCTGGGTTGCCATGAGCGTTTTTATCGGACTTTAGCCTCGAAAGGGCGTAACCGACGTTGCTTTGAGCTTCGAACTTGAACTAGCGGAATCGAAGGCTTAGTTTGACCTGGGTTGCCAGGAGCCTTTTTATCGGACTTTAGCCTCGAGAAGGTGTAGCCGATGTTGCTTCGAGCTTCCGACTTGAACTGATGGAATCAAAGGCTTTGGTTGACCTGGGTTGCCAGGAGCCTTTTTATCAGACTTTAGCCTCGAGAGGGCGTAGCTGATGTTGATTCGAGTTTCTGATTTGAACTAGTGGAATCGAAGGCTTAGTTTGACCTGGGTTGTCAGGAGCCTTTTTATCGGTCTTTAGCCTTGAAAAGGCATAGCCGATTTTTGTTCGAGCTTCCAAATTGAATGGGCGGAATCAAATTTCGAGAGACTTAAACTTTGACGATCAGCCTCTAGGATCCTTCGCTGTCTCTGTACTCTATGACATATGTCCCCTCCCAAGACGGAGCGAATTTGCCGCTGGGCGACTTCCTTCGTGTTTGGAAAAACGGTTCTGAGTACCAGGTCTCTTTTGTTAAATTCTCTGCTTCTGTCCCTTCTATCATATTGTATCTTGATTTTTTTTACAATTGGTCACATGTGCTGCAGCCCTTGAAAGGGCAAAGCCGCTTTTAATCCGAGCTTCCGACTTAAACGGACAGAATTGAAATCTTTGGTTGACCTGGGTTACCAGGAGCCTTTTGGTGCCTTGAACGGGCAGAACAAAATTTCAAGAGACTTTAATTTCTAGAAAAAGATGCATTTTATTGATAAATTAAATTCATAATTACAATTTTCAGAGGTTACCCGATAGTAAGTTGACTTTTTTCCTTTACTGAAGCTAAATTTTCTTCTCTCGGCCTAGTACATTATTGGCGAGGTAGCCATCGAGTCACCCTTCTTGGACCAGGTCTTCGATGTAATGCTTTAACTTCCAATGGATAGTGGTTGGGTGGCCATAGCTGCGATAAAACTCGCAGTAGGCTATCGTATCCCCTGCTTGGTCGAAAATTAGAGGGAGACTACGGCCACTTACAGAACTGCTTATTCTGTATGTAAGTGAATATATATTTGATTAAGGTGTTCAGCTCGGTAAACACTCTCTGCTACCTCGGAGCTCTCCTCTTCCTTACTGGAGGAGATATCGGTTCTTCATTCTGTCTCTTAGCCGGCTCCTTCTGGTCGGACGCGGTGTTGGCATGCTTCTTGTAGCATGCATCCTTTGGGGATTCGTCAGCTTTCTTGTGCTGGGAATTGCGAGGCTCGCACAGTCTTCTGTCCTGTTGATTATCCTCCACCTCTATCTCCTACTATACTCACTTGAACATAGCCTCCAAGGAGCCGGGAGAATGCCGGATGAAATTGGTGTAGACATGGAGTTCCGGCTGGATAGCGCTCTGGAATGCTAGTATGATGGTCTCCTCGTTATGGGAGCGGTCAGTGAGCTCGGAATGCTCATTGCGAAACCTCATCGTGAAGCTCCTTAGGGACTCATCGGAGCCCATCTTCAGCCGGTAGAGGGTGTCCAGTTTATTCTCCGGATTCAGGTTTAGCTAGTAGTGGTCCATGAAGAGTTCCGCCAACTCTTTGAATGTGGCTACCATAACGGTAGGCAGCGTAGGCTACCAGTCGAGGGTAGGTCCCTCGAGGCTTCCCACGAACATATGGCAGAGGACATGATTCTCATATTCGTATGGCGCCATGGCTTGCTTGAAGGCCAAGATATGGAGAACATGGTCTTCTTTGATGCAATTGAACTTGGGCAGGCTCAGTGTTCGCCAACCCACAAGAAATAGGGTTGCGAGTACCTCGAGATGCAGAGGTCCCGCCGAAGTGATTAACAGCCTGCGGACTTGGTGGCGGTATCCCACGTCGGTGGTCTACCTTCGTTGATTGAGTAGCTCTTGAGCATTTGCTGCTCTCGCACGTGAGTGAATGGGGCATTCAGTGGACCCCATTGACTCAGGTAACTTTTCTCGGTGGTGGCTCGGTGCACCATCGATGTCAAGGCGATCCCATATTGTTTGCCTCGATGTTTGTGTGGATATTTAACGCCCTTCAATGTGATGCTCATGCAATTCCTTAAGGTGATGACTCATGGCTGGGCGAGTCCTTGGTGGTTCTTCATCAATGGTGGGAGTGTTGTGTACCACAACCCTCGTTTTCTCAGCTACTTTCTTCAGGGAGTCCCTATTTTGCTCGAGGGCTATGTTCTTTTTGAGGAGGTTCAACAACTAGAAATCAGCCGCCGAAATTTGGTATGTAGCTGGACCCCCATCCCCTTGGGCAATATGCTCCTTGCTTGGTCGGTGCCTTGGGGATGACAGTTCTTGCCGATTATTGCGGCCTTCTGGATCGCTGCCTTGTGGCCCCAGTCGTTCCCGGACACGCCTTTGGTTGGTGTCTACAGAGACTTCTTGGTCATCTTCAAATAGTACATCGTTAATCCGGTCAACAACCGCCTTCGAAGGGTTTGTACTAGCCTTCACCATCAAGCGCATTGATACCGGCGTGATGAAGAAGTTGAAGTTGACTTAAAGGAGGACTTGTGGCTCGTCACCACAAGTTGAGTAGGAGTCGGTAGAGGTGTGGGTGAAACCTCTAACGAGATCCCACAGACGGTGCCAAAGATTATGGGGAAAATTTCTGTTCCGTCTTGATCGGAGACCTCGCCCCACAATTCTTGATTGAATGTAGATGTATTGTAGAGTTAGAGATTAGAGAGTAGAGAGAGATGACACGTAGAATTGTTGTCGAAGTTCGGTCTTACGACCTACGTCTTCGAGCGAGAGGTGCCACCTAGTTTGCACTATAATGTATGAAGGGTGTATTCTCTCAACAGACCGAGAGAATATTTTTACAATGAGAGTTGCATGGAGTAACTAGAAGGAGAGAAGTGAGCTCTGGCTCTGGCTCTAGAATCTTTTCTTTCTCTGATCAACTAACTAACCCCTTTTATGAAAGCCATAGGGGCCTTTTTATAATGAGGCATGCACTCGATATGGCAGTGATGACATGGTGATGCAGAGGTGGCACTACTGACATGGCGATATTGAGGTGGCACTGATCTTGGGCCTGGGTTTGCCTATTTGGGATGTTGTGTAGGACTATATGGGTCTGGTCCAGTCTGGTATAATATTTGCACCCACAAGCCCATGCAACCAGGGAGAAATAGGACAAAACAACGACCAAGAAGAGAGACACCAGAGGGAAAAAGAGGATCTTGATTGGCAGAGAGCTGGGTGTAGAGCACAGGTGGACCAGCAAAGCGCAAGGCGCATGAAGGCCGACAGATTGGCAAATTGCAAGGGTGTAGGTCATAGGCGCCGACGGAGTGTAGGGCACAGGCGGTCGGGCCAGAAGAGCTCCAACAGACTGCAGGGTGCAAGTGCAGGGCATAGGCGGACTGACAGAGTGCAAGGCATTGGTGGGATTAATCCCTATTAGGGAGATGGATAGAGAGGCTGTAAAAGAGTGGCAGGACAAGCACAGATGATGGGCAGACAGTGGGTGTTGGCCAGTAGAGTGCAGGGCGCAGTGGGGCAGGCCTATAGAGCACAAGGTGCAGACGGGTAGGCTGACATAGTGTAAAGTGCAAATGGGGGACAAGCACGACTCGCAGAGTTTGAGAGGAAAATCACAGACAAGGTGTTGGTCGAGTACAGAAGATGGAATCGAAATGGCCAGATGTGGAAACGTGGAAGGACGCCGAGGGCTCAGGCATAGAGCTCGAGAGGAAACTAAGCGATATAGGGACTGACATAGGCATGCCGACACAGGGGCAGAGCATGGTATCGAGAAGGCCCTTGCGGTAAATGAGAGAAGTAGGTGCTAAATATAGTAGAGACGAACAGGGACACCATTATCGAGATGCATATGTGTAGGGACATAATATTAAAGAAGTTGACTAGGAAAAAGGGACACTAGGGACATCACACGTAGGGACACACGTGTAGGGACACAGGCGAGGTATGCTACTCACCGGAGGCGGCAGGGACGTACGAGATCGGTCTAATCTGGGACACGGGCCATCGACATGCAAGGGGATCACCCGGATCTCCAGTGCGGGCGGATCTCAGGTGTCGACAGGAAGGAGATGGCCGGTGCGAGCGATGGGCTGTATGGGAGCAAAGGAGGCACAGGTTGCGTCAAATTCGGCGAGGTCTGCGCTGGTAAATCCATCACGGGAGGAGGTCAGCGAGGACTGAGGTAGATCCGGCGTGTAGATTTGGTGTCGAGCAGAGGTTGGCG
Organism: Chamaelirium japonicum; assembly: GCA_947650365.1. Classification (NCBI taxonomy): domain Eukaryota; kingdom Viridiplantae; phylum Streptophyta; class Magnoliopsida; order Liliales; family Melanthiaceae; genus Chamaelirium; species Chamaelirium japonicum. The sequence goes on along the minus strand of OX393555.1, from coordinate 60,544,014 downwards.
GCGACATGAGGCAATGGGCTGCAATTGCGGGGAGGAGGTCAGAGGCTTCGGTAGAGGATCGAGAACAAAAACTGGCATGGTGCATGGATGTGCTGAGCTCAGGACAGGCGAGCGGCTCCGGTAGGGATGTGCGCACATATAGGCGACAAAAGCGCACACACCAGAGAGCGACTTTCTAGAAAGATGCAGAAGGCCAAATGTCGACACTTGTTTAAGATGCGGGTGGGTGGATCTAGGTGGCTCACGGACATCGAGGCCAACAAGGATCGACGATGGAGGAGACTCAATGACGGAGGATCTCGGCTCGCAGTAGGAATCACGATCTAAGGCTCACAATAGGGATCACCATCCGTCGTCGAGGCTTGGACGCGACCGCTTAAACATACGCTGCTCGGAGAGGAGGTTGCTCGGGTAGCCACTCGGATCTCATTGGGCAATGAACTAGAGGAGGCTGGTGCACCATGACGCTCTAGGACGTTCGCAACCCGCGCATGAAGATCGCATACTGAAGAGGGAAAGGAAGATTATTGAAGAGGGCATGAAGATCACACTGCTGGAAATTAATCCATGGTAGAGGCTCGCAGCGGAAACGATTTTGCGGTCGAAAGACCGTTCATGGTGCACGTTACACGATTTAAATTTTCATAGAAACTAATCTACATATGTGTGCATGTGTATGCACGTGAATCGAAAACCCTAACGGCAATCTAGCGTGATGATTAACTAGCATGCATGCAAATCATTATACTCGCTAGATCTACATGTTAGATTACACATACCTTTCGTACGGATCTTTTAACCGCGGAGAATTGTCTTCTTTGTCGATGGAGACGGAAGATCGTTCGCGAAGATGCCGATGGTACGATTGGAGATGTTGCCTTCTTGTTCACCCGATCTCACACGATGCATGGAACGTCGCTCTCGGATCTTTGAGTGCCTTCGAAGAACGACCCTTCTCCTTCTTCAGAACTCCACGCGAGGAAGACGAAGTTGCAAGCGGGAAACGGGAGATAGATTAGGGAGAGAACTAGAGAGATGAGAGCGGAGGGGGGTTCGGTTTTTGCAACTATAGGGCCGGCCCCCTATAGCCCTTTATATAGGGCCGGCCTACCCCCTTGGATAAGGATCCAAGGGGATAAAGACCTCCCACAATTATCTCTCCATTATCTCATTTTTATCTCTCCTTGTATTTATCCGTTTTCCTACTTTTTAGGGCTCGACTTTATCCGTTTTAAAGCCCTATCCCTATCTATATGGCCGGCCCTATAGATGAGGGATTCTCATCCCTACAACATAGGGCCGGCCCTAGCAAGGTCTCCCACTGCTAGGGTCGGCCAACAGTGAGGTCTGGCAGAGTGAGGTTTTTACCAAAACGCCCCGACGCCTCATTTTGACCATTTCTAGCGTGCGATACCTAGCGGCCATTACTTAAGTGATTTCTACTAGTTACTTATTATTAACTGAGGCCACCGGAGGGTGCCTCTAGCAAAGTCAACTAATCAACTCGTAGCACATCCCGGTGCATCGCACCTATGCAGCGAAGTTCACTTATGGCTAGGGATTACTACGTGCGACTCTGTACTAGTCTTGGGCTTAACCCTTAGTACTCGCATGTAGCTACGCATCTACCGCACTCTAGTGCCAAGCACACACGGAGTGTATACTTCTTTCTTCCTCTTAATGCTAATGGTGTTCCGAGGAGATGGTTCAAGAACCGTACATAATATTGATAAGGTGGAACCATCAGGGACCGGGGTTCATGGCTTCCAACTCAAGCTCGATCGACACACTACCCGAGTGTACCATCGATCCTCTGAGCTTGAGTTAACCTGCGTGGCCACCCAGAGTACGACGCAGGCTGCACTCCAATTCACCCAGACTTACTATGTTCTCCATCATACCCCTGCTCTCCGCTTAGTAGTGGTAAAATCGCTGTCCCTCCACTTGATGCCATGATTCACTTCGAGCGGTGGAGACTACCGTCAGACTCGAATGATCATATGACTTGGTTCCTTCCAGGTTGACCTATATATCGTACCTCTGATTACCCCGTCGAGTAATCGAACCCGGTTAACAGTCAAACTGGTGACCACCAGGCTTGGGTTTGGTACAGTGTAAGTCACACCAAGGAACGCACCTCCCTTCAGGGGTGTGGATGGCCTGTAGGAGTGACACGCTAATGCAACGCCAGCCGGGTAACCCAGTACACCGTGGTTTTGGATCACTGCATACGGATCCTCACACATTAGTGCGCCAAAGCACCACGCAACTGGTTAGTCCATCAGACGTGGTTCCTCAGGGTTTAGGACCGTTTTACCATAAGCAGAAACACGGCTTAGTGTACCAGTGTCTGCTCACTGATCTGTATACCGTGTTAGTTCCGTTCAGCCACAGACACTGTGCCTGGTGATGACCATGGTGAAGACATCCCATGAACTGTCATCGCCAACAGCTTAACATGATGAGGCGACCAACCTGATCATAGCTGCGAACTGATTTAGATTATATGGGACCAATCCACTCAGTCTTTAACTCAGCGGACTACCATATAACCATGGCTCTCTGTCCTAAAAAGAACACGTAACTATATTACATACCTATATGCATCTCATATAATAATAACTATCAATCTTTATTAGACCAAAACATAAAGTTTTACAAGCTTATAATACATCAATCCTAACAATCTCCCACTTGGTCTAGCGTAGCAAAACGGTTTTGACTCCCATCGCGTCCACATGTCGCTCGAATGCCTTGGTAGGTATTGCCTTTGTGAAAGGATCAGCAACGTTATCTGTAGATGCAATCTGTGTCACCGCTACTCGCCCTTGATTTTGAAACTGCCGAATCAAGTGGAACTTGCGCTCGATGTGCTTCCCCTTTTGGTGATGTCTTGGCTCCTTTGCTTGTGCTACCGCCCTACTATTATCGCAGTAAAGCATAATAGGTAACTGGGTCTCTGGTACACACCCCAAATCCGTAAGGAATTTCTTGAGCCATACCGCCTCTTTGGCTTCCTCGCACGCTGCAACGTACTCAGCCTCTGTGGTAGAGTCTGCGATGCATTTCTGCTTCACACTCTGCCAACTAACCGCTGCTCCTTCTAACATAAACACAAAACCTGATATCGACTTCCTAGATTCCAAGTCTGACATAAAGTCAGAATCTGTGTATCCAATCGGCGTCAGTTCCTGTGCAGTGTAAACCAACTCATAGTCTCTTGTTCTACGAAGGTACTTGAGTATACACTTCATAGCTGTCCAATGATCTGGACCCGGATTCGACTAAAACCGGCCCATCATGCCAACTGCGAAACAGATATCTGGCCTTGTACAATGCATAGCATATATTAGACTACCTAATGTCGAAGCATAAGGTATCTTATGCATTTCTGCTCTCTCCTCAGGTGTCTTAGGACATTGATCCTTAGACAGTTTTATGCCATGTTTAAATGGCACAAAACCCTTCTTGGAGTTTTGCATGTCAAACCTAGCCATAACCTTATCTATATACGTGGCCTGTGACAGCGAGAGAATCCTGTTCTGGCGATCTCGTGTTACCTTGATCCCCAAAATATAACTCGCTTCACCTAGGTCTTTCATATCGAACTGTGTTGATAACCAGACCTTTACCGTTGACAATGTTCCAACATCATTCCCAATGAGTAGAATATCGTCTACGTAAAGAATCAAATATACCACTGTAGTCTTATCACTCCTCTTGTATACACATGGTTCATCCTCGTTTTGAGTAAATCCATATGACTGGATTGCCTGATCAAAATGGATGTTCCAACTTCTAGATGCTTGCTTTAGTCCATAGATGGACTTCTGCAACTTGCAAACTAGATGTTCCTGACCCTCTGACTCAAAACCTGGTGGCTACATCATATAAATGTCTTCTTCCAAATTTCCATTCAGGAATGCTGTCTTGACATCCATTTGCCAGATCTCCCAGTTATAATGGGCTGCAATGGATAGGAGGATCCGAATAGACTTTATCATAGCTACCGGTGAGAAGGTTTCGTCAAAGTCGATTCATTCTCTTTGGGTATAACCCTTGGCAACTAATCTAGCTTTATAAGTCTCGATAGTACCATCGGATCCTCTCTTCTTTTTATACACCCACTTACACCCAATAGGTTTAATATTGGATGATGGTGTAACAAGAGTCCAGACAGCGTTATGGGACATTGATGCAATTTCTGCCTCCATAGCCTTTTGCCAGTCAGAGCTGTCAGAAGCTCCCACTGTCTCATCGTAGCTCAGTGGGTCATCCTCCTGACCCTCTGGATCAACCAATAATGTTTCTCCATAGTATCTGTCAGGAGCTCTGATGTTTCTCCCACTGCGACGAGGTGGTGGTTGTGTTACAGGATTAATAGATTCTACAGTATCTGGTATATCCCACTATGCTTTCGGATGCGCTCTCTGATCTAGTACCTAGTAGCTCATCTAAAACTACCTTACTAGTAGGTTTGTGGTCCATAATATAATCCCGTTCTAGGAAATAGGCGTTCGTAGAAACGATCACCTTCTTTTTCTCAGGATCATAAAATAGACCACCTTTGGTCTCCTTAGAATACCCTACAAACAAACATACTTTGGACTTCAGTTCCATCTTATCCCTCTTATCCTTCCGCATATGTGCAGGACATCCCCATATTCTGAAATGCTGTAGTTTCGGTTTGTTCCTTGACCACAGCTCTCTAGGGGTCTGAGGTACTAACTTAGACGGAACGTGGTTCAGAATATAAACTGCTGTTTGTAGGGCATATCCCCAAAAGGTCATTGGTAAACTGGCGTAACTCATCATACTGCGAACCATGTCCAACAAGGTTCGATTCATCTCGGAAACTCCATTCTGTTGTGGGGTTCCTGGAGCAGTTAACTGGGATGTTATCCCATGCTCCACCAGATACCCTAGGAACTCGTCAGATAGGTACTCACCTCCTCGATCAGATCGAAGGGTTTTTATACATTTACCTGTTTGCTTTTCTACTTCAGCCCTGAACTCTTTGAACATGTCAAAAGATTCCGACTTCCGTTGCATCAGGTAAATGTAACCATATCTTGAGTAATCATCAGTAAAAGTGATGAAGTACTCTGGCCTCCTATCGCCTTGACGCTCATGGGTCCACACACATCTGAATGGATTAACTCCAATACCTCAGTAGCTCTTACTCCTTTGCCTTTAAAGGCCCTCTTGGTCATCTTGCCTTCCAGGCAGGATTCACAGGTGGGAAGGATCTGTTTCCAGAAGCCCGACCTTCACCATCCTATGGATCCTGTCTAAGCCAATATGCCCAAGTCGTAAGTGCCACAGTTGGGTTAAATTTTCCGAAGGTTTCTTATGCTTAGATGAATTAACATTAAATGCTGAAGTTATTATGTTATCCTTTTCAAATTTAGGATTGACAATATAGAGATGATTCTGAACCAATCCTCTTATTATAAAAGTTCCATTCAGCTTAAACGACACACCAGAAGCATCAAAATAAACTGAATAACCTTTATTAACTAAAGAAGAAACATAAATTAAGTTACATCTCAAGGACGGTATATAAAAAACATCTCTAAGAGTCAAAGTCTTATTATTCGAAAAACTAAGATTAACGTCTCCAATGGCTTCAGTAGCAGCCACGGCCTCAGTTCCCATGCTCAAGGTCACCTCTCCATCAAGCAATTTTCTGCTTTCCCGAAACCCCTGAAGAGAGTTACAGGCATGGTTAGTGGATCCAGAATCCACAATCCAACTAGCAAAAGTACTATTACTTGTAAGAAATAATTCAACAACTAAGAGTTGTAGATTACCTTCACCAGTATTCTGAGGCTTCTTGCAGTCCTTCTTCCAATGACCCTTCTGGCCACACCGGAAACATTTCGTGCCCGGTTTCTTTGATTCTCCAGACCCAGAGGCCCCAGCAAAGTCCTGCACAGGCGCAGACTTAGGTTTCTTCTTATGTTTCTTGCCTTGAGGTTTACCAGACTTCTTGAATGATCTGCGTTGTATGTGAAGTGCTTCGCCCTTCTGCTTGAAGCCATCCTCAACTGCCTGGAGAGCTCCCAGAAGCTCTGCATTTATCATAGCCAACTTGTTCAAATTAAAGTTGGTGACAAAGCCTTCAAAGGCTCCAGACAGTGACGAGAGAAAGATGTCTGTCATCACCTCGCCTTCTAGCACAATGTCCATGGTCGCTAGTTCGTTCTGGAACCCAAACATTTTCATCATGTGTTCCCGAACCAGCGTCCCATTGGACATCTTAGTGCCGACGAGTTTCTAGATGGTAAGGTATCGCGTAACGCGATTGTGACCTTCAAACATCTCCTTCAGATACAACATCATGTCAGAAGCGTCGGGCCTCTCCTCGACTTGCTTCTGCAGAGTTGTCTGCAAGGATGCTATAATATAGCATTTACATATTTCATTAGATTCCTTCCAGTCAGTAAAAGCCTTTAACTGTGCCTCTGTGGCATCGGGTCCTGGCAAATCTGGCTCAGGGTCATTCAGGGCTGTCATATATTTACCAATCCTTAGGACCAGGTACAGGTTGCGCTTCCAGTCCTCATAGTTGGGACCGGTAAGTTTGTGGTCATTTAGGATAGCGGACATGGGGTCTAACTTGGTCATCTGTAAATTAAAGATTGAATAATGAGTATGCATAAAAACTTATTTTATGGATTTTTAAAACAAGCTAATTATATCCATATGTCGACGCTACCCTCAAGCGAAGCCATCTTTATGGATTAATTAACCATGTATGTAAGATCTCGGAATCGACCGTACCTGCCCTAGGGGGGCATCATACAGCGTCAATCTGCTTACACGGGCCTTTTCCTTGACCCTATCCAAATATGCCAACTAAGGACTTTGATGGACCATGGTTATCTTTCGGCCAGTACCACATGATCCCCATTGTCTGAGCAACGAATGCCTCACGTGTACTTTGGATGCTTACCCACGAGCCTAGGTAAATATGACACGGGAGTTCATGCGGCCCCCACTAGGGTGGGATGAAAAGCCCTTCTCTCCTCACCCCGTAATTACCATATCTAAAGAGAGATCACTAAGTGATTTGGCATGGATTGACATAACCCCCATCCTAGGGGATGTTGAGTTACGCCTCTCCACCCTAACACGAAGCGATTGGCCGTGGAGGCCAGGGGATCTCAAAAGAGTCCTCTCTTGCATCCCTTATTATATATGAGGATTATTTTGCGAGTATGAATTTATGCTAATGCAAAGGTAGCGACCTCCTATATACTAGACCCTGGTCACACCATGCTCCCACTAGCGTTCAAGCCCTTCGCCTAGCATTAATCATTCTCGGAATATCATAGTCCCTGCCTCAAGTGGATTTCTCCATTCAAGGGTCACATTACATATTCCGAGAATATCGATGCTTTGCAAAACTGGTTATCACGCTAATGCTCTAGAGCTAATGCTAGAGTCTGACTCACTGGAAAGGACTCCCACTAGTCATGGCGCCTCGCTTATAAATTTGACAATTGATGTTCAATGGATCTCCATCTCATCTTTAATTTCGATGCTGGCCAAATAGGCACACCCGACTAGTCGGGTGCTAACCTAATGGTGGCATAACCATATGTGATGGGATCCCACTAACATCAAAAGTCAACTAAATAATAGGCGTCATCTAGCGGGATCCTATCCTAAAACAGTCGCTTGGACCGGAGGGGAAAGGCATCCCTCTGAAAACTGATAATCATATTATCTCATTGGGGTTCGATATGAAGCATAAAGAACTAATAAAGAAAGCAACCATAAAGACTGATTAAGTTCAGGGTCCGACCCCTGAACCTAATTTGCACAACGCAGGCTTCTAGCTTTCTTCGCAAGGTCCCTCGGTCCGGCTCCTCTTTCGCGCTTGCGAATACTTTGCCGGATCGTCTTCATCCTCCAGGGTTCTGCTTCCGCTCCCGATGGTGGATTTCTTTGGCACATCTTTCTTCTTGATCTGTAACCGAAAAAGTCTAGTACGCTTCGAGCAAGTGCTCGCTCGTACACAATTTCCTAGAAAGAAAAGAAAACACACCTAGGAAAAAGCCATGGGAACCGAGGATGGTCAACCCCCATCACTCGCCCAATCTAAGGCTCAATTACATATCCACACACAGAAAGCAAATCTAGACAATTGCTAACTCGGGGTCCGACCCCCGGTAGCAAGCACAAACATAGATCTAGATTTTTTATAGCGGCGCCCTGCAAGAATGATTAATAGAACAAGCACAATCTATACATATGCATGATCTAAGCGTAAGAACCCCGATGATCTCACGCATTCATCATGCGCACACATGTTGGTTTCATGAAAAAACGTGAAACGCACACCACTAATGCGGCTCTGATACCAATTGTTGGAAATTAATCCATGGTAGAGGCTCGCAGCGGAAATGATTTTGCGGTCGAAAGACCGTTCATGGTGCACGTTACACGATTTAAATTTTCATAGAAACTAATCTATATATGTGTGCATGTGTATGCATATGAATCGAAAACCCTAACGGCAATCTAGCGTGATGATTAACTAGCATGCATGCAAATCATTATACTCGCTACATCTACATGTTAGATTACACATACCTTTCGTACAGATCTTTTAACCGTGGAAAATTGTCTTCTTTGTCGATGGAGACGGAAGATCGTTCGCGAAGATGCCGATGGTACGATTAGAGATATTGCCTTCTTGTTCACCCAATCTCACACGATGCACGGAACATCGCTCTCGGATCTCTGAGTGCCTCCGAAGAATGACCCTTCTCCTTCTTCAGAACTCCACGCGAGGAAGACGAAGTTGCAAGCGGGAAACGGGAGATAGATTAGGGAGAGAACTAGAGAGATGAGAGGGAAGGGGGGTTCGGTTTTTGCAACTATAGGGCTGGCCCCCTATAGCCCTTTATATAGGGCCGGCCTACCCCCTTGGATAAGGATCCAAGGGGATAAAGACCTCCCACAATTATCTCTCCATTATCTCCTTTTTATCTCTCCTTGTATTTATCCGTTTTTCCACTTTTTAGGGCTCGACTTTATCCGTTTTAAAGCCCTATCCCTATCTATATGGCCGGCCCTATAGATGAGGGATTCTCATCCCTACAATATAGGGCCGGCCCTAGCAAGGTCTCCCACTGCTAGGGTCGGCCAACAGTGAGGTCCGGCAGAGTGAGGTTTTTACCAAAACGCCCCGACGCCTCATTTTGACCATTTCTAGCGTGCGATACCTAGCGGCCATTACTTAAGTGATTTCTACTAGTTACTTACTATTAACTGAGGCCACCGGAGGGTGCCTCTAGCAAAGTCAACTAGTCAACTCGTAGCACATCCCGGTGCATCGCACCTATGCAGCGACGTTCACTTATGGCTAGGGATTACTACGTGCGACTCTGTACTAGTCTCGGGCTTAACCCTTAGTACTCGCATGTAGCTACGCATCTACCGCGCTCTAGTGCCAAGCACACACGGAGCGTATACTTCTTTCTTCCTCTTAATGCTAATGGTGTTCCGAGGAGATGGTTCAAGAACCGTACATAATGTTGATAAGGTGGAACCATCAGGGACCGAGGTTCATGGCTTCCAACTCAAGCTCGATCGACACACTACCCGAGTGTACCATCGATCCTCTGAGCTCGAGTTAACCTGCGTGGCCACCCAGAGTACGACGCAGGCTGCACTCCAATTCACCCAGACTTACTATGTTCTCTATCATACCCCTGCTCTCCGCTTAGTAGTGGTAAACTCGCTGTCCCTCCACTTGATGCCATGATTCACTTCGAGCGGTGGAGACTACCGTCAGACTCGAATGATCATATGACTTGGTTCCTTCTAGGTTGATCTATACATCGTACCTTTGATTACCCCGTCGAGTAATCGAACCCGGTCAACAGTCAAACTGGTGACCACCAGGCCTGGGTTTGGTACAGTGTAAGTCACACCAAGGAACGCACCTCCCTTCAGGGGTGTGGATGGCCTGCAGGAGTGACACGCTAATGCAACGCCAGCCGGGTAACCCAGTACACCGTGGTTTTAGATCACTGCATACGGATCCTCACACATTGGTGCGCCAAAGCACCACACAACTGGTTAGTCCATCAGACGTAGTTCCTCAGGGTTTAGGACCGTTTTACCCTAAGCAGAAACACGGCTTAGTGTACCAGTGTCTGCTCACTGATCTGTACACCGTGTTAGTTCCGTTCAGCCACAGACACTGTGCCTGGTGATGACCATGGTAAAGACATCCCATGAACTGTCATCGCCAACAGCTTAACATGATGAGGCGACCAACCTGATCATAGCTGCGAACTGATTTAGATTATATGGGACCAATCCACTCAGTTTTCAACTCAGCGGACTACCATATAACCATGGCTCTCTGTCCTAAAAAGAACACGTAACTATATTATGTACCTATATGCATCTTATATAATAATAACTATCAATATTTATTAGACCAAAACATAAAGTTTTACAAGCTTAGAACACATCAATCCTAACACACACACAACACCTCAATAACCGTGACCCAATAGCTTGGGTCTGATTTAAACCCAAATTGGATCCGAGTCGTTGGATCTGATCGAACGACAGAAACAAATTCCTTTTTATCTTCTTTAGGGTTTGAAAGTTGTCACCGCCTTTCGTGTCTTCGACTTCCCTTGTTTGATGACTGTAGGGGCGATTCCTCTTCACTGGACGGTACGTCGTGAGCAAGCTAAAACAAAGGTCACTGGCAGCTGATGCAAGATACAGAGAGGAGCAGAGGAGTAGCTGATGGATCTACAGAGAGGCATGAAGTATCTGTAGTGAGGAGCCGACGGATCTATACTGAGGAGCCAGCTGGTGTAGATGAACACCTTGATGCTGTGACGACCAAAAGCCAAGAGCCAAGACTCCTGAGGCTGTGATGCTAAGATGGATGAGGTGAGGTGTACAAGGTCACGAGTTAGCCCTACATCGCATGGAGAGAAGGAGATCATGAGCTACTTATATAATTTCCCCTTCCAAATATAAAAGACGCGTTTTAAAACTGTATGCCGCTACGGATTTCATAAGAATTCCATAGTTAAGCGTGCTCGGGCGAGAGTAATACTAGGATGGGTGTGTTGGAATTGATGTGTTCTTAGCTTGTAAAAACCTTTTATTTGGAAAAATAATAGAGATGTTGTATTTGAATAAGAATTGCATTAGTGGTACGTGATCATATCACGTGTTCTAGGATAGAACAACAAGCCATGGTTTATGTAAATCTACTGAGAGGAAGGCTCAGTCAATTGGAAACATATAATAGTTCACAACTATGATAGGGTTGGTTCCCCTACCGTGAGAAGTTGTTGGAATGACAGAGCATGAAACCTTCACCATGGTCATAGCCAGGCACAGTTACTGTGATCGAACGGAGCCAACATGGTGCACAAATTAGTGACCAGACACTAGTGCATTAAGCCATGTTTCTGCTTAGAGTAGTTGGTCCTAAACCCTGAAGAATCAAGACCGGTGGGCTAACCAGTTGTGTGGTGCTTTGATGCACCAACGTGTGAGGGATCCATTTATGTGCGACCCAATACCACGGTGCGTTAGGTTACTTGATTGACGTTGCATCGGTGTGTCACTCCTACAGGCTATCCACAACCCTAACCGGTAGTGCGTTCCACGGTCGAACTCATATCGTACTAAAACTAGGCCTGGTGGTTGTCAGTCGAGCTGACAACCGGATCCCCTAGCTTGGCGAAAGCAAAGGGAAGTGCATTAAGGTTAACTCACCTGAATGGAACCATGTCAAATGATCACTCGAGTCTGACGGTGTTCTCCACCGCTCGAGTCATATCATGGCACTACGTGGAGGGATATCACACTACTGTAACTGAGCAGAGATTAGGGGTCTGCGAGAGAATATAATAAGTCTAGGAGGATTGTAGGTCAACTTACATCGCACTCTATTTAGCTTTGCAAGTTAACCATGGCTTAGAGGACAGACAGAGACACCTGTCGGGTGTGTTGGTCGAGGCCTGGTTGCTAGCCACGAATCCTAGTCCCTGTAGGTTCCACCTTGTCCACATCCAAAATTATGTCTACCATCTCTTTCCTTACTTGCACTACCTTAGTTAGGAAGACGATGAAGACGATCATCCCACGGGTGCTTCGCACAAGAGCGTGAGAGAGAAAGAGAAGCAAAGCATGCTTCCAGGGGGCAACCCCAGAGTGGTTAGAAGCATACGTAAAATATCTAACACCCCTCATAGGTGTAGACAATCCAAGCGTGCATCGCATGGGATCTCGGTAGAGTTGCTTTGGTAAATTTTTCTAAGGGTACCCCTCGTTTTACTAAGGGCACCCCCAAGTATGGATAAATTACTGAGGGCACCCCTAGATGAGAGAATAACATTTCCATGTCAAGAGGATACTAGAAATCCTAGGGGTCCTATATGTTCGAATGGTTTCGCAATCAGAGCCCGGTACACGAGTGTACGACCATTAGAAGCTGGGGGGCATTTTGGTCTTTTCCCAAATAGCCCCGCTTGCCCTAATGGCCAGCCACTCATGTTAAGGGCGCCCCATTTGCAGCCATGACCTAATATGGGGAGGATTTGAGAAGATCCTCCCCCAAATATGGATTGTTGCATAGTTGGAACCGCCCCCCCTAAAATCTAGGGGGCGATTTTATCGGGTGGTTGGATAGGATAGGGCCGGCCATATCAAGGGGATTTTTAATCCCTATAGCCGGCCACTTAAAAGAAGAATGAAAGGCAATTTCGTGCAAGAGAAAAAAGGGTGTTTTGCTATAATTTATTGCTCGAAACAAGCCCCTCTTGCACCGAAAATCAGCACATGATTCCTCTCTCTTTCTCATCTTCCTCAAGGCTTTTGCAAACATTGGAAGAAGCTCGTTGGCGAGAGGAATTCAGAGATCTCTCAACGAGGGCGCAGCTGGGAGGTGAGACTCGGTGAACCCAACGGTAGATCTACATCCTACCCCTTCATCCGTACCTCGACATCCGTCTCCACCAACAAAGAAGAAAATCCTCCGCAGTGAAAAAATCTGCATGAAGGTATAATCTCTCTATTGCTCGTTCTAAGTTTTAATGCATAGATCATCTGATATGTGTTGCATCATCTCGTTAGAATGACGATTAGGGGTTCGTACTATTGTATCATATGCAGATGAAAGGATTATATAATCAGAATTTTTGTAGCACACACCCGGCAACATGGTCCTACGACCGCTGATCGACTTTCGCTGCGCAGACTTTGATCTAGGGAATTATTTTTTCCCAATAACTGGTATCAGAGCCAGCGTTCAGTTTGTGGTACATGATTAGATTCTCATCTAATCCAATCATACGCACATGACAGGATAGTTCATCATCGGGTTCGTTTCGTTTCATGCATATATATATATATATATATATATATATATATATATATATATATATATATATATATATATATATATATATATATATATATATATATATATATATGTATATATATTTGTATGAGTTTTCTGTAGGTGCCTCTCGGTAAAGTAAAATGCTGAAATTGGTTTGCGCATCTGGGGGTCGGACCCCAGATTCTGTGAATGAATGTATTTTATTTTTTCAATTATCTATAGATGGTGTATTAAACAATTATGGGCGAGGATGGTTTTGTCATCCTCGGTTTCCCAAAGGCTCTCTACTAAGTTTTTTTTTATTTTCCTAGAAAATTATATTTGAACGAGTAATTGCTCGGAGCAGGATAGTTTTTTTATTTACAGGAAAGCGATGAAAAATGGATTCCTTAGCGGAGCACCTCTGCAGGAGGGAGAGTGGTACCTGAAGGATGAACCAAACCGACGGAAGTGCACATGGTGGTATGAACCAGGGACTGTGCGCAGAGACTTTGGGCCGGATCAGAGAACTAGGAGGAAGGATGGAACTGCTACGCTGATCAGGTTCAGGGAGTGGACCCTGAGCCTAGTATAAAATATGTGCGTGGTTGTTTTTTTTCTGTTAGTTAATCTGATAAACCCGCTGATGTATTATTGATTATTAAATATGAGATTAGGTGTTTAGACGGGATGCCCTTTCCCCGCATGGTCCCCTGTGACCATTAGGTTAGGACTCAACTAGATAGTCACCCGGAGTCGTCATATAGTTTGATGATGGTGGGATCTCATCATCACGAGGTTATTGGTCAGCATTGAAACCAAGGGTGAGATGACAATCCACAGGTCATCACATATCAAGAGACTTGAACGGGTGTTATCGTAGTGGGAGCCCTAACCACGTTGACCTTAGGCTAGGCTTATAACATTAGGGTTAGAGCTTCCGTAGGATATCGGGAATTCTGGGGCATGTAATGTGACTCTTGTGGTAGTGAAAGGCCAACGCCAAAGTAACTCCATGGGACAGGGACTATGATGCTCCGGGATCACTAATATTCCATAGGAGTTGGGTACCCCAATAGGAGCACGATTAGACCAGAGTCTAGTGTATTGGTGGTCACTACCTTAGATTGCACTATCACTTGCATTAAAATTACCCTCCAGATAAAAAGGATATATAAGGGGCTTTCGAGAAGTCCTTGGCCACCACAGCCAATCATAAGGAATCCAGGTGGGGAGGGCATGATCCATAATCCCTGAGGGTGAAGGTTGTGTCCTTTTCTACAATGGATACCAAGTTATCTCCTTAGGGACAAGGGGGTTATGCGTTGAGGAGAGAAGGGATTTTCCCACCAAAGTGGGGACCGTATGAACTCCCGGTTCGTAATCTCCTAGGCTTGTGGAGAAGTATTTAAAGTGCACCATGGTATCTTGTAGCTTTGCACTTGGACCATGTAGCTCTGGCCAAAATAACCATGGTCCATCATAGCCCATCTGAGTGCAGATTTGGATTGGATCCTAGAGTTCCGATGTGAGGGGGCGACGGTGTATACTACCCCAAGGTGGATGCATCTGGATCCCAGAGCTCACATACATGGTTAATTAATCTACAGAAACGATCTTGCCTTAAGGGTATGCATTGACGTGTAGATATAATTAAATTATTTTAAAAAATTCATAAAATGATTTTATAATGCACTCTCATACACTATCATTTTTTTATCAAATGATGACCAAGTTAGATCCCCTTTCAGCTATCCTCAGTGATAAAAAACTGACGGGTTCCAACTATGAGGATTGGAAACGCAATCTGATGTTGGTCCTGAGGATATGTAAACACACAATGGCACTAACGATGTCTGAGCCAGACCTACCGGGTCCAAATGCCACAGAGGCACAACAAAAGGAATATACTGACTGGAAAAAGGTGAATGAGATGTGCAAATGCTATATAATAGCCTCTTTGCAAACAACTCTGCAGAAACAAGTCGAGAAAATACCGATGCTTCTGACATGATATTGTACCTCAAGGAAATGTTTGAGAGTCACAGTCGAGTTACTCGATACCTCACTATCCAGAAACTAGTTAGTACTAAGATGTCTAGTGGTACGCCAGTTCGGGAACACATGCTCAAAATGTTTGGGTTCCAGAACGAGCTGGCTACCATGAATATTGTGCTAGAGAACGAGTTGATGACGGACATTTTCCTTGCATCTTTGTCTGGAGCCTTTGAAGGCTTTGTCACAAATTTCTATCTGAATAAATTAGAAATGATAAATACGGAGCTTCTGTGAGCTCTCCAGGCTGCTGAGGATGGTTTCAAATACAAGGGCAAAGCACTTACTGTGCAACATAGATCCTCGTTGAAACAGAGCAAACCTCAGAAGTGCAAATCAAAGAAAAAACCTAAGTCAATTCCTGTGCAGAGCAATGTGGGGACATCTGGATCCTAAAAGTCTACAAAGCCAAGCACCAAGTGCTTTAGGTGTGATGAGACTAGACATTGGAAGAAGGACTGCAAGAAGCCTCAGCGTGCTGGAGCAGTTAAACCTCAACTCTTAGTAGTTGAAATACTTCTTTCAAGCGGTAGATCTTTTGTTTCCTGGATTGTGGACTCCGGGTTCTCTAACCATGTCTGTAATTCATTACAGGGGTTTTAGGAGAGTAGAAGGCTGCTTGATGGAGAAGTAATCCTAAGTATGGGAACTGATGCAGTTGCAGCTGCTGAAGTTATAGGAGATGTTAATCTTAGATTTTCTGATCGAACAATAATATTAAGAGACGTATTATTTGTATTGTCCTTGAGACGCAATTTAATTTATGTTTCCTCTTTAGTTAATAAAGGTTATTTAGTTCTATTTGATGCACATGGAGTGTCTATTAAACTGAATAGGAATTTTATAGTAAGAGGAATAGTTCAGAATGGTCTCTACACATTAAATCCAGAAATAGATAACATAACAACAATATCTTTCCAAATTAATAAATCATGTAGACGTAAAAATCCTTCGGATAACCAAACATTGTTGTGGCATTTGAGATTAGGTCATATAGCCTTAGATAGGATTCACAGATTAGTGAAGGCCGGGCTTCTAGAAACAGATCCCTCGGAGATCCTTCCCACCTATGAGCCTTGTTGGGAGGGCAAGATGACCAAAAGAATCTTTAAAGGATCAGGGGTAAAAGCCAATGATGTGTTGGAGTTAATACACTCCAACGTCTGTGGGCCCATGAGCGTCAGAGCGATAGGAGGCTATGAGTATTTCATCATATTTAGTGATGATTACTCTAGATACGGTCATGTTTACCTAATGCAACGAAAGTTAGAATCCTTTGACATGTTCAAAGAATTCAGGACTGAAGTAGAAAAGCAGACGGATAAATATATTAAAACCCTTCGATCAGATCGAGGTGGTGAATACCTATCGGACAAATTCCTAACGTACCTAAAGAAGCATGGGATCAGCTCCTAGTTAACTGCTCCTGGTACACCATAGCAGAACGGGGTCTCCGAGAGAAGGAATATATAATACCCGGTAATTTTTATTTTGGGACAGTCCAGTTTTATTAATATTATATTATTGCTAAATTTATTTAATTGATTTCGTATTTATGATTATCGATGGTATGTGTTTGAACATGAGTAGGACCGGGCAGTGAGCCTCGGGTCCAGGTCGCAAGACGACGAAGGAAGGAATGCAATCGGTGCTTGAATGTGCACTATGATCAATCGCAAATATACTATCATTTATGAATGTTAATTTAATATTATAGGTATTAGTGGTGAGTCTGTCGGACTCACTGATGCACGTGTGTCAATGTGTCTCACTACGGCGAGGGTTCAAGCTCGAGTCAAGTCGGGCCGAAAAAAAAAAACAAACCTAAAACTAAAAGAAAACCAAAACCCAAAGCCCATACCCCAAACCCAAATATGAACCCAACCTTTCCCACTCACTCACTCTCTCTCTCTCTCTCTCTGTCTCTCTTTCTCTCTCTCTCTCTCTCTCTCTTTCTCTCACTAACCCAAACCCAACCCAACAAAACAAAACCCCCCTCTCATTCAGCCAACATTCAGCCAACCCAATCTCCATTCCTCTCTTACAACCTGTAAACCCAAAAAAAAACTAGATCCCCTCTCTATCTCTCTCACCGGATCTCTCCCTTCTCTCTCATTGTATCTCTCTTATCTCTCTTGGGTCCCTCTCCATCTCAAACCCGATCCGATCCCTCTCATCTTCCCCAACAGTCGACCCCTCCTCTCCCCCTTTCCCTTTAATTCCCGATGCCGATCCCGATCCTTCCCCCCTTCTATCTCGGAAACCTCTTTCCCTTTAATTCCCTCCACCTCTTTCGGAAACCCTGCGCCCCTTCAATTCCCTTCACCTCTTTCGAAAATCCAGTAGCCCTTCTCCCCTATTTAACAAGGCCCTAAACCCGACCCCATCCCTCACCTCTCTCGATCTTTCCCTCTCTTATCTGATCTCCTCTCCCAGCGATCGTCGGTGCGCGTGGCGGCCGAAGTGCAGTTGGAACCGGACAGGAGTAGCCGACAGGGAGGAAGAAGCCGGAGCCGAGCCCCTCGCACCAAGTTGGCTGCCTTCCCTCATTTCCTCTGTTTTTTTTGTTGTTCCGTTGAGATCATAATGACAACCTTGCCAATCAGATCTATGCCCTGTTTTCCCCCTTTTTCTGTGCGAATCCGGCCAACCCCTAACCCTCTTGTGGTTCTCGACCTCGATACGGCCATGGTTGCCGATGGCTGAGCTACCGACGAGCCGATCCATTGCATGCCACCCCATCGTTCTCACCTTGCTGCGATGGCTGCCGACGGCTTCGTTGTCGGCAGCCATGCAACAGATAGTACTCGACCCAGTCCGGCTAGGCCCCATGGGCTGCTAGCCACTTACCGCTTTGACCCCCGCGTCCCCTTCGTTGGCCGCCTTCAGCTTTAACGTCGACTGGCAGACAGTAGAAGACAACCTCCATTGATGGCAGACCAGACGATACCTTTCTTTTCTCTCGACCTGTCGGATGCAAGTTAGTCCCCGGCTAGATAGCTTGGCAACGAGGCAGCCAAGACAACCAGTCCCAAACCTTGTTTTAGGGCTATTGTATTTCTCTGTCCTTTTTTTTTAATAATGATTGTTGCCAGCATGGCATTAGCCTAATCGTTGATTCTCATGATGTCCCAAGACTGAAACAGGCTTGTGATGTGTGAATGACAATTATTGACCCTCAAGACCTAGGTCGAGTTAATCGTAACCTGTCCTAAATCACGTTCGGTCAAACTGTAGCCGACCTACCAAACCAATTGCCTATGCAACTTTATTCAAATCCTAATACAAATTAAGTCTTAGATCATTTTATGGTGCAAGTTGGGTAAGGACAACTCAATCATGCATGATGCTACCCCATTAACCATATCGATTTTCGTGTCCATAACATGATAGCTATATCCAGTCCCTATACAAATAAATTTGAAATCCCCGCTTTTAGCATATTAGTAACGTATGGATGCATGCAACTTACCAGTTCGTACCGGGATGATTCAGCCTTGGACGGAGCAGAGGCCAGAGACGAGAGTTCTTGCGCTTTAACCAGGTGACACAACACGCTTTCTTTAATAATTAATAATACTGATATAGAAATTTAGGGTAAGTGTCCATAACGATGCATGCGGGTCCCGTCGGACGTCGTCGCATGTGGTCTAGTGGACCCCGCCTTGCATACGGAGTCACGAGTCCGGCGATGCATGCATAAAAAGTTAATTATGTAATAATAATTATTCTATTGTTTGTATGGACACCATAGATAGGTATTCCCTTAAAATAGAATAAATGATTAAAGAATTATTGGGGCCCACTCTCCTGAGAGAAGTGTGGCAACCCTAATACACGGGTTTCCAGGCGAGGGTACTGTATTGTTTTTTTTATGTACTGCTGGGTTGTGAGAGAGTGCGAAACCCAGGTGTAAACCATCGAAAAAGGATTAATCACTGTATAGTTCTTTCAATGCCATGTGATATGTCAATTATTAAAAATCTACCTGGTTAGAGGGTAGGGACCCCTGCACGCAAGGGCCGTGAACCACCCTGCGCGTACAGCTGAAGTTATGTCGGTTAGGGGTCACGGGCAAGGGTTGTGTTAAAGCCAATAGGTGGTACCCTCGAGTAGGGATTGGCCTAGCAACCTTGTCCCGGGAAGTTGAAGTCCCCATAGTAAAACAAGTTGGGCGGTAGAGCTCCATCGTGAAAGACGGGAAACCCCTTATGATTATATGGGTGATTGGTGCATGGTGTTGGTGAATACACAGCGAGAGAGGTGGCCCTCTACATCGAAATAAAAAGCCCGATAGTAATGCCCGACCGGGGGCAGGTTGAACAAATATCCGGGGTTCACATCTGAGTGTGTGTTTATCTTTATTAAATTAGAATTGTATGACTGTTTACACGATGACTTAGTGACAGTAGGATTTGCATGTGAATATAGAAATTGCATGGACACATAGGACGTGATTAAGAACATAGTTTGACTATTAGGTTAATCAGTAAATTATCTTAAAATATGAGCATTGTTAATTATTAAAACTATTAGCTTGTCACTAGCCATTTATTTGGATAATCTCCCAAATGTATTTTTGGGGGCTACTCATTCCCACGAGTAGACTCTCCTGCAGGAACGGAGGCACAGGAGCAGCAGTAGGAGTCCAACAGTTAGCTTAGGGTAGCAGCTTGTCTTTCGATTATGAAAATCTTAGCATTCGATGTAATCGAACTGGATTGAAATAATAGTTTTATTATTAGTTAGTTAGTTTGATAAGTGGAAATGTGCGAGCTGAACCTTTTGGGTCGGCCTCTCCTCAAGGCCCCAAGCCTAGGTTAGATCACAATGAAAAAAAAAAAAATGACCTAATTGACTAGCCCAGTAGATAGGACCTCTAAGCCAGTACATCGAGTGCAAGGGAGTGGGCGAGGCTATTTGGCTCGCCGTCGGAGGCTTGAGCCTCGTTCTCTATTGACAAACCTCCCTCTTTCTGTTTTAGTTATATATAAAAAAATATGGTTTTATAAAATCAAGTTTAAAATACTTCCTTCTTTTTATGAGTGAGTGAAATGGAAGCCTGATGAGAATCCCAAGCGGCATAGTTAATTGATTTGATCACAAAACCCCTTTTTCTCACCTCACACCCCAGGAATCGGTTTTCAGATTTCTGGAGCGTGACAGCTGGTATCAGAGCCTAGGGATATATTCCTAGGGGTTAGTCTCTAAGATTATGACTCTAGAATTTCGCAGTTGGTTAGTGGATGGTTGACGTTAGGACTATCTTTCCATTTTAGATGGCGGGTACTAGGAGTGGAAATGGTGCGAACAACGGAGCAGAATCGTCCTCTGCATCTGATAGTACGGCGAGGATGATGGAAATTGTAACAACCCAAAATAAAATAATAGTTTAAAAGGTCATTATAAGAAATGTTGATACAAAAATTAAAATAAGAAACGGACGACGCCATTGCGTCCGTCTCGTCGAAACGATTAAAAATCATATATAAACCTTTTTGTTTTGAACTCATTTAAAGCATTAAAAATTTGAAAGAAAAGATTATATATATATATAAACTTAAATAGCCTATAGAAAGATTCGAACCCGAGACCATTTAATAAAAATTTTAAACCAGTTTCCTCTAACCAAAAATCCACTATGTCTTTTCTGTTTAATTATAGTAAAACTAATTATTATCCTATAACTAGGAATACCAAGCGTCATCTGACCGTTCGATCACAATCGAACGGCCAGAATACGAAATAACACATGGAATACCAATCGTCATCTGACCGTTCGATCGCAATCGAACGGCCAGAATACAAAACGACACTGGGCATATCAAACGTCATCTGTGCCGTTCGTTTCCAAATCGGACGGCCAGAATACGAAACGGTAGATTTGCAATAAAGCCCCCGGGACTCTTCGTATTCCCGGGGGGCCTATATAAACCCCTCCCCACCCACAAACTTCTTCACAGAAGTCCTCGCGACAAGCGGGCCCCACCACCCACCGCTGACCACCCTCCGCCGCCGCCGCCGTCGGCCGCCGCCCGTCGCCGGCCGCCGGCCACCGCCGCCGGCCGCCTGCCGCCGCCGCCGACCGCCCGCCGCCGGCCACCGCCGCCAGCCACCGCCGCCGGCGGCCACCGCCGCCGGCCAGCGCCGCCGGCCGCCACCCGCCGCCGCCTGCCGCCGCCGTTCGCCGCCGGTCACCGCCGCCGGTCGCCGCCGCCGGCCACCCCCGCCGCCGGCCGCCGCCTGCCACCGCCGGCCACCCCCGCCGCCGGCCATCGCCGCCTGCCGCCGCCGCCCGCCGCCGGCCACCACCGCCGGCCACCGGCTACCGGCCACCGACCGCCGTCGGCCGCCGCCACCGACCACCGGCCGCCGCCCGCCGCCGCCGGCCGCCACCACCGACCACCACTTCCACCAACTCAGGTTGTTGGGTCGGGTACGTAATTTAAACCCGTTAACCCGTTCGGATTTTTAAATCCATTTATAAAATAGTGATGCAAAAAGGCTAAATTAGATTTAGAACCCCCAACCTTTTCTTAACCAAATTTAAAGCCCTTTGGGCTAACCAAAAGATCCCATTACACTTTATGTTTATAAATCACCTATAATTAAATATATAAATTATCTATGAAAACTATATTGGCCTTATCTTACCCATACGGACTCGGAATTGAGTTCCGTCAGTGGCGTTGGATTCGTAATGACAAAATACACTTACTTAGATTATAAAATTCCACAACCGACAATTAAAAAGTATATTTACCATTTTACCCCTAGGGTAAAATGGTCATAACCTCTTCATTCTAACTCGGAATCGAATTCCGTCTGCGGCCACGGGTTCCTAATAAAAAGCTCTACAAAATAAATATAAATTTAAGATATTTTAGAATTGACCAAAATACCCCTAAAGAAGAAACCCATTAGTTCACGTCGAAAAATGTTGGAAAAAATCCTGGAAAAATTAGGATAAAAACTAACCAATTATTAGTAACATATTTTCAGGTTTTGAGCGTACTAAAGCTTCCTTATCAGGAATAAGAGTTTGCAACAGTTCAGGTAGGGGATTTAAACTCAGTTTATTCATGTTAATTATATGCTATAGAATGTCGGTAATTTGATATGGGATGGTAAATTTTGAAATACGTAATCACTTGTCTGGGTGTGGGGCTAGCCCTGGCTGAGGCCAAAAAGTTTCCTGGGTGTGGGGCTAGCCCTGGCTGAGGCCAAAAAGTTTCCTGGGTGTGGGGCTAGCCCTGGCAGAGGCCAAAAAGTTTCCTGGGTGTGGGGCTAGCCCTGGCTGCGGCCTAAAAGTTTCCTAGGTGTGGGGCTTGCCTTGTTGCGGATGAGCCAAAAAGGGAATCGGGTGATTAATGTTTTAATTATTTACTTTTCGTAGTCATGTTTACTGCTTTCAATACATATTATTTAGCATGAACAAAACTGAGTCATTGGTGAGTCAGTGGATAAAACTCACCCCCCTACAGATGATGTGCACCCTACAGAGACAAACCCTGCAGTACCCGGAGAAGATGAGGAGCGATCCGGATGCGACCCAGAAGGAATTGAAGACCCACTCTACACTCCTTTCTATGATGACGACGGAGCTGGATTATGATGTGAAAATAT
Source organism: Chamaelirium japonicum (assembly GCA_947650365.1). NCBI lineage: Eukaryota > Viridiplantae > Streptophyta > Magnoliopsida > Liliales > Melanthiaceae > Chamaelirium > Chamaelirium japonicum. The sequence goes on along the minus strand of OX393555.1, from coordinate 60,520,952 downwards.
GGAAAGTCTTAGTTTTAGGCTTTCGATTTTCAATAAATTGTATGAAACAATGATGTTTTAATAGATTGGCTCGGTAATTTCCATATTTGATGGAATTTATTATATCAAGTTTTTATTCCTAACACCCCAGTATTATACGGGTTGAATTAATCCGTAAAATATCGGGGCGTTACAACTTGGTATCAGAGCCTAGGTAATAGGTTCTAGGAATAAAGAATTACTAGCAAGAAAGACATCGGTAGGATAATCACTTGACATAGAGCATAAGTTAGGTGCATGTGAATTAGATCTAGGTACACCTAGCCTTAGATATTTAAGACATTGATGACCAAAGACACTTAATCGCTAGAACAAAGTATAGATACCTGAAGTTAAATTTAGGAATCTCTCTTTTAAATATGTTATAATAGCCTTTGATACGTAGGTCTGAGACAACATCATTGGTCGCTGAAAAGTTAGTCAACACAGAAGACAATATAGGTACATCGAAATTAGAACGTATGATCACTTAAAGAAAATTAGAAACTAACTAGAATTATAGGATACCGCTTTGTAACGATATGGAAACATAATAAGGTATTATAAACGCTAGTAATAACTCGATTAGGGTAAGAAATCCCTAAGGAGTAATTTAATTTAAGCTCATATTTCCTAAGACCTCTTTTTGAAAACACGTTACTACAGTATCTTAGTATAAATAAGGATCATCCGAAAGAAACTATTCTTAAGTCTTTTTGTAAACTTAGTCATGTATCAAAGACTAAGACCTCTTTCCTGTGTAACCTGAAACCTATCCAAAGTATTAGAACCTTACCTAGGTTAATCAATCTGGATAAAAGTATATTAACTCAGGAATTAGATTTATGTACGCAAATTACTCGAAAAAAAAAAAATAAATAAATAAAGCATCCATGATAACTCCTATAAGAACTAAGATACTTCTCGAATGAAATCCATAGTCGAGAAGTCCAATGGACTCCAACCTCAAGCGCTTAGTAACATACAAATGATTGACACAAATAAGTAAAGTTTTAAATATACTCGAGTTGAATATAGAATACAAAAATATGGGGAAATCTGGGTTAAATCATTAGTGCAGAGAGAACTGATTTCAAGTACATAATCGACTTAAAAATTATAACATGTACTGTGATAATTAGGATTGAGGATAATCATCATTTCTCGAATTCGAGTTCAATGGAAAGGGCTACCTAGGAAAGGGCTGCCTGGAGTTAGGTGGAGCCGTTCCATGGGAAAAAGGGCTGCCAACTGCTAGTGTGGAGCCACCTAAGGTGGAGCCGCCTAGGACTTTGACTTTGAGATCATGATAGCTTACCTCTGCATCCTAAATGATCAGAGTGGAATAGTTTGAAGTTTTTAATAGAAAAAAAAAAAGGGGTAATCGAAGTACAGATGTGAAATTAAGAACTTCAAGAAATTGGATACAAGTTAGAAAAGGAAAAGCAATAGAAAACCGGAGTCTTAGCACAGACAATATTGGATTAAGATTTCGGAACAAATTAACAGTTACTGATGCTCCTTATTTACGAGAAGATAAATTAAACTCATCGGGGAAAATTTACTATGTACTCAATCTAGGCCGTCCTGTCCAACAAGGACCTGTGGATCATGCGGCTTAAAGAGTATGTAGCAAGACTTTTGCTGTATAGACTAACAATGTCATCAAAGGTACGAACTATTTCAAACAATATAGCAGTAACTACGAAAAGACTTAAATTCGTAGGATCAATTCCTTTAGATCCCGACACAAATCATACATAGGCAGAACTAATAGGATACACCGTAGTCATCACGACAACGATTAGTGTTAATCCTAAAACTTTCTATTAAATACCAGAGGATACACTACTTATAAGTTATGAGCATCCATTTTTAACCTCCTTTAGGAATAAAGCATATGTAGCCATTAAAAAACTTTTAGTCGGATTCTAATATTTGAACCATCCCAAACTAGATCACTGGAATTGCCCCAACTCTCAGGCCAACTCTATTCTTATATCACTGTGGTTCCTGGTGAATACAGTAGCCAGGTACAGTTGATGTGTGAGTAGAGAAAGTCAGAAAATTTTATTCTCAAACCCTACAATTTATTGCCTTATTGAATCCCATAAACAAGACACCCAAATAAGTGATAATTACCTTTAAAAAAAAAAAAAAAAAAAAAGAAAGAAGATTGATATTATAATGGAAAGATCTACTATCAGAGATTTCAAGGTCAATAAAGTAATATAAAAAGTCCAAAAGGTTTGAATCCTCATATTCGAACCAGAGTGGCAGTACACCGTATTCGAAAATATGGAGAACTAGTACAAACTGCTTTAGTGGCAGAACGAGAATGGGAGGAAACTCGAAAAATATTTGAAAAGAATAGACTGAAAAGAATTACACCATTGATAGAGTCAAATAAAAGACCAAAGATACAAGAGTTTCTAGCAAAGATAGGTAGTCCTCCAATATCTACAGGACCTCGGACTTGCTTCACATGCGAATCACGGGATCATTTTCAACGATACTGTCCTCGCTTGAATGGTAACATTCCAACCAGTCCTCCTTTTCGAAATGCTCCACACGTACCTATAGCTCGCACCGCTCAAAATCAAAAGGTGCCTGGAAAAGTATTTGCAGTATCTACTGAGAAAGAATCAAACGACGTCATTAAAGGTATAAACGATCCACTTTTAGAATATTATTCCAATTAAAAATAAGTGAGTCATAAACAGAACAATTTGAATTTTCGTAAGCACCATTTTGAAAATCTAGCTAAAGTAATTTTAGACCGGGTTCGAACTATTTGTTCATATCAATTCACTTGACTAGAGACTTACAATTAAAGACAGTACCGTTAGGGTATATACTTGACCTCACCACTGTACTTAGTGATATGGCCAAAACAAACAGAGTCTGCAGAAAACTGTATACTAAGAATTGAAAATGTGGAGTGGTGGCCAAATTGAAATTGAAGAAAATTTGATTAGGAATGGACTGGTTATCCAAATTTAGAATGATGATGAATTGTTATCGGAAGAATGTTACCTTTTAAACACCTGAAGGAAAGAAAATAATATTTTGCGAAAGAAAGTTCGGAAAGAGAAAAGCAAAAATCTATCACTTGATGATTGGAAGAAATTGTGAAGAAGTTACTTAGGAATTAGATCCAGAAATATACTAGTTCAATAACTAAGGTACGTACTTTAAATTTCGAGGACGAAATTTTTATTAGAGGTAGAGAATGTAACAACCCAAAATAAAATAATAGTTTAAAAGGTCATTATAAGAAATTTTGATACAAAAATTAAAATAAGAAACGGACGACGCCATTGCGTCCGTCTCGTCGAAACGATTAAAAACCATATATAAACCTTTTTGTTTTGAACTCATTTAAAGCATTAAAAATTTGAAAGAAAAGATTATATATATATATATAAACTTAAATAGCCTATAGAAAGATTCGAACCCGAGACCATTTAATAAAAATTTTAAACCAGTTTCCTCTAACCAAAAATCCACTATGTCTTTTCTGTTTAATTATAGTAAAACTAATTATTATCCTATAACTAGGAATACCAAGCGTCATCTGACCGTTCGATCACAATCGAACGGCCAGAATACGAAATAACACATGGAATACCAATCGTCATCTGACCGTTCGATCGCAATCGAACGGCCAGAATACAAAACGACACTGGGCATATCAAACGTCATCTGTGCCGTTCGTTTCCAAATCGGACGGCCAGAATACGAAACGGCAGATTTGCAATAAAGCCCCCGGGACTCTTCGTATTCCCGGGGGGCCTATATAAACCCCTCCCCACCCACAAACTTCTTCACAGAAGTCCTCGCGACAAGCGGGCCCCACCACCCACCGCTGACCACCCTCCGCCGCCGCCGCCGTCGGCCGCCGCCCGCCGCCGGCCGCCGGCCGCCGCCGCCGGCCGCCTGCCGCCGCCGGTGCCGCCGCCGCCGGCAACCGCCCGCCGCCGGCCACCGCCGCCAGCCACCGCCGCCGCCGGCCAGCCCCGCCACCGGCCAGCGCCGCCGGCCGCCACCCGCCGCCGCCGTTCGCCGCCGGTCACCGCCGCCGGTCGCCGCCGCCGGCCACCCCCGCCGCCGGCCACCGCCGGCCACCCCCGCCGCCGGCCATCGTCGCCTGCCGCCGCCGCCCGCCGCCGGCCACCACCGCCGGCCACCGGCTACCGGCCACCGACCGCCGTCGGCCGCCGCCACCGACCACCGGCCGCCGCCCGCCGCCGCCGGCCGCCACCACCGACCACCACTTCCACCAACTCAGGTTGTTGGGTCGGGTACGTAATTTAAACCCGTTAACCCGTTCGGATTTTTAAATCCATTTATAAAATAGTGATGCAAAAAGGCTAAATTAGATTTAGAACCCCCAACCTTTTCTTAACCAAATTTAAAGCCCTTTGGGCTAACCAAAAGATCCCATTACACTTTATGTTTATAAATCACCTATAATTAAATATATAAATTATCTATGAAAACTATATTGGCCTTATCTTACCCATACGGACTCGGAATTGAGTTCCGTCAGTGGCGTTGGATTCGTAATGACAAAATACACTTACTTAGATTATAAAATTCCACAACCGACAATTAAAAAGTATATTTACCATTTTACCCCTAGGGTAAAATGGTCATAACCTCTTCATTCTAACTCGGAATCGAATTCCGTCTGCGGCCACGGGTTCCTAATAAAAAGATCTACAAAATAAATATAAATTTAAGATATTTTAGAATTGACCAAAATACCCCTAAAGAAGAAACCCATTAGTTCATGTCGAAAAATGTTGGAAAAAATCCTGGAAAAATTAGGATAAAAACTAACCAATTATTAGTAACATATTTTCAGGTTTTGAGCGTACTAAAGCTTCCTTATCAGGAATAAGAGTTTGCAACAGTTCAGGTAGGGGATTTAAACTCAGTTTATTCATGTTAATTATATGCTATAGAATGTCGGTAATTTGATATGGGATGGTAAATTTTGAAATACGTAATCACTTGTCTGGGTGTGGGGCTAGCCCTGGCTGAGGCCAAAAAGTTTCCTGGGTGTGGGGCTAGCCCTGGCTGAGGCCAAAAAGTTTCCTGGGTGTGGGGCTAGCCCTGGCAGAGGCCAAAAAGTTTCCTGGGTGTGGGGCTAGCCCTGGCTGCGGCCTAAAAGTTTCCTAGGTGTGGGGCTTGCCTTGTTGCGGACTAAAAGTTTCCCGGGTAAGGACTGGAGATTTCTACCCTTGCCGGATGAGCCAAAAAGGGAATCGGGTGATTAATGTTTTAATTATTTACTTTTCGTAGTCATGTTTACTGCTTTCAATACATATTATTTAGCATGAACAAAACTGAGTCATTGGTGAGTCAGTGGATAGAACTCACCCCCCTACAGATGATGTGCACCCTACAGAGACAAACCCTGCAGTACCCGGAGAAGATGAGGAGCGATCCGGATGCGACCCAGAAGGAATTGAAGACCCACTCTACACTCCTTTCTATGATGACGACGGAGCTGGATTATGATGTGAAAATGTGGAAAGTCTTAGTTTTAGGCTTTCGATTTTCAATAAATTGTATGAAACAATGATGTTTTAATGGATTGGCTCGGTAATTTCCATATTTGATGGAATTTATTATATCAAGTTTTTATTCCTAACACCCCAGTATTATACGGGTTGAATTAATCCGTAAAATATCGGGGCGTTACAGAAATGCTCCAGGGGATGGCCACCATGGTCCAATAGCAGCAGGCTGTTGTTGCACAGCAGCAGATGGCTGCTCAGCAGCATACCGAGCTAGCGCAGGCTGCTCTTGCCTAGGCTCAGGCTCGTCAGCTGGCCGAGGGTGAGTGGCAGGGGAAACTACTGAAGGATTTCAAGGCGATGGGACCACCGAGCTTCAAGGGTGAGCCAGACCCCTTAGAGGCCGATCGATGGTTCCAGCAGATCGAGAAGATTCTGAGTGCGTTAGGCATCACCGATGATAGAAGAGTAATCGTCGCCTCGTACCAGTTTGAGACTGAGACAGACTTCTGGTGGCAGACAGTCCAACGCACCAGAACAGCAGATCGAGGAGCGATCACATGGTAGGAGTTCGAGGAACTCTTTCGGAAGAAGTTCTTTCCGGTTACCGTGCAGAACCGGATGGAGATGGAGTTTTTGGCGCTTTATCAGGGGTCTCGTACTGTGACACAGTATAAAGCCAAGTTCTCAGAGCTTGTGAGGTATGCCCCACACCAGGTAGCGACCGACGGTAGGAGGGCCTTGCGCTTTGAGCATGGCTTGAATCCAGCGATCAGAGGCAGTGTCACCTCTTTCTTGGGGCAATCTTATAAGGAGTTGGTCAACCGGTCCCTGGCAGTGGAGCAAGAGTTGAAGGAGTCCCACGCTATCCTGGATAAGCGAAGTGGCAGCAGTCATAACGGTCCACCGACTCAAAAGAGGTTTAGGCCTATGGAGACTCGACCCCCACTGTGCCAGCCTCAGTACTTCTGTGGTCCTCCAACTCTTGGACCCCAGCGGCACGGATGTTTCCAATGTGGTTCTTTGGAGCATCTGAAGTGGAACTGCCCACAGCTTCGTCGGTAGCCACTCCTACCTGCTCCACCCTATAGGCCTGCTCTGCCGCTACCACCTGTGCAACAGCAGAGGCCTCCACAGAGAGCTCAGCATCAACAACGTCCTTCCCATCCATAACAGCAGAGACCTTTCCCCCGTCAGGGCGGAGAAGGCAACCAGGCTCAGGGAAGGGCGTATATGCTAGTCGGTCAAGACCCAGAGGCTTTTGGGGGAGCGATCGAAGGTAACCCTGAACTTAGAATTTCTATTCGTAGTCGTAATTATGTAGTTGTCTTCGCTATTAGCGTTGACTTGTTAGAACTGGTAGTGACCGGTAGCTAGGTCAGTCTCTTACGTGTTTTCGATAATGCTAGGTACCTTTCCTGTCTTTTCGACCATTGCTTTCGTTCATTACGATAGTGGGTCTACTCACTCCTATATTGTCCCTAGTTTTGTCAAGACTTTGGGACTAGAGTCGGTTCCATTGGGTCATACTCTGTCGGTGTTTTCACCGCTCGGGTAAGTACCGATGTGGATCGAATCTGTCGGGATTGCATCATTCATATTGGAGACAGAGAGCTCTCGGCAGACCTCATCATCCTGGACTTAGGAGGAGTGGACGTACTATTTTGGATGGATTAGATGTCAGCCTATCACGTCAACCTCGATTGCTTCACTAAGAAGGTCACATTCTCACCTCCGGGGAGCAAGACGTTCTATTTCTTGGGAGACAAACAAAAGATTTTATGCCCGGTACCGCTGCAACAGATTACCCTCAGCTTACTAGCGCAGCTACCGAGCAGAGATAAAAATGAGAACCCAGTGGTGCTACCGCCGATGGTTCATGAGTTTCCGGATGTCTTCCCAAATGAGCTTTCAGCCTTGCCTCCACCTCGGGAGGTTAAGTTTGTTATAGATCTGGTACCAGGAGCAGCACCGGTCTTGATTGCTCCGCACCGAATGGCTCCTGCGAAGCTGAAGGAACTAAAGACCCAGTTGGAGGAGTTGCTCAATAGAGGCTTCATTCGTCTGAGCACATCTCCTTGGGGAGCCCCAGTCCTCTTTGTTCAGAAGAAGGATGGGACAAAGAGGGTTTGCATCGATTATCGCAAACTGAATAGCATCATGATCAAGAACAAGTACCCTTTACCGTGAATTGAGGACCTATTTGATCAGTTGAATGGTGCTTGTTATTTCTCGAAGATTGACTTGAGGACCGGGTATCACCAGTTGGCTGTGAGAGCAGAGGATATTCCGAAGACGGTGTTTCGGACACGATATGGGCACTATGAGTTTTTGGTTATACCTTTTGGTCTGACGAACGCTCCTGCAACATTTATGGATCTGATGAACCGAGTCTTCAGCATATTCCTGGATAGATTCGTTGTGGTATTTGTGGACGATGTCCTCATTTACTCCAAGACGGAGGGAGATCATCGGGAGTACCTGAGTACTGTGTTACAAACCCTCAGAGACCACCAACTGTATGTCAAACTCAGTAAGTGTGAGTTCTGGATGCAGGAGGTGAAGTTCCTCGGGCATGTTGTCTCGAAGGAAGGCATTTCAGTAGATCCAGCGAAGATAGAGGCCGTTATGGACTGGGAGCAGCCAAGAAATGCCTTCGAGATTAGAAGTTTCATGGGACTAGTAGGCTATTACCGACGCTTTGTTGAGGGATTCTAGCGTCTGGCTGTACCTTTCACCCATCTGACAAAGAAGGGTGTCAGGTTCGAGTGGTCGGAAGATTGTGAGAAGTCCTTCCAGGAGTTGAAGCGGCGTCTCACTTCGGCCCCAGTGCTTATGATTCCGGTCAGTGGCAAGGGATATATTGTATTCCCCGATGCCTTTCTGATGAGGTTTGGAGTAGTTCTGATGCATGATGGCAGGGTGGTTGCATATGCCTCGAGACAATTAAAGACTCACGAGAAGAACTATCCCACCCATGATTTCGAGTTGGCTGCGGTGGTTTTTGCTTTGAAGATCTGGAGGCATTACCTGTATGGTGAGGAGTTTGATATGTATTGTGATCACAAGAGCATGCGGTACATCGCGAGTTAGAAGCATCTAAACATGTGTTAAAGGAGGTGGATCGAAGTCTTGAAAGACGATAACTATTCACTATTTTATCATCCTGGTAAAGCGAATGTTATTGCAATGCATTGAGCCGGAAGTCCCGCAGTCAGCTTGCTAGATTGGTGACTGATCAATAGGACATTCTGGCCACGAAAAAAGGCTTTGATTTATGGGTTTAATGGGAGTCCTCTCATACCGTGTTGCGCACCATACGAGTGCAACCCAGCCTACTGCAGAAGGTGATTGCAGCATAAAGGTTGGATTCTGAATTGGAGGAGATTAGAGTGCGGTGCGACAATAAAGAGTCTGTCCCGGATTGGTTGGTCCTGATGGAGGTCTGAGGTTTAAGAGGAGGTTGTGCCTCCCTGCTGATGAGGAGGTTCGAGAGGAGGTGTTGTCAGAGGCACATCGATCTAGATTCTCAGTGCACCCTGGCGGCACCAAGATGTATCATGATTTAAGAAGGCAATTCTGGTGAAAGGGCATGAAGCGTGACGTGGCCGCCTTTGTGTCTAGATATTTGACTTGTCAGCAAGTTAAGGCTGAGCACCAGAGACTGGTTGGATTGCTACAGCTGCTTCCAGTAGCTGAGTGGAAATAGGAGCACATCACGATGGATTTTGTTTCAGGGTTGCCTCTGACCCGGAACAAACATGACTCTGTTTGGGTGATCGTGGACCGGCTGACGAAGTCGGCGCACTTTCTTTCGGTGCGGACGATGATGACATCCATCGACTGAGCGAAGCTTTATATGAGGGAAATTGTCAAGCTGCACGGAGTTCCAGTTTCTATCATCTCAGATCGAGATCCTCGGTTCGTTTCTCACTTTTGGAAGAGCATGCAGACAACTTTGGGGACTGACCTTAGTTTTAGCATAGCTTTACACCCTCAGACTGATGGCCAGTCAGAGAGAATGATTCAGATTTTAGAAGATATGTTGCGGGCATGCTTTGTGGATTTTGGAGGCAGTTGGAAGGAGCATCTACCTCTTGTAGAGTTCGCCTACAACAATAGCCACCAACCTAGCATCGGCATGGCCCCCTATGAGGTCTTGTATGGGAGACCATGTTGGTCACCTCTTTGTTGGGCGGAGGTAGAAGAGCGCAGTCTCTTAGGGCCAGAGCTTGTCCAGGAGACAATGGAGAAAATCCAGCTGATTAGAGAGCGACTTAGAGCAGCTTAGAGTCGACAGAAGAGCTACGTGGATGTGCGTCGATGCCCACTCGAGTTTACTGTTGGAGACCATGTTTTCCTGAAGGTTTCCCCTCGTCGAGTCATCACGAGGTTTGGGAAGAAAGGGAAATTGGCTCCGAGATTCATCGGCCACTTCGAGATCTTAGAGAGAGTTGGTGAGGTGGCATATCGGCTGGCACTGCCTCCACAGCTCTCTAGCATCCACGGTGTCTTTCATGTGTCGATGCTTCGGAGGTACGAGCCGGACCCGTCCCACGTGTTAGATTGGCAGGACCTGACCCTCAGTTCAGATGCGTCCTATGAGGAGCGACCGGTTAGGATTTTGTCTAGAGAAGATCGAGTGCTTTGCACGAAGACCATCCCCATGGTGAAGGTGCAGTGGCAGCACTGCAATGAGGAGGAGGCTACATGGGAGCTAGAGTCCACGATGCGGTCCCTGTTCCCGTCTTTGTTTGATGACTATTGTTAGTAAATTTTGGGACGAAAATTTTAATAAGGTGGGTAGGATGTAATACCCGGTATATTTGATTTCGGAACAGTCCAGTTTTATTAATATTATATTATTGCTAAATTTATTTAATTGATTTTGCATTTATGATTATCGATGGTGTGTGTTTGAATATGAGTAGGACCGGGCAGTGAGCCTCGGGTCCGGGTCGCAAGACGACGACGGATCGAATGCAATCGGTGCTTGAATGTGCACTATGATCCATCGCAAATATACTATCATTGACGAATGTTAATTTAATATTATAGGTATTAGTGGCGAGTCTGTTGGACTCGCTGATGCACGTGTGTCAATGTGTCTCACCACGGCGAGGGTTCGAGCTCGAGTCAAGTCGGGCCGAAAAAAAAAAAAAAAACCCTAAAACTAAAAGAAAACCAAAACCCAAAGCCCAGACCCCAAACCCAAATCCGAACCCAACCTTTCCCACTCTCTCTCTCTCTCTCTCTCTCTATATATATATATATATATATATATATATATATATCTCTTTTTCTCTCACTAACCCAAACCCAACCCAACAAAACAAAAACCCCCAATCATTCAGCCAACATTCGGCCAACCCGATCTCCATTCCTCTCTTACAACCTGTAAACCCAAAAAAAATCTGATCCCCTCTCTGTCTCTCTCATCAGATCTCTCCCTTCTTTCTCATTGTCTCTCTCTTGGGTCCCTCTCCATCTCAAACCCGATCCGATCCCTCTCATCTTCCCCAACGGTCAACGCCTCCTCTCCCCCTTTCCCCTTAATTCCCGATCCCGATCCCGATCCTTCCCCCCTTCCATCTCGGAAACCCCTTTCCCTTCAATTCCCTCTACCTCTTTCAGAAACCCCGCGCCCTTTCAATTCCCTTCAGCCCTTTTGAAAATCCCACAGCCCTTCTCCCCTATTTAACAAGGCCCTAAACCCGACCCCATCCCTCACCTCTCTCGATCTCTCCCTCTCTCATCCGACCTCCTCTCCCTGCGATCATCGGTGCACGTGGCGGCCGAAGTGCAGTTGGAACCGGAGAGGAGCAGCCGATGGGGAGGAAGCAGCCGGAGCCGAGCCCCTCGCACCAGGTTGGCCGCCTCCCCTCCTTTCCTTTGTTTTTTTTGTTGTTCCGTTGAGATCAGACCGATGACCTCGCCAATCAGATATATGCCCTGTTTTTCCTCTTTTTCTGTGCGAATTCGGCCGACCCCTAACCCTCTTGTGGTTCTTGACCTCGATACGACCATGGTTGCTGGTGGCTGAGCTACCGACGAGCCAATCCATTGCATGCCACCCCATCGTTCTCACTTTGATGCGATGGCTGCCGACGGCTTCGTTGTCGGCAGCCATGCAACATGTAGTACTCAACCCAGTCTGGCTAGGCCCAATGAGCTAATAGCCACCTACCCCTTTGACCCCCGCGTCCCCTCCATTGGTCGCCTTCAGCTTTAACGTTGACTGGCAGACAGTAGAAGCCAACCTCCATTGATGGCAGACCAGACGATACCTTTCTTTTCTCTCGACCTGTCGGATGCAAGTTAGTCCTCAGCCAGATAGCTTGGCAACGAGGCAGCCAAGACAACCAGTCCCAAACCTTGTTTTAGGGCTATTGTATTTCTCTGTCTTTTTTTTTTAATAATGATTGTTGCCAGCATGGCATTAGCCCGATCGTGGATTCTCATATGTCCCAAGACTGAAACAGGCTTGTGATGTGTGAATGACAATCATTGGCCCTCGAGATCTAGGTCGAGTTAATTGCAACCTGTCCTAAATCACGTTCGGTCAAACTATAGCCGACCTACCAAACCAATTGCCCATGCAACTTTATTCAAATCCTAATACAAATTAAGTCTTAGATCATTTTAGGATGCAAGTTGGGTAAGGACAACCCGATCACGCATTATACTACCCCATTAACCACATCGATTTTTGTGTCCATGACATGATAGCTACATCCAGTTCCTATACAAATAAATTTGAAATCCCCGCTTTTAACATATTAGTAACGTATGGATGCATGCAACTTACCAGTTCGTACGGGGACGATCCAGCCTTGGACAGAGCAGAGGCCAGAGACAGGAGTTCATGCGCTTTAACCAGGTGACACACCACGCTTTCTTTAATAATTAATAATACTGATATAGAAATTTAGGGTAAGTGTCCATAACGATGCATGCGTGTCCCGTCGGACGTCTTCGCATATGGTCTAGTGGACCCCGCCTTACATGCGGAGTCGCGAATCCGGCGATGCATGCATAAAAAATTAATAATTTAATAATAATTATTCTATTGTTTGCATGGACACCATAGATAGCTATTCCCTTAAAATAGAATAAATTATTAACGAATTATTGGGGCTCACTCTCATGAGAGGAGTGTGGCAACCCTAATACATGGGTTTTCGGGCAAGGGTACTGTATTGTTTTTTTTATGTACTGCTGGGTTGTAAGAGAGTACGAAACCCGGGTGTAAACTATCGAAAAAGGATTAATCACTATATAGTTCCTTCAATGACATGTGATATGTTAATTATTGAAAATCTACCTGGTTAGAGGGTAGGGACCCCGTGCGCGCAAAGGCCGTGAACCACCCTGCGCGTACAGCCAAAGTTAAATAGGTTAGGAGTCACGGGCAAGGGTTGTGGTAAAGGCAATAGATGGTGCCCTCGAGTAGGGATTGGCTTAGCAACCCTGTCCCGAAACGTTGAAGTCCCCATAGTAAAGCAAGTTGGGCGGTAGAGCTCCACCGTGAAAGACGGAAAACCCCTTATGATCATCTAGGTGATTGGTGCATGGTGTTGGTGGATGCACGGCGAGAGAGTTGGCCCTCTATATCGAAATAAAAGGCCCGATAGTAATGCCCGACCGGGGGCAGAATGAACAAATATTCGGGGTTCACATCTGAGTATGTGTTTATCTTTATTAAATTAGAATTGTATGACTGTTTACACGATGACCTAGTGACAGTAGGATTTGCATGTGAATGTAGAAATTGCATGGACACATAGGACATGATTAAGAACATCGTTTGATAATTAGGTTAATCAGTAAATTGTCTTAAAATACGAGCATTGTTAATTATTAAAATTGTTAGCTTGTCACTAGCCATTTATTTGGCTAATCTCCCAAATGTACTTTTGGGGGCTACTCATTCCCACGAGTAGACTCTCCTGCATGAACGGAGGCATAGGAGCAGCAGTAAGAGTCCAATAGTTAGCTTAGGGTAGCAGCTTGTCTTTCGATTATGACAATCTTAGCATTTGATGTAATAGAACTGGATTGAAATAATAGTTTAATTATTAGTTAGCTAGTTTGATAAGTGGAAATGTGCCAGCTGAACCTTTTGGGTAGGCCTCTCCTCAAGGCCCCAAGCCTAGGTTAGATCACAATGAAAATATATAAAAAAAAAATAACCTAATTGACTAGCCCAGTAGATAGGACCTCTAAGCCAGTATATCGAGTGCAAGGGAGTGGGCGAGGCTACTTGGCTCGCCGTCGGAGGCTTGAGCCTCGTTCTCTGTTGACAAACCTCCCTCTTTCTGTTTTAGTTATGTATATAAAAAAATGTGTTTTTATAAAATCAAGTTTAAAATACTTCCTTCTTTTTATGAGTGAGTGAAATGGAAGCCTGGTGAGAATCCCAATCGGTATAGTTAATTGATTTGATCCCAAAACCCCTTTTTCTCACCTCACACCCTAGGAATCGATCTTCAGATTTCTGGGACATGACAGAATAGGACCTTACTAGACATGGTCCAAAGCATGATGAGTTATGCTAGTTTACCAACCATATTCTGGGGTTATGCCTATGGGGGAAAAATCTTCGTGCCGATCCGAATATTTTACCTCACCAGTCAATTGAAGTTGAGTAGAAGATCGTTGATTGGAATATAGATTTGAAGGTTGATACCTTAGTTTCTTTGAGTTATCCCTTTCGGTATTTGAATAAAGAGGGAGATGCAATCAGATGTAAGGTTGACACACTGTGTGATCTCGGAGTTCAGCCAAAGCCTACGTCTCCGTGCTATAGGGAGCAACCCGAATTCACTATCACTTTGCTTGAAGTAACCTCGACAGGCCGAGTGTCACTGAAGTATCTCCGATCTCTTCAGAGACAAGAAGAAGATTGAGGAGAGTTGGAGCATGGAAAGTTAGAATTCCAGAGCTCTGGTTTTTGAAATCTGGTTTCAGAGTTGAAAACTGAAATATGGATCCTTTTTACATTTGAAGGCTCTGCTATTTATAGGATTTCCTGGAAGGAAATCTGGGGGCAAATGGCGGTTTTTGCTGTCATATCCGGGGGATCCTCCAGGTGGGGCTGGTGGGTCCCGCTGTCATCTCTGGGGATTCCACAGGCAGGGCTGGTGGGTCCCGCGGTAGTCTCTGTGGGCCCACCAGGCAGGGCTGGTGGGTCCCGCGGTAGTCTCTGTGGGCCCCCCAGGCAGGGCTGGCGGGTCCTGCGGTAGTCTTTGTGGGCCCACTAGGCAGGGCTGGCGGGTCCCGCGGTAGTCTCTGTGGGCCCACTAGGCAGGGCTGGTGGGTCCCGCGGTCCGCAAACTTCTTGCCAAATTTTGCACCCATAGTTACCCCCTCCAAGTTAGCTAGAGATTATCCTGGCTGGTTTGGATTCTTGGTGCAAATGTAACAACCCCCTGCCACAAGCGCAAAATATTCCTCGAGTGTCAGCGTAGATGGATCGATCAGCCAATTCCGACTGATCGGTTAAAGTTGACCGATCGATTGATTTTGACCGATCGATCAAAATTGACCGATCGGTCAAAGTTAACCGATCGGTTAATTTCAACCGGTCGAGGTCGAGGCGATCGGTCAAAAGATATAGTTTTTTGACCGATCTAGTAGAAATTTGACCGATCGGTTAAATTCAACCGGTTGAGGTCAAGGCAATTGGGCAAAAACCTAAGTTATTCGCTCGATCCAGTAGAAATTTGACCGATTGGTTGAACTTGACCGATCAATTAAATTCAACCAGTCGAGGTCGAGGCGATCGGACAAAAACCTAAGTTATTCGCCCGATCCAGTAGAAATTTGACCGATCAGTTGAACTTGACCGATCGGTCAAGTTTGACCGATCGGTTAAATTCAACCGGTTTAGGTCGAGGTGATCGGGCAAAAACCTAAGTTTTTTGCCCGATCCAGTAGAAATTTGACCGATCGGTCAAGTTTGGCCGATCGGTTAAATTCAACCGGTTGAGGTCGAGGCGATCGGGCAAAAACCTAAGTTTTTTTGCCTGTTCCAGTAGAAATTTGACCGATCGGTCAAGTTTGGCTGATCGGTTAAATTTAACCGGTCGAGGTCGAGGCAATCGGGCAAAAATCTAAGTTTTTCACCCGATCCAGTAGAAATTTGACCGATCGGTTGAACTTGACTGATCGATCAAGTTTTGCTGATCGGTTAAATTCAACCACTCGAGGTCGAGGCGATCGAGCAAAAACCTAAGTTTTTCGCCAGATCCAGTAGAAATTTGACCGATCGGTTGAACTTGACTGATCGGTCAAGTTTGGCTAATCGGTTAAATTCAACATGTCGAGGTCGAGGCGATCGGGCAAAAACCTAAGTTTTTCACCCGATCCAGTAGAAATTTGACCGATCGGTCAAGTTTGGCTAATCGGTTAAATTCAACCGGTCGAGGTCGAGGCGATCGGGCAAAAACCTAAGTTTTTTGCCCGATCCAATAGAAATTTGACCGATCGGTTGAACTTGACCGATCGGTCAAGTTTGGCTAATCGGTTAAATTCAACCGGTCAAGGTCGAGGCGATCGGGCAAAAACCTAAGTTTTTCGCCCGATCCAGTAGAAATTTGACTGATCGATTGAACTTTACCGATCGGTCAAGTTTGGCTAATCGGTTAAATTCAACCGGTCGAGGTCGAGGCGATCGGGCAAAAGAGCCTGTTTTCTGTCCGATCTAGTTGAAATCGAGCCGATCGGTTGAGTTTGTCCAATTGGTCAAGTTTGACCGATCGGTCAATTTCAATCGGTGGAGATTGAGGTGATCGGGCAAAAGAGCCTGTTTTCTGCCCGATCCTTTGAAAAATTACCCGATCGTCTGTCTGTCGAACGGGTAAAGTCTTCGAATGGCGATTGAGGTTAATTGTTCTGTTTGAGCCAGTGGTTCATATGGACCGGTGCTTTTTCTTCAACCGGCGGTTCGCTTGGGCCGGTGGTTCAGGTGGTTCGACGTTTCGTCTGGCTCCGACGGTTCACCTGGAAAAGCGCTTCCTTCGGATTGACACCACGTGTCCCTTCAAAAACACGGCTTTTGACCTGATGATGCCACGTGTTTTCTCTATTTTCACACCAGTTTCTCCGGGGTTTATAAGCTCTTTTTGGATCTCATTTTTGCCTCACGCTTTCAGAAATTTTTCGAAGTCCAGAACTTTTGCTCCCGAGTTTTCTGTTCCTCACTTTCTCCCGATCAGTTTGAAATGGCATCATCCGGCAGCATGAAGAAGATGAACGTGGTCCCGTCCAAGAGGAAGGGGAAGGAGAGGGCTCCGCAGTCGCCCGTTCAGAAAGGCAGGGGCAAGGGCAAAGGCGCCCTCGGAGTTCTGGGCAAGAGGCATATAGGTGTAGGGTTCACTTCCGTACCGTCTCGGCTAGAGCACATCCTGAAGGCCAGCTTCGTTCCGGGACCTTTGATGCTGCTGTCGGAGGAGCCCGAGTACGAGTACAACACCGGTGGCAAGCTCACTGATGTGAAGAGGGCGAAGTGGCATAAATTATTGGCCTGCTTTACGGAAGGGAAGAACCGATCGGCTCTCTCAGGAGTTCAATCCGCTTTCGGGATCGACAAGCGGATAGTCTTTACCTCGATCGCCAGCAAGGAGCAAGTGATGGGGACAGTTGTCACCATCGGCCAGTTAAACTACGGACTGCGCCTCCCACTGCTACCGTTCGCAGCGAGACTGTTGAACACTTCAGGGCTTTGCCCGGGATAGATTTCCGGGAACGCGTGGAGGATCATCTACGCCTTCTGCCGCGTCGAGTCTGATTTCCAGGAGGAGCTTAGGGCTTGCTACTCTAGCATCCCCGAAGGCGAAGAGGCTAGGATCGAGTTGGGCTATTTCTTTACCACTACAAGTGGGCTTCAAGGAAGGATAGCCTATTCTTCAATCTGACCGACGTCTCCGAACTTCGCCCGATCATCGACACCGTCGCCTCCGACAAACTCTACACCGACTGACCGATCTCGGTTTCTGGTGCATGGAGCCCTCTCTCGGTGCCTGAGACTCCTAGGACTCAGGTACACAAAGAGATCGAGATGTACTGTGCTGGAGGAGCCTTTGCATGGACATCAGAACGGGTCGGGGCCCTAGACAATCTTTTTCTGGAGTTGACCTGTGGCACGCGATCGTGGAAGCAATTTTTGAACTGCCCGGTCTGGCACGGCAACACCAACCTTCTCCATCGACTGCAGGCCCGATACGAAGATAAAGAAGTCCTGTATTCCGATTACGAGGAGGATCCTCAATCGGGCAAGATAATTAGAAAGGTCCGGGTCGAGAAGAAGGCCTACGGGACAAGCGTCGCCTACCAATGGAGGAGAAACTGGTGATGACCCGTAGGGGTCAAGTGAAGAAGAAGAGGGTCCTTAAGGAGGAGGAGAAGAAGGAAGAAAAAGAGGAGAAGAAGAAAGAAGAAGAAGAAGAAAAGAAAGGAGAAGAAGAAGATGAAGATGACGATGACGGCGACGACAAGGGGGGTGATGAAGATGATGACGAAGATGATAAAGATGATGATGATGATGATGACGACGACGGAGGAGACGATGGTGGCGAAGGGGAAGGAGATGGAGAGAGGGGAGACGGTGGGGGTGATGAGTCTCAGCCCATTCTCATCGACGAGGCTAAGGCCCGTCGTATGGAAGAAGTGATGGATACGATGGGCGACGGCCAGAAGGTGTCGCCCACCTATCATTTTGAAGAGTTGAAGCGGCCGACGTGAATACGAATAAGGTATTCGGGGAGTGGCGTGGTTGCGAGCAACCCCACTCCCCTCAACCAGTTACCCCCAAGTGTTTCCCGCCTCGAGGGCGCCTCGACGAGCGGTGGGGAGAAGGTTGAGCAACCTCCCTCTGTTGCCCTTCTTTCGGCAGCCCAAGTGGCGGAGGAAGCGGCCACCCTCATGGCTAGGCTTCAGCAGTCTGCTGAATGCCCAGAGGAAGGGGAGATAACTCCTCTGCGCGATGTTCCTTCTCCCTTGCAAAAAGAGGGAGGGAGTCGTGTAGAGGCAGTGACTCCTCAACCTCCGCTAGAGGCGTCCCCCATCAAGGAGAAGTCGACCCCCTGGGGTAAGAGCTCCGACCGGGGGAAGGGTAAGGCTGAAGCCTCCCGGGTCGAGGCCACAGGTATATTATCGCTAACTTCTGTTCTTGATCGTATCTGCTCTTGACATTTGAAATATTCTAACTGTTTGAACTGTTGTATTGATTGCAGATGCTCCTGTTGGCACGGCTCAACTGCTCAAGGATTTGGGTGAGGTTGATATCAACCACCCAACATCAGTGATCCGGAAGCTCTGTAATCTTCCGAACGGTATGATCGAAGAGGCCTACGATAGGCTCGAAGTAGTGGTAAATGCATCAGCTTGACTTGATTTTTGAGTTGTATATTCAGAAATGTTTCGGACTCTTCTTGTCTGTTTACAGAACTCAGCTGTCCTGAAGCGGGGGGCTTGACATGAGGGTCGGAGAGTGGGGGGCTTCAGCTGAAGTCTCTCGTTTGACGGCTGAACTGGAGGCCGCGAACGAGGAGAAGGAGAAGTTGAAGGAACTCCTGACTGCCAGGAAAGAAGCCCTCTCCGCGAAGAAAGAAGCTCTCCGCAAGGAGAAGATCGAGAGCAAGAGGTGGCTCAAGAACTACGTGGCTCGGGGTCACGAGCTAGAAGAGTTGAAGAATCGTTTCTTCAAAATAGAGACTTTGGCCCACGACCGTGCCGTTGAAATAAAGGAGCTGAAGGCTCAACTTGATGCCAAGGACGCTACGCTCGCTGCCAAAGAGGTGGACTTCATGAAGGAGCTTGAGGAGACACGCGCAGAATGCGAGAGCTTCAGGTCTACGGCAGAGAAAGCGTAGAATGTAAGAGCTTCAGGTCTACGGCAGAGAAAGCGGTGGATCTGAAGGAGAGAGGTCGCGTGCTCCCAGTGTGGCAAAACCTTGATGTATTTCTATTTCTTTCTCTCGCTTTTGTACCTATAAGCTCCGCACATGTAAGAGCTCATTTTTGTACTTAGAAATTTTTTGAGAAATAAAGCTTCTTTTTGGTGTTTGAAATTGAATGTCTCTTGTGTTGAATTCTTTGAATGTTGTATTCTGGATGGAATGCTTGAATATACTTAACACTTGACCGTAAAGGGCCGAGTCGCAACTCGATCACCCAAACTAGTTAAGTACTTTGAGAATTGAAGATTGAGTTGTATCATATCTTGAAATCGTTTAACATCTTCCTGTAAGGGGTTGAGTCGCAACTCAAGCACCCAAACTTGTTAAACGATCTGATGATTGAAGGTCATTTAACATTGTATGTAAGGGGTCGTGTCGCAACACGAGTTCCCAAACTTGTTAAATTTACCCAGTGACTTGAAGGTTGTTTTGTTGTACAACCTGAAACCGTTTAACATCTGCCTGTAAGGGGTTGAGTCGCAACTCAAGCACCCAAACTTGTTAAATGACCTGATAATTTGAATGTAGATGACGGGATTGCTTCAGAACTTGAGTTGACAAGGTGAATATTTGAACATTTGAAAGCGATCTTTATTCATCATGGAATTTACATCATGGATAAAACATTTTGAGATGTCTAGCATTCTAAGCTCACGGTAGTCTATCTCCTTCTGGTGAGATCAGTCGGTAAGATCCTTTGCCTCCCACTGACTCGACTATGTAGGGCCCTTCCCAGTTGGGAGCTAGTTTTCCGCAGCTGTACTCTTTTGTGTTGTAGAAAACTGTCCTGAGGACTAGGCTGCCAATTGGGAACTGTCTCTTGTTGATTTTCTGATCATAGGCTTGTTTGATCCTTTGTTGATATTTGGCAACACGAATGGTTGCTTGGTCTCGTAATTCTTCAGAGAAATCAAGGTCATGGACTCAAAGCTCTTCATTAACCCCCTCTTTGATTGCTCTGGTCTTCAATGTTTTCTGTCGGGAGGACTGCTTCTGATCCATACGTTAGGCAAAAAGGTGAGAACCCAGTTGATATTCTCGGAGTGGTTCGGTAGCCCCACCGAACTTTAGGTAGGACTTGTTCCCACAATCCTTTCTTGATATCGAGCTTCTTCTTGAAAAGACCAAGGATAGCTCTGTTAGAGGCTTCGGCTTGGCCATTGCACTGTGGATATCTTGGTGTTGAGTAGAAAAGCTTGATTCCATTGCTCAGGCAGAATTCCCGGAACTTATCGGAGTCGAATTGAGCTCCGTTGTCAGTAATTAAAACTTGGGGTGTGCCAAACCTTGAAAAGATGTTATGCCTGATGAATTTGATGACTTCGTCATCGGTTTCTCGGAAGAGTGGCACTACTTCGACCCATTTTGTGAAGTAATCTGTGGCCAGCAGCATATACTTCTTTTTATTTGGAGTTGGTGGGAAAGGACCTAATAAGTCCAACCCCCATTGATGGAAAGGCCACGGGCTTGCTAGTTGATGGAGCTCATCTGCTAGGAGATGAATAGCTCGAGCGTGTCTCTGGCAAGGCTCGCATTTTTGAACCACTTGATGAGCATCTCTTGCTATTGTTGGCCAGTAGTAATCTTGCAGTTTTGTCTTGGCTTCGAGAGATCTTCCCCCTGAATGATTCCCGTAGGCCCCGGAATAGATATCGACCAAGATTGCTTTTGCTTGCAAAGGACCAATGCACTTGAGTAACATCCCATTGTGTGATCTGAAATATAGATCTTCTTCTTGGAGAACATAGCATGGGAGTTTCCTTTGAAGTCTTCTCGCTTGAATTGGATCTCCTGGCATCCTTCCTTGCTTGAAGAAGTCGAAGATTGGATGTCTCCAATCTTCGAGTTCATGTGTTGTGGCATGATCGGGGGCTGGTCGTTCTCCATCCCCGGCCCTTTCAGTAGTGGCGATGACTTGTTGCTCGAGAGTAATCCTGGGCGATTCTTGATAATCGATTTGTATTCGCCTCTCTCTGAGTGAGTCTCCAAGAACCGAGGCAGCGTTAGCCAAGGCATCTGCTTCTCAATTTTTTGCTCTCGGGACTTGGATGGACTCGATGTTAACAAAGCGTTATTGAAGATGTCGCACTAGAGTCAAATAATGATGTATCCTTTCTTCCCTCGCCGTGTACTCCCCGTTGATCTGTCTTATGATTAGCTGGGAGTCGCTGTAGACGGTGAGTTAATCTACCCCCAGGGATTCAGCTATTTCGAGTCCGGAGATGAGTGCTTCGTATTCGGCTTCATTATTGGTGGCGTTGAATCCAAGGAGAATGACCTTCTGAAGATGATCAAGTTCGGGGGATATCAAGACTATCCCAATTCCCGAACTAATCGTGCTCGAAGCTCCATCAGTGTAAAGTTTCCATCGAGCTGGCGAGGTGGAAGGATTGGTCTTTGCAGCCAGATTGAATGGAGGTTCATCTTCGTCTTCAAGGCGCATATCGATGTCTTCTTCCCAAGTTATGGGGTCTTCAATTGGGAAGTCAGCTAGGAAGTCAGCAATTGTCTGGCCCTTGAGTGAGGTGCGAGATTCGAATTGGATCCCGAGAGCACTCATCTCGATCACCCATTTGGTCATTCGACCTGCTAGACCCGCTTTGTCGAGGATATCTTTGAGTGGGTGTTCTGAGATGACGGTGATCAGGTGGGAGACAAAATAGGGTTGGAGACGACGCGATGCGGTGAGTAAAGCCAGTATGACCTTCTCCGTCTTTGAGTAGCGAGTCTTGGCTGGGAGAAGTGTGTGGCCGATGTAGTAGACTGGATACTCGATGCCTTCTCTTCTGCTGACCAGGACCGCACTGATTGCTTGATCGGTGACGGTGAGATAGAGCCAGAGGTCTTCTTTTGGAAATGGAGCGGTTAAGATGGGAGCACGTACAAGATATCTCTTGACGTCTTGGAAAGCTTGCTCACAAATTGGACTCCACCCGTATCCGCCTTCCGCAGCTTGTCGAAGAGCGGCTTGCACTTGTCTGAAGACTTTGAGATGAATCGGTTGAGGGCTGCTAATCTTCTAGTAAGGCATTGCACTTCCTTCCGATTGGTAGGTGACGACATATCGAGTATAGCTTGAATTTGGTCGGGGTTGGCTTCAATGCCTCTCCTAGTCACAAGGTGGCCTAGGAACTTGCCCGATTGAACTCCGAATACACATTTAGCTGGATTGAGCTTCATGCGGTACTTCCGGAGGATTTGGAACGTCTCAGCCAGATCAGAGAGGTGGCTTCCACGACTGGAACTTTTGGTGAGGAGATCGTCGACATAACCTTCGACGTTGCGCTCGATCTGATCTTCGAACATTTTTGTGATAAACCATTGATACGTAGACCCAGCATTCTTGAGGTCGAAGGGCATTACGTTGTAGCAGTAAAGCCCCCGATCAGTCACAAAGCATGTTTTCTCTCGATCGTCGGGATATAGCAGAATTTGATTGTATCCAGAGTATCCATCCATGAAAGATAAGAGCTCGTGTCCAGCAGTGATGTCAACGAGCCTGTCTATTCTTGGCATGAGGAATGGATCCTTGGGACAAGCCTTGTTGAGGTTGGTAAAGTCGATGCACACTTTGACCTTACTATTCTTCTTTGGGACAGTAACTATATTGGAGATCCAAGTAGGATACTCTACTTCACGAATGAAGCCTACTGCGAGTAGCTTACTGATCTCCTCTTGAACCGCAACTTGTCGCTCTGGTCGGATTGTGCGTGGCTTTTGCTTGACTGGCTTCACTCCTTCTTTGATCGCGAGTCGATGATACGCGTCATCTGGGTTGATCCCAGGCATATCTTCGAAGCACCAGGCAAAGACGTCGATGTTGGATTGAAGGAAGGATACCATGTCTCGAGCTTCTGCGTCGCTAAGACTGGTACCAATGAAGGTTTCCCGAGGGAGATCTTTGCTGCCGATATTGATTGGAATGATCTCTTCGATTGAAGGTGAAGCCTCTCACTCGATCGGAGGGGGCTCGGTCAGTGGGATCTCCTTTGGTTGCTATCTCGAGGAAAGACCGGCTTCATCCCTGGGTCGCTTTAGGGGAGCGAGAATTATTCTACGATCTGTTCTCGCGGCGGTAGCTTCGCAGGATCACCCGGCTTGCTGATCTCCTCGGATGCAGACAATACCCTCTCCTATTGCAAATTTGAGTTGATGGTAGGAAGAGGAGATGGCATTGATCTGGTAGAGAAATGGTCGACCGAGGATGATGTTATAGTTGGATGTCCCCTCGACGATTGCGAACCTCACCGAGACTCGAGTCACTCAGCTAAGGTCGAGGGTGAACCTCGATTCGCCCATTGTTTTGCTCTGCTCGTCGTTGAAGCCCGTGATCACCGTCGGAACGATTTCAAGACTCGAGTATTTGTGTCCCAGACGTTTGAAGCAGTCTGAGAATATAATATCGATTGAGCTCCCGGTGTCAATCAGGATGCGGTTGACGGTGCTACCATCGATGATGAGCTTCAGGACCAGGGGGTCTCATATGGAGTATAAACTCCTTGAAGATCGACGTCATTGAAAATGATGGAGGTCCAAGCTAGGCCTTTGACAGGCTTCTCGATCCAGGTATCTTTCTTGTTTGCTACGGAGCGAACGTGAAGATGCGTCGAACTTGTCGATCAACTTCTTTCCCGGTCAGTGCCTGATTGTGCAGTGACCCGTGAATGCCAAAGACGTTGGCACGCACGGTGATAGATGATTGGTTGGTAGAGATTTGATGGACCCAGCAGGCTTGTTTACCCTTTGTGGAGGGTCAGCGCTGGTCTGATCCACCCTTGATGAACTCTTGGAGATGGCCTTCGCATAATAGATCCTCGAGATGGTATCTCAATCGGTAACATCGATCGGTAGAATGGTCATGGCTGGGATGGAAGTCACAATAGACTGTCTTGTCCGCTGTGACCTTGGTATCCGGCTGCAGAGGGTTTGGTCTTCGGAGGAATTCTTCGTGTTGGATCCGATCGAGGATCTGCTCAATTGGTATAGTCCAATCGGTAAATGTAGTCTTCTTTGAAGGGGATCTACGTCCGTCGTTTCTTGACCGCTTGGGTGCAGAGGGAATCACTGCCTCTGCATTATGAGCTTTGGCAGCATACTTCGGGGCTTCTCTCTCGGTGGGCCGTCGCTTCGTCTCTCGCCCTTTCCGGGCAACTTGATCATCTTCGACTTCGATCTCTCTCTGGATTCGGTCGAACATCGAACCCAGGGAAGGGGGAGGATTACGGATGAAATCGTTGTAGATGTGGAGATCAAAACGGAGAGCATTCTAGAAGGCTAGCATGATGGCCTCATCATCTAGATGTTGTCCAGAAAGAGCGGCGTGCTCATTGCGGAACCTTCGGGTGAAGCTGTGAAGACTCTCGTCAGCGCCCATCCTCAGCCGGTAGAGGGAGTCGAGTTTCTTCTCCGGCTTCAAATTAAGCTGATAGTGCTGCACGAAATGGTTAGCCAAGACCCCGAACTGGGTGATGGACCCAGCCCGAAGGTTATGGTACCAATCGAGAGCTGGCTCGTCGAGGCTCCCGGCGAAAGTGCGGCAGAGCACGTTGTTCTCCTCTTTGTGCGGCGTCAAAGCTTGCTTGAAAGCCAATATATGGAGAGTCGGATCTCCCTTGAGACAATTAAATTTGAGGAGAGTGGGAGTTCTCCATCCCCTCGAGAATGTCGACTGGAATAGACTCCGATGGAGAGGTCCAGCAGAGGAGTATCCCTTTCTACGACCATGCCCTCGACCTGGATGTAGGTCGAGAGGCAAGATCGCGAGGTCTTGTTCGGGCCTTTGAGTGTCAGCCGATTGGAGTCGATAACGAAGATCCGTTCTGGCTCAACGTTAGAGTGGGAGGGATGGAGAAGCCCTGCTCTTTGAGGGCGCCCCTTTTATCTGGTGCTTTCTTCGTAAGTCGGGCTTCGACTGTGTCTGCCTGTCACAGTTGCGGCCCGAGGACGACTGAGAGGATTCATCATCTATACGATCCTAGACACTCTGCTTCCACGGAGCAACAGAGGGGGTTGGATCGCGACGGATCCTCTCAAGGGTAGCGGTGCCCATTGATCTTCGTGGCTTGGAGTGGATCGATTGTCGTGGCAGACCCACTCCTTCGCCAAATGAAGGGATGGGGAGAGCGATTCCTGCTTCGGAGGCTGCCTTCTTGAGAGCATCCCTTTCAGCTGTGAGGGTGGCGTTTTGCTTAGCCATTTATAATAGTTGAAAGTCGACCGCCGAGATTTGATAAGTAGATGGCGGGTCTTCAGCTGGAGCAGGGGCGGTTTGCCTGATCGATTGTCGGGGAGGCGGTGCGATCGATCGATCGACCGACCTTCCGCTTCCTGAGCGAACCCCCATTTCGGGGACAGCAAGGGGCTGCCCGAAGTTGAGCCGTTGGCTCATTGAACAAGTCTCCGGATGAGGCTGACGTGTGTTACTTCCCTCTGGATGATCCTGATGCTTCGTCTTCGCCATTTAGAGAGAGCGAAGGATGCAACGAGATTGCCGGTGTCCTAACGGTTGTCTGCTCAACCGAAGGGGCCGGGAAGTTTGACTATCTAGATCGGTTGTCTGCTCAACCGATCTAATATTTTTGTTGTAGAGCAGACTTGGCTTTTCACTCGGGATCCCATCGACGGTGCCAAACTATGGGGGAAAAATCTTCATGCCGATCCGAAGATTTCACCTCACCAGTCAATTAAAGTTGAGTAGAAGATCGTTGGTCGATCTGTTGATTGGAATGTAGATTTGAAGGTTGATACCTTAGTGTCTTTGAGTTATCCCTTTCGGTATTTGAACAAAGAGGGAGATGCAATCAGATGTAAGGTTGACACACTGTGTGATTTCGGAGTTCAGCCGAAGCCTACGTCTCCGTGCTATAGGAAGCAACCCGAATTCACTATCACTTTACTTGAAGTGACCTCGAAAGGCCGAGTGTCACTGAAGTATCTCTGATCTCTTCAGAGACAAGAAGAAGATCGAGGAGAGTTGGAGGATGGAAAGTTAGAATTCCAGAGCTCTGGTTTTTGAAATCTGGTTTCAGAGTTGAAAACTGAAATCTGGATCCTTTTTACATTTGAAGGCTCTGCTATTTATAGGATTTCCTGGGAGAAAATATGGGGGAAATAGCAGTTTTTGCTGTCATATCCGGAGGATCCTCCAGGTGGGGCTGGTGGGTCCCACTGTCGTCTCTGGGGATTCCACAGGCAGGGCTGGTGGGTCCCGCGGTAGTCTCTGTGGCCCCACCAGGCAGGGCTGGCGGGTCCCGCGGTAGTCTCTGTGGGCCCCCCAGGCAGGGCTGACGGGTCCCGCGGTAGTCTCTGTGGGCCCACTAGGCAGGGCTGGTGGGTCCCGCGGTCCGCAAACTTCTTGCCAAATTTTGCACCCACAATACCTTAAAAACAGCAGCATACATCTTAAACCTTGTCCCATCCAAGTCAGTGCCTCAAACTCCTAGGGAACTGTAGTCGCAGCAGAAGCCATCATTACAGCATCTCAGAATATGGGGTTGTCCAGCACATGTGCAGAAGGACAAGAGGGATAAGATGGAGGCAAAAACAAAAGTGTGTTTGTTTATAGGCTACCCCAAAGGGACCAAAGGTGGTCTATTCTATGACCCTGTGGAAATGAAGGTCGTCATTTCAACGAATGCCATTTTCCTAGAGCAGGACTACATAATAGACCACAAACCGACTAGCAAGGTGGTACTTGAGGAACTACTAAGTACTAGGTCAAATATTAGATCCGAGAGCATAGTACAGGATAGTAGAGCAGACCTTGATATACCAGATTCTATAGAACCTACTCACTCTGAACTACTTCCTCGTTGCAGTGGGAGAATCATCAGAGCTTATGAGAGATACTATGGAGAAACCATGTTATTTGATCCAGAGTATCAGGAGGATGATCTCTTGACCTATGACGAGGCAGTGGGAGCTTCTGATAGAACAAACTAGCAAAAAGCCATAGAGGAAAAAATTGCATCAATGTCCCAAAATGCTGTCTGGACTCTTGATAAACCTACACCTAATATTAAACCTATTGGGTGTAAGTGGGTGTATAAAAAGAAAAGAGGTCCCGATGATTCTGTTGAGACTTATAAAGCTAGATTAGTTGCCAAGGGTTTTACCCAGAGAGAAGGGATCGACTATGACGAGACCTTCTCACCGGTAGCTATGATTAAGTCTACTCGGATCCTCTTATCCATTACAGCCCATTACGATTGGAAGATCTGGCAAATGGATGTCAATACAGCTTTCCTCAACGGGGAATTGGATGAGGACATATATATGATGCAACCTCCATATTTTGAGTTAGATGGTCAGAAGAATCTGGTTTGTAAGTTACAAAGGTCCATTTATGGACTCAAGCAAGCATCCACGAGTTGGAACACTCATTTTGATCAGACGATCCGTTCCTACGGATTCGATCAAAATGAGGATGAGCCAATATTTATAGGAGTGATGGAACTACAGAGGTATATCTGATACTTTACATAGATGATATCCTACTGATTGGAAATGATGTAGGAACGTTGTCAACTGTAAAGGTCTTGCTATCAAACAATTTAACATGAAAGACCTAGGTGAAGCGAGTTATGTTCTGGGGATCAAGGTAACTCGAGATCGCCAGAATAGAATTCTCTCACTGTCACAGACTGTATATATAGATAAGATTCTGGTCAGGTTTGCAATGCAAAACTTCAAGAAAGGTCTATTGCCTTTAGGCAAGGGGACCAAGTTGTCAAGGATCAAGGTCCTAAGACACCTAAGGAGAAGGTAGAGATGCACAAGTACCTTATGCATCAATGTTAGGTAGCCTAATGTATGCAATGCATTATACAAGGCCGGATATCTATTTTGCAGTAGGAATTATGGGTCGGTTTCAGTCAAACCCGGGTCCGGCACGCTGGACTTCTATGAAGAATATACTCAAATACCTTCGTTGAACGAGGGATTATGGGTTAGTTTATACTTCACAAGAGTTGACACCGATTGGGTACATGGATTCTGACTTTATATCAAATGTGGAATCCATAAAGTCGACTTCAGGGTTTGTCTTCACTTTAGGAGGAAGAGCAGTCAGTTGGCAGAGTGTGAAACAGAAATGCATCGCAGACTCTACTCTGAGGTTGAGTATGTAGCAGCGTGTAAAGTAGCGAAAGAAGGCGGTGTGGCTCAAGAAGTTCTTGATGAACTTAGGGTGTGTACCAGAGGCTCAGAGAGCTATTGTCCTTTATTGTGACAATAGCAGAGCGGTAGCACAAGCAAAGGAGCCAAAGAACCACTAGAAGGGGAAGCACATCGAGCGTAAGTACCACCTGATCCGGCAGTTTCAAAAGGAAGGGTAAGTGGCGGTGACCCAGATAGCATCTGCAGATAATGTTGCTGATCCATTCACTAAGGCGATACCAAGCAAGGTGTTTGAACAACATACGGGAGCTATAGGAGTCAAGACCGTTTTCCTTCGCTAGACCAAATGGGAGATTATTGGAATTGATGTGTTCTTAACTTGTAAAAACCTTTTATTTGGAGAAATAATAGAGAGGTTGTATTTGAATAAGAATTGCATTAGTGGTACGTGATCATATCATGTGTTCTAAGATAGAACAACAAGCTATGGTTTATGTAGATCTGCTGAGAGGAAGGCTCAGTAAATTGGAAACATATAACCTAAATAGTTCACAGCTATGATATGGTTGGTTCCCCTATCGTGAGATGCTGTTGGAATGACAGAGCATGAAACCTTCACCATGGTCATAGCCAGGCACAGTTACTGTGACCGAACGGAGCCAACATAGTGCACAGATCAGTGAGCAAACACTGGTGCATTAAGTCGTGTTTCTGCTTTGAGTAGTTGGTCCTAAACCCTGAGGAATCATGACCGGTGGGCTAACCAGTTGCGTGGTGCTTTGATGCACCAACGTGTGAGGGATCCATTTATGTGCGACCCAATACTACAGTGCGTTAGATTACCCGATTGACATTGCATCGGTGTGTCACTCCTACAGGCTATCCATAACCCTAACCGACAGTGAGTTCCATGGTCGAACTCACATCGCACTAAAACTAGGCCTGGTGGTTGTCAGTCGAGCTAACGACTGGATCCCTTAGCTTGGCCAAAGCAAAGGGAAGTGCGTTGAGGTTAACTCACCTGAATGGAACCATGTCAAATGATCACTCGAGTCTGATGGTGTTCTCCACCGCTCGAGTCGTATCATGGCACTACGTGGAGGGATATCAAACTACTATAACTGAGCGAAGATCAGGGGTATGTGAGAGAACATGACACTTCGCAAGTTAACCGGGGCTTAGAGGACAGACAGAGACACTTGTAGGGTGTGTTGGTCGAGGCCTGGTTGCTAGCCATGAATCCTAGTCCCTGCAGGTTCCACCTTGTCCACATCCAAAATTGTGCCTACCATCTCTTCCCTTACTTGCACTACCTTAGTTAGAAAGACGATCATCCCACGGGTGCTTCGCACTAGAGCGTGATAGAGAAAGAGAAACAAAGCATGCTTCCAGGGGGCAACCCCAGAGTGGTTAGAGGCATACGTAAAATATTTAACTCCCCTCATAGGTGCAGACAATCCGAGCATGCATCACACGGGAGCTCGGTAGAGTTGCTTCGGTAAATTTTCCTAAGGGCACCCCTTGTTTTACTAAGGACACCCCTAAGTATGGATAAATTACTGAGGGCACCCTTAGATGAGAGAATAACATTTCCATGTCAAGAGAATACTAGAAATTCTAGGGTTCCTACAGGTTCGAACGGTTTCGCAATCGGAGCCCGGTACACGAGTGCACGACTATTAGAAGCATGGGGGGCATTTTGGTCTTTTCCCAAATAGCCCCGCATGCCCTAATGGCCGGCCACTCATGTTAGGGGCGCCCCATTCAAATATGGATTGTTGCATAGTTGGAACCGCCCCCCCTAAAATCTAGGGGGCGGTTTTATCGGGTGGTTGGATAGGATAGGGCCGGCCATATCAAGGGGATTTTTAATCCCTATGGCTGGCCACTTAAAAGGAGAATGAAAGGAAATTTCGTATAAGGGAAAAAAGGGTGTTTTGCGACAATTTATTGCTCGAAACAAGCCCCTCTTGCGCTGAAAATCAGCATACTATTTCTCTCTCTTTCTCATCTTCCTCAAGGCTTTTGCAAGCATCGGAAGAGGCTCGTTGGCGAGAGGAATTCAGAGATCTCTCAACGAGGACGCGGCTGGAAGGCGAGACTCGGTGAACCCAATGGTGGATCTATATCCGTACCCCTTCATCCGTACCTCGGCATTTGTCTCCACTAACAAAGAAGAAAATCCTCCGGAGTGAAAAAATCTGCACGAAGGTATAATCTCTCTATCGCTCGTTCTAAGTTTTAATGCATAGATCATCTGATGTGTGTTGCATCATCTCGTTAGAATGACGATTAGGGTTCGTACTATTGCATCATGTGCAGATGAAAGCATGATATAATCAAAATTTTTGTAGCACACATCAGGCAACGTGGTCCTACGACCGCTGCCCGACTTCCGCTGCGTAGACTTTGATCTAGGGAATTGTTTTTTCCCAATAGGGTGACCACCCTAGGAAATCCTCGTGCGAGCATGGGCAAAGCAGACAATATTCTGTGTGTTTGGGGTGGATGTTACAAAATGGTATCAGAGCCAGTTCTCCTTGGGATGCATGGTATAACCCTACACGAGGACGTATAGCCCTTAAGGGGGTGGTTGTGACAACCAAGAGCTAATAGAGAAGAGCTAAGACTACTAAGGCTGTGATGCCAAGATGGATGAGGTGAGGTATGTAATGCCATGAGTTAGCCCTACATCGTCTAGAGAGAAGGAGATCCTGAGCTACTTATATAATTTGTCTTTCCAAACATAAAAGATGTGTTTTAAAACCATACGCAGCTACGGATTTTGAAAGAACTCCGTAATTAAGCATGCTCGGGCAAGAGTAGTACTAGAATGGGTGACCACCCTGAAAAATTCTTGTGTGAGCAAGGGCAAAGCGGATAATATCTTGTGTGTTTGGGGCGGATGTTACAAACGCTTCACCGGACCACGAACGGCGGATCACGAAAGAGGAGGACTCGGTAGCCGGATCTGGAGAAGAAAGAAAGAATCGAAAAAAACTTTACTATTCCCGGCCTCCTCAATATCACCAACGGCGACCAAGGAGGTTGAGGTTAGAGATAGAAATCTAAAACCTTAGATTGGCTCTAATACCATGTTACAAAAAAATAGGGGAAGAAAGACTAGGGTTTAGAATAAACTCCTTGTATATTAATCTCATTACATAAAATTGTCTCTCATTATATAAGGAGAGAACACACACCATTACAGTTCCACTACCAAGGTGGGACTAATAGTAACACTACATCTAATAAACACCAACATGAACATACTTACATGGATTACAAAGCTTCCACGAAAAACCAAGGATGACAAGAAGTTTCACCAAGAACCCGTAGGTCCCGTACCACGAGAATCAAGGTAGAGAGTGTCACTCTTCCTCCACCGAATCCGATATTCTTCAATCTCTCGGATTCTCCTCCGATTAAGCAATCTACAATCCCAAACCAATCTTCCACAAGGCATAATAACGTTGGCACATGATTTTCTACTCCAGAAAAACCTAGCATCTTATCATACACATGACGGATCAAGGAATCCTCAAATAGCCCAACCAGAAACCCTAATCCCGCATAAAAAATGTATGCATGTTGTAAAGTTTGCCTGGGTACCAGTTATATAAGCACCCCCCAAGGGCTTCTCTTCTCCAGGTTTGCCCAAGCGTTGCCTGTACTTCCAACACAGGTTTGACTATGCAAAGAGCCACAATCCAATATTATATAACGTGCTCGGATGGTTGTGATGCCGCTTGCGCCATGATGTACGTTTTGGCACTAAAAAGCACATAAAGATAGCGACATTCTGCTTTGATGGCTATGACGTCGTTGGTGCCACACGGCATGGCGGCTAGCTTGATATTCATTGTTGGCCCATTCCCTTAAAGCTTAAGCTTTTGATGAAATGGTTACTTAACAGTGACATGCATCACCTCAAAAACAGCAAGAGTGTGCGAGGAGCATTAGACGACTTTGAACATATTAGACATGGCCTGGCACGTAATACCCCAAAATTGGGGCAGGAAGAAGAGTCAGGCTCATAGGGTTAGGTTTTCCACTTTACTAGAGAGTATGTTGAGTTCTACTTAATCCTTTTTGTGTAGAAAATACCATTCAAGCATAATGTTTTACAATATTTCTCTTTACAGACCTGTCTCGATCACAACCGTCCATGCCACTGTGAATCACACTCGGTCTGGACCAATAGGTAATGAACGATGTGATTGGATGCCACATCAGTATGTAAAGGGAAGCCTTTAAAACATTCCGATCGAACAACCATAAAGAAATAGAGTAGTGATTCCATAAGGCGTCCCGCATCACAACCATAAGTTCGGACTGAGTGTCATTCACCTCTCTGGTTGCCCGTCATTGGACGGCTGTGATGTATCACTTTACGTAAAGGTACGCCTTGTTGGATCATTTCTTAAACACATATCAACTATTGAATTTTATTTTTCGATACAAAATTCTACACCAACATCAAGATTTGTCAATGTGATATCGGATCACAGCCACCCACCCCGATCGGCGAATAGCACTCACCTTGATAGGCTAGATGGATCAAACAGCTGTGACGTGAGAATGTTGCCTTGCTCTTTTCAATATTTTGATTGTTATAAACTAAAACTATATTTTAATCTCTCTCTCTCTATAATACATATCACAGCGTGTTCGTTTTATTTACAAGTGTGCCACTATATCATAGATATTTCAGACTGTCCAACCATATACATAAAGGCTTTGATAAAAAATGAGTATGTTGATGTAAGAGTAAGTGTGTTTCATTTGGGTATGGGAGAACGGATGAGATTGAATGGAGTTTAGATGAATGGGTGGGATTAAGGAGAAGAAGAAGTAGATGAATGAAAGGACCAAATTGTAAACAAATAAAACTATAATATATTGGAGGGTTTTTATGTAAGAAATTGAGGATATATTAGGTATTAAATCTATTGTTCACATGTTTTTTCTATCAATGACTAATTTCCTAGGACTGACACCTATACGTGGTCTCCCCTCCTCCATAATTGCACTCAGCCCATTTCTCTCTTCCCTGATCTCGCTCTCGCTCTCTTTCTCTCTCTCTCCCCGTCTCTTTCTCTCTCTTCCCCTAATATCTCTCTATCTCCCCGTCTCTTGATCACTATCTCTTCCCCCGATCTTTCTCTCTCTCTCTCTTTCTCTCTCTCTTGATCATAGTCGTCCATTGCACTCGGGCCGTCTCTCTCTTCCCTGATCTCTCTCTTCCCCCGATATCTCTCTTTCCACCGTCTATCTCTTCCCCCGATCTCTCTCTCTCTCTCTCTCTCTCTCTCTCTCTCTCTCTCTCTCTCTCTCTTCCTTGGTATCTCTCTCCGTCTCCCCCATTGGTCTCAACCCGGTAAAGGCCCCGATGAAGCAATCGAAGGAGGAGGTAGTCAACCCTCATCCTCCCCACTCCGATCCGACAGCAACGGTGGAGGAGGAGGTTGCCCTCTTCCTCCCTTCTCCGAGCCTGCAGCAGTGATGGAGGAGGAGGGCTCCCTCCCTCTTGATTCGGCTATAATAGTGATGGAGGAGGCCGTCAATCTCCTCCCCTTACCCCTCTGATCTGGCCACAACAATGGAGGAGGATGCTGCCCTTCTCCCCCCCTCTTCGATCTAGCAACAACATCGGAAAAGGAGGCCATCAACCCTCCTCCTCCCCTCTCTGATCTGCTGCTATGGCAAGGGAGGAGGCCACCAACTCTCCCCCTCTCTGATCTACTTTAACAAAGGGAGGAGGCCATTGACACTCCTTCACCTACTCTCCAACAACCACCATGGGGGAAGAGGCCCTTAACCCTCACTAGATGAGAAGGCATGTGTTTTCTTTCCATTAGAAAAGAAAGGAAAGACACAGTCACATAGCTTCCCGCGTTGCATATATGTGGCTATGAGCAATGCTATGATCGGATCACGTCATTCAGGTTGAAAAAATTATGTAAAACATGCATGAGAGGACCCCCGGAAGAAGAAGGAAATGGGGTCCCTTCACCTTCGCTTTTGCCGAATGAAATGGGTGCCATAACATGTTCACTAATTTTATATAAAAAGTATATTTTGAAGTATAACATGGTGCGTCAGTCTGTGGAGTGTCGGTAGCCCACGGGGCACTCGCCGGACGCTGCGGATAAACTCGCCGGAGGGTTGTCATGGCAGCCAAAGTTGGCAAACAAGTATCGTTGTTTTTATTATTATCTTAATATAAAAATATAATTAAAATTAGAAGCAACATGTCGACCCGCGAGGGTGTTGGTGGCCCATGGGCACTGGCTAGACACGACGGGTCGGCTAGCCGGAGGGTGGTCGTTGCTGCCGGAGATGGCGGAGGAGTATTGTTGGTTTTATTTTTCTTTTTGAAAATAGTTTTATATAAAAAATATAATTAGAAGAGATTAGTCGACCCACGAGGCATTGGTCAGACAAAGCAAGTCAGCCTGTAAGGTGTTGGTTAGCCACAACGCTAGAGGTGGCAATGGGTCGGGTTGAGGCATAGGTATTAGGGTAAAACACCTAACCCAAACCCAACCCGTTTAATAAACGGGTCAAAAACTTAAACCTAAACCGAACCGACCCGAACTGTCTACTAAACGGTCGGGCTAGGTTGGCTCGGGTTCGGTCAACAAAATCCATGTAAACCGATCGGGTTAGATGTTGGAAAGATATCGGATGCGCAACGGAAGGTGAAGTCGATCTCGAGGATCGTTTCGGTATGCAGGTTATTTTAAAATTTCCATTCATATTAATCATATGCGTAAATGATAAAACAAATACGAATCGAACCCCTATAGTCATCTATCGAAATGATTAACATATCTCATATGTATGCATTATGATAGATCTAGGGGTTAGTAGGTTATACCTTCGTGCGGGATTTAACACCGCGAAGAATTGCTTCAATGTTGATGAAGACAAATTCGGATCTGCACGAACACACTTTAGTGCAAAGGCCGTAACCTTCTATCCCTACATCGGAACAGAGCGAAACTTGATTTGCCAAAAATAAAACTTCAACACCAAGAATTTGCAACTGGTTTGAAGTCATTTGAACTTCTATAACTGCTGCAGTGATCAAAACAGTGTAGATCTACCTGTAAAATCTGAACAGCAATCACGAGCGGGATCCTCGCGCAAGAGAGAAATGAATCTCATCAGATTCACCCGATCTCACATATCATCCTGGATCCTTGCACTCTAATCTCTGAGTGCCTCAAAGTGCAAGCGATCTCCATCAATCTCACACACACTTGGAGAAGAAGATGAGGAAGAGAGAAGAGATGAACCCGAGAGAGAGAGAGATGGCTAAAATCCGAACCATAAGAGAAGGGGATTTGATTCTTCAACGGAAATCTGAGAAGGATGCACCATTTCAGATCTGAAATTCGTGCCCCTCACTCTCCCTTGCCATTTGAAACCGTTCCTCTCTCTCTCTCCATCTCTTTACTCTCAAATTCAATGCGCCTGGCCTTTTTATTACTAGTTGCTATATTAAAATTGTTGCAATTAAGGAGATGATTCAAAATCTTTTAAATCTAAATTAATCCCTTAATTATAAGTTTGATGGCCATGCAAGCTAGCCCTAGTGAGGATGGCGGCCACTAGGGCATGCGGGATATTTTGAAATGATCAAAATGCCCCCATGCATCTAGTGGTCGTTCACCTCATGCGGGACTATGTATGGCTCATCTTCATGCATGATAATGCACCCTAACACTTAGGGCACCTCATCGGCATCAGCAACAAGTCAATACACCATGGGATGATAAATAGTATTTTTACTATTTACTGGGGTGTCCTTAGTAAAAGGTGGGGTGCCCTATAGTAAAAATTACTAAACTAGCATTTTGTGTTCTAGTGCAACACGCACACACGGAATGGACTCCTTATAGTATAATGGCAACATCGTATGTCTCTACACTACTCTGGGGTTGCCCCCTAGTGAACACACTTAGTCCTGTGCAACCACCATGCTCCAGTGCGATGCACTCACGGAATACAGGACGATTATGCATTATTTATTCAACTCATAATATGCTGTGAGACAAGGAGAAAGTACTGATCCGTAACGATCGTGGATAGGGTGGAACCTTTAGAGACTAGGATTCATGGATTCCAACCAAACCCGATCGACAAACTACCAAGTGTCTCTGTCAATCCTCTGGGTCCCGGTTAACCCGCGTGGCTACCCAGAGTGCGACGCAGGCTGCACTCCAATTCTCCCAGACTTATTAAGCTCTCTCATATACCCCTGCTCTCCGCTTAGTATTGGTAATATGATGTCCCTCCACTTAGTGCCATGAGTCAACTCGAGCGGTGGAGAGCACCATCAGACTCGAGTGACCATATGACTAGGTTCCTTCCAGATTGACTATCACATCGCACCTCCGATCACTTTGGCCAAGTAACCGGATCCGGTCAACAGCTCAACTACTGACCACCAGGCCTGGGTTTAGTACGGTGTATGTCATACCAAGGAACTCACCTCCCGATAAGGATGTGAATGGCCTGCAAGAGTGGCGTGCCGAGGCAACACTAGCCTAGTAACCCAACGCACCGTGGTATTGGGTCATGGTTAGATCCCTCACACGTTGGTGAACCAAAGTTACACGCTACTGGTTAGTCCATCGGTCACGGTTCCTCAGGGTTTAGGACCGATTACCCTAAGCAGAAACACGACTATATGCACCGGTGTCTGCTCACCGATCTGTGCACCGTGTTAGTTCCGTTCGGCCACAGACACTGTGCCTGGTAATGACCAATATGGAGATTCTCATGCTCTGTCATTCCAACAGCTTATCCTGATAGGGCGACCAACCCAAATATGAGCTGCGAACGATTTAGGCTCATAGGACCGATCCACTGAGTCTCCCACTCAGATGAACTACTATATAGCCATGGCTCCTTAAGTTCTGTAAATAGAACACGTATAATAATACGTACCTTTGTACAATCCTAAATAAACTATCAACCATATATAGCCAAACCTAGGGTTTTACGAGCTGTAGACCACATCAAACCTAATAATCTCCTACTTGGTCTAGCGAGGAAAAATGGTCATAAGCTCTATAGCTTCTACATGCTGCCCAAAAGCCTTTGCAGGAATTTTCTAAAGGAATCAGCAACATTATCTATAGATGCTACCTCAGTTACTGCCTGTCACGCCCCAGAAATCTGAAGACCGATCCCTAGGGTGTGAAATAAGAAAAGGATGGGATTTTGGGTCTGGTTAATTAATTACACCAATTTGGGTTCTCACAGGGCTTCTACGCTCTCTAATATGAAAAACAAGAAGGAGGGAGAAAAAAGAGGGGAATCTTTTAAATTTGATTTTTCAAAAAAACCATTTTTATTAAAAAGCAAAGAAAGAGAAATTATCAACAGAGAGAAGATATTATCTAGTCAAGCTCAACCTTCAAAAGTCATATCCTCTCAGTATGAGTGACCTGTCGGTGCCACTACATACTGACAGGAGTCTATCTGAGGGAGCACGAGACTCAAGCCTCCTACGGCTAGCCAAGTGGTCTCACCCACTCCCTAACACTCAGGTGCACCAATCTAGGGTTCCTATCTACAGGGTTAACCAATTTAGTCATTTATATATATCCTTATATTTTCATCATGATCTATCCTAGGCTTGGGGCCTTGAGGAGAGGCCTACCAAAAAGAATTCAGCTGGAACCATTGCAACTACAACCATAGAATACTAACTAACTAATAAGAACTCTTATTACAATGTCTGAAGAGAAAAGACTACAAGATTGACATACTAAGC
Source organism: Chamaelirium japonicum (assembly GCA_947650365.1). Lineage (NCBI taxonomy): Eukaryota > Viridiplantae > Streptophyta > Magnoliopsida > Liliales > Melanthiaceae > Chamaelirium > Chamaelirium japonicum. The sequence goes on along the minus strand of OX393555.1, from coordinate 60,482,535 downwards.
CGAAAGGTAATACTGCAACTCTAACTCCGCCTCTGGGCTCCTACTGCTACTCCTGAGCCTCCGGACCTGCAACTGAGCCTACTCGTGGGAAAGAGTAGCCCCCAATAGGAAATTGGGAGATTAGCCAAATTAATGGCTAGTGACATACTAATAGTCTTTAATAATATGAGATGAACAATTGTAACAAATTAAGATATAATCTAGCAGTTCTAGTATGGTCAAAGTTTGCCGAATGATACCTAAACCTATCAGTAGTCTATATTCACATGCAATTCATACTGTCACTTGGTTATCTAACATAAAGTCCATTCAATATTCTACAGCATTAAAGAACAGATTAAATAAGACATTCATTTAAAGTCACGAGATCATCATGTGAACAGTCATACAAGCAATTCTAAATTCATATATAGATTAAACACACACTATCAAAATGTGAACCCCGGATATTTTGTTCATCCTGCCCCCGGTCGGGCATTACTATAGGGCCTTTTATTTCGATGTAGAGGGCCAACTCTCTCGCCGTGCATCCACCAACACCATGCACAAATCACCCAGATGGTCATAAGGGGTTTCCCGTCTTTCACGGTGGAGCTCTACCGCCCAACTTGCTTTACTATGGGGACTTCAACTCCCCGGGACGGGGCTGCTAGGCCAATCCCTACTCGAGGGCACCTCCTATTGGCTTTACCACAACCCTTGCCCGTGACCCCTAACCTACTTAACTTCGGCTGTACGTGCAGGGTGGTTCACGGCCCTTGCGCGCACGGGGTCCCTACCCTCTAACCAGGTAGATTCTCATATAACATATTTCAACATATACAATGAAGCTAACAAAGGTACATTTAATGCTTAACAATTTTCAACAATTTACCCCTGATCCCGTACTGCTCTCGCAACCCATGCGACATAATAAATCAATAAAGTAAAATACTCATCCCAGTGACCCGTGTGCTAGGGTTGCCATACTCCTCTCAGGAGGGAGGGCTCCGATAGTTATTAGTTATTCAATTTATTATTTAATTTAAGGGAATCCTAATTACGGTGTCCATACAAACAAAAGCAGTCATTATTATTATTCTATTAATATTTTAAGCATGCGTCGCCGGACTCGCGACTCCGCATGTAAGGCGGGGTCCACTTGACCACATGCGACGATGCCCGGCGGGGCCCGCATGCAGTGTCATGGACACCTACCCTTAGTCATTCTCATTTCCCACTATTAAAGACCACGCAAGGGTAGTAGATGTCACCTGGCTGTCGATTACACAACTCCTGCTAGTTGCCTCTGATCCGCCTCCGTTGGATCACCAAAATCATGGTCTGATAACAAACACAGATCCAAATCACAATGCTATCGATTAAAACAGAAGAATCAACGACGAGGGTTCTATGCCAAGGATAGTCGGGCACCCTCGATAGGGGACCAACATTGAGTTGACAGCACACAAATCCGTGCGACTGAAGAACTCGAACCTAAACACTACTAGGCCAAATAAGTAAATAGAAGCTAAACCTACTCATCGAATCGGGCTCGAAGAACCCTTTCCGATGGTTCCAGTTTCGCTGGAATCCGACTTCGGTCGAATGGTTTCGGGTCAAACCACGTAGAACCGGTGAAACCGATCACATGGTTGGTTCACTAGGGTAGAAGAGGTTCTAGGGTTATACTCTGGGTTTAATAGGTAAGGCTCAACGTTCTGAGCACAATGCCGCTAGTTTCGTCCGAATTCGAGTTCGGACGATAAAACGGCGGTCAAACCACGGTACCGCGATAATATCGGGTCAAAGGATAAAACAGGGTATTAAACAGTACAATTACTATGATAAACTATGGCCAACAGGTAGTATTTTCCGATCCGGTCGAAATGGCGCTGGTTTCATCCAATTCCGAGTTCGGACGGAGAAATGGCAGTCGAACCAAAATTCACTGGTTCACGGGTCTGGTTCAGGTGAACCAGACCGGTTCACTGTTTGGCTCGGGTCAAGTCTGGAGGTCGGGTCGGGTATGGAGTGCAAGGTCGGGTCGGGTTCAGGGCTAAAGAGGTCGGGTCTGGGTTTAATTATAACCTGGAAATTACTGAACTACCCCCCCCCCTTTCCTTCTTCTCCACGAGACCGAACCAGCGGTGCTGGTTCCTGCGCGTCGACGGCCGGCGGGAGGGGCGGCCTGGAGCGCCGGCGAGCGCTCGGCCGGCCTCTCCCGCACCACCCCCACGGAGGAGGCGCGGGGGGAGGCGGCCGAAGCGATCGTCGGAGCCCGAGGGGTCGGCCGGAGAGGGCTCGCGCGGGGTCGATCTATGGCCGATGGTGGTGCACCGAGGAGGGGCTCGGGGCGACGGCGATCACTGCCCGAGTGGGCCACGGCAAGGGAGAAGGAAGGGCCGGGGCCGCGGGGTTGGGTCGCGGAGGGGATGAGAGGAGAAGGGTGGCTGACCTGGGGGTCTCGGTGTGCTCGCCGGGGCTCCGACGAGGGGCGGGTCGGTGCTCCACATCCCTCGATCTCTCCTCCTTCTCCATCTCCGTCTCGCTCTGTCTCTCTCTGCATCGCGTTCTCTCTCTCTCTCTCTCTCTCTCTCTCTCTCTGTCTCTCTCTCTCTCTTTCTCTCCCGTTCTCTCTCTTCTCTACTACGTCCTTCTCTCTCTCCCGTTCTCTCTCTATTTCTCTCCCTCTCTCTCGGTTCATATATAAAGGGGTGATGAGGGCACGTGGTTAAGATAAGTAGGGCTGGGGAGATAGGGTCGGTTAAGACCTCCTACTAAGGGGGAGGGGATAAGGAAGAAAGATTGGGATAAGGGCTAAAAGATATGGATTTGTCACCCCGAAATCTTACCCGATAATTACCATCCTAATTTTGGATTTTAAATCACTGGGGAGGGAGGTCAAGAGAGCCTAAATTATGCTAAGAGACTGGGAGGCAGGATCTAGGGCTGGTCGGGCTCGGTCCCGAGCCCTGAACCGGGCTCGGTTGGAATCCGGGTGCGATTCGTCCATCAACCAGGCTGAAAAGAATAATAGGTCATAACTATCAAACCGGAAGTCGGAATAGGGCCCGAGAGGATTCGTTGGAAAGGTCTCGTCAACGCGAACGCGTTAGCACTTGGTACATAATTTTCTGACTTCTGGATCTCCCGAAAAGAAGGAAAGACTCTAAAACTCAAAGTAGCAATAACTATTCACCCGGGTGTCGGATCGACTCTAACTCAGGCTCATTGGAAGGCTCTCTCAGAGCCTCATCTAACGTATCTTGTTTCATTACGATCCGATCACCCGATCTCTTGCAAGAAACAAATCAGCTACAACTATCGACAAATTATCGTTTTTCTAGGGTTTACCTGCCGGGCTACCGAAACTGGCTGCGCATACACATGATCGTTGCACGGAACGCACCATCGTGACACGCTCGAAGTTACGGAGAAAGTGAACGTAAAACATCTCATAGGTTTACGATCCATTTATTGGGAAAAAGCCCAAAGAAAAAGTCTGGCTGCAAAAAGACGAAACTAGCCATGGAGGATTTCTATTATTCTCAAATCTAACACCACAGGTGTTACAACCTACACACCTAAAAAAAATTTTCGTCCCGAAAATTCAACTACAAAAACCATATATACGAGTCCACTTATCTCTACTACCAAAACAAGAACATTATAGCAATGAAAAGTTAACTATAACGAGTACGAAGATCCTCACTAACACTGCCAACAAGAAAGCCAAGTCACTTCACCAAATCTTACTAAAAGAAACCCTGACCTTCTACTACTCACAATTCTACTCTCTACCAACCTAAACATTATACGAATCGACTCTCATAATTATTAGGATAGAAATGAACCTCCAAATTCTCACATCGATCGTGAATACGAGTTTTGGTTTCCATTTCCCATTCTAAACATTACGGATTAGACCAAAATCATGAGTTATGATCATTAACCCTGCCTTGATAAGGGGCATCATATCCCCCTTATTAGTACCGTCGAGGGGTGTCCTCCTCGGTAGGCTAACTACCAAAACTCATAGATTCAAAAACTTAAAATGCACTCAATTGTTAGTGCCGATATAAAAGGTATATCAATGTATATGAGTGCCCATACACCCATATCTAATTTATACTTTTGGTATCGACTCTACAATCATAGCAATGTATACTACACATATGCGCCCATACACATACGCTTAAGTATACATTCCAGAATGTTTTGACAAAAGAGATGTCTCAACTAGTACGCCTAACATGTATCTCATACTAAACTAAAATCCTATAAGATTCATATGAGACCAACACCTACACTAACCGAACTACCAATACTGCTCAAGGAACTAAAGAACAATGCCCGAAAAATCTATTTCTTAAGTGGGTCCAAACTAGATAGCTACCCTCTGACAATAGATAGTCATCTCATTGGCTCACTACAAGACAAGGGGATCGATCCTAAACCAAAACTATTATGAGTTGGCTGAAGAAACTACCTACTAGAAGACTAATGGCCAACTAATATCGACTGAGCAGATCGATACCAAGTACTAAATTCTACCCTAAACTAATCATCGAGATAGTTAAACGGAAATCTCGCAACCATACAAAAATAAGAATAAAGGACCCGAGACAAATAGAGACAACTTAGAAAAAAGACAACCGAGGGAACTAGCACAATCTCAACATTCTGAGAACTAAAAGCAATCACTCAAAAGAAACTGAAGCAAACGAAAGTTACTAGAATCGACTAATAATTAGATACAAAGCGGGGTGAATCAGCAGAATAATGATCATTCTTAAGAGTCCAACTGATAAGGTATTCCCAAATTTTATAAACATAGGCAATCCATTTGACATCGTCGCTAACATCTTTCTAGTACTCAATTATCTCAATTCTATCTTAACGTCACTGTCATCTAGTCAGTGCGCTCTCTCCCGTGGGTTCCAATAAGAACTACGAAACCAACCACCAAAGCCTCCGAAGAGTCAGTGCAAAGCCACAGTATGTCCTCTACCGGACAATCATCATCCACCGCCAAAGTTCCCTAGGAACAGTGCGTACTCTTTCACAATAGTCACTATCAAGGTATCCCGAAATCTACTAACCAAGGGAATTCAAACTATCACCTGAAATTTTCATCTCCTGGTGTACTCATCGAAACCACTATCCCCACGAGTCATCATTATTACTCATAGGATCCATAAAAAAAAACACACAAGCTCTACACCAAACTAATTATAAACCACGATACACCAGAGAGATCAAATAAGAAAACTAATATAATTATTACACCTATATCGAGATAATGGATAATCTTAAAAACACTAACTAGGTCTCTAGTACCAATGGTCAACAAGAATCAAGGAATCCTAAAACACCAATAAAATCTCTAGTACTAAGGGTCAACAAAGATCAAGGGATCCTAAACACCGACTAGGTTTCTAATACTAAGGGTCAACAAAGATTAAGGAATCATAAAACACCGACTATGTTTCTAGTGCTTAGGGTCAACAAAAAATAACAAAACCAACAAAAAGAGTAACCTCACAACCATGCCAGATAAACCATCAAGGATATACATCCTTCCAGACATATCAAATACATTCATTCCAAAACCAATCAACCAAATTACTAACTAGAGTTGAATATCTAGTCCTTGGTCAGCTCCTTACCACTAGAAAGTTCAAGAGAATCCATATTAGAAGACTCCCAACCTATACTCTGATATAGACTCAAACACTATACTTCTGCCTAGAGATCAAGAAATACCACCCTTGGTTAAGATTTTCTACGTGGCTCCTCCTTAAGAATTATCATCCGTGTTGTGATGACTAACTCTAAACCTAAACATTATAGCACCTCAGAGTTCAAATACAATCATACTCACACGACATATAGATTGATTCACGATTCTCGATCAATCAAAAACTCAATCATAGACAGTTCTTAGCTACATATCAATCCCTCAAACAAAACCAGTTCTCCAAGTATGATTAACCCTAGGTCCTTATCCTTAGAAATAATCGCTATACCGCCACTATCTACTACGAGAATTCTATCGACTCAATATCTATACAATCTCTAGAAAACGTTCTAACACCACTAGAGTCTAAACTTTCCGAAGAAGGAATCGCAAGACACGAACCACATCCTAACAAAACCCCTAGGAACATATCCCTAGGCTCTGATACCAGCTGTCATGCCCCAAAAATCTGAAGACCGATCCCTGGGGTATGAAATAAGAAAAGGATGGGATTTTGGGTCTGGTCAATTAATTACACCAATTTGGGTTCTCACAGGGCTTCTACGCTCTCTAATATGAAAAACAAGAAGGAGGGAGAAACAAGAGGGGAATCTTTTAAATTTGATTTTTCAAAAAAACTATTTTTATTAAAAAGCAAAGAAAGAGAAATTATCAACAGAGAGAAGATATTATCTAGTCAAGCTCAACCTTCAAAAGTCATATCCTCTCAATATGAGTGACCTGTCGGTGCCACTCCATACTGACAGGAGTCTATCTGAGGGAGCACGAGACTCAAGCCTCCTACGGCTAGCCAAGTGGTCTCACCCACTCCCTAACACTCAGGTGCACCAATCTAGGGTTCCTATCTACAGGGTTAACCAATTTAGTCATTTATATATATCCTTATATTTTCATCATGATCTATCCTAGGCTTGGGGCCTTGAGGAGAGGCCTACCCAAAAGAATTCAGCTGGAACCATTGCAACTACAACCATAGAATACTAACTAACTAATAAGAACTCTTATTACAATGTCTGAAGAGAAAAGACTACAAGATTGACATACTAAGCCGAAAGGTAATACTGCAACTCTAACTTCGCCTCTGTGCTCCTACTGCTACTCCTGAGCCTCCGGACCTGCAACTGAGTCTACTCGTGGGAAATAGTAGCCCCCAATAGGAAATTGGGAGATTAGCCAAATTAATGGCTAGTGACATCCTAATAGTCTTTAATAATATGAGACGACCAATTGTAACAAATTAAGATATAATCTAGCAGTTCTAGTATGGTCAAAGTTTGCCGAATGATACCTAAACCTATCAGTAGTCTATATTCACATGCAATTCCTACTGTCACTTGGTTATCTAACATAAAGTCCATTCAATGTTCTACAGCATTAAAGAACAGATTAAATAAGACATTCATTTAAAGTCACGAGATCATCATGTGAACAGTCATACAAGCAATTCTAAATTCATATATAGATTAAACACACACTATCAAAATGTGAACCCCGGATATTTTGTTTATCCTGCCCCCGGTCGGGCATTACTATAGGGCCTTTTATTTCGATGTAGAGGGCCAACTCTCTTGCCGTGCATCAACCAACACCATGCACAAATCACCCAGATGATCATAAGGGGTTTCCCGTCTTTCACGGTGGAGCTCTACCGCCCAACTTGCTTTACTATGGGGACTTCAACTCCCCGGGACGGGGCTGCTAGGCCAATCCCTACTCGAGGGCACCTCCTATTGGCTTTACCACAACCCTTGCCCGTGACCCCTAACCTACTTAACTTCGGCTGTACGTGCAGGGTGGTTCACGGCCCTTGCGCGCACGGGGTCCCTACCCTCTAACCAGGTAGATTCTCATATAACATATTTCAACATATACAATGAAGCTAACAAAGGTACATTTAATGCTTAACAATTTTCAACAATTTATCCCTGATCCCGTACTGCTCTCGCAACCCATGCGACATAATAAATCAATAAAGTAAAACACTCATCCCAGTGACCCGTGTGCTAGGGTTGCCATACTCCTCTCAGGAGGGAGGGCTCCGATAGTTATTAGTTATTCAATTTATTATTTAATTTAAGGGAATCCTAATTATGGTGTCCATATAAACAAAAGCAGTCATTATTATTATTCTATTAATATTTTAAGCATGCGTCGCCGGACTCGCGACTCCGCATGCAAGGCGGGGTGCACTTGACCACATGCGACGATGCACGGCGGGGCCCGCATGCAGTGTCATGGACACCTACCCTTAGTCATTCTCATTTCCCACTATTAAAGACCACGCAAGGGTAGTAGATATCACCTGGCTGTCGATTACACAACTCCTGCTAGTTGCCTCTGATCCGCCTCCGTTGGATCACCATAATTATGGTCTGATAACAAACACAGATCCAAATCACAATGCTATCGATTAAAACAGAAGAATCAACGACGAGGGTTCTATGCCAAGGATAGTCGGGCACCCTCGATAGGGGACCAACATTGAGTCGACAGTACACAAATCCGTGCGACTGAAGAACTCAAACCTAAACACTACTAGGCCAAATAAGTAAATAGAATCTAAACCTACTCATCGAATCGAGCTCGAAGAACCCTTTCCGATGGTTCCAGTTTCGCTGGAATCCGACTTCGGTCGAATGGTTTCGGGTCAAACCACGTAGAACCGGTAAAACCAATCAAATGGTTGGTTCACTAGGGTAGAAGAGGTTCTAGGGTTATACTCTGGGTTTAATAGGTAGGGCTCAACGTTCTGAGCACAATGCCGCTAGTTTCGTCTGAATCCGAGTTCGGACGATGAAACGGTGGTCAAACCACGATACCGCGATAATATCGGGTCAAAGGAAAAAACAGGGTATTAAACAGTACAATTACTATGATAAACTATGGCCAACAGGTAGTATTTTCCGATCCGGTCGAAATGGCGCTGGTTTCATCCAATTCCGAGTTCGGACGGAGAAATGGCAGTCGAACCAAAATTCACTGGTTCACGGGTCTGGTTCAGGTGAACCAGACCGGTTCACTGTTTGGCTCGGGTCAAGTCTGCAGGTCGGGTCGGGTATGGAGTGCAAGGTCGGGTCGGGTTCAGGGCTAAAGAGGTCGGGTCTGGGTTTAATTATAACCTGGAAATTACTGAACTACCCCCCCCCTTTCCTTCTTCTCCACGAGACCGAACCAGTGGTGCTGGTTCCTGCGCGTCGGCGGCCGGCGGGAGGGGCGGCCTGGAGCGCCGGCGAGCGCTCGGCCGACCTCTCCCGCACCACCCCCATGGAGGAGGCACGGGGGGAGGCGGCCGAAGCGGTCGTCGGAGCCCGAGGGGTCGGCCGGAGAGGGCTCGCGCGGGGTCGATCTATGGCCGGTGGTGGTGCGCCGGGGAGGGGCTCGGGGCGACGGCGATCACTGCCCGAGTGGGCCGCGGCAAGGGAGAAGGAAGGGCCGGGGCCGCGGGGTTGGGTCGCGGAGTGGATGAGAGGAGAAGGGTGGCTGACCTGGGGGTCTCGGCGTGCTCGCCGGGGCTCCGGCGAGGGGCGGGTCGGTGCTCCATCTCCCTCGATCTCTCCTCCTTCTTCATCTCCGTCTCGCTCTGTCTCTCTCTTTATCGCATTCTCTCTCTCTCTCTCTCTCTCTCTCTCTCTCTCTCTCTCTCTCTCTCTCTCGCTCTCTCTCTCTCTCTCTCTCTCTCTCTCTCTTTCTCTCCCGTTCTCTCTCTTCTCTACTACGTCCTTCTCTCTCTCTCCCTTTCTCTCTCTATTTCTCTCCCTCTCTCTCGGTTCATATATAAAGGGGTGATGAGGGCATGTGGTTAAGATAAGTAGGGCTGGGGAGATAGGGTCGGTTAAGACCTCCTACTAAGGGGGAGGGGATAAGGAAGAAAGATTGGGATAAGGGCTAAAAGATATGGATTTGTCACCCCGAAATCTTACCCGATAATTATCATCCGAATTTTGGATTTTAAATCACTGGGGAGGGAGGTAAAGAGAGCCTAAATTATGCTAGGAGACTGGGAGGCAGGATCTAGGGCTGGTCGGGCTCGGTCCCGAGCCCTGAACCGGGCTCGGTTGGAATCCGGGTGCGATTCGTCCATCAACCGGGCTGAAAAGAATAATAGGTCGTAACTATCAAACCGGAAGTTGGAATAGGGCCCGAGAGGATTCGTTGGAAAGGTCTCGTCAACGCGAACGCGTTAACGCTTGGTACATAATTTTCTGACTTCTGGATCTCCCGAAAAGAAGGAAAGACTCTAAAACTCAAAGTAGCAATAACTATTCACCCGGGTATCGGATCAACCCTAACTCAGGCTCATTGGAAGGCTCTCTCAGAGCCTCATCTAACGTATCTTGTTTCGTTACGATCCGATCACCCAATCTCTTGCAAGAAACAAAACAGCTACAACTATCGACAAATTATCGTTTTTCTAGGGTTTACCTGCCGGGCTGCCGAAACTGGCTGCGCATACACATGATCGTTGCACGGAACGCACCATCGTGACACGCTCAAAGTTACGGAGAAAGTGAACATAAAACATCTCATAGGTTTACGATCCATTTATTAGGAAAAAGCCCAAAGAAAAAGTCTGGCTGCAAAAAGACGAAACTAGCCATGGAGGATTTCTATTATTCTCAAATCTAACACCACAGGTGTTACACTGCCACTTGCCTTTCCTCCTAAAACTACTAGATCAAGTAGAATTTGTATTTGTTATGTTTTCCCTTTATAGTGGTGCCTAGGCTCTTGCTACCGCTCGTTTGTTGTTACAATAAAAAACTGAGCCTCTGGTATGCTTTCCAAGTTTACTATGAACTTACCGAGCCATACTATCTATTTTTTTGTCATGCACGCTACAATGTGCTTAGGCTTCTGTAGTGGAGCCCGTGATGCATTATAGCTTCACACTCCGCTAACTAATCGCTTCTCATCCCAAGGTGAAAACTATACCTGAAGTCGATTATCTGGATTACACATCTGTTCATCCAATCGGCGTCAAGTCTTGTGAAGTGTAAACTAACTCGTAGTCCTTGTTTGACGAGGATATCGAGTATACTCTCCACATCAGTCCAGTTAACTGGACCCGAATTCGACTAAAACCGACCCACCATTCCTGCTGCGCAACAGATAACTAGCATCTTATACAATCATGGCATACATAAGACTACCCTTTCTATAAGCATAGGGCATCTTCTGTATTTCTGCCATCTCCTTAGGTGTCATATGATTTATATCATTCGACAGTTTCAAGCTTTAGCAAGAAACCCCTTTTGGAGTCTTGTATATTGATTCTGGCTAGAACCATATCTCTATGCATAGCCTGTGATAACGTGAGAATCTTATTCTGACGATCTCGAGTTACCATGATCTCCAGAACATAACTCGCCTCACAAAGATCTTTTAGTCGAATTAAGATAATAACCAGACATTTAACTTAGGCAACGTTCCTACTTCATTTTTAATCAGTAGAACATCGTCTATGTAAAGTACTAAGTACACCCCTATAGTTCCATCGCTCCTCTTGTACATACTTGGCTTATTTTGATCAAATCTGTATGAATAGATCATACTTGATCAAGATAGATATTGCTTCTCCTGGATACTTGCTTCAGTCCATAAATGAACCTTTGCAATTCTGTAAGCTAGGTATTCCTGACCTGCTAACTCCTAAGCCTGGAAAGTGCATCAAATATCCTCTCTTCTGCCAACTTCTACCCAATGGGCTAAGTTGCCAGGTGCGCAAGCCTTAGATTCAGTATGCGCCCACTCGAGGGAGGGTGCGCACAATGATCCGCTTACACAGGTCTTTAACTTTGACCCAATCCAAATATGTTTTAATAAAGCTTTGATGAACCCTAGTACAAAAGAGTATCATTGGACACTGATGCAAGCTTTGTCTCCATGACTTTCTATCAGACAGTTCTGTCAAAAAATTTCACTACGTCATCGTAGCTCAAGGGGCCATCATCTTGAATTTATGGACTAATTTACAAAGTTTTTCTATAAAATCTTTCAAGAGCTCTAATGGTGCTCCCACTGCGATAAGATGGTTGTGGTACAGAGCAAATTGTTTTTATAGTTTCTGGTATACTAGTGTCTGTATTATCTACTACCATGACGTTTCCGATCATGCGCTCTCCACTAGTATCCAGTAATTCACCCAGAACTACCTTACTAGTGGACATATGGTCTATAATAGAATCCCGCTCTAGGTAGATGATATTCGTAGAAACGATCACCTTCTATTCTTCAGGATCATGGATAATCCACCTTATATTTTTCTAGGATAACCTATAAACATATACATCTTGAACTTAGTCTCCATCTTATCCCTCTTGTCCTTCTGCACATATGCAGGTCATCCCCATATACTAAAATGCCGTAGTATCGGCTTTTGCTCAGACCACAGCCTTTCAGGGGTATGAGGCATTGATTAGATAAGACATTATTCAAGATATACTCTACTGTTTCTCAAGGTGTAACCCATAGAAGGTGGGTAGTAAACTTGGCAAAACTCATCATTCTATAGACCATGTCCAACAGAGTCTGATTCCTTCTCTTGGATATTCCATTCTGGCATGGTGTCCCTGGAGCAATTAACTGGGATATCATCCCATGCCCCATCAGGTACCTATGAAACTCATCAAATGGATATTATCCATCTGGATGCTCTTGGAACCACATATGTCAGAATGGGTTAACTCTAATACCTTAGTTGCCCTTTTAGTCATTTTGCCTTCCAAACAAGACTCATAGGTCGAAAGGGTCTCCGAGAGATCTGTATGTAGAAACTCGGCCTTCACTAACCTTTGAATTATGTCTGAGACAATATATCTAAGTCATAGGAGCCACAATTGGGTTAGGTTATCCTAAGGATTAAGATGAATATGAATTAGGTACTACAGATGTTATGTAATCTATTTTCGAACTGGATTTTAATACAAAAAGGTTATTATGAGTTATTCCTTTAGCAATGAAGGTACCTATTCAGTTTAAGAGATGCATTAAAGCCATCGATTAGAACTGAAAACCTTTATTTAGCTTGGAGGAAACATAACTAAATCTCTAAGGATCAAAATCCTTCTATCAAAAAATCTAAGATAATATATTAACAGCTTCCGTAGTAGTTATGGTATCAGTATCTATGCTAGGACCACCTTACCAATAAGTAACCTTCTACTTTCCTTGAATCTCTATAGACATAAAGTCTATATTTCAAGAAGCAGAAGAACTGTTACTAGATAGCAATTCAACTCTGCCAAGAGTTGATGTTTACCTGTCCTGGCACCCTGAGATCATATTCAATCTTCCAATATCCCTTGTGTTGCCACATCGGAAGCACTTTCGTACTAGGCTTCACCAGACTTAAGAGTCCGCTCCTGATTCTATACAGACATTGTTTTTTGTTTCTGATCAGTTCTTACTTTTAGGCACTTCATCGAAAGCCTAAGTTACGCACTAAAGGAATTACCTTTAATCTTTATCCCATCCTTAGTGACCTGGACAGCTCCCAGAAGTTCCGCATTTGTCATCTCCAGCTTGTAAAGGCTGAAGTCTCTGACAAAGCCTTCAAAGGTTCCATATAAGGATGCAAGACAGATGTTCTCCATCACCTCGACATCTAGCACTATGTCAAAGAAAACCAGTTTGCTCTGGAACCCAAGAATATGTTTCCAAACTAGTATTCCATCAAACATCTTAGTGCTGACGAGTTTCTTGATGGTGAGATAGCGAGTCATTTGACTGCGCCCCTCAGACATCTAATGCTGTAACAGAACATTACATCAGAGGACCCAACATATGTCTGACTTACTTCTGAAGAGTTGTCCACAAGTATGCTATGACATAGCACTTGCACATCTCTACAGACTCTCGTTAGTCGTTATATGCCCTAGCCTGTGCCACAGTGGCATCTGGACCCGATAGGTCTGGTTTAGGAACATTAAGATCTGTAGCCATTGTAGTTTACCAACCCTAAATATAAGGTCATGATGACATTACCAGTCTATGAAGTCGGTACCCGTTATCTAGTTGTCTAATGGGATAGCGGACAAGGGATCTATGGTTGAATATAGATTGTATTAAAACTTATTTTAAGGATATTATTAAAATAAGCTAATTACATCCATATGCCAATGCTACCCTCAAAGCGAAGACATCTCCATGGAGTAATTTACCATGTATGCGAGATCTCGGATTCGAATACACCTGCCCGAGGGGGCAGTGTGTATCGTCCTCCGCTCACATCGGACCTTTCCGACCCAATCCAAATCTGCCACAAACGGACTATGATGGACTATGGTACCTTTTGGCCAGCCTCCCGTGATCTCCATGCGATGCAACGGGTAGCCTCATGGGTGCTTCGGATGCTTACCCACGAGCCTAGGCACTCACGACACAGGAGTTCATGCGGCCCCCGTGAGGGCGGAAAAAGCCCTTCTCTTCGAGCATCGTGACCACCATATCCCGAAGGAGACTGCTAAGCCTCTGGCATGACAGAACATAACTCTCACCTGAGGGGGATGTTGAGCCATACCCTATCACCCAGAAATTCAGCAATTGGCCATGGAGGCCAGGGGCACTCGCACTGAGTCCTCTTACACATCCCTTAATTATGGTGAGGGTTATTTTAATGCAAGTATTTTAGTTCCTAGGTTGCGACAACCTAGACCTAGACCCTGGTAATACCGTGCTCCCACTAGAGTTAAGACCTCTTATAAAGTATAGATAGACTTGGAAAGGACCATAGTCCCTATCCCGTGGATACTCAGTTGTCACCTTTCTCCTGAGAATCACATTACGTACTCTCCAAGCCTTCGATACTAAATAAAATGATTATTATCCTTTATGCTCTAGATCCTAGCCTATGGTCTAGACATACAAGGAAAGGTCTCCTATTAGTATGACTCCTCATATGAACTTGATGTCTGATGTCGTAGATGATCACCACATCACTATTGGTTTCGATGCCAAACCAATTAGGGACATCCGACAACCTCCGTCGGACCTCGACCTAACGGTGGCATAACCGAGTATTCTGGGATCCAACTACCATCAAACACCAATTAGACTATGGGTGTTATTAAATGGAGATCTAACCTAATGGTCGCATGGACCAAGTGGAGAATATGCATCCTACAAATAGTGGGAAAAGGACATCCCACAATATAACACATACTGCATCAGATTATATTCTTTCACCGGGGTTTAAAGAAATATCCAACCAAAGAAAAACAAACATCCATTGATATCAAGTTCAGGGTCCGACCTCTGAACCTGACTAGCAATGCTCTGATATTTCTTCAATGACATCTTCCAGATATTCCCTACTTTGGGCCACCATGCTCGGTCCTCTAGTGATGAATCTCTGATTTATCCTTGTCCTCCAAGACTTCAACCTGTAACTGAAAATACTAGTACGCTCCGAGCAATTGCTCGTTCATACACATTTTCCTAGGTAGAAGAATAAAGACAAGAATAGAAATAAGGGCCGGGAAAAACCAAGCCGTGGTCAACCTCCACGCGTTTGTCCCATTAGGCCTTACATTAATCCATCATAGAAACAATCGAAATACCATGCAATTATATTTCGGGGTCCGACCCTCGAAAGCAAACAATCACACTATAGCGGTGCCCTGCAAAACATACTATGCATAACATGCGACATATATGAATATATGATCTACGCAAACCCCGGTAACGCATTCGTTTATCAAATGCACATACGATTCGTTCCATAAAAAATTTTCTCATGAATCACACATCAAAATGGCTCTGATACCATTTGTTGGAATGATATCGGATGCGCAACGAAAGGTGAAGTCGATCCCGAGGATCGTTTCGGTGTGCAGTACATTTTAAAATTGTAATTCATATTAATCATATTCGTAAATGATAAAACAAATACGAATCGAACCCCTATAGTCATCTATCGAAATGATTAACATATCTCATATGTATGCATTATGATAGATCTAGGGGTTAGTAGGTTATACCTTCGTGCGGGATTTAACACCGTGAAGAGTTACTTCAAAGTTGATGAAGACAAATTCGGATCTGCACAAACACACTTCAGTGCAAAGGCCGTAACTTTCTATCCCGATATTGGAACGGAGCGAAACTTTATTTGCCGGAAAGAAGACTTCAATGCCAAGAATTTACAACCGGTTTGAAGTCATTTGGACTTCTATAACTGCTGCAGTGATCAAAACAGTGCATATCTGCCTGTAAAATCTGAACAGCAATCACGAGCGGGATACTCGCGCAAGAGAGAAATGAATCTCATCGAATTCACCCGATCTCACATATCATCCCGGATCCTTGCACTCTAATCTCTGAGTGCCTCAAAGTGCAAGCAATCTCCATCAATCTCACACACACTTGGAGAAGAAGATGAGGGAGAGAGAAGAGATGAACCTGAGAGAGAGAGAGAGAGAGAGAGAGAGAGAGAGATAGCTAAAATCTGAACCATAAGAGACAAGGGTTTGATTCTTCATCGGAAATATGAGAAGGATGCACCATTTCAGATCTGAAATTCGTGCCCCTCACTCTCCCTTGCCATTTGAAATCGTTTCTCTCTCTCTCTCCATTTCTTTACTCTCAAATTCAATGACCCTTTTTATTACTAGTTGCCATATTAAAATTATTGCGATTAAGGAGATGATTCAAAATCTTTTAAATCTAAATTAATCCCTTAATTATATGTTTGATGGCCATGCAAGCTAGCCCTAGTGAGGATGGCGGCCACTAGGGCATGCGGGATATTTTGAAATGATCAAAATGCCCCCATGCATCTAGTGGTCGTTCACCTCATGCGGGACTATGTATGGCCCATCTTTATGCATGATAATGCATTCTAACACTTAGGGCACCTCATCAGCATCAGCAACAAGTCAATACATCATGGGATGATGAATAATATTTTTACTGTTTACTGGGGTGCCCTTAGTAAAAGGTGGGATGCCCCATAGTAAAAATTACTAAACTCGTATTCTGTGTTCTAGTGCAACACGCACACACAGAATGGACTCCTTATGGTATAATGACAACATCGTATGTCTCTACACTACTCTGGGGTTGCCCCCTAGTGAACACACTTAATCCTGTGCAACCACCATACTCCAGTGCGATGCACTCACGGAACACAGGACGATTATGCATTATTTATTCAACTCATAATATGTTGTGAGACAAGGAGAAAGTAATGATCCGTAACGATCGTGGATAGGGTGGAACCTTCAGGGACTAGGATTCATGGCTTCCAACCGAACCCGATCGACATGCTACCCAAGTGTCCCTGTCAATCCTCTGGGTCCCGGTTAACCTGCGTGGCCACCCAGAGTGCGACGTATGCTGCACTCCAATTCTCTCAGACTTATTAAGCTCTCTCGTATACCCCTGCTCTCCGCTTAGTATTGGTAATATGATGTCCCTCAACTTGGTGCCATGAGTCAACTCGAGCGGTGGAGAACACCGTTAGACTCGAGTGACCATATGACTAGGTTCCTTCCAGGTTGACTATCACATCGCACCTCCGATCACTTTGGCCAAGCAACTGGATCCGGTCAATAGCTCAACTACTGACCACCAAGCCTAGGTTTAGTGCGGTGTATGTCATACCAAGGAACGCACCTCCCGATAAGGATGTGGATGGCCTGCAAGAGTGGTGTACCGATGCAACGCTAGCCCAGTAACCCAGCGCACCGTGGTATTGGGTCATGGTTAGATCCCTCACACGTTGGTGAACCAAAGTTACACGCAACTGGTTAGTCCATCGGTCACGGTTCCTCAGGGTTTAGGACCGATTACCCTAAGCAGAAACACGGCTATATGCACCGGTGTCTGCTCACCGATCTATGCATCGTGTTGGTTCCGTTCGGCCACAGACACTGTGCTTGGTAATGACCATTATGGAGATTCTTATGCTCTGTCATTCCAACAGCTTATCCTGATAGGGCGACCAACCCAAATCAGAGCTGCGAACGATTTAGGCTCATAGGACCGATCCACTGAGTCTCCCACTCAGATGGAGTACTATATAGCCATGGCTCCTTAAGTTCTGTAAACAGAACACGTATAATAATACGTACCTTTATACAATCCTAAATAAACTATCAACCATATACAGCCAAACCTAGGGTTTTACGAGCTGTAGACCACATCAAACCTAACATTGGATCAAGGCAGGTCGGATTGGGCTGGGTTTGATTGGGTTGGGTCGAGTCGAGTTGACACGACCCATTTGGTAAACGTGTTAAGTCGGGCCAATCGGGTTACAAGTACAAACCTGAACCCGACCCATTAAATAAACGGGTTAGTCAGGTCGACCCGTTTATGACCCGAACCCGTTTAGGCCAAACCCAAACCCGCTAACTTTCGGTTGGGATCGAGTCGGGTTGGCGGGTGGGGTCAAGGTTTGCCACCCCTACGTAGGGCACTGGACGGACACGATAGGTCGGCTTGTCGGAGGCGACGGAGTGTCTCTGCTGTGCCGATAGGCACATCCATTACTACACTGGTCACATGAGATGCACACGTGTGTTGGCCATGTTGTGTTGAAGGCCTTTGTTGTTTGTTGTATTGAAGGCGTCCGTTGCATGTCGCGTTGAAGTCATCCGCTACGTGCCGATTGGCACGAACTTCTACTATATATATATAGAAAGAGAGAGAGAGAGAGAGAAAGGAATGTTACAGTGAGCTATGAGCTACGGAAGGAGAAAATGAGCTACGATCATTTTGACCACCCTAGAAGTTTTGGAATTTCCTGAAAATTGGTGGGTGTGTTGTTTAAGGTACCATGATCATCCTCACCAATTTTCAAGGAATTCCAAAACTTCTAGGGTCATCAAACGGTAGAAGCTTTATCCACCGTTCGTAGTAATCGTTAATTTTGCTTCTACCATTTGATGATCCTAGAAGTTTTGGAATTCGTTGAAAATTGGTGAGGATGATCATGTTACCATAGACAACACACCCACCAATTTTAACGAAATTCCAAGACTTCTAGGGTGGTCAAAATGATCGTAGCTCATTTTCTCCTTCCGTAGCTCATAGCTCACTGTAACATTCCTCTCTCTCTCTCTCTTTATATATATATATATGCATGCTATAATGGGACATGCGGTAAGTGCGGCACCACATTGCAGTCGTGTGATGCACCCGCTGTGTGCATCGTATGCACGCAGCGGTGCATCAGACGGTTGTAGTGCGGTGCCGCACTTACCGCATACCGGATTATAGCATGACCCTATATATATATATATATATATATATATATATATATATATATATATATATATATATATATATATATATATATATATATATATATATATATATATATATATATATATATATATATATATATGGGGGCGGGGAGCCTGCACCCGAGGTGCAGCATCGTTGCTGCACCTCTCACTTGTTTACCCCCCTACAAGTTTTGGAATTTGATGAAATTTGGCGAGGGTGTTGTCTAGGGTAAGATGATCATCCTCACTAATTTTCATCAAATTTCAAAACCTAAAGGGGGTCAAATGGTCGAAGCAAAATCTGCAGATTTTAACGGTAACTACGGACGGCTGATTTTGCTTCGACCAATTGAACCTCCTAGAAGTTTTGGAATTTGATAAAAATTGGTGAGGATGATCATCTTACCCTAGACAGCACCCTCTCCAAATTTCACCAAATTACAACATTTCTAGAATAGTCAAACAATGCCTGAGGTGCAGCAACGACGCTGCACCTCAGGTCCAGCATCCCTTTTTCCTATATATATATATATATATATAGCTCACCTACGGGACGTCCCGCACGGAAGTAATGCGGGACAAATTCTGGGCCGTTCGATTCACTTCGATCGGGCGGCTGGAATTCAGTCAGACCAAAAATCTCGGCTGTTACTGTGGCGGGCACAGTAACAGCGAATATTTGGTCTGGCTGAATCCCATCCGTTCGATCGATTGATCGAACGGCTGATACCAATTTTCGCTGTTACTGTAGCGGCTATAGTAACAGTGAAAATTGTTCTGAACCGTTCGATCAATTGATCGGACGGATGAGATTCATTCAGAACAACTTTCGCTGTTACTGTGCCCGCTACAGTAACAGCGAAAATTGGTATCAGCCGTTCGATCAATCGATCGAACGGATGGGATTCAGCCAGACCAAATATTCGCTGTTACTGTGCTCGCCACAGTAACAGCCGGGATTTTTGGTCCAACTGAATTCCAGCCGCCCGATCGAAGTGAATCGGACGGCCCAGAATTTGTCCCGCATTACTTCCGTGCGGGACGTCCCGTAGGTGAGCAAAACTCTCTCTCTCTCTCTCTCTCTCTCTCTCTCTCTCTCTCTCTCTCTCTCTCTCTCTCTTTCTATATATATATATATATATATATATATATATATATATATATATATATATATATATATATATATATATATATATATATATATATATATATATATATAACAATGGACACTGTTTTGCACTCAATTTTTTACACCGATTTTCAAAATATTAGATAGAGGTTTCATAATTTCTTGATTTTTTGTGAGCATAATTACCTTATCTTAGATAGCACATCCACAAAAAATCAGAACATTCTAAAGCCTCCAATTAAGTACATCAAATCTAAAAGGCTTTATCGATCGTCCATTTTAATCGTTAATTTGAAGAGCATATTTAATAAGTCTAGAGTCTTTAGAATGTTCTGATTTTTTATGGATGTGTTATCTAAGACAAGATGATTATGCTTACAAAAAATCAAGAAATTCTAAAACCTCTATCTAATGATTTGAAAATCGATCGGTGTAAAAAATTGAGTGCAAAAACAGTGTCCATTGAACCTAACCCATATATATATATATATATAGAGAGAGAGAGAGAGGGGTGTTAGGATGCGGCGTGCGGTGCGTGCGGCGCACCGCAGCAGTGCATCAGACGGCTACGGTGCGGCGCCGCACGCACCGCACGCTGCATCCTAACATTCCTATATATATATATATATATATATAATAAATTGATGAAATAAAATGGCAGGAGATATTGGGAGCAAAAAGTAATTGCATGGGCAGAGCTGCAAACGTAGGGAATCTTTTTTTTGTCTGACCGACGGTACGAAAGCATTAACATTTACCACGCGGAACGACGTGTTTCACCCGCTCTCCCATTTATGGCCCATTTACTCCTCCCCCCAACCAAACCCTCTTAAAGGGGAATAACACATATACTACTCGATTCTGGTGCCCCTGTGGAACATGTTAAGGTTACGATCTTCAAATCTGCATGGGCATGCAAATCTTACCATTAGCTGAAAAATAATACTTTGCTCCAATAGGCATTGGAATGCGCGCGCTGCTCCTCTGTCCAATATCAACCGTCGGATGAAAATCATTAGGTGTTTGGAGTTCTGACAAAATGTCATTAACCCGCGTAAATGTCACTAGTGATATTCTGTCAGAACTTGTTAATGGCTAAATATCACTAGTGATATCTATCCAACGGCTCACATTGTATAGAGGAGCCATGCGCTTCAACACCTGTTGGAGCGAAGTATTGTTCTTAATTAGCTGAATACCGGCCTTTTCTCTAGCCTTGTTTAAAAGGATCCTAGCCCCCTCATCCTCTCTGCATAACCTTAGATCCATCTTTGCTGATCTCTTGAACTAGGTAAATAAAAAAATTTAAAAAAATCATGATTTTTATACTTACCTGGCCAATAATGGATCACAACCCTTGACTACATTATGAAATTTTTTTTGACCCGAAATCAACGTACATGATGCCAACCTTCTACAATCGACCAGAAAATATGATCGTAGGAGAGTTGGCATGCAACGTATACCGATGCTTGGTTGAGGAGGTTATGTGTTCGACTCCCCTCTTTGATTTACCTAGGAGTGCAGTGAGAAAATTCCGAGTCGGTCGGGCCGGTTTCACTCCTGAAGGGATTAGTCTTAGTCTAAGCCCTTATTTGATAATTAATGCTGATATGAAAACTGGAGCGGATGACAGTTTTGCTGAAACGCGCACCCCTACAGTGGATTTTACTAAAAAGTGCATCCGAGCCTCAGGCTACATGCGATGGATTGAATTTTTCACGATTTTGATGAAAAGCGGGTTCGAGCGAACCGCTTCAGCGCTATCAAGCAAACAAATTATGATAAAACGTTGGAAGGCAGATCCACGGATCCCGTTTCATCATTATCAAACAAGGGTTAAATGGGCCATTGCCCGAAAGGTTTGGGGACACTCGTCGATCAATCTCAAAAAAACTTTTTGATCAAGCTGAACACTGTTTTCTCTAGACCTTGTTCAAGAGGATCCTATATTCCTCTCATTCTCTCTGCATGACCTCCAATCCATCTTTGTCCATGTCTCAAACTAGGTAAATATATATCAATAAAAAAAAAAGGAATCATGATTTTTATACTTACATAGACGATAATGAATACCCTTGACTACATTATGAAAAAAATTATAACGTACAGGTAATCAACGCACGCGATGCCAACCCTCTACGATCGACCACGAGAACATGATCATGCATAGCAACGGATGCTTGGGTGAGGAGGTTATGTATTCGACTCCTCCCCCTTCGATTTACCTAGGAGTATGTGTGGTGGGAAAATTTTGAGTGCGTCGGGCCCCGGGAGGGATTAGTGAGAGCCTAAGCCCTAGGCTTTTTTTGATAATGTTGATTTGGAAATCGAAGCGGATGATGTACAGTTTTACTGAAACGTGCACCACTGCAGTGGGTTTCGCTGAAAAATGCAACCAAGCGTCAGGCTGCGATGGATTTTTTCACGATTTTGATGAAAAGTGGGTCTGAGCAAAACCGCTTCAGTTATCAAACATACGAATTATGATAAAACGTTGAAATGCAGTTCCGTGGATCTCGTTTCAGCGTTATCATACAAGGGCTAAATGGGCCATTGCCCGAAAGGTTTCGGACATCGATCTGTCGATCTATCTCAAAAAAAAAAACTTGATCAAGCATAAAAATCTCAAGGAGGTCTAATACATCACTTACCTACGACCATGCAAGAACGGAACGTGCAAGACGAAGTGATGTGCCCGAAGTTTACCTTTGTTTGAGGAAGTGGGTTGAAAGAGTACTGAGATATTGGCACGGCTCAATCAAAAAATGAGCTCCAAGCTTTGGTTTCGCCTTTGAGTTTGCTTTCTGAGTGAACCGGGCCAACATCACAGTAACTGTTTCAATGGCTCGGGCCTCTTCCTTTCTTTCTACTAACAACCATGAGAGAGAGAGAGAGAGAGAGAGAGAGAGAGAGAGAGAGAGAGAGAGAGAGAGAGAGAGAGAGAGAGAGAGAGAGTACTGTATGGAGGGGAGAGGAGGGAGGAGAGGAAGCTAGCTAGAAGGGAGAGATGGGGGAGGAGGGGAATGTCTTCCCTCGAATTTAAGAAGGCCGAGGTGTGGGATGGCATTTATAACTCCCGACTACCAAATGAGAAGGACAGGCCACAGCATTAATAGGAAGCAACCCTCCCTCCAACATTATTCTCTCTCTCTCTCTCTCTCTCTCTCTCTCTCTCTCTCTCGCTCTAGCTCTAGCTCTTACTCTCTCTCTTGTGTGTGTGTGTGTGTGAGATACATTATGAGCATTGATGGATACCTCATGACCTAATAAACGGGATACGATTTCCTAGTGGAAAAGACCCCATTCCAAAGGTAGGGTTAACACCTTTTTGCTCCTCATATATCCGAATAACTCCTAGGAGATCAGAGGGGTACCCTAACACGTGAAGAGATCGGAAGGGGGGGGGGGGGTGGGTGCAGACTGTTTGGTGGGGACAGTAGATGGTAGTAAATGCACGGAATCATGGGTTTTTACTTGCCATGCAGTTTTATTGGCAATAGCCTCGAAGGGAGTAGAAATGTTATGCAAACATAGCCAATTATGTATGATGTGTATTTACCTAGGGATGGCAACGGGTGCGATTTCGTGCGGAACTAAAATCGCACCGTAACACACTGCGACACCGAAACCGTACCGCACCACGACGATGTACCATATGTAAAACCAAACCGCACCATACGGTGCGGTGTGGTGCGGTGCACCGCGGTTTAACATTATAATGATCTAAACGGTACGGTTTTTTATGATTTTGGGTAAAATTGAAACCGCACCGCAACACCGAAACCGCAAACCGAAACCGCACTGCACCGTGACGGTTTTATATTTTGACAAACCAAAACCGCACTATGCGGTGCGGTTTTCCGCGGTTCACGATTTTAAACCGCACCGTTGCCATCCCTATATTTACCATTGAGAGCTATATATGTGCATGCCCTTCTTACTAAATCTATTTGGATAGACCTCACCTTACACAACATAAAAGGATCACTACTATCTCAATGAAAGTATAGTCTTATCTTTGTTAGGGGAAAATATCACAAGAATTAATTTATGGATCGGTCTATATACAACCCACGAAATATCAAGGACATCTCTAACTTATATTTTAAAAAAATACCCAGCATGTTCCCATTTTATGTTGGAAATTAAAAGTGACCTTCAAAAGCAAACCTTAAGTGGTATAGCAAAATTCTAATCCTATAAAGATCAACTATTATTTAGATGAAATATATTTTTAGCAAATGTTATATGGTTTAGCAGATATAGATTAAATCAGAGATTATAGCATTTAATATATTAGAGCAAAAGAAAAAATAGTTAAGAAAGTCTCGCCTAGTGGTCGCAGCACACTTGGTGTTGTCTCAAGAATCCTTATTGCCCTCTATCGTGCATGGCTCATGGCAATGGATTCCGGATATACGACAACCCGACTAGGTGACCTCCACATCTCGGCACGGGTTTCAAGGAGGCTTTGGCGAACCTTCAAAGACCTTTCAGAATACATAGCAAAACTCAAAGAACATCAACGCAGAGAGAGGGAGAGAGAAATGATGAGAAGCAATAATGTTTCTCAGTGTATATTCTCCTCTGGTTTGGGGTCCTTATATACGCATTCAACTTGTAATAGCCACCACATCATTCGGGAAACGTTACGCTCAAACTCTAGAGTCATTATTGATCAGGTAATTAATTACATTTTGTGAGACGCGTTGGACAATTATGACTCTCTCTCTATAACACACCCCGACAAATCTTTAAAAAGCAATAAATGTGCTTAAACTCAATTACAAAAGATTAAAGAAAATGAAAACAATGGCACCACACACACGTGATCTCGGCATGGCTACGGCAGTGCGGTGCTCGTCCACGCACGCGTGTAGTTGGTGTAGACTCTCCTCTATGGCTTCCAATCAAGCCCTTGGAAAGTGGTTTCATATACATAAACACCACTTTCTATTCTCCATATCATGTTGTTACCGCTTGCAAGGTCTCATCTTTATTGGTAATCTATTCCTCCAAACCAATATGTGAGAAATTGCATGTGAGTCCTAATTACTGTTGATCAGTCAGCAGTTCAAGTTTATTTAAAGACTCAGCAGTCCTTCACACAACCTTAGATGCTCACCTGAGAGAGTCGTGCAATGAGTGGGTTTACAGGGACAGAGTCGGATGTCTCGATTGCATAGTTTTAAATTCTAGAAGTAGAAGTTCTTTAGATTCATTGTTTCCAGTAACTATAACGTAGTGCTCCCAGCAGTCCATTGATGTTGTTTTGAGCATCCACATCTCAATTATTTTCCATTGTTTTCTGAAGTACAACAATGCCATTAATTAGAATTTTTTTTTAAAAGATTTGAGCAATATATTGAGTTTCATTTCAAAAGAACTCAAGGACTACATAGCCTAGTATTGATCTTCCAAGAAACGTTCCATAGAGCATAACAACAAAAAATTTCCTATGTTACAGTCAATTTATTTCTAGGAGGAATTCATTGTTACAGTCACTCTTTTCTTCCCACAATTCGTGCACACAAACACTTTGTACTCCTTCCTTTTCTTTTGGGTGTGAATAGAAATTCAACTGGATTCAACATTTCAACTAAAAAACGAGTAAAACCAGAACCATAATTGTCACGCCCCAAATTCTGGACTAAGACAAGAGGGTCCAAAACTCGAGGGTGATATTTTGAGATAGAGGAAAATATAATTACAGAGATAACACAATGCGGAAGCAATATCTAATACCTTAAATACCAATTCCACTGATAATATTCTTACAACGTCTACAGTCCAAATACAATAACGAGAAATGGTAAAAACTAGGCAACTTCAGTTGTCACTCCTACCCTTAGAAATCCGGTGAAGAACTGCTACTCCAACTGAA
This sequence comes from Chamaelirium japonicum, assembly GCA_947650365.1. NCBI lineage: Eukaryota > Viridiplantae > Streptophyta > Magnoliopsida > Liliales > Melanthiaceae > Chamaelirium > Chamaelirium japonicum. Next base: position 60,456,547 of record OX393555.1, on the reverse strand, counting down.
ACTGCCACGGAGCTCCTAACTCAGTGGTCCTAAAGAACAAGTCGGAGAACGCGAGTAAGATATAAACCAGAAATGTACTTCTATGGTAAAATAAAGCTGCAGACATAATTGAGTAACCAACAAAAGAAACTACTACTACCACAAAAATATACTAAGTGATATATTCTACTGTGTCCAGTAATCCCATATCATACAATCAATGTCCTAACCGACAATTCCCTCATGAGGCGTCCCATTCCACTTCATGAGAGAACCCATGTTCTAGGTCGTGCATGGTGGTGCTAAACCCTACGCTAAGGAGAAAAAGGAAAGGAAAAGGAGGAGGGAAGAACAAGTGTGAACCCCAAGTTTGAGCTAGGCTCCCGACTTGGTGGCGTTACTATTGGGTTCCTTTTTCGCAACAGGGGAACCACTCCGTTCCTTATGCTCGGGATACAGCCTCGAGACATACTACCCTAGTGGCCAAAAAGGGGGCTTGGTCTTTCACCACGGGGCACTCACACCCAACTTGCTTTCTATGGGGTCTAAACCCCAGGATTAGGCCACTCCACCTCAGTTTCCCTGCAGGAAACAACCCGTGATCTAACCCCGTGATCCTCCCTACTCGTTTCGGTCTGTGCACAGCTAGGGGTTCACTTACCTACGATGTGCACGTGGATCTATACCGAGAGCCAGTCGGGCAACTAGGTTGCCACGACGCCAAGATATTTCAGAAGTTGATACAAACCCCATAAAATCATATAAATCAACTGCTCTCCTAATCGACCAGTCTCTAAACAATTTACATTTTAAATAAATAGAACAAAAAGATAATATCTACCAATCTTGACAAATCAAAAGGTATATGTCCATGATCTACAACTAAGCATGCAAGGTATCAAGAGAATAATTTATTTTTAATTAAAATATCTACATGCAGTACGACTAACCTGTTGGAGCGTGAATACGAACCAAGAGTCGCTCCGCTACAAACTCAATCACGGCCTGGAGTACATACAAAAGAACTATAAGAAGTATTTCAACTGGATCGTTGGGTTTAGTGAGTATCGGTGCTCGAGCCTCTAGGGACCTAATGGTCCCAGGCCAAACGAAGGACCGATAAGACCGGTAAGGTCAAGCTAACTCCCTAGAAAATCAAGAAGTATCTACACACTAAAATCATGGTATTTGGTAGGGATCGAAAACACGAATCTAATAGATCCAATTTCATGGAAATTCGATATCGGATGGAGGAGCTATGGTTGAACCAAAATCATCAGTTTCAGTGGTCTGGTCCATGTGAATCAAATCGGCTCCCTATACAATACAACGTCGGTTTGGGTTCGAATAGTATAAACGGCTTGAATCTACCTCTTATGTGACTTCCAAGAGTACCCCTATGGGCCCTAACTATTCTAACATAGCTGGCAGTACAACCAACTTAATTTATAATAAAGAACTTATAATTATGAAAGAACCTTGATGAAATATATAAATATAGATATTATCCCCATCTTCTCCAACAAAACAAAACCAGAGGAAGGGAGAGGTACCCGACCCTAACCCATCATGGAATGGCGTACAAGATTCGAAATCCGGCCATGGTGGTCAGAAGGTATCCTCGCATTACCGCCGAGCAGTGGCTCCGGATGGAGGTGACAGTTCGGTATTGTAAGAGCCCGAACCCCGGCCAACCAAGGATGGCCGCTCATGGGGGAACTTGGCTGGGTTTCCGAGTGCGTCGGCATCGGTTAAGGGTCATCGGGATTCGGAGGAGCGGTGAGGAGTTGCTACGGCCAGGCATGGCCGCGGGCAAGAAAGGAGGAGGTGGGGTCTGGTGTTTAGTGTGAGGGGTTTGTGGAGGTGTTTTCCGGAGGTGAAGCCGGGGTTGGATCACGGCCGGGTTGGTCGGTGGGGGTGCACAAAAGAGAGGAAGAGGAGGGGGAGAGGGGCACTCACTGGAGTGGGGGAGATCGGGGGCTGCCACCACCAATGGCCGCCACGCGTGCAAGGGGATGATTCTGCCCTTCTTCTTCGTTTTCTCCTTCTTCTCTCTCTCTCTCTCTCTCTCTCTCTCTCTCTCTCTCTCTCTCTCTCTCTCTCTCTCTCTCTCTCTCTCTCTCTCTCTCTCTCTCTCTCGAGAACTAAAAGGGAAAAAGGGCTTTCACTGTTCAGCAATTTAGAAGAGGAGAGGGGGTCCATGGGGATCTTAAAGGGAGAAACCCTAATTAGTTGGGTCGGGTTCGTGGTCGGGTCAGTAACCTGGATCGGATCCGATTATCCATTGGTATTGAAAACTTCGAAAAAACACAACTCCCAAACCTTTGGTCCAAAAATCATCTAAAAATAGGCGTTGGAATCGGGACGACAACACGCATGCAATCATCAATTAATTTAGGATAATCTATAGCCTGATTCTCTGCAGAAATTCGTCCATGCTCGTTGACGCTTCACGATTCAACCGCACCAAAGTTCCTATATTCGGCTCGCATCGACGTATGTGGACTAACGTCGCTTAGAATATATCATTCAAAATTTTAGAATATATCAGGGTATTACAACCTACCCCTCTTAAAAGAATTTCGTCCCGAAATTACACCACTAGCTATTCACACCGGTTGCACATGCAAGGGTAATTCATGCAAAAGTTTTCCAGTCCAAAACCAGATCAAATCAGTTCAAGACACCAACCTACAAGAAAATCAACTACCATTACTCAGACAAGACAAAAAGGGTCACGCGAGCTCGAACATGCTACAATAATATTTTATTGTAGCATAAAATAAATTACAAATAAATTACCAGAGGTGCTACAATAATATTTTATTTTATTGTTCTGATTACAATACTTCTGTCACATCAACAATCATGATAAAAAAGAAAAGAACACTTTTACTCCTCCAAGTGTGCTGCCTTCAGAGTGATTTCAAGGTTTCCTCGAGATAGGGTTCAAACATTGGGTTTTCTGTAGTCGTGTACTTAGGTTCCTCTTCAGCATGTTCCTCCATCTCTGCAAGGTTAGATTCTTAAACACCCATGCATATAGGGTGGTGAGTCATCACAACATTGACTCAGCAGGTTCAATATGCTAAATATATATTATTAACTAATCAATTTACATATAGAAATGAATAATATATAAAATAAGTTATATATGAAGTATTTGACCTAACTTGAGACCATTCCCTAGGTTGGTTTCACCTCCTGAGGTCGCTTATAGCTGAAGCAAAGCTAGCCTTACACCCAGAGCATTTCTAGGCAAACCTACACTTAAGGTCGCTTTTAGTTGAAGCAGGGCAAGCCTCACACTCAGAGCATTTTAGGCAAACCCCACACCTTATACTGGCCAACTTCTACTTATGTATCAACTCATATTAAAATACATTTTCAACATATAATCTGAACAGAAGAATTAAATATATTAGCCTAAATCCCCTATCTAGTTTTAGAATGAGCTATTTGTCACTTCTGGTATTCCTTTAGAGTTGGGTATACCAAGAGTATGGTATTATGATGATTATCGTACTAATTTAAAAATATATAGTTGTCAAATGTTGGGTTTGATACCATAAATGGTTTGTCACGAACGAAGCTCAATTCCGAGCCCAATCACAAAAGCTATGGCCTAATTACCCTACAGAGGTAAAATGATAATTTAACCCTTTTGGGGGTTTGGTTTTACTATTCCTGAATGTCCGTAGGTTCATCTTGGCGCAACAAGTTTGTGGCCGCATACGGAATTGAATTTCATACTCATTTGCTAAAGTAATGGACGTAAAGATCATAATACATTTAGCATGAATCTGGGTTGCCTTTAGAAATCAATATGGGTTGTATTTAGATATAGGTCTTCTTTTGTTAAAACTGGTTTTGTTTTATATATTCTACAACCCGGTCCAACCAATTGGTTGAACTCACCTGAGACGAGCTTGAGTCAGGTTAGTTTACTTGATCTAATCGAGCCTGATAAATCCACTTAGCTCTCATTCAATTGGATTGAGTTCGGGCTAGCTAGATGGCCAGACTATTTAAGATTAATTAATTGGCTTCAGCCCAGACAAATCCTTTGAGTGCATGGGATTGGGACTCGACTATTTGGGCTTGGCCCACTACTTGATGATGGCTAAACATGGTTCGGCCCAAAAGTATGTGCAGTCTACACACCTGACGAGAGAGAGAGAGAGAGAGAGAGAGAGAGAGAGAGAGAGAGAGGGGGGGGGGGGGGTGGGGGGGGATCCAATAGCCAAGGTGGTCCAGTGGGCGATGGCTGGTGGCGCCGGCGGTGGCTTCGGTGGCAGCTTTGGCTCCGGCATGCCAGCGGGCAACGGTGGGTGGGGTCGGGTTTGCTTTAATTTAAGGCTTAGTGGGGGTCTGAAGGTGAGTGGAAGATTAATTTATAGGGGTTTAACCCTTTATCTATAGGGTGTTTTTGGGAATATCAAAGGTTGGGGGTTATGATTTTTAATCAGCTTAGTGGTTGATAATTAGAGGGTTTAATGTTTTCAATTTAAAAATTATAGTCATATTGGTGTGGAACTCCAAAAATTTTCAGATTAAATTTATTTATTTATTTCGGAGCAATCAATTATTTAAAAAGTCAGTTGAATTAAAGCAGGAACTTCTAGGTCAAGGGTTCAAATCCATTTTTTTTTTTAATTCTGATTGAACATTTTTGGTTTTTGAATCCTTTTAGAACTTTACGTGGGTCAAATGAGTAAAGTTTATATACGGTTTTCAATTGTTTTGATGATACAGACGCGATGGCAAAGTTGAATTTTTGGTTTGAGACTTTCTTAGTCCATTTTTGTCTAAATAAACATTAATGATATGCTTATTTATTAAAATAAAAACAATTTTTAAAAACCCGGGTATTACAACATTTTCATCCAATAATATTGCACACATACCCCAAACTTTTTTAAAGTAAAGATTAGCATTAGGGTACTTGCTTCCAGAAAAAAATTTTGTGGATTCAATAAAAGATTTCAAAACCTTTTGAAGTATCATAACTTTTATCCAAACATATGAGGACCGAAGCTATAATACTTATTTGCATATCATACAAAAATATCTTTATATTGCAACACACTATGAAGCATGTTGTATGTAGAGTTTCATTTTGTGAAAATGTCTAAAACCCCTTTCTTATTAGGAATGCGTGTTTACTGTATAATTTCGTTAAATATTTACATTCGAAAGAAAGATGCAGTTACCTACTGAATGATCTCATGAATTTTCTCTATAGCATCATGTATAATTGTTATTCTGTACAGTACCATAATGTTATAAATATGTGCACACCACCTAATGTGTATATATACTCTATAAAAGAGTTATTTTTCAGATAGATGATCTTTTAGCTTTTGCATTACAACATCATTAGTAGAACAATTATCTCGAATAATTGAAAGCATCTTGTTGTCTAAATCTCAATCGATAAAATACTTTTAAAAATTAAATCAAAATATTTGAATATGATATGATATTATATGTAATGCATATGATAACATATGTATTATACCATGTTAACATTTATATAGAAACAATTGATAAAAATTGTACATCAATCTGTAAAATAACAAATTAAAACATTTGAATGGAATGAAGTATATATATATATATATATATATATATATATATATATATATATATATATATATATATATATATATATATATATATATATATATATATATATATATATATATATATATATATATATATATATATATATATATATATATATATATATAGAAAGAGAGAGAGAGAGAGAGGGAGAGAGAGAGAGGAATATTACAGTGAGCTGTGAGCTGCCGGTTAAGAATATTAGCTGCGATTGATTTGCCCACCCTAGAAGTTTCGGATTTTGATAAAATTTGGTGAGGGTGTTGTATAGGTAAGATGATCATCCTCACCAATTTTTATTAAATTCTAAAACTTCTAGGGTTATCCAATGGTAAAAGCAAAATCTGTAGTCATCGTTAAATCTGTAGATTTTGTTTCTACCATTTGATGACCCTAGAAGTTTTGGAATTTGATTAAAATTGGTGAGGATGATCATCTTACCCTAGACATCACCCTCACCAAATTTCATAAAAATCCAAAGCTTCTAGGGTGGGCAAATCAACCGCAGCTCATTTTCTCCCCCGGCAGTTCACAGCTCAACGTAACAGCCCTATATATATATATATATATATATATATATATATATATATATATATATATATATATATATATATATATATATATATATATAGGAATAGGGAACACGGTCCTCCCAACTAGCCAACACGCTAGTCGTCCCATCAATTTGGGTACCACATGACACTTTTTAACCATTTTTTTTTTATGGATGGTGAATCCACTCTACTTAGATCAAGATTTAAAAGAATTTTTTTTAAAAAAAAAACTTAAAACAACCCGATCACTCCGCCGCGCGACATTCCTTTACCTTTGCAAAAGGAGGGAGGGAGTCGCGTGGAGGCTGGGATACCCCAACCTCCACCTGAGGCATCCCCCGTGAAGGAAAAGTCGACCCCCGGGGGTAAGAGTTCCAATCGGGGGAAGGGCAAGGCCGAAGCGTATCGAGCCGATGCCACAGATATGTTTCTGCCAACTTCTCTTCTTGACTGCATTGCTTTCGACATTCGAGATTCTAACTGTTGAACTTTTGTATGGCTTGCAGATGTTCCCGTTGGCTCCGCCCCGCTGCTCAGAGACTTGGGTGAGGTTGACATCAACTACCCAATGGGTGTGATCCAGAAGCTCTGCAACCTTCCCGATGCTGCCCTTGATGAGACCTACAACAGGCTCGAAGTTGTGGTAAGTGCATCAGCATGACTTGGTTTTTGACTTGTATCTTCCGAGATGATTCTGCTTTTTCTTGGTTGTTTGCAGAACTCAGCGGTCCTAAAACTCGCTAGCAGGCTCTTCAGGAGGGCCGGTGAGCGGGGGGCTTCGGTAGAAGTCTCTCGTTTGACTGCCGAACTGGAGGCCACTAATGAGGAAAAGGAGAAACTGAAGAAAGCTCTTTCTACCAGCAAGAAGGTTGTTCGTCAGGAACGGCTGAAGAAGAAGAATCTGAATGCCTCCTATGTCGACTTGGATAAGGAGTTTTTCAACTTGAAGAACAGGTGCTTCAAGATGGAAAATACAGCCTTCAACCGACTAACAGAGATCAATGAGCTGAAAGCGGAGCTTGTTGCGAAGGAGGCGACTCTCGTGAATCAGGAGAAGAAGCTCAAGTAGGCACTTCAAGAGTGCGAGAGTTTAAGATCAACAACGGAGAAGGTGGTGGAAGCCCTCAGGGCTCATGCTAGCGGCGTCTAGTCTTCCAAAGCGTCTGCGGAGAGCAAGGCTCGGGACGGATCTGAAGGAGACAAATCGCGTGCTCCAAGTGTGGGCAAGCCCTGATGTCATCCATCTTATTTCTTTTGTTTTTGTATATGTAAACCTTGCATATGTAACAGCTCACTTGTACTCTGAAATTTTTGAAAAATAAAGACTTCTTTTTGGTGTTTGAGTCGAATGTCTCTTGTGTTGAATTCTCTGAATGTTTGTGCTTTGAATGGGATGTTAAATGTTCTTAACATTTGCCTACAAGGGGTTGAGTCGCAACTCGATCATCCAAACATGTCAAGTAACTTAGTAATTAAAAATCGAGTTGTACCATAATTTGAAATTGATATACATCTGCCTGTGAGGGATCGAGTCACAACTCGAGTACCCAAACTTGTTAAACGATTATTTATTTGAAGGTTATTTAACACTGCCTGTAAGGGGTTGTATCGCAACACGATCTTCCAAACTTGTTAAATTGACCTGGTAACTTGAAGGTTGTTTTGTTTCACAACCCGAAATCGTGTAACATCTGCCTGTAAGGATTTAAGTCGCAACTCAAGCTCCCAAACTTGTTAAACGACCTGGAAATTTGAGGTAAATAGCTCGAGGCTGCTTGAGAATTTGAGTAGACGAGATGGACATTTGAAAGGCAATCTTTATTCAGCATGGAATTTACATCAAGGATAGAATATTTTGAGATGTCTAAAATTCCAGGCTCATGGTAGTCTGTCTCCTTCTGGCGAAATCAGGCGATAAGATTCTTTGCCTCATACTGATTCGATGATATAGAATCCTTCCCAGTTGGGAGCTAGTTTTCCGTTGCTATGCTCTTTTGTATTGTAGAAGACTGCTCTGAGGACCAGGCTGCCAATTGGGAACTATCTTTTGCTGACCTTCTGATTATAGGCTCGTTTGATCCTTTGTTGATACTTGGCAATATGTATGGTTGCTCGATCTTGTAATTCTTCAAAGAGATCAAGGTCATTGACTCGAAGCTCTTCATTAACCCCCTCTTTGATTGCTCTGGTCCTCAAAGTGTTTGAGATGGTTTCTGTTGGGAGGACTGCTTCTGACCCATACGTTAGGTGAAAGGGTGAGAACCCAGTTGATCTTCTCGGGGTGGTTCGATAGCCCCATAAGACTTCAGGTAGGACTTGCTCCCACAATCCTTTCTTGTTATCGAGCTTCTTCTTGAGTAAACCAAGGATAGCTCTGTTGGAGGCTTCGGCTTGGCCATTGCACTGAGGGTACCTTGGTGTTGAGTAGAAAAGCTTAATTCCTGTAACATCCGCCCCAAACACACAAGATATTGTCCGCTTTGCCCGTGCCCACACGAGGACTTCCCAGGGGGTCACCCATCCTGGTACTACTCTCGCCCGAGCACGCTTAACTACGGAGTTCTTACGAATTCCGTAGCGGCGCACGGTTTTAAAACGCGTCTTGGCAGGAAAGATGGTGAGCCCCCAAACACAAGATATTGTCCTCTATTGGTCTCTTGGGTACTCGAACCCTCAACCTCAAGGTTTTGCACTAGCATGGTTACCATCGAACCACCTAGAACGCGTCTTCTATGTTTGGGAGGGGAAATTATATAAGCAGCTCAGGATCTCCTTCTCTCCAGGCGATGTGGGGCTAACTCATGGCCTTGTACACCTCACCTCACCTCACCTCATCCATCTTGGCATTCCCGCCTCAGGAGTCTTGGCTCTTGGCTATTGGCCTATTGGATCTTGGTCGTCACAATCCACCCCCCTTAGGGCTACACGTCCTCGTGTAGGGTTAGACCCCCCCATCCCGAGGAGAACCGGCTCTGATACCATTTTGTAACATCCGCCCCAAACACACAAGATATTGTCCGCTTTGCCCGTGCCCACACGAGGACTTCCCAGGGGGTCACCCATCCTGGTACTACTCTCGCCCGAGCACGCTTAACTACGGAGTTCTTACGAATTTCGTAGCGGCGCACAGTTTTAAAACGCTTCTTGGCAGGAAAGGTGGTGAGCCCCCAAACACAAGATATTGTCCTCTATTGGTTTCTTGGGTACTCGAACCCTCAACCTCAAGGTTTTGCACTAGCATGGTTACCATCGAACCACCTAGAACGCGTCTTCTATGTTTGGGAGGGGAAATTATATAAGCAGCTCAGGATCTCCTTCTCTCTAGGCGATGTGGGGCTAACTCATGGCCTTGTACACCTCACCTCACCTCATCCATCTTGGCATTCCCGCCTCATGAGTCTTGGCTCTTGGCTATTGGCCTATTGGATCTTGGTCGTCACAATTCCATTGTTCAGATAGAACCTCCAAAATTTGTCGGAGTCGAATTGAGCTCCATTGTCAGCAATTAAGATTTGTGGCATGCCAAACCTTGAAAAGATGTTATGTCTGATGAACTTGATGACTTCATCGTCAGTCTCTCAGAAGAGTGGCACTGCTTCAACCCACTTGGTGAAGTAATCTGTGGCCAGCAGTAGATACTTCTTCTTGCCTGGTGATGGTGGGAAAGGACCTAAGAAGTCTAACCCCCATTGATGGAAAGGCCATGGACTTGTTAGTTGATGGAGCTCATCTGCTGGGAGATGGATAGCTCGAGCGTGTCGCTGGCAAGGCTCGCATCTTTAAACTACTTGGTGAGTGTCTCTTGCCATTGTTGGCCAGTAGTAACCTTGAAGCTTTATCTTGACTTCAATAGATCTTTATCCCGAATGATTTCTGCAGGCTCCGGAATGGATGTCAATTAAGATTGCCTTTGATTACAAAGGACCAACGCATTTGAGCAACATCCCGTTGTGCGATTTGAAATATAGATCTTCTCCTTGGAGGCTATAGCATGGAAGCTTCCTTTGAAGTCTTCTGGCTTGAATTGGATCTTCTGGTATTCTGCTTTGTTTGAAGAAGTTGAAGATTGGCCGTCTCCAATCTTCGGGTTCAAGTGTTATGACCTGATCGGAGGTTTTAATTGGCTGTTCGTCACCCCCAAATCGTTCTGTAGTGGCTATGACCTGCTGCTCGAAGGTAATCTTTGGCGATTCTTGATAATCGATTTGTATTCGCCTTTCCCCGAGTGAGTCTCCCAGAACTGAGGCAGCGTTAGCCAAGGCATGCCTCTCGATTTTCTGCTCTCGGGACTTGGATGTACTCCCTGTTGATCTGCCTTATGATTAGCTGGGAGTCGCTGTAGATGGTGAGTCGATCTACACCCAGGGATTCAGCCATCTCCAGCCCGGAGATGAGTGCTTCGTACTCGGCTTCATTATTGGTAGCGTTAAATCCGAGGAGAATGACTTTTTAAAGATGATCAAGCTCGGGGGATACTAAGACTATCCTAATTCTCGAACCGATCGCGCTTGAAGCTCTATCAGTATAGAGTTTCCATCGAGCTGGTGAGGTAGCAGGAGCCTCAAGACTTGGATTGGTCTTTAGAGCCGAATTGAACGGATGTTCATCTTCATCTTTGAGGCGCATATCGACGTCTTCCTCCCAAGTTATGGGGTTTTCCACTGGGAAGTCAGCTAGGAAGTCAGCAACTGCCTGCCCTTTGAGTGAAGTGCGGGATTCGAATTAAATCCCGAAAGCACTCATCTCGATTACCCATTTGGTAATTCGACCTGCTCGACCTGTCTTGTCAAGAATATCTTTGAGTGGGTGTTCTGAGATGACTGTGATCAAGTGTGAGATAAAATAGGGTTGAAGACGTCGTGATGCGGTGAGCAAGGCTAGTATGACCTTCTCAATCTTTGAGTAGCGAGTCTCTGCCGAGAGAAGTATATGGCTGATGTAGTAGACTGGATGCTCGGTACCTTCTTTTCTGCTGACCAGGACCGCACTGATTGCTTGATCGATGACGGCAAGATAGAGCCAGAGATCTTCTTTTGGGAGCGGAGCTGTTAGGATAAGAGTACATACAAGATAACTCTTGACATCTTGAAAAGCTTGTTCGCAAGTTGGACTCCACCCAAAGGTATCTGTCTTTCGTAACTTGTCGAAGAGCGGTTTGCATTTGTCGAAAAATTTCGAGATAAATCGATTAAGGACAGCTAATCTTCCAGTGAGGCGTTGCACTTCCTTCCGATTGGTAGGCGATGACATATCGAGGATAGCTCGAATTTGATCGGGGTTGGCTCGATACCTCTTCTGGTCACAAGGTGTCCCAAGAACTTGCCCGATTGAACACCGAAGGCACATTTAGTTGGGTTAAGCTTTATGCGGTACTTTCAGAGGATTTGAAATGGTTCCGCCAGATCAGAGAGATGACTCTCACGATTAGAACTTTTGGTGAGGAGATCGTCGACATAAACTTCGACGTTGCGTCCGATTTGATCTTCGAACATCTTTGTGACTAGCCGTTGATAGGTAGATCCAGCGTTCTTGAGGCCGAAAGGCATTACGTTGTAGTAGTAAAGACCTCGGTCAGTCACAAAGCAAGTCTTCTCTCGATCGCTCGGATGTAGCGGAATTTAATTGTACCCAGAGTATCCGTCCATGAAGGATAGGAGCTCGTAACCAGTAGTGGCATCGACGAGTCTATCTATTATTGGCATTGGAAATGGATCTTTGGGACAAGCCTTGTTGAGGTTAGTGAAGTCGATGCACACTCTGACCTTCTCATTCTTCTTCGGGACAACAACTATATTGGAGCTCCAAGTAGGGTACTCTACTTCACGAATGAAGCCTGCTGTGAGTAGCTTACTGATCTCCTTTTGAACTGCGACTTGTCTTTCTAGTCGGATTGTGTGTGGTTTTTGCTTGACGTGCTTCACTCCTTCTTTGATTGCGAGTCGATGACACACGTCATCTGGATTGATCCCAAGCATATCTTCGAAGCACTAGGCGAAGACGTCGATGTTGGACCGAAGAAAGGATACCATGTCTAGCGCTTCTGCGTCACTGAGACCGGTACCTATGAAGGTTTCTCGAGGGAGATCTTCACTACCGATGTTGATTGGATTGATTTCTTCGATTGAAGGTGAAGCCTCCCACTCGATCGGTGGGGTTCGGACAGTGGGATCTGTTGTAGCTTGTGTGTCCTTAGCGTGGATTTTCTGTATTAACATTAATAAAGATGACTTTGGTTATTGCTTTAATTAGAATACTACTCTGGTATATGATAATACTCATATAATAAAATGACCCTAGGGAACACAGTAGGCCACTGAGGCGCATGGAGGATCCATACTTGAGAGACCCAGTGGACCAGTTCTGTGTAGACCTAGAACTAGTTCACAGCTTTGGTGATGCTGGTCGCTTCACCGAGAATAAGCTGTTGGCAGGTAGAGGATGTGGTGAAGTCTCCACCATGGGAACGTGGGATTCCCATTCACCTGACCAAGCACGATGATTGTATTGAACAGGAACCAAGATGGTGTATAGTTCAGTGATTCAGACACTGGTGCAGAAACCGTCTGACTACTATAGATAATCCGTCCTTAACCCTGAGGGACCATGTACACTGGGCCAACCAGTTATGTGGTGCTTTGATGTGCCAACGTGTGCGGACCTTCCATAGTCCAATACCACGGTACGTTGGGTTACCCGGCTGGCGCTTGAGTGACATATAATCCCTACAGGTTATCCGACGTCCAGTGATGGATGGGTGCGTTTTGATGAGTCAATTTGTCCACACAGTTAACCCAGGCCTGGTAGTTGTCAGTATGACTAACGATGTTCCGGATGCTAGGCATAGCACCGGAAGGTGTGTGGTGTTATAGATAACAAGTCATCAATTTCTAGTCAGATGATCGATCGGGATCTGATGGTGCTCCCTACCGCCCGAGTCGTATCATGGCACCAGTAATAGGAAGGACTGAGGATTATCGGAGTATAGTAGAGAACAGGGTTACGAGAGAGTAACATAAGTTTAGGATCATTAGAGTTCAACTCGCGTCATACTCTGGGTGGCTACGCGGGTTAATCGGATTAGGACTGATTAACGGAACGTTCGATGTGTCACCGGAACAGTTAATCAGGGATCCGATTGGAGCTAGAGATCCCGAACCCTGAAGGTTCCACCCTATAGTTGCGTATAGGAATTGCTCCCCGACCTAGTTGGATGTGAAGTAGCGCGATGGAGCGCAAGCCCGAAGCCTAAGAACCTAATTCACACGTATTACGGGCCGTAGGGGTATTTTGGTAAATACTGAAATATGGCTCAGAACATATTGAATATGGATCTTAGATTGAGCGGAATAATTCCAAGAGCTCACAGGCGCTGACGGAACTCGATTCCGAGTAGCGCACCTCACTCAGTCTCTCTTTCAGTTTTCCGCTTTTCGTGAAGGGCGTTTTCGTCCGGGCTTCACGATAGACACCTGAGAGACCTAAATCCGATCCCCCCTTGTCCCTATCCATCTAGGGGCCGGCCCAAGCTTCCTTGAGGCTTTGGGAGACCGGCCCTATATAGGAATAGGGAGAGGGAGGGCCGGCCACAAGTGTTCCTCTCCCTAGAAAATCCGAACCCTCTCCCCTCTCCTCATCTTTGTGGTTTCGGCCAAGGAAAAGAGAGGAAGACGAAGGGAGAAGGAAGAGAAAGGAAGGAGAAGGAAGAAAGGAGAAAGAGGAGGAGAAAATCTCAAGGCTCGCCATCGTCTTCGCAACGGATTCTTCCGTCGGCTCGAAATCCTTGCACTCAGAGACGAGATTTCGAGGATTCTTCAATTCGCAAAGGACAAGGTGCTATCCGACAGTTTCCCTTGCAATCAAAGTACGGTTCTTCATCGTTCTGTCATCTCCGGATCATATATCCATAAGGTATGATGAATCTAAACACCTAAGTAGATGCATTCATGTCTTCCGTAGATCGTAGTATGCCTCTAGGGTGTCCGCACATATGCTAAGATCATAGATTTGCATGTAGATTGTTTTATAGAATTAATTGTAATGAAATATACACCGTATGATCTTCGAATCTTTCTTTTACTTCCGCTACGACTCTGATACACGGATCCAATTCCAACAATTGGTATCAGAGCACGCTTTGGTATATGTTTCATGCATGAATTCGTGAAAACATCATGTGAATATATGATGACATATGTTTTTGTCGGGGTTCAGCATAGGTCATGCATATGGATTGTGCTATGTATCGTCTTTTTGCAGGTGCCGTGCTGAATAGTAATTTGTGATTGCATGCATCCGGGGGTCGGACCCCGGATTTAATTTTGCATTGATTATTATTGTGGATTGTAAGGCTCTAGATGGGCGAGGGTGGGGGTTGACCATCCTCGGTTCCCTGGCCATGTTTCTAGGATTGTCTTCTTTTCTTTCTAACAAAATTGTACGCGAACGAGCACTTGCTCGGAGCGTGTTAGTTTTTCGGTCACAGGAAGAAGGAGATGATGCTACATCCACGGTTCGGGCAAGCGGTACCATGGCGTGCAAAGACCCGACGAAAGCATGCATGTTGGCGATGAAAGGGATCATCGTCAGAGATCGTGCAGAACGGAAGAGCGGGATATCTTGGCTGTGCTATTCAGGTTCAGGGGTCGGACCCTGGACTTGATTCAGTTTGGATGTTTTTCTATTGTTTCTCTTTATTCAGTATTTAGAGAACCCCGATGATAATGTGATTATCATTCTTGCTTGTGAGTTTGTCTCTAGATCAGGCTTAGGGTTAGTACTAAGCTTATGGATTCATCGGTGTCTCTAAATGCTTCTAACAAGTGCGAATCCGGTGGCTAGCTAAAAGGAAAGGTGGTAACCGCCCTCGTGGTAGTTCAGGTAGCCAAGTACTGTGCACCGAGATAGACGCAGTGTTAGATTTGTTTAGTGATAATTAACTAATGTCTCCATAAGAAGTATGATAACCCTAGTGGGATGCCCTTTCCCCACGTGGTCCTAGCGACCAAGTTAGGTTAGGATTTCACTGTGTGATACCCGTTTCTAGATGATGTTTGATGGTAGTATGAACTCATCACGATTTGGTTATGCCACCATTAGGTTGAGGTCCGACGGAGGTTGTCGGATGTCCCTATTTGGCCAGTATCGAAACCTATAATGAGATGAGGTCTACTATGGCATCAGGCATCAAATTATAAACGAGGCGTCATCGTAGTGGGAGTCCTTTCCACGTTGACCTTAGGCTAGGCTCCAGATCTTAGGATTATGGACAAACTAGTGAAGTATCGGGATCCTTGGAATCTATGTAATGTGATCCTTGCAAAAAAGGCAAAAGCTGAGTATTCAAGGTAGGGACTATGATATTTTTCGAGGATACTAATGCTTTGCGGGAGGGTTTGTAATCCTAGTGGGAGCACGGTAGACCAGGGTCTATGTCTAGGAGGTCGTGACTATTCTAGATATACATAAAACCTCATAAAGAAGGGATGTGTAAGAGGTTCCCTCCAAAGGGGAGCCCCTGGCCTCCACAATCAACCGGCTAAGGGTCTGGGTGGGAGGTACGCAGTTCGATATTCCCACCGGGTGAGAGCTGTGTTTCCTTCCATGCTGGTTCGCCTAGTGATTTCCTTCGGGACATGGAGGATGCCGGTGGCAGTGGGTGACGGTTTTATCCTGCACCGCGGGAGACTATGAACCCCCCTGCCGACACCACCTAGATTTGTGGGAAGCATCCGAAAGCTTGTGTGAAGCCGCTGTTGCTGCGAATGCGGGTCACATAAAGCTGGCCAAAAGGAGACTGGGAGGTCTTTCAGTTTGCCGTGGGTAATTCTGATGAAGACTGGGTCGTAAAAACCCCGTTGGTAGAAGCGGTTGCATGCACTCACCGAGATGCTGTCTCCAATTCAGGGCCGATAGTCTCAGTGCTCGAGCCCAGGGAATTTAGATTCCTGGATGTCTCCACTTGAGGTGGTGAAGACATAGCGGCTGGAGTAGACATTATCTATTTCTAAATTCCATGAAATAGATTGTAGTATACCCTAACTATTGCTTTAAACTATTGTTTACAGAAATCATGACCAAGCTCGACCCCCTTGCCTCCATACTTAATGATAACAAACTTACGGGACACAATTGCCCTAAGTACCCCTCAAACGGCCATGCCGGGACCAAGTGCAACTGAGGCCCAGTTAAAGGAATGGAAAGACTGGCTAGATACTGATGAGATGTGCAAGTGCTACATTGTGGCATCCTTGCAGACCGTCCTTCAGAAGCAAGTCGAAGACATGACCTTTGCTTCAGACATGATGCTCTACCTGAAGGAAATGTTCGAGGGTCGTAGTCGGGTAACTCGTTACCTGACCATCAAGAAATTGGTGTCCACGAAGATGGCAGAGGGGACTTTAGTTTGGGATCATATGCTGAAATTATTTGGCTATGTGAACGAGCTTGGTTCCTTCGATGTCATCTTGGATGCAGAGATCCAGACCGACATTTTTCTCGCGTCTCTGTCAGGAGCGTTTGAGGGCTTCGTTACCAACTTCAACCTTAACCGGTTGGAGATGTCTAACGCAGAGCTCCTAGCGGCGCTCCAGGCGGCAGAGGATGGGATGAAGGCAGGAGCCCAATCCCTAAACGTGGAGCGGAATTCTTCTCTGAAAGCCAAGGGCAAGTTTTAGAAAAGAAAGTCTAAGAAGCCCGTGAAGATGGGCCAGGTGCAGTTGCAGGGTCCCAAGCAGAATGGTCCGGCGAAGCCCAAAGGAAAATGTTTCCGATGCGGCAAGAAGGGGCACTGGAAGGGCGACTGCCGTGCGGCTCCCAAGAAGGCTGAGACAGGGGTTCAAGGAGATAAGAAAACTGGGTGATGGGGAGATAATCCTAAGCATGGGAACTGAGGCCGTGGCAGAGGCTGAAGCAGTTGGAGATGTCATCTTGCAGTTCCTTGATGGAAGAAGTTTATTACTTAGAGACATACTTTATGTACCGTCCTTGAGACGTAATTTAATTTCTGTTTTCTTATTGAATAATGAAGGTTTTTCAGTTTTATTTGATGCTTCTGGTGTGTCAATTAAATTAAATGGTTCCTTTGTTTATAAGGAAAAGATACAAAATGGTCTCTATGTAATTAACTCCAATCATAAGCAGGATAACATAACTGAAGCTTGTGTGATTAATTCATCTAAAAGGAAGAATCCCTCAGATAATCCAACACTTCTTTGGCATCTAAGGCTTGGACACATAGCCTCAGACAGGATTCACAGGTTGGTTAAGGTAGGACTCTTAAGTCCAAATGTTTCAGAAAGCATACCGACGTGTGAGTCTTGCTTGGAAGGCAAGATGACTAAAAGGTCTTTCCGAGCCAAAGGTAGCAGATCTAAGGAGGTATTGGAGTTGGTACACACTGATGTATGTGGGCCCATAAGTGTCCGTGCTATAGGAGGCTTTGAGTATTTCATCACCTTCACGGATGATCACTCGAGGTTTGGATACATATACCTAATGCAGCGGAAGTCTGAATCCTTTGATAAGTTCAAGGAGTTCAGAGCTGAAGCAGAAAAGCAGACGGGTAAAAGTATCAAATCTTCGATCAGAACGAGGAGGCGAATACCTATCGGATGAATTTATTGGGTACCTGCGTGAGCATGGGATCGTATCCCAGTTGACTGCACCAGGGACACCACAACAGAACGGTGTATCTGAGAGGAGAAACCGAACTTTGTTAGACATGGTTCGGACTATAATGAGTTATGCAACATTGCAACCTAGTTTTTGGGGATATGCCCTAGAGACGGCAGCATATACTTTGAACTTTGTTCCATCAAAGTCAGTACCCCTAACTCCTTGGGAGCTGTGGTTGAAGCGAAAGCTAAGCCTACAGCACTTTAGGATTTGGGGTTGTCCAGCGCATGTGCGAATAGACAAGCGAGATAAGATGGAGTCAAAAACTAAGGTATGTCTGTTCGTTGGGTATTCAAAAGGGACAAAGGGTGGTTTATTTTATGATCTTGAGGATAGAAAGGTTGTCGTCTCGACGAACGCCGTATTCCTGGAGCAGGATTATTTAATAGACCATAAGCCCACCAGTAAAGTAGTTCTTGAAGAATTGCTTGGTACTGATGGGAGTGCGCAGACAGAAAATATAGTGGGAGCCGATACCACTAAGATTAACGGTACTGTAGAATCGACTCCTATGGAACCACCGCAGGTTCGTCACAGTGGGAGGACCATAAGTGCTTCTGATAGATACATTGGAGAAGCCTTTATGGTTGGTCCAGAGTTTCAGGAGAATGATCCTCTGAACTATGACGAAGCGATGGTATCCACTGACCATGCATTATGGCAGGAAGCCATGGAGGCAGAACTGACATCGATGTCCCAAAATTCAGTCTGGACACTTGTAACACCACCTCACAACATTAAACCTGTTGGGTGTAAGTGGGTGTACAAAAGGACAAGAGGTCCGGATGGTACCATTGAGACTTACAAAGCTAGACTAGTCGCTAAGGGTTATACCCAGCGAGAAGGGATCGACTATGACGAAACCTTTTTGCCAGTGACTATGCTTAAGTCTATCCGAATCCTCTTATCCATTACAGCCCATTATGATTGGGAGATCTGGCAAATGGACGTCAAGACCGCATTCCTCAATGGGGATTTGGAAGAAGACATCTACATGTCTCAGCCTCCAGGCTTTGTCGCAAAAGGTCAGGAAGGTCTGGTGTGCAAGTTGCAAAGGTCCATTTATGGACTGAAGCAAGCATCCAGAAGTTGGAACATGCGTTTTGATTAGGCTATCCAGTCTTATGGATTTAAACAGAACGTGGATGGACCATGTGTTTATAAAAGGAGCGATAAGACTGCAGTAGTTTTTCTAGTGCTTTACGTGGATGATATCCTACTCATCGGAAACGATATTAGAACGTTGTCTACAGTGAAGGTGTGGTTATCCTCTCAATTTGACATAAAAGACCTGGGTGAAGCGAGTTATGTTCTGGGGATCAAGGTAACTCGAGATCGCCAGAACAAGATTCTCTCGCTGTCACAGTCAGCCTACATAGATACTATCTTGGTCAGATTCAGTATGCACAACTCCAAGAAGGGACTGGTTCCATTCAGATATTGAATGAAGTTGTCCAAGGATCAGGGTCCTAAGACTCCTGAGGAGAGGGCAGAGATACAGAAGATACCTTATGCTTCGGCAGTAGGGAGTCTGATGTATGCCATGCAGTACACGAGACCAAATATATGCTATACAGTAGGTATGATGGGCAGGTATCAGTCAAATCCGGGTCCAGGACACTGGACTGCTATAAAAAGTATACTCAAGTATCTCCGTAGGACGAGAGATTATGAGTTAGTTTACTCTTCACAGGAACTGATGCCGATTGGATATACGGATTCTGACTTTGCGTCAGATTCGGAATCCAGGAAATCGACGTCAGGGTTTGTGTTTTCATTAGGAGGAGGAGCTGTCAGTTGGAGGAGCATGAAGCAGGGATGCATCGCGGATTCGACGACAGAGGCTGAGTACGTTGCGGCGTGCGAAGCAGCTAAGGAGGCGGTGTGGCTCAAGAAGTTCCTCACGGACTTAGGATGCGTACCGAGAGCTCAAGATCCTATTGTCCTTTACTGCGACAATAGTGGAGCGGTAGCACAATCCAAGGAGCCAAGATATCACCAGAAGAGCAAGCATATCGAGCGAAAATACTACATAATCCGAGACTTGCAGAAGCGAGGGGAGGTAGCAGTGACTCAGGTGGTGTCTGCACATAACATGGCAGACCCTTTCACAAAGGTGTTACCGACCAAGGCTTTTGAGAAGCACGTGGATGCCATGGGAGTTAAGACTGTTGTTCCCCGCTAGGCCAAGTGGGAGATTATTGTAGCTCGTGTGTCCTTAGCATGGATTTTCTGTATTAACATTAATAAAGATGACTTTGGTTATTGCTTTAATTAGAATACTACTATGGTATATGATAATTCTCATATAATAAAAGGACCCTAGGGAACACAGTAGGCCACTGAGGCGCATGGAGGATCCACGCTTGGGAGACCCAGTGGACCAGTTCTGTGTAGACCTAGAACTAGTTCACAGCTTAGGTGATGCCGGTCGCTTCACCGAGAACAAGCTGTTGGCAGGTAGAGGATGTGGTGAAGTCTCCACCACGGGAAAATGGGATTTTCATTCACCTGACCAAGCACGATGATCGTGTTGAACAGGAACCAAGACGGTGCACAATTCAGTGATTCAGACACTGGTGCATAAACCGTCTTACTACTATAGATAATCTGTCCTTAACCCTGAGGGACCATGTACACTGGGCCAACCAGTTGTGTGGTGCTTTGATGTGCCAACGTGTGCGGGCCTTCTATAGTCCAATACCACGGTACATTGGGTTACCTGGTTGGCGCTTGAGTGACATGTAATCCCTACAGGTTATCCGACGTCCAGTGTTGGATGTGTGCGTTTTGATGAGTCAATGTGTCCACACAGTTAACCCAGGCCTGGTGGTTGTCAGTATGACTGACGATGTTCCGGATGCTAGGCATAGCACCGGAAGGTGTGTGGTGTTATAGATGACAAGTCATCAAACCCTAGTCAGATGATCGATCAGGATCTGACGGTGCTCCCCACCGCCCGAGTCGTATCATGGCACCAGTAATAGGAGGGATAAGGATTATCGGAGTATAGTAGAGAACAGGGTTACTAGGGAGTAACATAAGTTTAGGATCACTAGAGTTCAACTCGCGTCGCACTCTGGGTGGCTACGCGGGTTAATCGGATTAGGGCTGATTAACGGAACTTTCGGTGTGTCACCGGAACAGTTAATCAGGGATCCGGTTGGAGCTAGAGATCCCGAACCCTGAAGGTTCCACCCTGTCGTTGCATATAGGAATTGTTCCCCGACCTAGTTGGATACGTTGGATGCGAATTAACACGATGCAGCGCAAGCCCGGAGCCAAAGAACCTAATTCACATGTGTTACAGGCCGTAAGGGTATTTTGGTAAATACTGAAATATGGCTCAGAACATATTGAATATGGATCTTAGATTGAGCGGAATAATTCCAGAAGCTCACAGGCGCTGACGGAACTCGATTCCGAGTAGCGCACCTCACTCAGTCTCACTTTCAGTTTTCTGCTTTTCGTGGAGGGCGTTTTCGTCTAGACTTCACGATAGACACCCGGAAGACCTAAATCCGATCCCCCCTCATCCCTATCCACCTAAGGGCCGGCCCTAGGCTCCTTGGAGCCATGGGAGACCGGCCCTATAAAGGAAATAGGGAGGGGAGGGGCCGGCCCTATGGTTCTACTCCCTCCCCTCCAAAAATCCGACCCCTAGTTCTCCTCCTTTGTGGTTTCGCCAAGGAAAAGAGAGGAAGAAGAAGGGAGAAGGAAGAGGAAGGAAGGAGAAGGAAGAAAGGAGAAAGAAGAGGAGAAAATCTCGTGGCTCGCCATCGTCTTCGCAACGGATTCCTCCATCAGCTCGAAATCCTTGCACTCAGAGACGGGATTTCGAGGATTCTTCAATTCGCAAAGGACAAGGTGCTATCCGACAGTTTCCCTTGCGATTCAAGTGCGGTTCTTCATCATTCCGTAATCTTCGGATCATAGATCCATAAGGTATGATGAATCTAAACACCTAAGTAGATGCATGCATGTCTTCCGTAGATCGTAGTATGCCTCTAGGGTGTCCGCACATATGATAAGATCATAGATTTGTATGTAGATTGTTTTTATCACGAATTGTAATGAAACATACACCGTATGATCTTCGGATCTTTCTTTTTGCTTTCGCTGCGACTCTGATACACGGATCCAATTCCAATAGGAACAACCTTGATCCCTTCCTTTTTGGTGGGGATGGTTATGGGCAAGATGTGACTTGATCTTTGAAGATACGTCGTCATCTTTGTACCTTCCGATTGCATGGCGACACGACGTCATCTTGTCCGTCGGGATCGAGGGATCGTCGCGGATCTACTGTTGCGTAGACGTCCACGCCACCTCCCCCCCCATCGTAGCGGTTAGGATTTTTCTTTTCTTTTCTTTTTTCTTTTTTCTTTTTTCTTTTTCTTCTTTTTTTTTTCTTCCCTTTATGGCCGGCCACACCTCCCTATGGGGAGGGGGCACGGTTTTCCATGAAGGGGGGCCGGTGGACCCTTTTTTGAGTTCGGGTTGCAGGTCCGATGGGGCCCGTTTGCTTTGAGTCAGTTCCGCTTTAGATACGGGCCGTTAAGTGCGAACCAAGTTCGTATGCGGGCCGTTGTGTGCGGGCCGTGTTCGCATGCGGGCCGTTGTGTGCGGGCCAATTTCGCATGTGCGGGTCGGGTTCGACCCGTGAGCTAATTTCGGTGCCCACACCCCAATTTCGTCCATGGTCACCACGGTGAAGGGGAGGTTGTAGTCAACCACGAGGCTGACAGCGTATAAGCCTGGTCGGCCATTGCCCTCCAATGTGATCTTGATAAGGGTGACCGGTGGGGGACTCTATCTTCTCTCTCTCTCTCTCTCTCTCTCTCTCTCTTTGTTCCGGCTGCAGAAGAGAAAAAAAAGAGATGATCTCCAATAGAGGAGGCCCTGTCGTTGCTACTACCATCTTGTAATCTCTCCCCCCCCTCTCTCTATCTCTCTAATATACATGTCTACCTATGAATCCGTGATCTTTGCTCCATTGTTTTTTCTCTCCTTCTAACCTTCTTCATCTCTGCACCCCCGATTTTTTATTCTTCGTGAAACCCTAATATGTAGATATGTTATTCATCATAGCAAAGAAGAAGAAGAGGAAGATGGCAACCTAGAATCGATTCATCTCCATCATCCTGTGCCTTGATCCTTTGATTTGTCACAACCGATGTATGGTGACTCACTTTTCGTCTATATTTACAATACAGATTTGCGAATGTCTTGAGTTATTATGGGAAGCATTTTTCGTGTTACAAAATTTTGTATGTTGACACCCTTTATTGCAAGTTTAATATAGGAAGAAAATTCGAGCTGAAATTTTGAAATCTTTTCATTTGTACTTTTTGATTTCTTGTTAGGGAGCCCAAAAATTTTGTATTCAAACTAAATAGCAGACGGGCTAAATGCTACCCTCGCTCAACTCAATACGACGACTCTATGTATGCATGCACTTTTTTGTTCAGGGCGAAAGGTTTGCCCAATTTCAGAAAGCGAATGTAGCTCTACCTGCGGCTATCGGTGGCTTACATGGAAAACTTTACCCCATTTGTATGCTTTGTTATACGATTTTCTCCCCCCTTTATTGTTTCAGGCCTTTAGTGTTCTATTGTCAAAATCGACTCCATTTATATGTTGTGTTATTTGTTACTTAATGTCTAGTTTCACATGCTTCGGCTGGTCCACGATGTAAGATCCACTTCATATTGATTGGTAGGTAACTTTCATTAAAGAGTGAGCACCATAGATGGAAAAAAATTGAAGATTTCATCAGTAGAAGAATTGCAAAGACCCCATATAGGAATGTACTCCAGGTTTGTACAAGAAGGTAAATCTTTTTTACAAATAATATGCTAACGTGGCATAATTTGTTTCTCGTAAGTACACTACAAAATATCGAAAAAAAGACGCACAAACTTTATATACGAGAGTGTGTATGTACAAAACACAAAGGAAAAATTGTGCTCAATTAGATGTTATTGAGGGAAAAAGAACAGGAAAAGAAGAAGAGGAATCGGCTAATCACAAGAACTTGGTACCCAGCGATAATTAGATTATAAAGAAATAAAAATGCTACTGATTAGAGAGTTGTAAAATAATATTAAAGGAAGGGCATAATCATATTCTATATACTCCACATAAATCACACTTGATGAGACAAATCGTGATGTCATTGATACACAAAAAATATTCTAAATCAGTTTAACGAGACAAATATATCGACGGCTCAGGCCTTTCGTGTTCTAAGCATGCAAAGTGCAGGATGGAACATATAGGCTACACAAAAAAAAGATTTTTCATAATTATGAGGCATCTTTAAGGAAATAAATAAACGAATATGATGCTTAATTGCTTGTAAAATATTTTAAGGAGATGCAAGAAATGAACCCATCATTTTACTATCCCATTGAGTTAGATGTTGATAATACATTAAAATATTTTTTTAGGCAGATGGATATGAAAGGAAATCATATGCTCATTTTGAAGATGTAGTTGTATTTGATACTACATATGATGATATCTCATTTTTGTATCATTTACTGGCATTAACCATCACAGACAATAAGTGGGTTTGGATTAGGCCTAGTTTCTTGAAAGATGAAAAAATTGAATCGTTTGTTTGGCTATTTAATAAGTTCTTAGAAACAATGACATGACAAATCAAAGCAATGATCACAGATCAAGATCCTGTGTGAAAAATGTATTTTCACAGGTCTTTCCAAAAACCTTACATCGTCTTTGTATGTAGTATAGATTATAAAAATTGCCTGATAAATTTTGGTCACTTGAACATGATCCAGAGTTTTGCAGTATGATTAATCGTTGCGTATATCACTTCGAGACGCTTAAGGGTTTTGAGCAGGAGTGGGCTGAAATAGTAAGACACTATAAGGTGGAAAGTGATAAATTACTTTTAGACATATATTCTCTTCGAGGTACATGGATGCATGTATATTTTAAAAATATTTTTATGGATGGAGTAAGAACAACACAATGAAATGAATGCCTCAACACTTCTTTGATAGATATGTGAGCAAGCATAACACATGCATTGATGGAATTTATTGTGAGATTTAAGTTGGCTATAGAGCGACAAAGTTACAACAAATTCAAAGCTAATTTTAAAAATACAAATAGTACGTCAAAAATAAAGACTGTTTGGATTATTGAGAAACAAATGGTTGAGATATATACTCAAGCAAATTTTGCATCTTCCAATATGCGTTAGTACGTTCTGCTCACTATGGTGCATGCTTTGATGATAAGAATGATGATTTGCTTACTTTCATTGTGAGGAAGATTGTTGTATCGTGAGCATCTTTTTCTTCTTCTCAAAAAATATTGTATGAAAAATCTTTACAAACACTATGCTATGACGGTATGAAATTTGAGTCGGAAGGAATTTCATGTAAACATATCCTCACCACATTACGATGTGTCTTGATTAGTATGCTACTTGATAATTTTATTCTCAATAGATGGACTAAAAAAGCAACTGAAGCCTTGCCCATGATATGAGTGGAAAAGAAATTCGAGCTGATCTCCACGATTCAGAAACACATAAGGAAAGATGAACTCTTAGTTATGTGAGGACCTTCTATACAAGATGCTTATTTGTCTACAGTGACTTTTGATGTAGCAAAGGAAGGAATGGAGAAAATGATTTCGAGTTTCTATTAAAAGTATCAAGTGTTGGGTATAAATTTGGGTGGTAACAACAATGTAGGAATCAACACAAAAGTACCTATGCAAGTTCATCCTCCTAAGTTATCAAAAATAAAGGGTAGTGAGAAATGCCTCAAGGGATGGAAAGAGAAGTTGTTGAAGAATCTAAGAAGACCAAAAGACTTTGCCATGAATGTAATCAGTTAGATAGCCATGACAAACGTAATTGTCCAAGTTTTAAAACAATGTAAGTATATTCTTTAGTTATTTTCAATATTTTGATAAATAACCGTTGACCATGGATTGCCAAATAAGTTGTTTGCAGGGTTAAAGACTCCACAAGCCCTTTGGCCAATGAAGATGATCAAGCCCACGATGTTGGGTCCCCCAATGTTGTAGAAGGTATATGTGGGTGCAAAATTTGGCCAACACCCTAAGGTGGCTGGGACCCACTTGCCCTGTTTGGGGGTTCACGAAGACAACGATGGGACCCACCAACCATGCTTGGGAGTCCATGAAGACAACGGTGGGACCCTTCAGTCCTGCCTAGGAGTTCATGGAGGTGACAGTAAGACTCGCTAGCCCTGCCTGGGGGTACACAGAGGTGATAATGGGACACACCAGCCCCCGCTTGGAGCCTGAGGCGGCCACAAAAACCACTCCATGACCCAGATATTTTCAAAATCCTATAAATAGCAGACCCGACAAATGTTCCAAATCGATCTTTTGATTTCCAGATCAAACTTTTGAATTACAGAGCTCAACCATCTTTCTTTATCGCTCCCTTCGAAGACATAAACAAATGACACTCGGCCTGTCAAGGTCACTACATTTCAGAGATAGTGAATTAAGGTTGTGCCTTACCGCACGTTGCCGTAGGCTTTGGCTGAACTTTGATACCAGACACTTATCTACTTTCCTCTCTATTCCTTATTCTCTTCTCTACACCTAAGGTCAAGTTAATAAGTCAAGATCGAATCGGTTGATTATTGGGCAGAGTCTTCGAACGGCATGAGGATCATCCCCCACAGTATCTTCAACAAACTTATCTTTCTTCGATTTTCTCTTTTTTATACGAGTCTATTACTTTCATTTATGATTTTTAGATCTTACACTTTGACTCTTATTTTACTTATTTGACAGAATAGATCAACTTACTGATGATATATTAAATTTTTAAAAATTGTACAAGATTTGGAAGGTTAGTATCAATAGATTATATGTTGGTTGTCTTCTGAATATTGTGGACTTATTGGCTGTGAAGGCAAAACCTTTTATATAGCTTATGTTGTATGACAATCATATTTGGGGGTGTGAATAAAAATTCACCTTCTTTTTAGGTGCAAGTGTAATTTGTGTAGAATAGGAGGACATTGTTTCGATTGCAGCTTTCTCCAACCAATTCACCATGACCAATTGGAGTTATATATCAGTTTTCATGTTTGAGCAATAATCTTATCACTGCTTCTAGTAGTAGTTGTATATCTGATCCACCTTGTTTACACATCCAGTAACAAAAGATTGAAGGCAGTGCATAAAACTGATCAAGGTTGGCCAAGTTGATATGACAAGCCGGAGCCACGTGGACCTCTCCACTCATGGTTGATTCGGTCGGCTCAAGGCTTGGCTTCGGGATAGCGGTCTCTGTCGGTTGCAATTGGAGTGGCGATCTGGACACCGACCCGTTAGTGGCGGACGCTCCGACTTGGGTCTCACAATCCCCTCCCCTGCTCGGTGGTGCGGATCCCGGTAGTTCAAGGCGGCGGCGCACGGATCGACGACAAATCGATCGGGGCCCATCTGCGATTCCACATCTGATGTCGTTCGACTGCTAGTGCTGGGTCATCTCTGGTTCTGGTGGGGGGTCCGTTTTTTTGATATTTTTTGTTCAGTCAGATGGTTGGTGCTCCCGGTCTTTCCGCCTAGTGTGGCGAGGGTTGTGTGTTATGGTGTTTTGCCCGTCTCTCCGCCGGTATGCCGGTCTCTGTTGTGGCTTTATGCTCTTCTCTTTCCGTCGGGATGACGGTTGTGCCGTATTGCCGGTGTGACGGTTGTTGGAGGTTTTCCCTTCCTTCTGCTTTGCTACCGCTGGGCTATGGCAGCTCTTGGGGGTTTGGTTATGACCCACCCCCCAACACACACATTCTTTCCATTCTACCAAAAAAATATTTTTTCATTATTTCTATACAATATAGTCTTATCACTCCCACATAAGGTATTATGGATACGCGATATTTATCTTACTGCTGATTTTGTGGTATATTTTATTTGCTTGACTGACCAGGCCATCAAAGGACATGGTGCTAATATGTTAGAGCAAGGGCTTAATGAGTTCCAGAGATCGAAACGGGAGGGGGCAATCAGTAACTGCTATTTATTATTTCTATAATGCCGTGAACATGACATCAACGGTCTGGATTCGCACACGCAAACAAGGCACAACGGCCTTTAGGAAAAGTTCACTCCACAGTGCCCATACCGGGAGTCAAACAAGGAACCTTTCCAACATGGGAGAGACAGGAAGTACCCACCAGGTCACCAAGATCCCGTTGGTCATTTTTGCGGTATTGAGTTGCCTCAGTTGCGAGGTATCCCAAAGACACCAAATCGATTTACTGCATCGGATACTGCAAAACGAATACAATAAAATTATACACGGTATTATGAATACTTACCTAGGGGTGGCAACGGGTCGTGTCTAGTTTCGGATTGTGCCCAAAACCCCTAGACCGGACCCGACCCGTTTTTCACACGGGTCTATTCAGTTGACCCGATCCGACCAAGTCCGACTCGACCCGACCTGACCCGATAGACCCACTGGTACATCATATTACAGTATCGGATTATGGGTAGACCCGACCCGACATGACCTGTTGAATTTTAAACGGGTCTTCCTGGGTCTACCATGTCCAGACCCTAAATCCGGACCCGATCCGTTTATTAAACAGGTCTATCGTGTCGACCCGTTTACAACCCGAACCCGTTTAGCCCTGACCCAGACCCGCTAACTTCGTGTCGGGTCCGAAATTGCCAGCCCTATACTTACCTCAAAGCGGCTTACTGCACCTGACACCTCGAACCAAACGGATAAGGTTTCCGGAGATCTCGCCCGAATCCGTCTCGCACAGAAGATGAATATGAAGATGTGAGTCGTCAGTGAAAAAAGGGCCCATCCCGACGGGCCTTAGGTTGGCCCGGGCCCACTTACATCCCTATTCCTGCATGTGCATTTAGCAGTTACAGAGATCAGTAGTCTCTGCCATCGGAGCTCATCATTTCGAAATAAGGAGGGAAAACAGTTGGCAGCCGGCGGCGCCGCCGCCCAAATGGCCAACCTCTCCAATCTCGTCCACGAGCTCCGGGAACGGATCGCCGCCTCCACCTCCCCCTCCACATCCAGCGCCGCTGGCGAGGACCCGCTCGAGATCAGGTTCCGCACCGTCCTCCCCAACCTCCTCCACGCCTACGTCATCCCCTCCTCCACAGGTATCTCTCTCCCTCCACCCCCCCCCCCCCCCCCGGTTGCCTCTTCTTAGGATCTCCTAACCCTAATCGGCTTCTCCGGCAGCCAACGAGAGGGAGGTCACCGCCGTGCTCAAGCTACTGTCCCACACCGCTCGCAACTACCCCGGCGTATTCTTCCACGGCAGGGCCGCCGCCGTCCTCCCCGTCGTCGGCCGCATCCTCCCCTTCCTCGCCGAGCCCGCCTTCCGGTCTCTTCCGCCCCAAAGCCCTAACCCTAGCCCTCCCATCGACCTCCCCCTTCCTTCCCCTGTCATCAAAATCTAACCTTTCTTCTTCCTTCCTGCAGTTCTCGCCACGAAGTGGTCTTCGAGACCGTCGCGTCCCTGCTCTCCCTGCTCCGCACCGGGGAACGAGAAGCCTACCGCCAGTTCTTCCTTGACGCCATGATTGCCGTCGAAGGTGTAATTCTCGCATCGTCCCCTCTAATTCCATCACCGCACTTCTCCGGTTCTATCTCTTCATTCCCATCTCTGTTTAATTTGCAGATATTCTGTATGTGGCATCCTCTCATGCGAGCAAATCAAGCACGGCGCCTCCTAGTAGAGTGTCATTGAAGTGTTTCTGCGAATCTTTTGCTGCGATCTCCACTGTACAATTACTCTTCAGTGAGCTCCCAGCTTGCTGCTGGCCCAAGGATGGCCCGGGCGTCCTGGTTGATCTCACCGATAAGCCGAGGTGGCAGCATTTTGCCGCATGGACCATCAAGCTTGTTACCCGATGCCTAACCGAAGGGACACTCTATGTGGAAGGGCTCGTCAACATGCCATTTGTTTCCGCCGCCTGTTCTCTGCTGTGCTATGGGGACGCCGGTTTGCACATGGTGGGTGGTCGATTTGTTCCTTGAGCAGGCTTATGTGTAGTCCCTGGCTTTCTTCTCTTGTTTATTTCGAGACCCTTCCAATTTCCTGGTGCTTTACATTGTGTAACAGGCTTGTTTCGACTTTGCACGTGTCATGACGACAGTAATCGATGCAAATATTGTTCCGGTTGAAAATATGATTCGGTCAATAGCATGCATATTAGAGCAAGATGAGAAGGAACTTGCAGCGTTCAGGTACACATGCTTGCTAAGCGATACTGCTTCTGCTCTATCAAGCTTGCGATGCCGATACGGGATAAATATAGTTTTCTTTTCTGTTGGAATCATATTTCTGGTTCAATATGTGCTCTACGGTTTAGAAGTTGATTAAGTGAAGTTTTGGTGGTATCCAGATTATTATAGGAATTTTGTGGATGCTTGCATGGAATAAATTCTTCATCAAATAATGGAATTGTTACGAAGTATTCATTTGGCTTTGGATGTTGGTTTGGCTAGTGAGACAATGTTAACCGGACTACTCACATCTAGTGTTTCTTAATGTGCTGGCTTTTAAGACACGTCTTGATTCTTGAACTGTAGATATTCAAACCATTGATGACAACATTCTACCTCAACATCAATACCTAAACGGTATCAAGTTCGATATGATATCAAACTGATATTTTATCTTTTTTACCAACTAACTGTGGTGTGGCCGATTGATTACTTTACATACATGTAAGGCAAGTAGCTCTCCCAAAGGTATAAGATATAGATGTGTTTCTTTGACAAATTTCTGAGGTTTACTTCTCAAATTCTTATGGATACCCGACACCCTTGTCACATGTCTCTATTGGTGTATTGATAACATTGGAATCTAAAAAGGATTCTTTGCATAGTTTGAGCTTTTTTATGAAAGTTGCTTACCTAATGTCAACGCACCAGCTGTCATCCATGTCACCTTTTTTTTTTTTAATTTAGTTCTCTAAAGATTTGTTACTCTTGAAATTAGATCTAGTCCTTTTAGCTTAGACAGGGGTAAGCGGTAGATTACCTATAGAATAGGTAAAAAATCTTTATAATCTTAGTTGATAATTATCCCAGAACGACTTGGTTATTGAAGAGAAATCTGAAGCCTTGACTATTTTTTAAATTATTATTCAAAGAAGTTCAGATGCATTTTGGCGGACATATGTTCTAAGTTCAAACAATTCACTCAAGGATCTCTTGAAAATTTAAACGAACTATTTGCTGAAAATGGAGTAATTCATCAAACATATGTAGTTGCTCATCTTAACATAATGGTGTTGCTAGCCTCAAACTATATAAGGATGTGCAATATGGACAAATAAATTTTGAAGAAACACTTACAGTGACTCCATATTAATACATAGAATGCAGAAAATCCACAGGCATATGGTTATACATGCTTTATTTACGGTCTATGATTAGGTAGTTACAAACTCCCCGTCATATGCCACCAAGCGTATAACTTTAGGTTATTCACGGTTTCAGAAAGGGTGTAATAAGGGATACACCAATACTTCGAAACAGGTGCCGTACTCGTATCGGATACTTCCCAAAACTCCGATACGGCCTGATACGGTGGGATACGTATCCGATAAGACTAGAAAGTATCGGGGTTTAAAAAAACAAAATAAAATATCCGATACGTCGGGGATACGAGACCGATACGTTGGGGATACGGGGCCGATACGCTAAGATACGTATGGATGGTAATGTAGTCCAAAATCCAAAAATTTGACTTGAACTCGACCGAAACTTCGGATATAGGTCTAAATTCTATACGTGACCATTTGCTTTGTTGACGAATAGTCCCACATTGGTGAGGGAGGCACCAATTACCTGCTTAATATATCCCCTGTGGACCTCCCCTTACAACCCGGGTTTTGGGGCGTGAGGGTATCTAACTTGGTATCATAGCTGGCCCGTCTCCTGCTCTTGCTCCCGCTCCGGGTGCTCCCCACTGATCGTGCCTTGCCACGCGTGCTCCGTGTGGGAGGATCATTGCCACGCGTGCTCCGTGTGAGGGGGAATGTTGACGAATAGTCCCACATCGGTGAGGGAGGCACCAATCACCTGCTTAATATATCCCCTGTGGACGTCCCCTTACAACCCGGGTTTTTGGGTGTGAGAGTATCGAACATGCTTAATGATATCATTTATATGTTTTATTTTTTTGGATGATGTATGTGACACTAACTTTGTATTTTGTAATGGATGATGAATGTTAGCGTTTTTTGCTAGCGTTCTGTAATGAACGATGAATGTGACACTTGCGTAATGTTGTTAGCGTAACTTTTTTGTAATGGATGAATGTGACAATTGCTTTGTATCTTTTGGTTGTATTGGATGTAAATCATGTAATGAATGATGAGCATGGTCATATTTAATTTTCAAACTATTCACTATTCATATTCTAGTGCAAAATATTATATTTAATTATTAATATTATATATATAATTCCAAATGTATCTCTGCTGTACCGCGTATCCTAGTTTCAAAAATCCACGTATTGCTGTATCCGTATCCCCGTATCTGTATCAGTGCTTAATTATTAATTTATTATGATACTCTTAGAAACAATCGATGTGTGTTTTCCAATTTTAATTTTTTTAAAAATAATCATTTCTTCTATCATAAAGGACTTGTATTGGCTGATCATCTCTTGTGTTCTAACTAGGTTGATTCCACTTTCTGTGGATTTGTCATTTCTAATCCTTTTTCTATGCAACCTTCCACTAATGTTGAGCATGAGAAACCTACTCGGGACTCGGGAGGATGTTAGAAAGGAAAAAATACTGGAAATGTAGAAGTTAGACTCAAATGAGTCAAATCGGAAACTCGGACAATTTTGGCTTTGACTTAGACATATAAATAAAGTTAATAATTTTAATCAAGTAGAATAATACGCTATTTTATCTACAGCACTAAAATATAATATGCTAAATCGAATACAATATGATTTTTCAATTTTAACATTATAACCATATTCCTGGGATATTTGGGAAATGTTGTAGTGTTTTCATTTTAGACTACAACACTAGAGTGAAAGAATTTGTATCCTATGAACTTATAAAAACATCATGCTAGATGCACCTTTTCTCAATGGACTATGCCTTAGAACGAAAGTAAGAGAGGGAGGGACAGACGAGTTCGAAATGAAGTTGTATGATGTTTTTTGAATTTATTTATAAAGGGAAATATTGAAGGGAACTATGTATGCGACATATCCCTTCTCATTTAACTATGATAGAGGGAGGAGGGAGGAGAGATATTGGTATGTTGGAAAAGAGACATTTTGTATTCGAAACCAAAATGGAAGAGAGTTAAATATGAGCATTTTTGTTTAATTGAGATAAAATCATGCTTAATAGTCACTATCAGTGTTTTAAAAAGCGGGCTCGACGGGGCACCGGTCCAAACGATTAGCCTAGGGCACAGGTTCCCCCCTATGCGTTGTCCAGGCGGGCCAGTTTAGGCGGTCCAAGCTGCTGATCCAGGCAGGCTAGACGGGCCAATTTCACTCGTCACCATATTAAAGAAACCCTAGGCCTAGTCCCTCTCGGTTTCGTGAGCGGCAACTTTCGATCCCCATCCCTTCTCTCCATCTCTCGCTCTCCATCTCTCAGCCTCACCTCTCATCTCTCCCTCGCCTTGGTGGCAAGGAGGATGCACGACAATCAGCCGGAATAGGAAGGGAGGAGCCGACACCGGAATTGGAGGTGGAGGAGTCCACGGCCGAAGCCGAGTACCCTCACCAACTAGGTTAGCACCCCTCTTTCCCCCTTTTTTTTTTCTTCTCTGTGTTGGTTCTATGGATTGGACGACATCCGCCTCTTGCTTCTACCCTTGCCTCTACTATGGTGACGAGAGGGGCGACGCTGGATCTGATGATAGAATGGTTGATTGGTGAGATTGGACGAAAAGAATGTAAGGAAGCAAAGAGAGGAATGGAATCTTCGAATCTGCTGGGTTGGAATTGGAACAAATGTAGAAGCTCTCTCTCCTCCCTTTCTTCATGCCCTCGTCTCTCTCTAGTAGGATTATGTGGTTGCTGTTGTTTTAGCAATTTAACCAGAAGATTGAAGAGCACTTTTCGGGAAGTGATTGCATTAGACAGTCTGGTACCATTTACTTTACCCTCGATTACTGGATTCGAATCCCAATATATGTATATTTTTAATTTAAAAATACCCAAGTGCCTAGGCGCTAGGCGGCCTCCCACCGCTCGTTTAGCGCTTTTTAAAACTTTGGGCACTATATGGAATTAAGATTTATTATCCCGAATCCCGACCTAATTGAATCCCAATCACTTTCTTTCCTTTTCTGTCTTTTTTTTTTGTTTGTAAGTATTTAGGGTAAGGATCATGATTCCATATAACTATCCACTTGATTCGTTTAAAAACGATCGATCAAATCGTCAATCTGGGTGATTTCTAGCCGATCCGATCCGATCGTAGTTTTGATCACATTTTTCATCGATTTGATATGGCTAGGTTAATTTTCATTCTCGATCATTGAGTTTAAAACCTTGTATTATTATTAAAGACTCAACCTGTACAACAAGCATTTTCTTTTTTGGCACGTACTTTTATTGCTATTTCGAAAAGGGTAAGGATCTCCTATTAACATCCATTTTATATGGTTTGTCTCAACTAATCTTTTATCTTAAAATCATAGTTTTGAAATTGAAAAACCACGACATGGAATGATGGAGTCCTTAATATGTCATTTATTAGTCTCTCACCTTCACTTTTACTCGGTTTGTCTCTATTAGTCTCTCATCTTCACTTTAACAGTTTGACCCCCTGAAGTTTCGGGGCTGTTATAATTGTGTCCCTATACTTTTGTTTTTGTAACACGAACACCCCCATGTAGTGTCAATTTGTTGACACGACCACCTCTTCGTGAGGGGGCCTATTGAGGTGGTGAAAGATGTTTTTCAAACTTCATGTGTGTTAAAAAAAAAACCTGTAGGGAGACGATTGTAAGCGCCCAAAGTTCAGGGGACCAAACTATAATTTACCAAAAAAAAAAAAAACTAGAACCCTTTTTGTCCTTTTTTTTGTGTAAATCTATCCTCATTTAAGAATTTGCACCCATCTTCACACTAGATTGCAAATTGTTCATGAAGCTCTGTTGCTCTCAGTCTTGAGGTTTGAATACATCAATCCTAATTGCATCTGAAATGATTGCAAAAAAAAAAAAGCATTTGAAATCATTTGGATGAAAGAGTAGTTCAAAATATAAGCTATAGCAAGAAATCACTATTTTGCTGCTGATGACAAAGTCTCCAAATGCTATCATAATGTCCATCTTCCTAGTATATATTGCAAGGGAATAGGGAACACGGTCCTCCCGATTAGCCAACACGCTAGTCCTCCCATCAATATGGGTGCAACATGACACTTTTTAACCATTTTTTTTTTTATGGATGTCAAGCCACTCTACTTAGATCAAGATTTTAAAAAAAAATTCTAAAAAAAAAACTTAAAACAACCCGATCAACGGTTGACAAATTTAACGGTAAACTATAGCGGGCAAATAGGCCTTGTTATGGTTAATTTAAAAATGCCACTTGACATATTTTTTTTCCAAATGTTTTTTCATGATCATTGTTAGGAGGGGTGTACCCACCTTGACCAACCCCTAACCCCGGTTAAAAAGTGACATGTGGCACCCAAATTGATGGGAGGACTAGCGTGTTGGTTAGTCGGGAGGACCGTGTTCCGACCGTGTTCCATATGGGAATAGGGAACACGGTCCTCCCGACTAGCCAACACACTAGTCCTCCCATCAATTTGGGTGCCACATGACACTTTTTAACCATTTTTTTTTATGGATGGTCAATCCACTCTACATAGATCAAGATTTAAAATAAAATAAAATAAAAAACTTAAAACAATCCGATCAACGGTTGACAAATTTAACTATGGACACGTGAACTATAATTGCTTCTGCACAGTAGTTTTGAGATCTTACCATTGATTAATGATTACTGGGTTTTGAATGAGCCATCAGCTTAGATTCTTTTGCCGAAACCTGCATGGTGCAAAATTGGTTTTGATTTTTGTGCTTTATTGTTACTTGTACTTCAACTCTGTTCACATCCTTCAATTTCTTATCTGTTATATATAACAATTTTTGCTATGGAGCCTTATGTTACACTGACAGGTCTCTGTTGCAGCAACACAGTTTATGATTCTTCTGTGGGTGCTTGCCTTCATATACTGCATTCGACTTGTCAGGATGATGTGGTTGAATCCACAGCGAGTGATATAGTTAATGTTTTTCCTAAATCAATTCATAGAACAGAAAGCTGTGAACTTCAGGTTAAACTACATTTACCTTGACATTTTGATTTTTTTTTCCCTTTTTCATTTTGCTGGTAGTTTGTGAAGAAATGAAGAGTCTATTGTGTGGATGATAAGTATTGACTGCCTTGACCATTTCAGATAGCAATGTGCAGTGCATACATACGAATTGCTAAACTTTGTCCCCCACATATATGGAGGCCAGGAACCCTTGTGAATATGTTATGCTCTCCAAAACCATGTCTGCCATTGATTGGATGCATTCAAGTGGCTATCAGTATTAGTTACAATCGTTTTAGAGAGGTGGTTTCATTGGAAAGTGCTAAAGAACTCGACGACCCAAAAGTTGGTGAGAAAAGATCAGATCAGAACAGTGATGATAATCAGTGTAAGCGTCAAAAGGCAGAGGACATGGAAACGTTTTCTAGAACGTCTGTGCTTGTGGATAGTGACTCTACTAGTTTGTCAACACGTGAGCAAGGGAAACTATGTGATGACTTGCAGCAGTCACTATTCTTGCTTGTTGGCCTTCTGAAACCTGGTGAAAATAATGCTTCTGCTTTGAGGTCAGAAACAGCAATAGCGGCTCTTAGCCTTCTTGGTATTGCATTTCATGATTATCCTGATTCCAGTTTGTCTATCGCTGTTTTTCAGCAAGTGCTTTCATGGATACCTTGGATATGCAAGAAGGTTTGCAAATATTATTGCAAGATTTAGCAGCTAATCAATATCTCCAACCCTTAATGAATTCTTCTTTCTCGTACCCTTATGATTAACAGACAGTCACACTCTGCAGGCAAAGGATGTAAGCTCATTCACGTTTGATTTATGCATCTATTTGGAAGCAGTTCATAGTATATTGCTTCTCCAAGGTGAGCCGTACTTGAGTTGCAAAGGTTTAAAACCAATTCAGAGTATCTTTTTGAGAAGGATATGCATTCAATTGTGGACATGTTTTTAATTACCAGAAATAAAGACTGTTCCAGTCCTAATATCAACCCATTTCTTCTGAAACTGTATAGGTTAGGTGGTGATGGACAAGGTACGGGGACCCTTAGAAATCAAGTAAACACCCTCGAATCGTGTAAAATAAAAGCTTTTAACGAAGAAAGAAATGAGAGAGAGAGAGAGAGAGAGAGAGAGAGAGAGAGGGGGGATGAGGGGAGAGAAGGGGGAGAAGATCCGGTGTCCACCGGATTCGAGGAATCCACTTCTTTCTTAATCCAATCTAGAATCAAAGACGCCATCAAGCGGTTTTTCATTCATCTTCTCTCCATGATTTTCATGGTTACATCAGTGGTATTTTTATAGGCTTACAAAAGATCCAAGAAGATAATGACTAATAAATTCAAATCCAAATTAAAGATGGACTTCCTAAAAGATAACAATTATAAAAGATAATGATTACCTATTTTAAACCAAATTATTTCTAAAAGATAAGACTTACCTAATTTTAAAAAATATAAATCTAATCAAATCTCTAATGACGTTCATGGCAATGGCAAAGCTCTGTCGCTATTACGGCTAGTGTTGGCAGAGCTCTGATGGTTAGTAGGTTTGTTGGGGTTGGGCATTAGTGCTTATGTAGTAAGTCTGCTGAGAAGCTATGACACTGTAGGTTGTAGCAATGGGTCCATCAAAGCTCTCGCTACTTGAATGGGCTATGGAGGAACTTCGACATGGTTATGAGAGAGAGAGAGAGAGAGAGAGAGGTCCATCAAAGCTCTCGCTACTTGAATGGGCTATGGAGGAACTCTGACATGATTGAGAGAGAGAGAGAGAGAGAGAGATCCATCAAAGCTCTCGCTACTTGAATGGGCTTTGGAAGAACTCCGACATGGTTGAGAGCTAGGAAGCACCGATACGGGGATATATATAAAATTAATTAAATATAATATTTTGTGCTAGAATATAAATAGTGAATAGTTTAAAAATTAAATATGACCATGCTCATCATTCATTACATGATTTACATCCAATACAACAAAAAAATACAAAGCAATTGTCACATTCATCCATTACAAAAAAAGTAACGCTAACATTACGCAAGTGTCACATTCATCGTCCATTACAAAACACAAGCAAAAAACGCTAATTCATCGTTCATTACAAAATACAAAGTTAGTGTCACATGAATCATCCAAAAAACAAAACATATAAATGATATAATTAAGCAAATGGTCACGTATAGAATTTAGACCCATATCCAAAGTTTCGGTCAGATTTGGGTCGGATTTTTGGATTTTGAACTATATTACCATCCATACGTATCCTGACGTATCGGCTCCGTATCCCCGACATATCGGCCCGTATCCTCGGCGTATCAATCTTGTATCCCCGACGTATCGGTCCCGTATTCCCAGCGTATTGGCCCTGTAACCCTGACATATCGGATCTTTTTTTATATTTTTTTAAACCCCGATACTTCCTAGCCGTATCGGATACGTATCCCGCCGTATCGGAGTATCGAGAAGTATCCGATACGGGTACGGCGCCTGTTTCGAAGTATCGGTGTATCCCTGGTGGAGAGAGAGAGAGAGAGAGAGAGAGAGAGAGAGAGAGAGAGAGAGAGAGAGAGAGAGAGAGAGAGAGAGAGAGCTTATCCGATTAAAATTTTCCTAATCATGGATCTGCCAAGATTTGGTAAAAAAAATCGTATTTTAAATGAGAGAGAGAAGTGGAGTTCTTATTCGATTAAAATTTTTCTAAGACAGACTTGCTGAGCTAATTTGCAAATGAGAACTTTTTGAAAATTATTAAACTTCATGAACGTTCTGGACATTCAAACAGAGCTTAAATATTATCCAATCTGCAGGATTTCTCCACAATCGGATGAATTTGTTTAACGATGATAACTGCTTGGATGATCTGGACAACTTAAGCTGTGCTCGTCCAAGATATGCTGATCTTATAGCTTTACTACAACTGGCATGGACTGACAGTTTTCTCATTGCTCAAACTCATCCTTTCTGGAAGATTAAATGTCTCTCTATTCAAATTCTCTCCATTGTTGGTAGTAAGCTAAATGCTGAAAATGATATTGAAGTGCTGGAATTGGCTATGCATGATGAAGCTGAAGAGGTTCGAGCAGAAGCTGTTATTGCAATACCGGTGATTGTTTTGTGCTCAGGCCACAATCTTCTGGCGAACATGTTCAAAAGACTGGAGTAAGTGGATTTGGATGTCCTACATTATCTTGTATGCATGCATCATTTTTTTTTGTTAGGTTGCATGATTGTATCCTGGTGGTATGCATTTAGCAGGTTACATTATAATATTCAGTTCTGTTATTATAAATGTTTTTTATTAAAAGATTAAATGATTGCACTGTTATATATAGTGGAAAATTTAAGAATT
The DNA here is from genome assembly GCA_947650365.1 of Chamaelirium japonicum. Lineage (NCBI taxonomy): Eukaryota > Viridiplantae > Streptophyta > Magnoliopsida > Liliales > Melanthiaceae > Chamaelirium > Chamaelirium japonicum. The sequence continues at coordinate 60,417,026 of OX393555.1, read as the reverse complement.
TCAAGGCATACAAAATAGACTAAAATTCCTAGAATGCAGTTCCACTTACCTTGATGGACAAGCATTTGAAAGAGCTGATAATTCCTGTACTTAGTTCTTCTTTAGTATACCCATCTCCTATGTAATTCATAAAGTAGTCATGAATGATGTAAATGTGCTATCTACTTCAGTGTGCCTTTTTCTTCTCATTTTGGGAGTATGCTCTGTTTTGTGCTTCCATATAATTGCTTTTTTCTTCATCGACCTTGGTTGTCTTTTGGGTCTAGGTGATTGGTGGAATTTGGGTTTTTGTTCATTCACAAGAAACTTTGTGAAAAATATTCGGTAATTTCAAAGAAGTGAAAAAAATAGCATGTTGAGGGGAAAGGAACAATCGCATTACAAAGTACAACATGTTATTACACCCTTCGATGGATTATTGTCGAGATAATGAATTTCCTAACATATCGTAAATTAGTACAATGAAAAAACTTCAAAAGCTCTTTAAGCTCTTGTCATGTCCCATATGGCTCTCCTTTACGAGAAGGGATATCATATTTGTGATTTTGTTAGATGCAAACTCTGCTAGGCGTACTGAGGAGATTGACAACAATTGAATAATGTATTATTGGCCATATCTTACCCCTGTTGGGGTAGTGCTTGCTGGAGTTATTTTTACGATATTTATATATGAATAAAAAGGTCCTGATGACTTTAAGTGTGATATTTTAATGAACAAATATTTTGGAGGGATTTACGTTTCTCTTGAGTTGCAAGTTCCATGCATCTTCGGCTTTCCACTTCTTTCTTGCTCTTTTCTTCATCTTCCCACCACATTCAACATTGCTTTAACTCAAGCTGTTACATTTAGTACCAGTCTACCAGAGAGGAAGTTCCTATCTCATTTTCTTTTTTGATTAATTGGCTATGGAGTATTTATATTTAAAATTTGTTGCACGAAATGAGAGCAAGAGTGTGGAACTGACCATTTACAAAATGTTGTTCCTTGGAGTGCCAAAGTAATAGCTGCACACGACATAGACAATAATTTTCACTAGCCATGATGGTCCATAAGTCAGTTTAACTTTAATCATGTAAATCTTGAACTTAAAATATTCATGTCGACAGTCAACCTATGCAGGCAAAGGGGTGCTCGGGCTCATCAGGCTCCTCAAGGCTCAACCCTGGCGCCTCGCCTAGGGTGCACCTTAGGCCCCTTAAAGCACAGGTGCGCCTAGATGCGTCTAGGCCAGACATGCATAAGGCGTCCGATTTAAATACAAGAATTTTCTTTTCTTTTTGTATTCTTTGACTCTTTCCTCCCTACTTCCTTAAAACCCAAAGAGCCCCCCTAAACATCCCAAATTGCTTTCTTTCCAAAAAGACCCTCCAAAACCCATGATTTAATGAAAATCTAAGTCCATCTCGAAGCCTAGATTTGGTCCAATTCATATCCAATTTGGGTTCATCCCCAAACACACTTGGAGTGCTTTCGACAATGTCAGTGCAAAGCTCAAAATACATTTTACTCTCGACAACACTAGACATGTTATTTTATGTTCGTAACATCAAATTTTAATTTTGTAGACTTGTTATTAAACTTTTAAGTCCCTAACCTAAATATTTAGTTCTAGACTCTATCAGTATTTGATGAGATATTTCAGTTGGTATTATGCTTATGCTATTTAGGTTTATTTGTCTTCTTTATCGATTTTTATATCTTGGTTTGCGTAAATACCTTGTATAAAAATTAATTTTAATGTAGGGAGAGGGAGAATTTAAGGGAGATCTAAACCCCACTAAAAAATCAAAAAATATAGTAAAAATCCCACATTTGCGCCTAGGCTCGCGCCTAGCTGCTCCTAGGCAAAGGCGCACCCCTTACGCTGGACTGCGCTTGAACTTTTGACTACATATCAATCAACTTTTGTGTTATATTATGCTTGTGTCTAATTTTCATGCTAACTAAGACTAGCAATAAGAAGGTATTAAATGATTGTTACCAATAACATATTTAATTTTCTCTTATTGAACCTAAGGCCATAATAAAATGAATGTTGGTTGCATACAGGTGGATAAATCACCATTGCAGCCCTATGTGGTGTGGTATAGCTTGGTTGTTGTTAGTCCTAAAACAATATGACCCCAATATATAGGTAGTAACAATATAATAAGTCATTTGTGAAATGTTGGATTATGCTATAGTTCTCTCACAGTATATAGATCCACAAAGTAATACTAGAACATGTTCCGATTTGATTAGGATCAAGTTACCTAATGCTGGATCAGGTTTCTGGAGCGGGAGTGGTAGGTGACTTGTTGTATGGCTTGTGCAACTATGTTTTATTGTCAAAAGGTAAAAGAGCACTATTCCTTAAAATTATAGTTTCTTAAGGAGGACTAATTTGAATTATTAAGATTGCTTTGAGCAATGAGCAAGGGTTAGAAGCATTGAACTGACAAAATGCTAGAAAAGCTTAATTGGTCTATGCCAGAGGATTATGTGCACAACATCCGAAATGATTTTTTAATGATATTGAAAAGGCCCAAAATTATCGTCCATAAGGATCATCGAACATAGGAAGATACATAGAACTTAGCCCAACAATTCATAAGGTAAATCCTATGCTTTCTGATCCTTTTCTGTGGGTGGAACAATCATGATCATTTTTCTAAATTGATAATATCAATGCTATAAGCGTACGTTCATCGACCAATGACCATTGTGTCTATGTCAGATACTTCAATGAGACCAGTTACTGTATGTGGATGACATTGATCGTGGGTCAGGATGTGAACATGATCAGCAAGTTGAAGGCGGATTTGTTAGTCCTTTGATATGATGTACTTGGGGCCAGCACATCAAATCTTAGGCATGAAGGGGAGAGCTCTTATCCAACTGATCACTCCATCTTGATGAGCTCCCGACAGAGCTAATGCTTCTGCTTGGTGATCACCTTTGTCATCATGTCGCTGGATTCTTGCTCGTGTGACCTTTATAAGATGCAACCACTCTTTCTCCAACTCATCATGGATCTAGTAGAAGTGCACTCCAATATGTTTGGTGTGTACGTTCACAAGATGTTTTGTGCCATTTTTAAAAATTGTCCTAATGTTTTAAAATTGACCTAGTTTGTCTAATGACTATGGATATATGAAGCTTAAATAGAGAGGAAAATAGTGTATTACTCCTAAAAGGGCTGATTATCAGTCTTATAGAGTATAGAACCTTAAACACACCTGTTTTAATTGCAAACCAAGGAGAGGGAGAGAGAAACAGAGGAGTGCTTTATTAGTCCCCATGTGGAAGTTGAAACTGTTGGTGGAAGTTCATTGCCAGCAGGAAAGTGGAGGGTACGCTGTATCCATTCCTTCCCATGCATGCCTTCATCTGGTGTTTTTCCCCTTTGTGCAGGTGTTTAGTCAGGAGACTGACACGGATGGCACAATGCTGGAGTTCATTTCATAACTAGTATATATAGTTTTATTGAGCAGTACAGATTGTTGTTTCTTAACTACAGAGGTTGTGTCTTTTCTTGGGGGTATCGTATATGGGGCATATTTTGGTGAATCTGTGTTAACAGCAGGCCCCAATATAAGAATGGTAAGTGCTTACCAATTTAATGAAGCAGAATCTCGTTGGTTGTCTTGCCCGGTTGTTAACAGTAAAATTCCAACAAAAATGTGGCTGCTTTTTTAATTAGTAATTGAACAGACGAGTGGCATCCGTACAAAGAGAGAATATACACATTCATATTGCTGTCAGCGACTTTAATGAACCTACCACTGACTATTATCATTTGTGAAATGTTGTGAGGCAAGCTAACTAACTGAAAGGATTTCATCTGTTTAAGGACATTGTTGGCAGCAACCATCTTTGGCCCAGCACTTTTGGATCCCTACATGCATGCATATTTCTATCTTTTGAATTTGTTTCGCCAACAAAAAGGAGTTTTTGTTATTGATTGTGCAAAATACTTGGTCCTTGCCATTTCATGGTAACTCTAAGTAGCATGAAGAATTCTGAAATGGAAGCTGCTGGTCAAAGTATCTTTTCTTAGATTACATTTGATCTTCAAAAAGCTTTACACAACCTATCTGATCTATTCTCACTTTGGTAAATCCTCAGGTTACTGGGTAGAGACAGAAGTGATCAAGTTGGTAAAGCTGTCCTTCTCTCACTTGGTTACTTGTCATGTTTACATAGCTCTTCTAATGCCTATGATGAACTGAGCAAAAGTTCTTGCAAGCTGTTTCTAAGCGATCACTATGAAAGAGAGAACCAGACATTGGATCTTCTTCTGAGAGGATTCTGGTGTCCCCAATGTGACAAAGAAATTGTGCACAAAAATGAGCAACACCTTAATGCTATAGGCATGCCTAAGTCTCAAAACACATGGGTTAATAATGACTTCAATTTCATTAATCTGCAGTCACTCTTTTTTCAGTTTCTATATGAGGAGTCATCAGAGGAGTTTGAAGTTACTTGTGTTCGAGTAATACCACGAATTCTTAGACATGCAACTCAAGATATTCTGCTAAAAACAAGATTTCAGTGGATCCAATGTATTGATCATTTACTTCTCCACAAAGTAAAGGCTGTTAGAGAAGCATTTTGTGCCGTGGTTGGCTGCTTTCTTGAGGGACACATTTTGGAATCTTTGTTTCTTGAGGGACACATTTTGGAATCTTTGTTTCTGGATGGGGAGGAAAGTGACAAGACAAAAGAACAAAAATTCTTGGACAAACTAAAACATGCTTTGTCCGGAACTGAGGATCCCCAGATCTTGGTCACGCTTCTGGAAGTGACAGCTGAGATTATGAATGCTAGTGATGTTCATGGACAACTTTTCTTTTACTCACTCATTTTGTTTGTTGATCAGCTCGATAATCAAAGTCGGGTAGTAAGGATGACTGCGTCAACTTTAATACAAAGATCTTGCTACTTCCATCTTAAAGGAGGATTTGAACTGATCCTTGCCAAGTTTTTTCATATCCGAGATGAGTTATTTGACTATCTCTCTAAACGACTAATTAGTCGCCCAGCGATTATCAGAGAATTTGCAGAGGCTGTCGTCGGAATTAAGACCAAAGAACTTATTAGGAGAATGGTCCCTTATGTTATACCAAAGCTTGTGGTTTCACATAAGGATAACGATCAGGCACTAATGATATTGCATGAATTGGCAAATCAGTTGAATACAGATCTAGTTCCATTAATCGTTCATTGGTTGCCGAAAGTGCTTGCTCTTGCTCTTCTTCGTGCTGATGGGCAGGAGCTATCTTCCGTTTTGCAATTCTATCACGCCCAAACAGGATCCGATAACAAAGAAATTTTTGCTGCAGCTTTACCAGCACTCCTAGATGAACTTCTATGCTTTCCGGGAGAGGGGAATATGGACGAGGCAGACAGAAGGTAATGCCTCTCATCATGTTCACACTATCAAGATATTTCTCTGCATTCCACAACTTAGTCTCTATTACTCACTTTCGATTGTTGATGATACCGATGTTATTGTCCAGGACTGCCAGAATTCCGATGATGATGAAGGAGGTGGCTAAAATCTTGACAAGTTCTGATGATCTTCCTGTGTTTCTAAAGAACCATTTTGTTGGCCTTCTTAATAGCATTGATAAGAAAATGCTTCATGCTGATGATCTATTGCTGCAGAAACAAGCCCTGAAGCGCATAGAGAAGTTAATAGAGATGATGGGCTCTTATCTTAGTACACATGTGCCCAAGATTATGGTTCTTTTATTGCACGCCATTGATAACGTAGCACTTCAAACTGAGGGCCTTAATGTGTTACACTTTTTCATCAGGCAGTTGGCTAAGCTTTCACCTTCCAGCACCAAACATGTGATCTCGCAAGTTGTAGCTTCTTTTATTCCTTGCTTGGAGCGCTGTAGAGAGAACCCTTCTTCACAGTTGAATAAAATTGTTGAAATTTTGGAAGACCTTGTTATAGAGAACAGGTCGGTACTAAAGCAGCAGATTCGTGAGCTCCCTTTGTTACCAAGCATTCCCTCTCTATCAAAAGTAAACAAAGTCATACAAGAGGCAAGGGGATCAATGACTCTGAGGGATCAATTGCAAGATGCCGTTGATGGCCTTAGCCACGAGAGCTTAAATGTACGATATATGGTCGCCTGTGAGTTAAGCAAACTGTTGAATGCACGAAGAGAAGATGTCACTGCTGTGATAGCTGGTGAAGCCATCGCAGACTTGGATGTTATAAGCTCGTTAATTACATCCCTGCTTAGAGGATGCACAGAGGAATCAAGGACTGCAGTTGGTCAACGATTGAAATTAGTATGTGCAGATTGTTTAGGAGCACTTGGAGCGGTAGACCCTGCTAAGTTCAAGGGAATTCCTTGCCAACGCTTCAAGATCGAATGCTCGGATGATGATCTTATTTTCGAGTTGATCCACAAGCATCTAGCGAGGGTATTCAGAGCTGCTTCTGATACCATCGTCCAAGATTCAGCGGCCTTGGCTATACAGGAGCTCCTGAAACTGGCAGGCTGCCAAGCTTCACTGAATGAAAATATTGATGGGGAGTCCGTGGAGATTTATGAGGAAGGAAAAGGCGGAAATTACAGCGACATGGACAAGCGTGGTCAGAGATTGTGGGACCGTTTTTCTAATTATGTTAAGGAAATTATTGCACCGTGCTTGACCTCAAGATTCCAGCTTCCGAGCGTGACTGATTCCACACATGCTGGCCCTATTTACCGCCCTTCGATGTCGTTCAGAAGGTGGATATTCTTTTGGATCAGGAAACTTAGTGCACACGCAACTGGTTCCCGTTTCAGTATTTTCAGTGCATGCCGTGGGATAGTACGGCATGACATGCAAACGGCTGTCTATTTGCTTCCGTATTTAGTCCTCAACGCCGTTTGCCATGGAACTGCGGACGCTCGCCAGAGCATAACCGAGGAGATCCTGTCTGTCCTCAATGCTGCCGCTTCAGAGAACAGTGGAGCTACCATTCATGGAATCACTGGGGGGCAGAGTGAAGTCTGTGTCCAGGCGATCTTTACTCTACTCGATAATCTCGGGCAATGGGTGGATGATCTCAAGCAAGAGATTGCTCTCTCCCAATCTTCTCACAGTTTGGTCTTGAAGCACCAACCTCGACCAAAAGGTGAGAACGAGCCCGTACTGGATCCAAATCAGCTCCTGGTACAATACAGTAATGTTTCCGAGCTGTTATCAGCCATTCCTAAAGTCACCCTCGCTAAGGCCTCCTTTCGATGCCAGGCTCATGCCCGTGCTTTGATGTACTTCGAGTCACATGTGCGAGAGAAGTCAGGTTCCTTCAATCCAGCTGCTGAGATCAGCGGCAACTTCGCGGATGACGATATCTCGTTTCTGATGGAGGTATATAGTGGCTTAGATGAGCCTGACGGCCTTTCTGGTTTGGCGAATCTGCGGAAATCATCGAGCTTGCAAGACCAGCTTCTAATTAATGAAAAGGCAGGAAATTGGGCGGAAGTACTGACTTTCTGCGAACAGGCCTTGCAGATGGAGCCTTTTTCTGTTCAGCGACACTCGGGTGTTCTCAACTGTTTGCTCAACATGTGCCACCTTCAGGCTATGGTCACTCATGTGGATGGCTTAATCTGTAGGATACCTCAGTGCAAGAAGACTTGGTGCATGCAAGGGGTGCAGGCAGCTTGGAGGTTAGGCCGATGGAATCTGATGGACGAGTACCTCTGTGGTGCGGATAAAGAGGGTCTAATATGTAGCAACTCTGAGAGCAACGCTTCGTTTGACATGGGCCTTGCTAAGATTTTCCAGGCGATGATGAAGAAAGACCAGTTCATGGTGGCAGAGAGAATCGCGCAGTCGAAACAAGCTTTACTTGTCCCTTTAGCGGCGGCAGGTATGGATTCCTACATGCGTGCGTACCCGTTTGTGGTTAAACTCCACATGCTATGTGAGTTGGAAGATTTCCATGGCCTTGTGGAGGATAGGTCGTTCCTGGAGAGAACTTTTAGTTCCGATGATCCGAGATTTGCAAAACTGATCAAGGATTGGGATAATCGACTGAGGTTTACGCAGCCGTCAATCTGGGCGAGGGAGCCGCTGCTGGCTTTCCGCCGGTTGGTTTTCGGTGCTAGCAACATGGGTGCTGAAGTGGGGAGCTGCTGGCTTCAGTACGCAAAACTGTGCCGTTCCGCTGGCCACTATGAGACGGCCCACCGGGCAATACTAGAAGCATTTTCTTCCGGTGCTCCGAGCCTCCATATGGAGAAGGCAAAGCTTCTGTGGAGCACTAGGAAATCTGATTCCGCAATCGCTGAACTGCAGCAATCGCTTCTAAACATGCCCGTGGAAGTTCTGGGCGCACCTGCGATCTCATCGATCACAAATCTTTCACTTGTTTTGCCGAATCCGCCATCATCTTGTGCCACGCAAGCATCAAAAGAGAATCAAGACGTGGCGAAAACGATTCTCTTGTATACCCGATGGATCCATCACACGGGTCAAAAGCAAAAGGAAGATATCATAAATCTTTATACCAGAGTCAGAGAATTGCAACCCAGGTGGGAGAAAAGTTACTTTTTCATGGCTAAGTATTGTGATGATCTGCTTGTCGATGCTAGGAAGCGCCAGGAGGATAATCAACTGGTGTTGCATTCTGGACATCGGATGATATCATCATCGACTGCCAGCAGTGGATCTTTAAATTCTGCTGCCGAAGAGAAGCCTTGGTGGTCGTACCTCCCCGATGTGTTACTATTTTATGCGAAAGGACTCCACAAAGGGCATAAGAATCTTTTTCAAGCGCTACCGAGATTGCTAACCCTATGGTTTGAATTTGGAAGCATCTATCACAAAAACGGTGCATCCAATAAATCTATGAAGACTGTTCATACGAGGGTAAACTCTCACTCTTACGTCAATTACGTCTCTGATCTCTTTTCAAGATCCTAACATTCTTTCTTTAGGTCTTGAGCATCATGCGGGGCTGTCTGAAGGATCTCCCAACTTATCAATGGCTAACAGTTTTGTCTCAGTTGGTCTCCCGCATCTGCCACCAGAACGAAGAAACTGTTAGGATCGTCAAGCATATCATAACATCAGTTCTTCAAGAGTATCCGCAGCAAGGTCTTTGGATGATGGCTGCAGTATCAAAGTCGACAGTAACTGCGAGGCGTTCTGCTGCTGCCGAGATTATACAAGCAGCAAGGAAGGGGTCCCGGCATGGCAGTGACAACAGCACCGTTTTTGCACAGTTTGCTTGCCTGATAGATCACCTGATCACTCTGTGCTTCCACGAGGGGCAGCCTAAGGCAAGGACGATCAACATCTCGACTGAGTTCAGTTCCTTGAAACGGATGATGCCTCTAGGGATCATATTGCCAGTTCAGGAAGCGCTCACCGTTACGCTACCCACCTTCGACGCAAGTCTAACAGATCCTTCTAGTTTTAATGTATTCTCGACTGCTAATCATGTTACAATATCTGGCATCGCGGATGAGGCTGAAATTCTTTCTTCTCTTCAGCGACCAAAGAAGGTAAGTACAAAGTTTTCACAATCTCTTTCTAGTCTTAAGAGTGTGCAACAGTGAATGAAAGCAACAATAGCAAGGGAAGCTTGCATTTGTGGGTCGAGATGTAAAGAGACTAATGGGGGTAAATGTTTCAATCGTCCCTCTAAAGGATTATATGATTTTTTTACAGCTATCAGAAAAGTTTATTTGTTCAATCTTTAGTCAGTAGCGGTGAATTGCGAGCATAGATGGATAAGACCAATCCCACTGCAAACGGGATTGGAATTGTTGGTCTGATCACCTTCAATTCTAAATTTAAGTTGTTTTTGTCGCCTACAAGAGCTGAAAAAGGTTAAAAGTTATTAATAAGTAGAAGATAGGTGTCTCCATTATCATCCAAGTTTTATCCCATCAAGATAGGGTCGACTGTAAGGAAGATTGGCAAGAATTTCCGATATCAGCATTCTAATTTTGGTATCGAAAATTTGACCAACTTGGCGAGTCAGTAAACCTACCTTGTGGTTACGTAGTTTAAGCTCATGTGAATCACCCTCTACAACTTTTAAGTATTGAATTTACGATTCATGGTCATCAAATGGATCTAAAATGACTTGTTCTCCATGATTTCCATTTTTTCAGTGAGATCAGATCAGTTCTCAAAATTACCCTTATAAAGGTCTTGCTATTTCAGATATTGCAACTTCTGGATCAATGAATTATCCTTGTAGATCACTTCAAATTTACAACAGATCATTCCTCTGGATTTCAGGTTGTTTTTCTTGGAAGCGATGGTGTTCGTCGCCCATTTCTCTGCAAGCCAAAGGACGATCTCCGGAAAGATGCACGCATGATGGAGTTCACTGCAACGGTCAACCGCCTACTGTCCAAATTCCCCGAAAGCCGTCGCAGGAAGCTCTACATCCGTACCTTCGCTGTGATCCCGCTCAAAGAGGATTGCGGGATGGTAGAATGGGTGCCCCACACCCGCGGGCTTCGCCACATTCTTCAAGACATCTACATAACCATCGGGAGGTTTGATCGACAGAAGACAAACCCATCGATCAAGAGGATATACGACCAGTTTCAGGGAAAGATTCCGGAAGGTGAGATGCTGAAGTCGAAGATCCTCCCCATGTTCCCTCCAGTATTCCACAGATGGTTCTTGACGACGTTCTCCGAGCCAGCCGCCTGGTTTCGGGCGAGGGTTGCTTACGCGCACACCTCAGCTGTTTGGTCCATGGTTGGGCACATCGTAGGGCTGGGAGACAGGCATGGCGAGAACATCCTCTTCGATTCTGCCACTGGCGATTGTGTTCACGTGGATTTCAGTTGCTTATTTGACAAAGGATTGCAGTTGGATAAGCCTGAGCTTGTCCCTTTCAGGCTAACCCAGGTAATTAAAGAAAATAGAAATACTTATTTGTTTGGGCAAATTACAGAAACCTCACCTGAACTATGCACCTCATTTCGTATTGGTCCCTCAACTCTTTTTTGAACATTTTGAACCTTGGACTATGCTCCGTCTGCATTTAGCCCCCTCCGTCTACTTTTTATCCCAAAAAATACCCTTATCAATTTCCAGTATAAGACTCAAGTTCTTTTTGAAATATTTAGCTTATGCTTAGTAAGAAAAGGATATTTTCGGAATAAAAAAGTTGACGGAGGGGGCTAAATGCAGACAGATTATAGTCCAGGGTTCAAATAGTTAAAAAATAAAGTTTTGAGGGACCAATATGAAATGAGGTGCATAGTTCATGGGTGTTTTTTTTTTAATTTGCATGTTATATTGTTTGGATCAATCTAATTTCCTGTCATGCGTCCGATGATCGATCTGCAGAACATGATCGATGGCTTGGGGATTACTGGGTACGAGGGCGTCTTTCTGAAGGTCTGCGAGATCACTCTATCGGTGCTGCGGTCACAGAGGGAGACCCTCATGAGTGTTCTCGAGACATTCATCCATGACCCCCTTGTGGAGTGGACCAAATCTCACAAGTCCAGTGGAGTGGAGGTCCAGAACCCCCATGCACAGGTCCCCTAACAATCTGTGTTCTTGCATTGTAAGCAATGGCCATCTCTTTAGCCTCTCTATGATCAGCTCTGCTGTGTTTATAAAAATTTCAGAGAGCCATCAGCAACATCAAAGCGCGGTTGGAGGGAGTCGTGGTCGGTGTTGGAGCGGCGCCATCCTTGCCTCTGGCGGTCGAAGGGCAGGCGCGGCGCTTGATTGCCGAAGCTGTATCGCACAAGAACCTCGGCAAGATGTATATATGGTGGATGGCTTGGTTTTGAGATCAAGTACCGTCGCATGTTTTTTTTTTGTTCTCTATGTTTTTGTTCCCCTTCCTCTATTCGGCCATGTCAGGGGAAGAGAGAGAGAGAGAGAGAGAGAGAGAGAGAGAGAGAGAGAGAGAGATCTGCAGGCATTTTGGGTTGGGGGCCTTGTGGGTTGCTAAGGAATTTGATTGTATTATAGAACATCAAAGGTATGGATAGTGATAATGCTGGAAACTGCAGAGGGGTGCACCCTTTAGAGATCACAATGGAGATCAAGTAATATCCTCTGATTCTGTTACACTTTAATTGTCTCGATTTTATTTCCAAATTACTGTTATTAAGAATATGGGTTTTTCTATCAAATTTATCCTATAAACTAATCTAATTGTGTATTAACCCCTTGAAACCTTATATTTTCATATCGACCCTCCAAAACATATAAGTTTATACATGTCCATCCATCTGTTATTATTAGGCAATAGAACGTGACTTAAACACAGTGAGCTTCTAGTCCGAGGTCCAAATAATAATTTTACCCATGGTCAGAGTGATTTACCACCTGCATTGGATAGTTTTAGTTTTCAGTACCATACCCTAAATCGACTCCAGCTTCCCCTTGAATCTCGTCCATCATCCCACACTTGTTTGACAAACCTCCATCCCGTCCAGTAACTCCGGCAGTCCTCGTTTACGCCTAACAGTCAACATGAGAATATTCCAAACATATTCACCATTTTGAAACGGTAAATAATTGGAGGGGTGAATATGCATAAGTTTATATGTTTTGGAGGGTTGATATACAAATATAAATATTCTAGGGGTTAATATCAATTAGTCTAGTTTGTAGGGGTCGATCTGCAAAAATTCCTAAAAATATAATAATCTCGAAAATGTTGCTAAACCCGAAGCTAAGTGGCAAGTCCTCAGTGAAAGTTTGAGAAAGGGCCGAAGCAGCTGTTCTTGATAGCGGTATCTAAATGCTAAAGCTGCTGTTTGTGCTACTGTGTTAGTGGTTTTAAGTAAAGTTGTTGCCTCGAAAAGCGGTTTTAACACAAAGGCTGCATACTAAACCACGGGTGCAACTTGGGTCGGGTAAACCCGAGAACCTAACCAACCCGAATTAAATGGGAGTATTTTTAAATTTCAGGTTGGTTCGGTTCTGATATATCTTGACCCGACTAAATCGGGTCGGTTCTGGGTTAGGGCTTGGGTAAACCCGAACCAACCCGACCCGGATCTTTATACTAGGGGTGCAACTCGGCCATTAGTTTAAATTAGGGATGCAACTCAGCCATTAGTTTAAACTAGGCCATTAGTTTATATCAAACCCATTGCACGCCATGGTTCAACTAGGCGATTAGTTTAAATCAGACCCATTGCATCCCATGGTTCAACTCGGCCATCAGTTTAAATCAGACCCATTGCACCCTATAGTTTCAATATGACCCGAGTTGCACCCCTAGTTTAAATCACCCCCGAGAGTCGACCCAAACCAACCCGATTTGGTTCGGGTCGAGTTGGGTCGAGTTTATATAAAATTCGGATTGGGTCAGGTTCGAAAATAATAGAACCGATAACTTTTGGATCGGCTCCGGTTTGGCTCAAACCCGAACCAACCCGACCCGAGTTGCACCCCTATACTAAATATCTAAAGACGCTGACTCGGATCGTGACTCTATTCATTCAAGGAAAGTACTATATGGCCCGAAATATCTATCCCAATCGAATGACTTAAAATAGTCGCCCGCCCTGTACCATATAATCACCGTGGTTCGGGATCCAGCCAATGACACGTCCCCACCTATTAGATCACCCAGCCCTTATGCTAGGAGCTCACTGGGGTTCTCTCGATAGCCTGTAGTTCTCAACAATCCGAGACGGTCCAATCAGACAGGGATAACAGGTGTTGATGGTCGGACCCCGTGGTTTAGGGCGGCGACTAAGTTAAGGGTTTTATATCCTGAATGGTCAGCCAGAATGATGTGTTCGGATCGCAGCCGTCTGTTGCACCCAGCCCCCCCCAACCAGCAGGCAAAGTGATCCTGTGATTGGATGCCACGTCCAACAATTAGTTTGGCAACGACAGTACTCTTGAAATTAATTTTTAGTACTATTAATTTGAAAAGAAAAGAAAAAAAATCGCTGGTACCAAATTGACTTGTTCTCCATGATTTGATGCTTGGCTTCCATCCAGAATCTTTCGTGATGCTTAGCACCATCGGCATGCGGCACCAAATTGATTCCCAAAGTAGATGCATAATCCAGCTTCCAGGGGAGATTTTTGTAATTTGACCCTGAAAATCTTTTGATTGCATATCGACCCTCCCAAATATATAAGGTTGTGCATATTCATCCCTCCGTCTAATAGAAAAGTGACTTAAAAGACGACGAGATTCTAATATGAGGTCCAAATGACCATTTTACCCATGATCAAAGGGTGACTTACCACCTGCATCGGATCATTTGAGTTGTTTTCAATGCGAGTACCATAACCCGAACTCCACTCTAGTCTCCCCTAGATGTTTGTCCAGCGCTCCACAGTCGTCCGACAACCCTCCATGCCCATCCGGTAGCTCCGACAGCCCTCCTCGTTTACGCCTAACAGTCAACAAGGGAATATTTTGAGTATATTCACCTTTTTGAGATAGTAGCTAAACGGAGGGATGAATATGCACAACTTTATAAGTTTCAGAGGGTCTATATGCAAATATAAGATCATTTCCAGCAGGCTCTCCATCTATTCCCCTTATCTGAAAGCACCAAAAAACATCTCCAGCGAGCTCACTACTAGCCTAGTTAAAATAGATGATGCTCAAATGGCTAGCTATTGTTGGCTAGTGGGGGGAAGCTCACCAACAGTTGGTCCACTATCTACATCATCAATCAAGAGGGGTGGGAGAGAAAATTTGAATGAAATATCTGGGTCCCACCTCATTTTGGTCTTTCAGCTTGCTATAATAGATAGGCTAATAAAGTTGCTCTAAAGTTTTCAGGGGTTAATACATAATTAGACTAGTTTTGTAGGATCCAATTTGCAAAAAAAAAAACCACTTTTTTATTTGCAGGGAATTGTTCCAAAGGACTCAAAAAGGTCAGGGATCAGATATGTTGTTCTGGGTTTAGTTGTTATTGATGAGAGTAAATTTATGTAGAACCAGGCTTCGAATCCTCATATCGTCGTTTCGTTCTTTCTGGTTGGGGGCTGCCCAACCCTCCCTCCATTTGGAGGGTGGGTTCTCAAAAAAAAAAAAAAATTAAAAATGGCCTGGGTTTATGTCACAATAGTAGAGATTGATGGCAATGATGAATCCAAATCAATTTTATTTTTCCAAAAGGTAAAATTAAGCACAGAATAACCTGTCACCGTTAAGTTTAACACTAGGTCTTACGGACTCGTATTACAGTAACAAGGCAAACCTTACTTCATTTGATCTATAGACTGCCTTGCACCAAAGAAAAAAAGAAAAAGAAAAAGAAAAAGAAAAAAGAAAAAGAAAAAGAAAGACAATATGGTTTCCAACATAGTAATGTTGATCCAATTTTCGGACTGCTGCATTAATTTAGACAGAAAGTAAATCAAATATAGCTTTAACTCGTATCCTGTAAAAATAAATCATAAGATTTATCAATTTACACGACGGTTCTATTCGTCAGCGTATTAGTATTGAACTGCGTACTCCTTGACTCTATAAACAGGAAACCATAGGTTAGAGAAAGCTGCACCCGTCCCTGAGAATCGCCGACTTCTGCAAAGTCCGGCACATCAAGACTCTGCTCGGCCTAAACGCAAGATTGTAGTGCTAGCCTATCCCAGCAAGCAGACAAGATTATAATCAATGTCAGTTTAAAATCTGCATTAAAGTGTCGTGGTTCATCAATCTTTACCGCGAATCACGCCTTGAAGCTGAGCAAATGGTTCTTAGCGACAGCTTATAGTATCCTTTGATACAATATCAACAGTGATACTGTTCAAGAGTATTTTACATACATGGCTCCTTTTATCCCCTTTTGCTTAATCCTATTTGAGTAGTATTCCAACTTTTATGAATTTGAGACCACATGTTGTGTAAATATGAAGAATTACTTCATCTATATTCCTAAACGACCAAACAATCCCTCGAGTCCTTGACCCTAATTACAACCGGCTCCTAAATTACCGAAAGATTCTAAAATATCCAATAAAATAAAAATGATACCTAGATACTCTAAAACTATGCCTGGCTCATCATAACCTACTTACACCTAACGACGCTTAACACAACCTAATTGGGCCTCCCATTGACCACTAAACCCTAAATTTGGCACTTTACGTGCCCCAAAATATTTACATTGATTGACCTTAGGATGCTCCTAAGAAAAGACGACTTATGCCACTTTCAGCAATTTCTAACGATAAAATGTGCTCAACTAAAATTATGTCATCTAAAAATTATTTACAAAGATCCAGAAATGTCACTTATCAGCCAAAAACAATATGGCAAAGATGCTGAATGGAGGGAAAAGTATTGAACAGATCAAAGTTTTATATTGGATTAGATAAAACACCAATAATATAATGTGTTCCCTAATTCAAAGGAAAAATAGAAGACAGTAGTGATAGAGTTTGCACCTTTACTAGGAATGACCTAGAGTTCATGTCTGGGCACGCGGAGCTTAGTTAGCTTGTCTCTCCAGATTGCTGTAAGATACAATTCCTTAAGTCATCTTGAGTATGGCAGTTTCAAAGTAATTGAATTGGTTTCCATTACATGCCTGCATCTTTGTATCTTTCCTCTAGGACAGCTATGTTCATCTTCCGGACCAAATCAAGCTCCTCGGCAAGTTCATCTGGACCTTCTTCTGCACTGAGGAATAAAGTAATCCTAGCTTAATCTTGCAGCAATCGCTACCACTTGGAATACTGACCAATAAACTTTTTTGTACGAAATACATAAAAAAAAAAATTTAGTGCATACCAAAAAATTGTGAAACAAATAGAACATATGGAAACACTAGTGATCAGAACATAAGCGTAGCACAATCAGTCCCTCTTTTAGCTAAATTGGCACTTTGAGACGAGCATTGGTTGAAGAAAAAAGAGAGGAAAATAACAGGTGTGACAAGCTGCACATGCCTTCAGTACATAAGATCAGGCCTTGTCGTCCCATGGAAATGCTGAATTAGAAATAAAGCTCCTAAGACAATTCTCACAATTATTGTGTACTATGCGACAAGCTTATCCATCACATGAAACGACACACCTTGGCTACAATTAAAAAAATTATGACCTATATCACATGGATACAAGTGCAACAAAAGCATTGTGGTTTGCTTGGCGGTAAGGTACAAATTCACCAGAGAAAAAGATGACGAGCGAGGAGGGGAGGCTGGAGGTTAGTACTGGATTTTGTATTATTGAGTATAAAGTGGAATATTCCAAATAGATTGATACATCGAACTCGTTGTACTATCTCAGTTGAACCTAATGGCGTGTTGCAAATTGCAATGAGGAAGAACTAGGCTGCCAGAACTGTTAAAAAGAATGACTGCATCTGAGAAAATCCATGGCAATGAAAGAAAGAATAAATGAACAATCCGGTAGTTTGAAAGAAAATAAAGGGTACATTTCTGCTTTAAGGGCTGGTGGTTGTTATTTAGAAGCAGGCTGACTGGTTTCTAACTTTTCCCGAATTTTAAAATTCTGATTTATAGGTACTTATTCATGGTGTAAATCACTTAATAGAGAGAAATTTAATTTTCTATGCTGATTGACCAAACAAGAGACAGGTGAACTAGAAAGTCTTGTGCAAGAGTGTAAGAAAAAACTAACACACATCTTATTTGATTTAGAGTATAACTGGCATGGATCCAACAAGAAAGACCCTAGGAAGATTAAGGTTGCGGACCAGACTTGGGAAAAAATCAAGAATTTTGAAGTAAGATCAAATCTTACTTGATTTGAAAATGTTATGAAGGTGATCTATATCGTTTGAAAAGCAATTTAGAAGGGGTCTACTATCAAGGAAAATTGGGATCTAAAAGGATAACAAGATTTTCACGATTTGTGGGGAAAACATTGATGGGGTTGATGGAAATAACATGTATAGAAGAAATTCTTGGCTTAGGGTTGCTTTGAGAGTCTACTCTTCTCTTTCTCCAAGGAAGTGTTTAACATTTCTTCCCTCTTGTTGATGGATCCATGTGGAACCATAAGTGTCAGATTCCTATTTTATCGGTGGTGCTGACTCCCCTGAGGTATCACTTTCTTCTTTCATGCTGTAGATTCTGTGGAAGCTAACTTGTCTTCCACTAGTAGTTATCTCTTTAATTCTCTTTCCATGCAGGAATCGATTCAGTTTTATTGTTTTCACTAAAATTCTGCATTATAGTTCTTATGTTTCTTTCGAAATCTTCATAGTTGTGTGAGGTTTCATTTATATTCTCCATAATGAAGACCATTAAATTCTCAAATGTTTAATACCAGAATTTATTTCCAGCACTTTTTTTAAATTTTTTAATCCTAAACCGTCTTTTAGGAAAACCACCCATAAATTTTTAATCTATATATTAATATCTGTATCCTAGAGTCCTTATATGTCTTGGTCGCTTATTTTCTTAGTACAATTTCAGACAAAATTCATATCTGATCTTAATTTTAGCTTGGCATAGATTGATTAAAATTTGACTAGATTTCTTTGCAATTACACTTGTCCTCTTTTTCCTCGTGTGTCCTATATTCCCTTCATCCATTTTTGGTATACAAGTTCTATCTCTTTGATTGTTTTTCATCAGTAATTCTTTGCAAACTTCATAAACATAAATTGTCCGCTCTAAATTCGAAGTACCAGAAAAGGAAGTTAAATAGCCAAAAAGAGCCTTGCTCTGTAAAGTAAAGCAAGTAATGCTACTAGGCATGTTCATTAATAATATTAGTGCTTGATGTGAATAGTAACTGTCAGCATAGGTTGAAATTAAAATTAAGTAAGTAATTACGCTGACAGTTAATATAATAATATTGCGTAGGACTATATCTAATGTCATCCTCATTGTATAAGTTTTGTTTTTACCCAATAATTTCAAACTACGCTGGCAGTTAATATTCACATCAAGCACTAATAATATGAATCACCATGCCTAGTAGAACAAGTACATCTAGAATCATAGGTGTATTCTAATATATGATCCGTCAAAAATAATGATACAAACTGGAGAAAAACAAAATATGCAGAAGTTACCGGAAATGAAAGCAGAAGTAAGCCCAAGAATGATTACTACCTGTCTAAGGACACGTCATAGACAGTTTTAACACTTCCTCTCCATCTTCCATAAATAAGTTTAATGGCATCTTTATAAACAATTTCCTTGCTTACATAGATTGGTGCCTGCATTTAATGAATATATCATTCAATAAATAATAGGCAATCAACAAATATTAAGCTTAATTGTTGATTTTTAAATATAGGTAATAAAGATAGGTTACATGTTTTCTTTCTGAAGTCAGTAAATAAAATAGAAAACAAATAGCATGTGCCATCCTTCCTTTGCCATCATGGGTACACAAGCCAAAAGATATGCATGCGTCATCCTTCTTTTGCCATTACGGGTAAACAAGCCAAAAGATACACATGCAAATCCAAGAAAATAACATATTGCCGTAATAAGGTTCTGAAATATAATATACTACCACCAGTACCATGTTGTACATATCCTATCAATAAGTTGTTGGCACGGTATAGTATAGTATCATGCTAAACTTTGTTGACTCAATACTTCAAGGTCAAATTACAAAAAACCTCCCTTGAACTATACACACAATTTCACATTGGTCCCACAACTTTTTTTTTGAATAATTTGACCCCTGAACTATGCTCCGTCTGCATATTCACCCCCTCATTAACTTTCAGCCATTAAACTTAATTTTTATACTTAACAAATAACGGTTGAAAGTTGACGGAGGGGGTGGATTGGAAAACAGAGCATAGTTTAGGGGTCAAGTTCTGCAAAAAAATATTTTATTGACCAATGTGAAATTAGGTGTATAGTTTAGGGGAGATTTTTGAAATTTGATCTTGAAGTATACAACTCAAATGGTGCTTCATCATCAGTTGTCCCCACCACCAAGAAGAACATCAAATTCTCTACACGAACAGAGATGATAAAGATTAAAGTCTATTTGAAGAATATATATCGAGAGCTACTTTGTATCTTTGTCGTTTTAGTTTTAACTCTAATGTTTTAGTTTTAAATCTAATGTTTTTCTTATTTTGAGGAACCCTAGATGTTATAGGGAGATATTTTTGTAATATAATGACAAAATTAATTAAGTAGTTTGCCTTATTTTGAAGAGCTATTGTATTTATGTGTGCAATATTACTCTCTAAAAACCGGGCATCCACACTTTCTCTTTCTAAAAATTGGGTATCAATAATTCTCTCTAAAAATTGGGCATTTATAACTTTCTCTTTAAAATCTAGGCATCCACAACTTTCGCTAAAAAATGGGTATCCATAACTCTCTAAAAACTGGGCATCCATAACTCTCTCTTAAAAATGGGTGTCAATAATTCTCTTTAAAAACTAGGCATCGATAACTTTCTCTCTCTAAAAATTGGACTTCCATAACTTTCACTCTCTCAAAACTGGTTATCCATAACTCTTTCAAAATTCTTATTTTAGGGTTAAGTCAGCTGGTCTAATCACAACTACATACAACCCACTACATCTAACCAAATAGTAGAGTTACAACTCCATCATCAGAAACTCCTTGGAACTAAACAGCAGAGTTACAACTACAACATTCAGAACTACATCCAACCAAACAGTACTAGTTGCAATTCAGCATCAAAATTCTCTGCAACCAAACAACATACTTTCTAACTGCAACTGCATGCTTTCCAACTTCAAACCTTGGAACTACATTGTGTAGTTAGAACCTAAGAAGCACGGACACAGGACACGGACACGATACGACACGGACACAACGACACGATATTTTTCAAAAAACCAGGACACGGACACGTTAGGGGACACGCTGAATTATATATTTATATATATATATATATATATATATATATATATATATATATATATATATATATATATATATATATATATATATATATATATATATATATATATATGAGGGCTGGGTTCCTATGACATGTCATAGGGAGTACCCTATGACATATGGTGAATTAGTAATGCTAGAATGTTTAGAATGTGCTGAATTTTTTTGAGGGTGATCACCATAGCTTAGATAGAATGTCTACAAAAAATCAAAGTATTCTAAAACTTGTTGGGGCATCAAATGCTAGAAGCTTTATCGGCCACCCATTTTAACCGTTAAATTGAAAATGATATTTGATGCCTCTAGAAGTTTTAGAATGAGCCGATTTTTTACGGGGGTCCTATCTAAGATAGGGTGATCATCCTCATAAAAATTCAGAACATTCTAAATATTCTAGGGTTACTAACTCACCATATGTCATAGGGTACTCCCTATGACATGTCATAGGAACTCATTTCCCTATATATATATATATATATATATATATATATATATATATATATATATATATATATATATATATATATATATATATATATATATATATATATATATATATATATATATATATATATATATATAACAAGTCTTATATTATGATTTATAATCAAACATAATGCTAATAGTTAACTAAAAAAGTCTCCAACAAACATCATAAATGATTCAAGTGTATATTTTCAAACTTTCAAAACACAAAAAAAAAGAACACGTATAAAATCATTATCCATCAAGGGCAACGTCAAGTGTTACCATATCATCACCATCGACGTGAAGACCACGGCCTCCATATCCGGCCCATTAATGGAAAGATTCGCAATCTCAAGAACCCAACATCTTCAAATGAGAAAAAAGCCTCTCCAATAATATCCGACACGCTCCAACACGCATCCGACACGCTCCGACATGTGTCGGACAATCTTTCTTCATAGAAGACACGTTTTTTGGTGTGTCCAACACATGTCGGAGAGTGTCGGACGAGTGTCGATGTCCGACACGTGTCAGACACGGACACGTTGAGGTCCCGAGAGTGTCGGTGCTTCATAGGTTAGAACTCACTCGAACCAAACAAGTTGTTAATCGTGTAATCACCGACTTCTGTGTTCAAGGGCCAGCTTAATTTGCCTAAACATTTTAAATGATGATTTAGTAGCCAACTTGAGTAGCTATTGTGAGCAATGCTTATACTTATACATACAATAAGTATTGTTGAACTTATATTACCAAATATATTAATCTAGTGTTCTAACAAAAATAAATTATGTTTTTCATTTATCTAATGTTGCTTCCCTAAAAGTGTTACAAGATGAATATAAGCATAATTAAGTAATATTGACACAAGAGAGAGGAGAGCAAGGTCATTTACCCTACCTTAACTAAACCCAGCTCTTTCCTACATACACGACTCAATGGTTGTCACCCATTCCGCCCTATTTATTTCTTGATCTTGACAATATGTATTCTCAAGTATTGGAATACATTATCTTCTATGAATTTTTTGTCCACCTAGGAAATTGAATCTCTATTGCATTTCTATACCCTCTTACGTCTATCTTCTCTCCTCTTACTCTATAATTAATATTAAATGTTGTCTAATTGTTTAAAAATAACTTCCATTTAATTAATTCATTATGTTTGATGGTTTATTTCTCTATCTACAACGTAAGAGCAATATTGTCTACTTTATAGAGAACAGATAAATCCAGTTAACAAGCTTCTTGTGTTCCAGTTAGAGCAATACCTTAAGAAATAACCCTAGTCAATGAGAAGCAAGAAATCCACATAGACAATCCGTGGTACATCATGTCAGTGAGAAGTTGTGGTACACTCAACGTGTGTCAAATGTCATACTCATTACTTTAAAAGAAGTGTGCATGATTTTTCTAAATGCTTACTCTTTCAATGGACTTTTAAGTGATGACGTATTGGAGAGTGTTTAACGAACACATAACCATTTTGATTACCGTTGTCATATGATCTGATTCACATTGTTCTGAATAGGACAAACATGAGATACCTCCACACTGATCTCTTAGTGAGAACTACCAAATTCACATCACTTATAGATATAAAAACCATATCAAAGTTCCTCAAGATAAACAGAAATTGCATATCTAAATTTACCTTGGAAACCATATATAATCCTAGAATTTGCAAAAATCTTCTTGGAGATTTCACAGGAAAGAGTAAACTTAGGATTTCAAGGTACATAATTCATCTTTTGCATGCTTGTGCATAACATTTATCATAATGTGGTTAATTCATTGACTCCAACTTTCTAAGTTCTGGGCCTTCTGGCAAAGTAATATGTTAGAAACAATCTAGGCCAGCATGAAAAATCTATCTAATTTTACAGTTTTTTGGGAAAAACCTCACAATGGTTGGGTTTGGTCAACACAAAAGCAAATAGTACATGCCATCCCTTATCCCTTTGTCATTTACAACAAAAAACATATGAACAAGTAAGATATATAGGCAAAATTTCTGAAAGCATTTTCTTCAATATGTAATACACAAGTGTATGAACATGATTTAAGGATTCGCCTAAATCCGGACCAAAATGAAAGAATGGATTGGATTAAGCAATCCAAGATTCGGTTGAGCTTTTGGAAATCAAAGGTCTCTATAAATGGCTGAATAAGAGATTCAAGCACTTGGAGGTAAACTGGCAGCCCAACAGCTCTATTGCGGAAGGATCTATGTCAAAAGGGAGAGGTTCAACTCCTCCTGTCACTACACATGGTCATGGACTCATGATAGAGATCCTTTACACCCCTATGCAGAGAAGCATAGCACACAATATATTTCAATTTGAAGGCCAAATGAATCTGGAGCCATCCTAGACTGGATCTCTATTTGCGATAATTAATTTGACCGATCCCAACTCCCAAAGGCAAGGAAGGCCCAGTTTGCATCTGCAAAGCTAAAAAGGAGAAGCTTAACATTGGCCGTGATAGCCAAACCACCCCTCTAACATCAAGGGATTCCTCAACAAAAAGTGGCTGTGATAGAGAGATAGTTAGCGCTATTTGTCTCTCTCGTCTATTCTCTCTCATGATGCTTATAATCTTTTTATTCTATGCATTTACCATCCTTGTTTTCATGCATGAATGATTGTTCTACATTGGATTTCTGCAGATTTAATGAGATTAAATCTGATACCATATCTGAATTATGCTGGATATTCACTCACATTAATAGAGTATAGAAGGCTTTTTCATGATCAGAACTTGAATAGTTCAATTTCTTCTTGGATGCTGTGAGTAATCTGCATCTTTCCATTTTAACATTGTGATTTCATTGCCTGAAAAACCTGCAGAAATTGATTGTCGCTGCATACTTTGTTGGAAATATCTGTGAACAGCCCAATCCTTATTCGGTGCTAGAAACTAGTTGATTATGCTGTCAACAAGTAACCCTAGTCACATGTTCATGTCAAAATACATTTGATGCTTGCATGTTAAAAACATATTTATCAAGATATATCTTATATATCTATGTTTCAACAAGTAAGCATAGTTACATGCTCATTTTAAGATCCATATGATTCATGCATGATAAGTGCATAATTATCAAGATATATCATCCTATCTATAAGTTCTTTATTTTATCTGAAAGAATATTGGACAATTCATGAGATCATACCTCATGAAAAAGCCCTTGAATAATTTCCACGTACTTTTTAGTGTCCATGAGACAATAAATTCGACATAAGCTACAATTATCTTCACTACCAACTATTTAATGTGATCACTGGATTTCTGACCATAATGACATGATTTCACATAGTTCGAGCATCCTGATTAGTGCGATCAAAGAAGGAAAGACAAAAAGGACTAGGATAACATGCACATAGGGGTTCATGTTGGATAAATGATTTATAAACATGATATTTTAAAAAACAAATGGCATGAAAGCACACAGAACTATTAAGGTCAAGGGCATCTTCAAATCCTTCTTTAACACATCAGAAAGGTCTTTTGTCTTCCCTGTACTCAGACAATTCATCCTAGATTCAATCCCATGGTCCCTTATCAGTTCTTATTTATCAATCCCCTAGATTTTTAACTAACATACAACAAAACTGTCTAAATTGGCTCTTGGACAATAAGCTCAATATCAATGCCATTCAACTTCCTCATATTGCTGCACATCTTTTGAACATCCAACTTGCCACGACTATGCTTCTCTTATACAGTTTGTTTATACATGAAAATAATAAGCCAATATGACAAATATATTGCTTATGCCAAGTTGCCAACAAAAAGTCACACAAGCAATCATCAAAATGGTTTCTCCAGAGATGCCTTACACCTAGATGATCCAACAATGGCATTATATAACCAAGAAACAACAGTTATATGAATCATCCACGATAACAATGTACTAACCTACCTTTATTAGTGCCATGACAGAAATGAAACTGTTGAAGACATTTAATATTTTTACCTTGAATCTTGCTGCTACGTTTATAGCATCTGAGGGACGTGCATCAACCCTTATATTGGCCTTTTTGGCAGGCTGCAGAATATAAATATGTTACTAAGATGTTTTTCTAATAACTTTACATATTGCAAAGCTACTAACCTAGGAGATATAAATCTCATTGCTCAAAACTAATAGTTTCAAAAATATGTACAAAACCAGATACGGATAGTTGTTACCACCTTTCCAAGGACTATTCGTGCGTAGTACATGTTGGCCACTCTTTCTGTAATCTGCATCATTCTTACCTGAAAAGAACCACAATTTAGAGTAAAGTAAATTGGAAAGCTTCCAAAGTAATGAATATCACATATACGATCTTCTAATAGATCAGTCAATAACTTATAGAGAGATTCTAGAGCTCAAGTCGAGAGAAGTTTAATGGTGGAACGTAAAGCATTAAGCAAAATTAATTTCAGTAACTGGACAAGGAGAGACATTGTCTTAACTAACTGATTGCAGTTTGAAGTTGAACAAGAATAAAATCATACACGTGCTCGTTGTCTAGATATTGAAGCGTTCAATTTATTTCATTCTAGGAAGCACATATACTCCATATGCCCTCATGTATCCGTATCCAATATGTATCGGATATGGATACACGCTAGATACATCCCGATCCGTATCTAAAAAAGGCAAATAAGTAGCCACTTTAATAAATTTATAAAAAACAGTCTGGATACGTCCTGGATATAGCAAACAATCGAGCTCTCGACCAACAATGCATCAATACATAATTAATGAGATGCCAAAGTATAGTAATGTGGAAGGCCTTTTTGGAGGAGCGACGACAATCCGACAAAGGACTACAATACCACCAAGTTAGTAAGCAATGTCAATATGGATTTTCTATTTTATAGATTTATAATTGGTACGACACTAATCTAGTGTAGAATTTTACATAATGTAGTTGAATGGTGAAAACTAATGAGTGCATGACCCCTAATCTTCAAAAGCTAGCATGTCGTGTTCTTGGCTTGACTTGCAGCGCAAGCTCTGAATTGAGCATGTGAATCATGCTTATGAATAATGATTTGTGTAATCTATATACTTTTATATTAGTGTTTGTACATTTTTTCCCTCCCAATCTTATATAACTTTTTATTTTTTAAATACACACAAAGAAGAGGAACATATTGGAGCAAACCAGGTTGAATGGTTTAGTTTATGCCTGATAGAATGAAAAGTTGGTAGAGCGGTTCAAGAATACGAATTCATTAAACCCTATCTCATTGTAGGACATAAACAATTGTAATGAATGGCTTAAATGAAGTACGGTGAGGAGCTAGCGCATGAAGATGGAAATTTGACATCGGAGCATGTTGCAAAACTTCCAGTGTTAACGACCCACCTTCAAGATACACCAATAGATTAAAAAGACAAAAGAGGGAAAACTCACGGAGAGTGGACAAGGAAGAACCATTGTTTGATTCAGAGAAGTCTGAATCTGATGTGGATGAGAAGCAATACAACAAAGGAGGAAGATATGAGTGATTCGGATGGGAGTGATGATGATTTAGATGATGCACTACTGCAACTCAGTAAACCATCACATAATTGGAAAAAAAAAAAGGGAAACAAGGAGCCACACTTGACCATTTTCTATTTTAGATGAGATTTGCACTCGACAACAAACATAAACTACGATCTGCAGAATGTGTAACACTTTCTCTGCGGGAGTGGAGCGAGGTTTGAGAGCAAGAGCGACAGGTAAGGTAGAAGGTTTGGCTTACTAGAAAACTTTAAAAAAAGTGTCCATGAAAGAAAATGGCACATAAGACTATGGTTGGTTGCACAATAGATCACATACACAAAAATCTGACCCCACAATGGAATTGGGGGTTTTAGTATGGTATAGGGGTTATGTAATTAAAAATGACACCAAGTGCTTAATTAAAAGACACCATGACAACAAAGAGAGTCAAATGCCCAATAAGGATAATTTCCAAAGGAATTGTTAGGATAATGGGGGCAAAACAACAAGTGGAAGAAAAGCTTGTTGAAGACCTAAACGATTCTATGAATCAAGTTGGGCCTAATTTGTAGTTGCAGACCGGGTTGCGTCTGATCTACGACCGTGGGTCGGATTTGATCTACTGTTGCAGGTTCGGTACGATCTATGGTTGCAAGTCAAGTCAGGTCTGCGATTGCAGGTCAGGTCGGACATACCGGTCGGATTTACGGATCTAGTAGCATATAGTTAATCAAGTCAGGTTTTACTAACCGAGTTGGGTCGGATTGATCGGGTCAAGTTGGATTCAGTTGCTCAGGTCAGATCATGATTGGACGCTTAGGTTCAGCTGGGTTTTAGGAATCATGCGCTAAGACGTCTGCTCGGGATAGGGTTCTATACTTGTTAGGGTTCTCAGGGTGGTGTTGGAGATAGATGTCGCCGATGAGGCTCATGGACGGTAGTAAGGTGAGTGGTGAGTGGCAAACGAATGAAGTACGGAGGCGAGTGTACGGTGTAAGCAACGGTAAACGGTGGTGATCAGAGGCTGCACGTGATCGGGGTGCAGCAATAATGGTTCAGACGGGGTGCAATAGTGGCGCAAGTGGTCGATAGGAGCACGGTAACGATGTAAGGAGTTGGGTAATGGGGATGGTGGAAAGTAGTGCACGAGATGTGAGAGTCAAGTAGTGGATCGTAGCACGCAAGGTTGGAGGTGGGTAGTGGATTCGAGAGGAGAAAATGGCATGCACATGTAAGCATATAGAATGTGCACAGTGGGAGTACATGAGTTACAGATACGGCAACCAATTGGTTGCAGAGATGGAAGGTAGGATATGAGGTTCAACTAGAAGTAGAAGCTTAGGGCATGGGTGTAGTGGAAGGAGGGGGGGAGCTCGATGCTCAAGGATAAGGGCATAAAGAGTTTTGACAGCATGTTAAGAGAAAAGGGTAGAAAGGAGAATCATATATAAACCTATAGGAGTGTGCACCTCTTTATACAGAAACTTATCGTGTAGAACTAGTACTCCTCATATGCACTACTACAACGACTACTCACATACTAACCTGAACCAAGTACATAGATCATTGCCATTTGGCCCGTTTCAGTACATTGATTGCACACTCTCATAGCCTCATCTCTCTCTCTCTCTCTCTCTCTCTCTCTCTCTCTCTCTCTCTCTCTCTCTCTCTCTCTCTCTCTCTCTCTCTCTCTCTCTCTCTCTCTCTCTCTCTCTCTCTCTCTCTCTCTCTCTCTCTCTCTCTCTCTCTCTCTCTCTCTCTCTCTCTCTCTCTCTCTCTCTCTCTCTGAGCAGACATTTTCCATAGATAAAGTCCTATAATAATCATAATAGAGATTATATGTAAACAACATATCACTAGTGGACCAATTCCAACAATGTTTAAATAGAGGATTGGACTAACCTCGTACCCAAACGTTCCCACAATATTTTTTACAAATTGATATTGGTCTGCACATTCCTGCATAAGACCATGATCAATTCCAAAGTTTGAGGTGATTATAGATAACTAATCTGAAAAGTGAATAGTTACCTCCTGTCTATCATCACTGAAGGCATCAAGGAGTTTATCGATAGCAATTTCTCCTTCAAAAATACTAAGGGTCACTCACACTCAGAACTAAAAGAAAATAGCCAATAAGACTCGATGTACGGAGTTACACATCAAACAGATTGTCGTGCTCAAAGGATGGACATACCTACGATAATTGGCAGCAATAGGTCCCCATCACAAGCAATTTTAAGAAATATTGTTGGGCTCTGAAATCGGCGAAGAAAACCATTACCAATAGAACTAACATCTGACTTTGTCCTCTTCTCCTGAAGAGAAAATTGATGTTTCTGACCAGGTGAATGCCATTTGGTCTCTTCGACAAAACCCTGCTTCCACAGGTTGTAGTGCCTGAAAGTTTCTGCATTTATATAATATGCATAGATAGAAACAAAAGAATTACACCACAATATACAAGAACCACATTAACAGTATAGAAGAAAAATTCTTTGCCATAACGAGAACCTGGAAGGGTTAACAGAAAAAAAAGTGGAGTGTATATTCATTTTGGAGAGTTTAGGTTTCGATGAGCAAAGCAATATATATACATAAACAGTCGTCAGTTTCCAAGAGAATAATACTTTGAAGTTTGAAGCATGATCCTATTTCATTTCCTCGCTAGACTTGACCACAACCTATATGCCTCCACCAACAACAAGAAGTGAAAATATTATTGGCAAGTATGAAAAATAAACGAACAAATCCAACACCTACTGAGTGATGGGGCTAGATAACAAAAATAAAGGAACAAATCCAACAACATACAATGTGGTTAATCAGGATAATAATGGGGCTCGATAACAAAAATCCACCCACCTACTGAGTGACAACAGTAAACTAACCTGAGTAAAATATCCACCCAATATTCATGCCAATTAGGTGTGCACAGGTGAAGGAAGAAAAGGAGAGGACATGCATTGTAAAATGGTAGAATAGCACTACTCTTCACTAAGATATGGTGGAGAATATAACTGCTGAACAAGGCAAATCTCCCAATCTAGAGATCAGAGATCGCAACACATCCATATAGATATTTATATGGGCATGCACTATTATTTATCTTAAAGCTTGTGGGGAGTTTAAGCACAGTGGAAGTGAATGATGCAAATACGATACATGATGAAGACAATGTTTTCTAAATTTTCTAAGATAATGTAGGCTCAGAAATTTTCTAAGATGTAAATCGGTCGAAATCCGAGCAAATCCAACGGAGAAATCCGAGAACTCCGGTGGTAATTCCGGTGAAATCCAGCAAATCCGAAGGTGATATCCGGCGAAATCCAGTGAGTCCGGTGGCAAGATCTGGCAAAATCCTGCAACGTCAGGCAAAATTAGGCGGACTTCGATGAAGTCCGGTGAAATTAGGAGATTTTGGGTGAAATCTAAGCTAAATGGTGAGGCTTCGGTCAAAATTGGTCAGCATTTAAATATCCCAAACCCACCAAAACCAGCCCACAAGTTTTACAAAATCTATAGGCTGATTTCGATCGAAATTACTGAAATGCCCATGAAACGACGAAACTTCGACAGTGGACATCAAAATCGAGGGACAACACGTGGCTTCGGTGGGCACCTACAGTTTTGGTCGGAATCTCAATGAAATAGATAAAATGATCATGAAAAGACAAAACTTTGACGAAGTGGACAACAAAACCGGGGGACAACATGTGGTTTTGGTGGGGGCCCGTTGTTTCGTTCGAAATTTTAAATACTGAAACTACGCCGAAATCGGAAGGGGTCCGGGTTTGAAACCTCCCTTTCGTTTCGCCCGTGGCTGAAACCAAATATTTCAGCAAAATTTTAAAATTTCGACCGAAATTTCGAACTATGGTTACAGTTGTATCTAGTCGGTGATGGGTACATACAGGCAATTGGGCACAGAATCAGGTAGTGGCCAGGTCGGTCCAAATAGTCGGGAACGTGCAAAAGGTACTAGATGTGTGTTGAGAAAGAGGCGCAAGAGGAACCAAATCAATTACCCAGAAGCTCTAATACTATGTAAATAGAGAGAGGAACGTATCCATTTCTGTTATACGGTATACCCCCTCTTTTGTAGAAAGCACGCATAAAGTACTAGAATACAACTCACATGCAAATTAAATTATACAAATACCCTTATATAAGCTATGATTTCCTACGACCATCAACTTCTATACTTGGTGAGCATGTAGTAGGGATGGCAACGGTGCGGTTTTGGGCAAAACCGAAACTGCACCGCAACACCGAACCGCCACACCGAAACTGCACCGCGACGATGTACCATTATGAAACCGAAACGCACCATGCGGTGCGGCAATGCACCGCGGATTATCATTATAATGACCTAAACGGTTTTATGCGGTTTTGGTCAAAACCGAAAACGCATCGCTACACCGAAACCAAAAACTGAAACCGCACCGCGCCATGACGGTTTTATATTTTGGCAAACCAAAACCGCACCATGCGGTGCAGTTTACCGTGGTTTTTGGTTTTAAATCGCACCTTGCCATACCTAGCATGTAGCCCTAGATGCTTTTCTTCTTAAAAAACGAAAGCATAGGCCCTACTTATTAGGAAAATAATCCTTATAAAATGTGTCCTTACAACTGCAACAGTACCATTCAAACTCATCAAAATATCTCTTTGAACCACCATGTAGGCACGTACAATTTCAAACAGTCATATATGTCACCTAGGAAATTCCATTAATGGGGTGCGGTTGATCCAGATGGATTATCTTCCAAGCAAAGCACAGAGCAACTCAAATAGATAAGTCAATAGCACAAGCACTTGGTGCTCCCCAATTTCGCACAACTCACTTTTGCTCTCAAGGTTGCATGCAATAGGCCAAAGGGTAGAAACATACAAGGCTCTATCCTAGCATGACAACAATCAAAGAAAGCACACATGAGACTTTTACTAGGAAAATCCAATCGGAAAAAACCTCGTCGAACAAGCTCGGAGCCCTACGTAAATCCACTATGATTCATACACGCAACCCTAAGGTCGAGAGCGATACACACAAGATCACTGTGATCCTTCGCCTTGTTCCTCTTCCATGGACAATGTTCTTATGTCCAATGACTAGTGAACTTCGCCCCGCACGGATGTGACGCCCCGCACGACCTCAAGAGTGGGTTTGCAATCTGGAGTAACAAATCTGATTGCTTCAATGGATAAACACACCATTGAGGCTCTCTTTGAATATGACGCACCAAAGAGAGATATCCCTCAAGAGAAAATGAAAGCGAATGAAAGCAAACAAAAAAAGATCTTTGCAAAATCACAAAACAAAGGCTAGCTCTTTACCTTATTCGAATGAATCTCCAAACCATTGGAATGAAGAATCCAATCGAGGGAGGAATCGATGTCGAATCGAGGCACCAAGAAGAAGGATAACATTTACCCAATTTGGGAGTCTCCAAGAAAATCCCCAAATCTCCTTCTAATCTCTCCCCAAAATATCCAAGAGAAGGATGAGAGAGTTCTTCTAAAATATACTCAATAATAGCCTTTTATATGTGGGTACAACTCCCACATTGTTAGTCGTTGGAGCGACCATCTGATGGATGAAAACAACCCAAAAATGCACGCAGCCCCAGCCAGCTCCACCTGGGCGTAAGGCATCCGAACGAGTGTCCGGGCGGCGGCTTCCATTGCGATTAGAACCCTTATTCAGATGCCAGACTCAAGACGTTTGAAGACTGGCCAAGTATGTCTAAACTATAGTTCGAACGACTTGTACCATTTTGGTGCGGATGAATTAGAGTCATTCGAACTTAGTCTTACGCCCGAACGATTGTTCAGACGTTCAAGTCACATTGTCCAAACGAGTGTTCGGACGTGTGCAGAGCCTCTTCTGACACTTAATATTCTAATTGTGGAAATCCGTAGAGCTGCCAAGTTCAACCTATATACATGAAAGTACATGCACTGGGGCTCACTAAAGACTCGAGGTTGTGTCAAAAACGCACACGAAAAATCCAATAAACCCAAAATCCAAGTGTCATGTTCGAATTCAATGAAAATGTGAAACGTTGTGAACTTGAGAATACTTAAGGAACCATTTCGGAAAGTGTAAATCTGATGAATCCGAAATCAAGAATCAAGTCTGAATACAAGGAAGATGTGTCAACTCACGAACTTCAGAATATTTGAAATACAATTTCAGAAAGCGTGAATCGAAAAGCATCGATACGCAAATATGGATACACAAACACGGATTAAGCCGAAAGCCTCTACACTGTGAGCAGATTGTCCTAAAACCCCAAATGTAAGTAAAACCATATATACCTTGGTTTGGTGCGTGCGAAGGTTTTTGAATCTTCAACCGAATGCTTATCAAGCTTGATATGATCGCGAGGGATATGGCTCTGACACCGACGACTACACAAGGACACTTCCCTGACCGATAATGTTTTGAGCACACAAATTATGACATCAACGGTGGTACGCCAACTCGTTCCAGTCTCCTTTCGGTCTATAAAAATAGCATAATTGAGACTTGCCCTTATTTAGGCAAAGAAATGTCCCATTGAAACTGGTATACACTTGGAGCATTGCTTTCAGAGAATCTATTCCCAAGGTCAACCCACCTATCTCTTGTCAAATCTGAATAGGCTATGTTATTGAGATTTTTGGTCAAATGATTACAAATTCATGACACAACTATGGAGTTGCATTCCACCCAAGCACTAATTTATGAGTTATGAGAAAAGAGATGATGGTTTCACAAGTGTCATCAACATAATGCAATTCCTTTTTGGCACATAGGCATTTTGCAGCTTGAGTCAAGGTTGGGTATATTGTGATCTATGAATCGATTCACCGGATCGAGGCGTCAATCTACAATTCCATACTATATAAAGGGGGTCAGAAACCATACCTTGATTGAAAGAGATCGTTTTACAACGAACCGGAAGGTGGAGGCGTAGGTCTTCTCTCTCCTGACCTTTAGCAAGCGATGGGTGGGATGAGTTGATGGGCCTCCACCTCAAGCATCAACTCATCCCACCCATCAATGGGATAATCCAACTTATGGGATAGCCTCCACCTCAATCAAGGTGTGTACTTGAGGTGGAGGCTATCCCATAATGGGATAATCCAACTTATGGGGACAAGCACACAACTTGATTACGGGCTAACCATCAACCCATCGCAACTCCAACTCTTAAGTGGAATCTCACACAATTCCAATAGTCTCCATGTAAATTCCTATACCTTGAATTGGGTTTTGTCAAAGGCCAAGTATGGATGGGCCGGATTAGAGAATAACTTCAATAGGGTATTGTTCTCCACAATAGACAAAAGATAAGCACCATATTTTGATCGTTCAACGGGTGGAGAAGAAGGAACATTGACTAATATTATTTGAGATGAGAGATACAATACAAGTTACTAAGAAATTGGAGAAAATGTTGGTGGCAAGAAATATAGATCAGGCCATGGAATGATTCAGTACCATGAAAAATCAATTCGACGAGAAGTTTTGTTCTTCTAATTTCACTATTATCATGAAAAGTTAAATACATCCATCTCAAATCCACTTATGGGATTGTTACAATCGATCTTATGATCCACGGGATTGATTTTATACATGTAAATACCAAGTATCGGTGTGATATCATACACATTGAACTAGAAAGTTATACAAGGCAAGCGAATCCAAGGAAAAATGGGAAACTCCATCAAGCTTATTTGTAAAAAAATTGATGGTCATTGCACCCAAAATTTTAAAGGGTAAATTATACCGACCTCCCCTGAGATTTGCCTAAATTACGCAGACCTCCCCTGCATGTCTCATATTTACACTGGCCTCCCTTGTCAGTATTGTCCCCCTAAATCCATTAACGGAGTACACAAAAGGTTCAAATTACCCTGAAGTCAAATGAGTAAAAGGTGAAATCTGATTTACTAGTTTTTGGTATTCCCCATAGGGCAGTTTTGAAATTTTTTATAAATTCATTGCTTACGTCAGCACTTCTAGCGTGAGATACTAATATTTCACTATCAGAGGGGGAGGGGAGGCCAGTGTAAATACTAGAAATCAGGGGAGGAGTCCGCATAATTTAGGCAAACCTTAGGGGAGTTCAGTGTAATTTACCCAATTTTTTTTAAAAAAATAAAGATCTTGAACCCTTTTTATGACTCAATAAGATCCTAACCTTAATTTACTCAATTTAAGAAACAAGAATTCAATGCCAATTAAACCAAGATTGAGGAACGAGAGTAGCAATGCCTATGAGGGAGGGATTCACCTGAAACGAGGAGGAAGGCCTCGATGAACTGGTCATTGCTGTCGCCTTCGTCGCTGCCGGCACCGGGCGATTGGTTGCCGTCGTCGCCGAGCGAAGCCTTACAAGAGCACAGAACGGAAATTCCGCGGCGGAATCTGCCGCCCCGGTGCCGATCGACGCACGGGGAGAAGAGGGAGATGGGGTACGGGGATTTGGACGGGAAGGGCAGGAAATGGGCGTTGCAGCGAGGGTTTTGGTCGGAGGAAGGGGAAGAAGAGACGATGGCGTCCGAACACACGGCGTGGTGTTGGATCCGGAGCATGGCTGTGGTCTGATTTGATGCAGTGAAAGAAGGGGTCTGCACTCTTTGCAGCTCGAGATCGAGATCTCGACAGCGAGAGCGAGAGCGAGAGCGAGAGAGGGAGGGGGAGCAGAATGATGACGACAACGAGGAGGATGTTTTGGACTAGCGTTGCCTCTGGTGTTATCGATCAAACAGCAAACGGGCTTTCTTTTATTTCCTTAGGTATACGTGGCAGCTCTAGATTGCTTCAACTGAACACAATCTATTTATGTTCCTGCACAATGTCATGAAGTTATATTTATTGTAAACTCATGATTTTCATTCAAGAGTGGCTCTTCTTATGTCATGTTTGGTTGGGAGGAGTTTTCAATTGCTTCGTAAAGTTACAAATCATGAAATTAAAAAAAAAATTATTGTTTATAGATAGAATTCTATATGAACTGTTGCTATACTGATCACTTCTGGATGTTGCGTCCAAGATTGACTAGTAAATCTCACTCATCCCTAGTTGGTAGGCAACATACGGTTGTGATCCGGTATATACAGAGTCTGCAAGTCTTTTGTCTGTTGAATAGCAATGCTCATTGGAAAAAAGGATT
Source organism: Chamaelirium japonicum (assembly GCA_947650365.1). Lineage (NCBI taxonomy): Eukaryota > Viridiplantae > Streptophyta > Magnoliopsida > Liliales > Melanthiaceae > Chamaelirium > Chamaelirium japonicum. Next base: position 60,381,098 of record OX393555.1, on the reverse strand, counting down.
GCTCATTGAAAAAAATGATGATTTACAACTCATGCATGTGGAAAAGCATGGATTGTAACTACCATGCAATTGTAACCCCACTGTTTGGTTGTTTTTATGGTAGCGGGAAGTGGTGGCTTATGGCAAGTGGTGGTTGCCGACAGACGATAGCCGGTGACGGGTGTTGGTGGTTAGCGAATGGTGGCCGGCAGCAGGTGGTGGCCGACATAGGTGGCAGCGGCCAGTGGTGGTGGTCGGTCAGTGGTGGCCGGCAGCAGGTCGTGGCCGACATAGGTGGCAGCGGCCAGTGGTGGTGGTCGGTCAGTGGTGGCGGCAACAAGAGGAGGAGAGGTGGCCAGTGGTGGCTGGCAGCGGGTCGTGGTGACCACCGACCACCGATAGTGATGGCAGGAAGAGGCAGTAGCTGACAGTGGCAGTCAGCAAGAGGCAGCGGTGGTTGGTGGCGAGGGGTGGTGGCCAGCGGCGGCCAACAGTGGCAGTGCCTAGTGACAGTGGTGGTAGTGAAGGCATGAGGAGACGGCAATCGGCGGTGGCTGTGATAGGAGGCGGTGGTGGTTGCCCGACGGGGCTACGAGTGGTGATGGTTGGTGGCCGACCGGTCGGTTATAGGCAAAGGAGTTGCAACTGCATGAGTTTGTATACACAACTTTTTTAGGTGAGTTGCTCCACAAAAGTAAAATTTTCAACCGATACAATTAGACTCATCCCAAAAATTCATATTTGTTTGATTGCATGGAGTTGCAACTCAGACAACCAAACGGTGGGGTTTAACCCAAAAGGTCCAAAACGCATGGTTGCAACTCCTCCCAACCAAAGATGCCATTAAAAAATAGCCTCTTGCAAATTTAGATAATTAATTTTGTGGTCATCTCCAACGGATAGCTCAGTTGGCAACACATGCAAACTTGTGGCCCTTGGTCGAGGGTTCGACTAAACACTACGGCACATCTCCTCCCATTTTGCAGCGATGGGTCTCGCACTCTTCTTTGTGGTGAATCTTCCAATCTGTGGGCTATTAAAAATCAAGACATTTCTCTCGCTCTTGAGGTATCGATCCTTGGTCTATCTTGTGCGGGCACACTAACAAGCGATGTATTGACCACTTAATCCCTTCAACAAAAAAAACTTATAATTAACAAATTAGGTTATTTGGATCCCATAGAATGAACAATCACAAGCAACAATAATATGTGCCTACCTTCCTCGTCCATCTTGAGCATTAGTTGGTTATGAAAAGGTTTGTGAAGAAGGCAAGAACATGGCTTCGTTGATACTTTGCTCTATGGGCTTTTTGGACCCCTTAGATAAAATTTGCCCAAGTAGGGACACAATCGCAAAAGCACTAGTTCACGGTTCACTGGTAAACAAGTTCGTGCATACCGCTTGGCTAGTGGATCGACACATACACATCTGTTGGTCCGCACTTGAAGTGGGCACGAGCCAACGTACGGAGCCTGTGGCATAAAGGCGCATGTCCACACAGCACCTATCCAACCAGAAGATGAACGCAACTTGACTTATTGGCTTGGTGAGGCAGGTGAGTGCGCTCGTGACACTAAGGCCCTGTTTGGTTCGCTGCAGTTGAAACGCGTGAGTTAACACTATAAGCGGCTCGTTGTTTGGTTCGCAGTAATTTTTGAAAACCACAACAGTTCTTACTCCTGTCTATCCAAAAATCATATTTGTTACGATGTGTGTAGTGTATAAAGAGAGAAGATGTATATAGGAGAAGAGGGTGTGTGTGCATATCTGACTTGGTGTGCAAGTCACCTTGTATCTATTTATACCTGGCCATAAAGCTCTAATGACACAAGTTTTTCTCAATTCCTAACATGGTATCAGAGTTACCCTAGCCGCCTTCGTACCCTAGCCGACCGGCCTCCTCTCTCCTCTGTGATCCAAGCGCAAGCCGGTCGCCCTCCTCTGCGTTCAGCCCGATGCCGTCCGACCTTTCCCGTGTGTCGCTCGACGTCGGCTGGCCCCTCCTTTGCATCCAGCCTGACGCCGGCAGGCCCCGGCCTCCTTCGCATCCAGCCACACACCGCCCGGCCCCTCCGCTGCTTCCAGCCTGACGCCGACCCGGCCCTTCCTCTACGCGTACAGCCCGACGCCTCCTGACCCCTCCTCTGCATCCAGCCCGATGCCGCCCAGCCCGGCCTCCGCGTCCAGCCTGACACCGCCCGACCCCTCCTCCGTGTCAAGCCTAACTCCTGGTCCGGCCCCTCCTCTACGTGTGCAGCCCAACATCGCCCGTCCCCTCCTCTGCATCCAGCCCGATGCCACAGCATCCTGACTTTGATCGCTTGCCGCCCTCTGCATGACGTCTTCAGACCACTTTCTCGCTGTGTGACATACCGACTTTGATCGCTTTCATTGCTTCATTTAATGAAGATCGAATCTTTGGGAAACGTCTCCCCACGCACATCGATCTTCTTCTCTCCACTCAAACGGACTTGACTTCCTGGTCAGCATCGATCCGAAATGAGCTAGAGGGTCAGTTCCTCTACCATCACATATTCCACGTCGTCCTACCCTCCGAGGACATCGATGTCCTCTACACACCTGGGACACCGGTATCGTCCATCAAGAAATGCCGACGGCACTACATCCGAGATCGCTGTAACGCTTGCAACTCCTCCCTCTACTGCAGATCTTCAGTGTGTTATGGATCGCTGGTCATACGAGGATGCACACGTCAAGGCATTCATTGTTGCATTGGTAGATACCTCCCTGCGCAGCTGACTGGTTGCCTTTCTGACTGCCTGTGCTATCTAGACACACCTTTGCGACCTCTTTGTTCAATCAGACAATGCACGTGAGGCCCATCTCCTAAGAGAGATTATGACCGCCCAGTAGGGTACTCGGCGTGTGGAGGCATACTACACCTTCATAGGAACCCTCTAGCAGGAGCTCGAGCAGATGGATCCCGGACCTAATGCCACGAACTTGGAGATCCAACTATTTCGGGAACGCCAAAAGGTACACTTTCTCCTTGCCGAACTCGCACCAACTCTTTAGCTTTTAGCCGAGCAACTGCTGTACCGCACTCCCTTTCCTCGTTTGACTGAGATCGTGGCTGCACTCCTCTCTGAGCAGTCCCAATTAGAGAACACCAACACCCCAGCACCTCCTATTTTGCCTCCTACTATCAGCTATGAGGGGGTTCTCGCCACCGCTCGTCGTTCCTCTGCTCCAACATTGATACCGCCTCCAGCTCCTCCTCGTTTTTGTGGATGCTTTGGTGGGCGCTCCAGTGGCCGTGGGTTACCCTACTGCATTTTCTGCCATAAAAAATGTCACTCGGTCGACATGTGTTGGACTCTACATCCTGAGAAGCGTACCAGACCTCCTAGCCTGGGACGACCTGTTTGTGACCCTCCTCCTACTCGTGCTGCCCTCATTGAGCCCGTCTCCTCAGTAAATCTTGCTCAACAACTATTCCAGATGTTCCAGTAGTTTTAACAATTCCAGCAGCACTAGATGAGCCCCCGACACCTCATCCTCATCCGCACCGTTTATTGCCTACTCGGCAAACTCTGGTACTCCCTTTCCCTGACTCTGAGGCCTCTCAACATCTAACCCCATGACTTATCTATTCTTACTATTATTCGCCCCGCCAACATCCCACCCCTCCATACTACGAATGGATCTCATCTCTTCATCTCCCGGTGTGGCTCAATCTCTCCATCTCTGACCCAATAGGCCGCCTCATCTTATGTACTATCTATCATTCCCCTGACCTATGCATGAACCTTATCTTTGTTTCCGCTCTTTGTGACTTTAGACTGGCCGTTTTCTTCTCTGCCTCTGATTGTGTTGTGCAGGAACTTCACTCGGGCAGGACGATTGGAACCGGTCGTAAAGAGGTTGGTCTCTTCCACCTTGAATATCCTCACGTGCCTCATTATTTTCAAAGTTTTTGTGGTGTTAATTTGTCTGCTGACGACCTATGGCACAAACGGTTGAGTCATGTGTCCGAACCACGACTTAAAAACCTTTTTCAGTCTGGGGCTTTAGATCGTGTTTTCTTTTCTTCTCTTTTTTTCCATGTACAAGTTGTAAGTCTGCTAAATTCACAGTCTCTCCTTTTCGTTCTAGCAAATCTAGATCTGTTGCTTCTTTTGAGCTTGTTCATTTGGACATTTGGGGACCATTGTCCGTCACATTTATAAAAGGGTATTTATATTATATCAGTTTTATTGATGATTATTCTCACTATATATGGGTTTATTTACTTCGTCATTATTTTGAGGTTTTTTCATCTATACTGCCTTCACCAGCATGATTCAGACTTAGTTCTACACCCGGATCAAGACTTTTCGGTCTGACTATGCCCGTGAGTTCCTCTCTGCTGATATGCAGTCTCTCCTCCAGTCTCACAGTACCCCTACTAGGCTTTTCTTACCACTATTCACGCTATCCCTTCTGAATCCTATTCTTACCATAAGGCAATTCAGTACCCCGAGTGAAGACAGCTATGGATAAGGAGCTTTAGGCATTTACTCAGATTGGGACCTAGTTTGTTGTCTCTCTCCCTGCTGGCATCGAGCCTGTCAGCTGCAAATGAGTCTACAAGGTCAAACATCGACATGATGGGTCTATTGAGCGGCACATGGCTCGGCTTGTTGCACGCGGCTTTACTCAGAAGGTTGGGATTGACTATGATGAGACTTTTGCTCTGGTCACTCAGATGACCACCGTTTGTACTCTAGTTATCATTGTTGTTGCACGACAGTGGTCTATCTTTTAAATGGATGTAAAGAATGCCTTTCTTCATGGCAACCTTTCTGAGGTTGTTTATATAGTACCATCTCCTAACTACCCTACGCCTCCTCAACATGTTTGCCCCCTTCATCGTGCGGTTTACGATCTCAAACGGGCACCCCACGCTTGGTTCGACTGTTTTCGCATTCTACCAGGACCAGTCTCTGTTTGTGCAGTCATCATCACAGGGGAGGGTTCTCCTTCTTCTCTACATTGATGACATGATCATCACCAGTGATGATATCGATGGGATAGCATCGCTCAAAGCCCATCTCCAATAATAGTTTCAGATGAAGGATTTGGGTTGTCTCCGTTATTTCATTGGCCTTGAAATAGCATAGAGTCCGAATGACATCCTCATCTCCCAGCAGCGATATACTTAAGATATTATAGCTTGAGCTGCACTTGTTGATCAGAAGGTTACAGATACACCTGAGAAGCTTAATGTTAAGCTTCGGCCCACGGATGGAGAGCCTCTTCTCGATGCCACACGGTACAGGCAGATAGTAGGACAACTTGTCTACTTATGCATCAGGTATCAAACCTTATATTGCTCGTGCAGTTAGCATTGTCAGCCAGTTTGTTCATGCCCCTTGCTCTGCTCACTATGCAACACTTCTAAGGATCCTTTGGTACCTACAAGGCACCATCACCCGGTCCCTCCTTATGCCTGCTGACTCCTCTCTGGTTCTTCAGGCCTTCTCTGATGCTGATCGGGTCGATGATCCAACTACTCGACGCTCCACCACCGGTTTCTATCTCTTTCTTGGCGACTCTCATCTCCTAGCGCAACAAGAAGCAGGATATTGTCTCTCTCTCCAGCACCGAGTCCGAGTATCGGCCTATGGCTTCAACCACCAACGAAATCGCTCATATCAGACGTCTTCTCTCAGACTTTGGGGTTGAAATCTCCTCACCTACTGCTCTTCACTGTGACAACAAAGAGCGCCATTCAGATCACCTACAATCCGGTCTTTCACGAGTGAACAAAGCACATCGAGATCGATTGCCACTTCACCTTAGAGCACTACTCATCGTTTTCAGTTTTCTGGTTGGCAAACTCACTTTGTTTGACCTGCCATGAGTTTGCGGGGTGGTGTTATGATGTGTGTAGTGTATAAAGAGAGGAGGTGCATATAGGAGAAGATAGTGTGTGTATATTTGATTTGGTGTGCAAGTTACCTTGTATCTATTTATACATGGCCATATAGCCCTAATGACACAAGTTTTTTCCAATTTCTAACAATATACAAAAACATACAGTTAAAGCACATAGCAAAAAACTGTGTATTCTAACTGCACGTGTTGCATCCCTACTCTATTGTGTAGTGGCAACTACACAGAACCAAACAAGTTGTAAGTTTAGAAGTACACAAACTGGGCAAGCTACTTGGGGATGAAAAATAATAGGATAAATTACACTTTGACACTCATGAGGTTTATGCCAACTACCCCCCCCCCCCCCCCTCTCTTGAGGTTTCTGAAATTACACTTTGACCCCATACCAGCCAGGGGCGACTCCAGGAATTTGTATCAGTGGAGTCAAATGTTGCTTAAAAAAATATTTGCCCGCTCCTTATCAATATTTATCACCTATTTTCGATAATTCAACGATGATAATGAAAATTTCTCAAATCACAAATAAAAAAAAGTTTAGCACATTGATGCTAATATTTTTACTAAAAAAAAAACATATGCAGGATATATAAACTCCTACGGTTCCCCTTAACGAATTTTTATATTTTAAAATCATTACATAATAGTCTTATTATCAACACTAGCAAAAGAGAGAATCCGGAGAGATTTGTTTTTTCTTTCTTTTTTGCAAGAGGACATGAATGATTGAGAGAAGAGAAAGAGATGGCCAAGGGCGTGGGGGTCAAGGTCAGGGACTCAGGGTGACCGGCATGAGGTTTAGGGTTCGGAATCAGTGCAACGGTGTTCACTTTTTTGTGGGTTGGTTTTTGAGGAGTGGGATTTTCTATTGGCTGGGTTTTGAGGAGTGGGGTCAAAAGTTAAAACATGGGGTCAAAACTCAGAATGTCAAAAGAAAAATGGGTCAATTGAAAATTATTAAAAACATGATTTGTCTAAAGATGAAGTAATATTAAATGGTATTTGAGACATTATTGCATGCTATGAGGATAAAATGATCCTTTAAAATAAGATTTGTCACTAAAATATAGGGTTTTAAGTACCAATATACCTTTATGACATGAACAAAAGTATATAATGTCCTTTATTATAACTTTGTCTTTATACAAGTCATTATTTCAATAAATTTTTGAACTAGCCTACTGCAAAGTGTAATTTTAGAAACTGGGGGGAGGGGGGTTGTCAATTTTTAATTTACCCCAAATAATATAAACAAATAATAGTTCTTGTGCCTTAGAAATGGAGTGCGTCTATTGACACACCAAGTATTCCTTTTCACATACCAAATATTCTTCACACACCACCCAATTTTAAAAATTTATATATCTGCTCACTGCACACCTCCAATTTTTAAAAAACTACATACTATCATTCTTTTCCAAATTACTACACACACACACACACACACACACACACACACAAACCCTACTCCCTCCATCAATTGCTCCGACGAGCTCCTCTCTACTCTCTGCCCCTCCCTGAGCTCCCTCGCCCAAGCACCGTTGGGTCCTCCCCCCTGTCAATTTTCTCTCGGTCTAACATCATATCCCTTCCATCAACCACTCTGACGAGCTCCTCTCCACTCTCCACCCCTCCCCGATCTCATCTCCTCCCCGAGCTCCCCCGCCCAGGTGCTGAAGGTTCCTCCCCCCATCGATTCTCTTTCCATCGTCATCTACCGGCATCCAAACCTTATGTTCGGTTGATCAGAGCCGAACACTATACAGTACGTTCGGCCGACCATGGCCAAACATGGTACAAATACATCGGCCGCCCAAACATGGTACAATATGTTCAGCCGTGGTCGACCGAACGTACTATACAATGTTTGGCTTTGGTCGGTCGAACATATTGTACCTTGTACGGCTTTGGTCGACTGAATCTCGAACAGAAAAAAAAAAAAAAAAAAGGATGTTTTGGTCATTTTACTTGGGGGTAATCTTGTAATTAAAAAAACTTTCGACCAGTGTTTGGAGAGCAAATATTGGTGTGCAATAGCAGCTCACTTAGAGATGTGGGACTAAGCAGTACACAAAAATATTTAGGTTGTAACCATTCCTAAATATCAACAAAGCATACTCTATTCTAAGATGTCGGTCCCCACGTTGTAGGTCGGACACAGGGTGACGATGGATCAATCAAGGACTGGTGAACCCATCTATTGGCATGTTGAGTGGTTAGTCCCACATCAGTAATAGGAACATAGATCGTTATCTTCATACACCTGTTGTACTTTCTTTCCTTCATAAAGCTGGCATTTTGGAGCACTCTGAGTGTTGTCACACTACAAATTTTTAATATTATAAGAATGAAAATTTTTGTGTCCAAAAGAATGGAAATTGTACAACCTATTTCCTTCTAAAATTTGCAGCACTTGGTTTCTACTTATGTTTATGATGATGATGATGGTATATGAAGACTCGCATGCCATGCGGTAGCTTTCCAATCCATGGAATCGTTCGTGCATTGCATAGGATTAATGCTAGTAACTGTTTATATGTTGAAGTCTTTTATGAGAATAGATCAGTTTGGGTCCACACATATTTCAAACTTATACCAACCATGTGGACTAAATTGGGTCTATCATGTTTGGACTTCAGCCATGCTTGGCCTACAAAAGGTGCAGATATTGATGCAGATTTCTCGGTGGATCCAAAATAGCTTGTTTTGTGAACGGGGTACCAAGCAGAGAATTATTCAAGGTGTACAGACGGCAGAAGTATGGGTTGTCCTTTGCCACCATATCTATTCATTTTAGTGGTGGATGTGTTTGATGCTTCCATAAGGAAAGCGAATTAATACGGAAGGGTTGTCCACGTCAAACCTGCACTATACCGATGACTCTCACCTAATTATGTGAGGCATGTATGTTTTAGTTGACCGCCTTGAAGATCTTGCTTTATGGGATGGAATTGACCTCGGGGAATGGAGATCAACTTCTTGAAGAGTAGGCTTTTTACTACATAGGGAGAGAGGAGGAGCTTGGGTCCTCTTTTGCTAAGTTGATGAACTACAAATTAGTTGTGAGCTTGCTAATGAAGTACCCGAGGATCCCGGTAAATGACATGGCCTTAAGGAGAGAAGATTGGGCGTGGCTCATCTAAGAGATTAAAGCTAGATTGGATGGGTGGAAAGGAAGGTTTCTATCTATAAGAGATATATTGATCTTGGAGAATGCGGTGCTTTTAGCAATCCCATCATATTATATGGCTTTCTTCTATTTCTCATCCTAGATAATAGAGAGGATATACAAGATTCAATGTTTCTTTTTATGGAGAGAAGTAGGGGGGATGGGAGGGACCTACAATCTACTGCAATTGGATCAAGTATGTCTTCTGAATTCGATGTCCTTGATCTACGTATGTTTAATATATCTATGCTAGGGAAGTGTTGGTGGAGACTTCAACAGGAGAAGGGAGGGTTTTGGAGAAATATCCTCATATACAGACATTTTAGGAGATTCTCCCAAGTAGGGTAGGATTTTACATTTCTTGAAGCATTCTAAAGGTGTGCAACCTATATCGACAAGGGAACAAGGTGATTCTGGAAAATGGTCGGAAGATTAGGTTCTGGAAAGTCATTTGGCTAGGAGACCAACCTCTCAAGACTCTGCTCCCATACGTCTTCCTTCTGGCCCGGAATGAGGGACCTTCTATCTGTTCCCTGGCTCGACGTTATGGGGATGTTATTCACTGAAGCGTTCTGCACTCCTTTTTGCCACCTGGGAGAGTCCAAGACTGAGTCGACCTGATACATATTTTATCAACGACTTGATTCCATCAGAGACTAATGCAATTACTTAGCATTGTCACCCTTTAGGAATCTTCTTGATCAAGTCCTTCTATCGATACCTAGTCCCGGATGGAAATTATTTCTTGCATTTGAAGGAGATTTGGAGAGCAAAGACACCTACGAAGGTTAAGATTTTCTTTGTTGGTCCCAGGGAACAAGATCCTCACAAAGGTGAACCTACTCAAGAAAAGGAATCCTAACATGTCAGCATCATTGTGCACTTTTCTGTCGCATCGAAGACGAGAACTCATCCCACCTACTTCTATGATGCCCACTTACAAGGAAGGCGTGGGATCATTTTGAACAGTGATGTGATATTCTCTTACCACCTGAGCAACCTAAAAGCACTTTGGTCCACATGGAGGACGCGAAGGGTGAAAAGAGGTCATCGGATACCATGGACATTCTGGCGATGGGGACTCTTTGGATCGAGTGGAACAATAGAGTTTTCAATAGAAAACTAGCCGCAGATGAGAAGATTGTGAAATTTGTTGTTTCCATTTTCAAGGTATGGATCGACCTTGGGTCGATTCTTTTACTAACAAAGCTGGAAATCCCTGTAACTTGATCTTTGATTTCCATGCACCTCATCGCCTGACCGCCGCCGCCATCACCACCCATATAACTCCCAGTTCCATGCACCTCATTGTCGTTGCCTCCTCCCCCTCCTTTCTTATCTTTCTCGTCATTCCTGCAGATGTCAGTCGCTCCCGACAGACATAGTTGTTGGTTGCTTCTGATTGACATGCCAATTGATTTTGTCTAGACCAACATGGACGAGAAGGACCGACAGATATGCAGGAACACATCCGGTATTTCTTTATTTGTTAAGTTGAGAATGCTGGGGACCCATCCAATATTTCTTTATTTGTTAAGTTAAGAGTGCTAGTAATTTATCGGAGCGAAAATAGCGACACCCTTTATTTTAGATTAGTATTTCTCCCCTTATGAATGCAAAAAAAAAAATTATGATAAATTACACTTTGTCCCCCATTGAAGTTTAGCTCGAAAAAACTTACCCCCCCTATAGTTTAAAAACTACATTGTGCCCTCTTCAATTAAGTTTTGATCAGATGAAATTTACCAAATGAGGAATCACAACGTTGTGGCAATCCATTAGTTTTGGCTAACACGGTCTCCTTCTGCCGCATGTATATAATAACATAACCTTTTAAATGATAATTTTATCCTACATATAAAGTATTAACAATTGTAGCCAAAAAGTAATAATTAGTAACAAGTAACAATCCGTTAGCATAGCACTTTAATAAAATAAAACATCTTAATTATTGATTAATTACAGCGATATTTCTGCTCATCTAATCACAATACCCATTTTTTTATGATAAATCTTTTAACTATACAAAACCAAGTTGATTCTATCTCCCACATAAAAAGTAACAATTAGATAAAATGGATGATTGGTTGACATTTTTTTTTTTATAAAAACATATAAAAAAAAATATTTTATGATTTTAAATCGACAATCTAGAGTGATTTCAATTGATTTTCATGCAAAAAAATAATTTATATTAAATTGATAGTAAAAATTATAAATTTAATGAACTTAGACGAGACGTTATTGTCCTTTTATTCTACTTGGTTTGGTAGGATTTTGAGAGCGAGCTATTGCAACACTAGGACTGAATGCAAGTCGATAGCTTTATCAGGGACCTATCGCTAAGTCACCAAAAAAAATTTCAGCACATCCGTTGTACCATACAACCGCAGGGCCCACTGCCCCCCGAGCCTATCAGCATGCTGAGTGCTGGGACTCACTATCCACATGTCCCCTGAATCGCAGTGGACCCTGCGGTTGTAATGAGAATTTCCTCTTCCCACTTGATGCAATGGCAATCAGTTCTTCAGTTTGTGAAGGAGAGCAGCACTCTCGCACTGATCTACAATCTCTAAGACAAACATCACAGTGATTGGAAACAAGGAGAGAGAGAGAGAGAGAGAGAGAGAGAGAGAGAGAGAGAGAGAGAGAGAGAGAGAGAGTCCCCACATTGGAGTAGAGAGAGAGAGATTCCCCACATTTGGGTTTCTACTACATACACCTCCCTCCATACCCAGCATTCCTGAACAGAGCTTGCTTTACCTCTTCAGAGCTCATGGCTGCCCTCTGCTCCAAATCCTGAACACCATGAGGCCACAACAATGTGATTCCAAAACCATTGAAGCGAAAAGGAAAGCAACCCATTGCTCGAATCCCCTCTCACCTCAGAGCAAGAAGCCTGCATCCCGAAATCGTTGAAGCAGCTGACGACGCACTGCCGGATCTCCATCCCCAGGGCCTCCAGCGTGCTCACCGTCGACAGCAGCAGGCCCGGCTTCGGGGCGCAGCAGATCTCTATCCGGGTGTCGGCGCCCCGCCGCTCGACGTCGAACTGCGATCGGATTCAGGGGACCAAGCCCGTCAGAGCTCAGTGACGGGGCTGGAAACAGAGAGGTGGGTGCCGGGTTTTTCCGTTTACCTTGGGGGAGTTCCTCACCAGGATCTCATTGGGTCCCAACTCCTTGAAGATGCTCAGTAGGTTCCCCTGTTCCGAACCCACCTCGATCTCGTCCTGCAACCGCTTGATCCTCTCGATCAGCTCCTTCATGTAATCGATGGTGTCCCCGAGAATCGATGTTCTGTCCATCTACCGATTCCCCATTTCAAAAAAGCTCAAATTTCATTGGATAATTTGAGAGAGAGAGAGAGAGAGAGAGAGAGAGAGAGAGAGAGAGATGGGTCCAGTGAACCACCTTGCTGATCTTGGGCACGACGGATCGAAGCATCGAGAGCCGGTCGTTGAGCCGCTTCCTCCGCCGCCGCTCCGCCATGAGATTCTTCGACGGCAACCCCTCGGCCCTCTTCTTCTTCCTCTCCGTACGAGCTCCCGCGCCGAGGACAGCAGGGGCATCCGACGGTCGGGGAAGCTCCACCTTACAGTCGCCCTGCCCCTCCCCGAGGGGGTTGAGGCAGAGCTCGCTGGACGACGAATGGATCCCGGACGCCGCCGCCGGGAACCCGCGTCCGAACGGGCAGTAGTCTTCGCTCAGTAGGTCGAAGGAGGGGGCGCCGCCGTCGTCGAGTGCGGTGGATCCGGGCGGGACGAGTCCCGGGCTCTCCTGGAAGCAATCCAAGCTCCCCTCGCCGGAGAAGATCTCGCTCATTCCGATGGGGAAGGCGTCCCACGTTTCCCTCCTCAGAGCAAGAAGCTCCTCCAAGAAGCCATGCTCGTCGAGCTCCATCTCTCTCTCTCTCTTACTCAGAATGAGTGTTAGAGAGAGAAACAGGGAAATGGTGAGGTGTGGAAGCTGCACCAACCTGAGGGAATCCCCTTATATAGGGGAAATGGGTGTTAGGTCACATAGGACTGATACCAAAAGAAAAAGGGAAATTTTAGGGAAATATTATTCATACCCCATAAATCTGTAATTAGCCCCCATTTCCAACGAACTTGAATACACCCCATATTTTTTTTTCATACCCCATTCCTATCCCAAAAATACCCTTCACCCTTACACCCCACCTTCAATACACCCCAGTTAAATGGCCCGCCCCAACTTGATTATACCCCAATTATATGCACTCTTGAATACACCCCACTCTTAAATAAACCCATGCACAAGTAGAGCTGCAACTTTGGCGGGCCAACCCGAACCCAACCCGAACCCAATCCGAATTTGGGCGGGCTAATCCGAGCCCAACCCGAATCATTTCTCCTCGACCCGACAGGACCCGACACGAAGTTAGCGGGTCTGGGTCAAGGCTAAACGGGTTCGGGTCGTAAACGGGTCGACACGATAGACCCGTTTATTAAACGGGTCGGGTCCGGGTTTAGGGTCTGGACACGGTAGACCTAGGAAGACCCGTTTAGTATTCAATAGGTCATGTCGGGTCGGGTCTACCAGCAATCCGATACTATAATATATAAAACCAGTGGGTCTTTCGGGTCAGGTCGGGTCAAGTCGGATTGGGTCGAATCGGGTCAACTGAATAGATCTGGGTGGTAAACGGGTCTTATCGTGTCTACCTGTTTATTAGCGAGTCGGGTACGGGTTTAGGATCTAGACACGATTAGTTAAACGGGTCGGGTCCGGGTCTAGGGGTTTTGGACACGACACGAAACTAGACACGACACGACTCATTGCCACCCCTAGCTGCAACTTGGGCGGGCCAACCCGAACCCAACCCGACTATGGGCGGGTTAACCCGAACCCACCCCGCACAACCCGACGGGTTGGGCGTGGGCTAAGTTTAAACGAACATTGGGTTGGGTTGGGGTACAAAAGACGCTGAGCAGGGGCTTTGGGGTTTGGGGTATAAAAAAAAAGGGCATTGTTGGTATTAAAGGATTGTTGAGTAAGTTATTGAGAAACGCTAGGGATACGGGGGCTAATTACAGATTTTTGGGGTATGAATAAAATTTCCCAAATTTTATTCATACCGCAAAAATCTGTAATTAGCCCTCAATTCGAACAAATTTGAACACACCCCAATTTTTTTTTTATACCCCATTTCTATCCCAAAAATACCCTTCCCTCTTACACCCCAGCTAAATGGCCCGTCCTACCATGATTATATCCCAATTAAACACATACAACCTTAAATATATCACAATTATATGCACTCTTGAACACACCCCACTCTTAAATAAGTCCTATGCAGTTGGTTGGTACTTAAGGGCACAGATATGGCTGCAACTTGGTCGAGCCAACCCGAGCCCAACCAGAATTTGGGCGGGCATGGGTTGAGATTTTACTTGTATGGATTGGGTTTGGGTTGGAAAATCCCAATCCGACCTCAAGTTAGGCTGGGATTGGGTAGAGGCTTCGAGCAATCGGATCCAACCAGAAACCCGACCATTTAGTAAATAATATTTAATATAATATAATATTGAATAGGTCTGATCAGAATCCATCTGTTGGATCATCTGTTGAATACAAGTTGACGATGACCCTCGCTACCGCTGCAGATGACGATGACGCCATAGCCCCGCAATCGTTGGCGCTGCTGATGACGATGACCCACAATCTCGTTGTTGCTAGTGTCGTTGCTGTTGCCGATGACCCCCCCCCCCCCCCCCCCCCCCGCTACAGTTGTCATTGATGTTGCCGATAACGGCACAATCAAAGGTTTAGATTTAGTTAAAATTTGGAGTACAAAAGAAAAGGATATGGTTGGTATTAATACTTTATTGAGTAAGTTAATGAGAAATGATCGGAAGGTTGGGGCTAATTACATATTTTTGGGATATGAATAAAATTTCCCAAGAAAAAGGGTTATTTTGGCTTTGCCCCATAAATTTTATCTTGAATTAGACTTTACCCCCATATTATCATTAATTAGACTTTACCCCCCAAAACTAAGGGTGTGTTTGGCATTGGTTTTGGAGGCCTAGTTTTGCGTCAAAACTAATTCCGCTTACCAAAGTGGTTTTGGTATAAGATTTTAGTGCGTTTGGGATTCGATTAGAAAATTGGTTTTCCAAAACTAAAACCAGAAAATCATCAAAACCCAAAAGCAGAAATTTTCTACTTTTGGGTTCTTCTTTTGGGTTCTTGAGGCAAGAAGACAAAACAATAATTAAAAGAAATTATTGTGAATAACATAAATGTTGTAGAGAGAAACTATTGTAAAGAGAAAAAATTAAACCCGAGAGAATATATACATATCATATTGTAGAGAGAGAAAATTATTATAGAGAGAATACTTTAGAGAAAATATATGATAGATATAAAAATATTATAGAGAGAGAAAATTATAAAGAGAAGAATATAGATAGAGAGTATTAAATAAATAAATATTTAGTGAGAGAAAATATTGAAGATAAAAAATATTATAAAGAGTTAAAATATTATAGAGAGAAAATATTATAGAAAAAGAAAATATTATAGAGAGAGAAAATATTATAGAAAAAGAATATTTTAGGGAGATAAACTATTATAGAAAGATAATATTTTAGAGAAAGAATATGTTATAGAGAGTAGTTTAGATAGAAAACATTGTAGAGAGAGAAAAAAAAAAACATAAAGAGGAGAAAATATTAATAATAGAGAGAGAATATATCATAGAGAGAGAAAATATAATAGAAATAGAATATTTTAGAGAGAGAAAATATTATAAAAAGAGAATATTTTAGAGAGAGAAATGTTATAGAGCGAAAACTTTGTAGAAATAGGATATTTTAGAGAGAAAAAATATTATACAAAGAGAATATTTTAGAGAGAGAAAATATTATAGAGAGAGAATATTGTAGAAATAAAAAATATTATAGAAAGAGAATATTTTATAGAGATAAAATATTATAGAAAGAAAATATTTTAGAGAGAGAATATATTATAGAGTAAAATTTAAAAAAGAAATATTATAGAGAAAGAAAATAACGTAGAGGGGAGAAAAATATAAATTATAAAGAGAGAAGATATCATAGAGAGAGAAAATGTTCAAGAGAGAAAATATTATAGAAAGAATATTTTAGAGAGAGAAAATACTATACAAAGAGAATATTTTAGAGAGAAAAATATTATAAAGAGAAAACATTATAGAATATGATATTTTAGAGAGAACATTTTATAGAAAGAGAATATTTTAGAGAGAGAATATTATAGAGAGAGAATATTTTAGAAAGAGAAAATATTGTAGTGAGAGAAAATGACATAAAGAGAAAAAAATATTATACAGATGAAATATCATAGAGAAAAAATGGCATAAAAAAAAATATTATTGAAAGAGATCGAAGATATTGTATATAGAAAAAATGTTATAGAAAGATAATATTTTATAAAGAAAAAATATTGTAAAGAGAAATGATGTAGAAAGAGAATATTATAGAGAGAGAAAAAATATTGTACAAAAAAAATATTTTAGAGAGAAAATATTGTAAAGACAATATTTTAAAGAGTAAATATTTAAAAGAGAAACTGAATGAGAGAAAATATTATAGAGAAAAAATATCATAGAGAGAAAAAATGGGATAAGAGAGGATAAATAATATTATAGAGAGAAAATATTAGAGAAAGTGTTATAGAAAGAATATTTTTAGAGAGAGAAAATCTTGTAGCAAGAGAATATTTTAGAGAGAGAAAATATTATAGAATGAATATATTATAGAGAGAATATACTATAGAAAAAGAATGTGATGGATAGAGTATGTTATATAGATAATGTTTTACAAATAGAATATTTAAAAATAGAGAAAATAACTGCAAAACTAGTTTTATGCTAAAAACTGGTTTTATTGCCAAATGCTCAAATATTGATAATTCTAGAACTGGTTTTCGATAAGCTAAAACTGGTTTTGCACAAAACTGGTTCTTGGTATTCCAAAATCAAAACCTAAAATTTTAAAACCAATGCCAAACGCACCCTAATTGTTCCGTCAGCTCACCATCTAAGAGAAAAGAGTAAGCTGAGGGAAAAGAAATAAAGTTAGGCTATGTTGACTTCGTCTCCCAAATTTTACCTTGAATTAAACTTTACCCTCTATATATATATTAATTAGACATTACCCTCCAAAACTAACTGCTTGGTCATTTCAGCCTCTAAGAGAAAGGGTGAGCTGACGAAAAAGAAATAAAGTTTTGGGGGTAAGCTGATGGAACAGTTAGTTTTGGGGGGTAAAGTCTAATTAATGAAAAATGGGGAGTAAAGTCTAATCCAAGGCAAACTGTGGGGGGGGCAAAGTCAAAATAACCCAATAAAGTTTTGGGGGGTGAGCTGACGGAGCAGTTAGTTTTGGCGGGAAAAGTCTAATTAATGAAAATATGGGGGGTCAAGCCTAATTCAAGGCAAATTTGGGGAGTGGGGCTATTGACACACCAAGTATTCCTTTTCACACACCAAATACTTTCATCCACCACCCAATTTTAAAAATTTTATATATTTGCTTATTACATACCTCCAATTTTTAAAAAATTATATACTACCTTTCTTCCCCAAATTACTCTATACACACACATCCAAACCCTAATACCGTACCTCCACCATCAACTCCTCCGACGAGCTCATCTCCACTCCCCCCCTCTCCGAACTCATTTCCTCCCCGAGCTTTCCCGCCCCTCCCCGATCTCACTCGCTCCTCCCCGAGCTCACCCCCTCCCCGAGCTTTTCCGTCCAGATGACGAGCTCCTCTCTTCGTCGTCATCTACCAGCATACAAACCTTACATCCGATCGATCGGAGCCGAACATTATACAGTACGTTCGGCCGACCAAATTATACAGTGTGTTCGGCCACCCAACATTGTACAGTATGTTCGGCCGAACATACAATACAATGTTCGGCTCTGGTCGGCCGAACATAGTGTACCTTGTTCGGCTCTGGTTGGCCGAATGTGTCTCAAACTGAATAAAAAAAAAACTGATCGTTTTAATCATTTTAATTGGGGGTAATTTTATAATAAAAAAAACTTTCAAAGGGTGTTTGGAGAGCACATATTGGTGTGTCAATAGCCCCACTCAAATTTGGGGGGCAAAGTCAAAATAATCCAAAGAAAAATGCTATTGAACATACAATGGCACATACACTCGGACGAACTACGGAGGAGAGGCATCGCCGCACCGGCCAGCGCTCAGCGCAGTGAACGCACCGAGCGCTGGCCCAGCCGATGCCACCTCCTCCGCAGTTTGTCCGAGAATATGTCCTGTTGTATGTCTAAATAGCAGCTCAGTGAAAACTATTGTAGCTCGTATGTCCTTAGTGTGGATTTTCTGTATTAACATTAATAAAGATGACTTTGGTTATTGCTTTAATTAGAATACTACTCTGGTATATGATAATACTCATATAATAAAAGGACCCTAGGGAACACAGTAGGCCACTGAGGCGCATGGAGGATCCATGCTTGGGAGACCCAGTGGACCAGTTCTGTGTAGACCTAGAACTAGTTCACAGCTTTGGTGATGCTGGCCGCTTCACCGAGAATAAGCTGTTGGCAGGTAGAGGATGTGGTGAAGTCTCCACCACGGGAACGTGGGATTTCCATTCACCTGACCAAGCACGATGATCGTGTTGAACAGGAACCAAGATGGTGCATAGTTCAGTGATTCAGACACTGGTGCAGAAACCGTCTTACTACTATAGATAATCCGTCCTTAATCCTGAGGGACCATGTACACTGGGCCAACCAGTTGTGTGGTGCTTTGATGTGCCAACGTGTGCGGACCTTCCATAGTCCAATACCACGGTACATTGGGTTACCCGGCTGGCGCTCGAGTGGCATGTAATCCCTACAGGTTATCCGACGTCCAGTGTTGGATGGGTGCGTTTTGATGAGTCAATCTGTCCACACAGTTAACCCAGACCTGGTGGTTGTCAGTATCACTGACGATGTTCCGGATGCTAGGCATAGCATCGGAAGGTGTGTGGTGTTATAGATGACAAGTCATCAAACCCTAGTCAGATGATCGATCGGGATCTGACGGTGCTCCCCACCGCCCGAGTCGTATCATGGCACCAGTAATAGGAGGGACTGAGGATTATCAGAGTATAGTAGAGAACAGGGTTACGAGGGAGTAACATAAGTTTAGGATCACTAGAGTTCAACTCGCGTCGCACTCTGGGTGGCTACGCGGGTTAATCGGATTAGGGCTGATTAACGGAACTTTCGGTGTGTCACCGGAACAGTTAATCAGGGATCCGGTTGCAGCTAGAGATCCCTAACCCTGAAGGTTCCACCCTGTCGTTGCATATAGGAATTGTTCCCCGACCTAGTTGGATACGTTGGATGCGAAGTAGCGCGATAGAGCACAAGCCCGGAGCTAAAGAACCTAATTCACATGTGTTACGGACCGTAGAGGTATTTTGGTAAATACTGAAATATGGCTCAGAACATATTAAATATGGATCTTAAAATGAGCGGAATAATTCCAGGAGCTCATAGGCACTGACGGAACTCGATTCCGAGTAGCGCACCTCACTCAGTCTCTCTTTCAGTTTTCCGCTTTTCGTGAAGGGCGTTTTCGTCCGGGCTTCACGATAGACACCCGGAATCCCTAAAAACCGCCCCCCTTATCCCTATCCACCTAGGGGCCGGCCCTAGCCTCCTTGGAGCCATGAGAGACCGGCCCTATAAAGGAAATAGAGAGGGGAAGGACCGGCCCTAGTGCTCCCTCTCTTTAGGAAATCCGAACCTCCCCTTAAGGCTCCTCCTTTGTGGTTTCGGCCAAGGAAAAGAGAGGAAGAAGAAGGGAGAAGGAAGAGGAAGGAAGGAGAAGGAAGAAAGGAGAAAGAGGAGGAGAAAATCTCGAGGCTCGCCATCGTCTTCGCAATGGATTCTTCCGTCGGCTCGAAATCCTTGCACTCAGAGACGGGATTTCGAGGATTCTTCAATTCGCAAAGGACAAGGTGCTATCCGACAGTTTTCCTTGCAATCAAAGTGCGGTTCTTCATCGTTTCGTCATCTCCGGATCATAGATCTATAAGGTATGATGAATCTAAACACCTAAGTAGATGCATTCATGTCTTCCGTAGATCGTAGTATGCCTCTAGGGTGTGCACATATGCTAAGATCATAGATTTGCATGTAGATTGTTTTATAGCGAAATTGTAATGAAACATACACCGTATGATCTTCGGATCTTTCTTTTGCTTCCGCTGTGACTCTGATACACGGATCCAATTCCAACAAAAACAACCTTAAGAGTATGTCCAAGCCCTCCCAACTAGGCGCTCCTAAAAGCATCTTCAAAGGACTCGCTACAGTAGCTCCTTAATTATTGTACCGAGCGGGGCACCCAACATATGCTCTACAATGATCTCCGACTTTCTAAACTATCACACTCTAGAAGCTGCTAACTAGATGCAGCAAGCGAGCGGCTCTCGCTATCTCATGTAACATATGCTCTACGGAAGACGTTTTTGTCATTTCATATAAAGGAGATGGGATTTTTTGACCTATGGGGTAAAGGGAGTGGTTTAGGGAGTCCGTTAGAGTGCTCTTTACTGTTCACACCCTACTTTGTCTATGTGGCATCTAAAGAGTTTCTCAAATAGGAAAGACACTAGGAGTTGGGTGGAGAAGATTTTAAAATACGGTTTTAGGGAGCTCCCAGTGCCACATAGGATCGATAGGAGTGGGGATTGAGAAGATCTCCAAAGGACTTCTAGTCTCACTTCCTATTCATGAAAAGACCAAATGGCGTTTGTCATCTATTCAAACTAGTAAGAAATCCGAGCAATGCTTAGATAAACTTAATGCACTCCACTTGTCACAGGCATCACAGCCGTCTAAAGAAATATGCAACCTGGAGTGAGTGTGATTTATCCATTGGGATGTGATTTCACTTGTTAGAGAGAGATGGTACTAATGATTTTTCTAATTAACATCAAATGATCATTAAAATACAATCGAATGTGATTTTTCTAATTATAGTAAGTTTTTAATAATATTTATTAGAGAGAGTCGTGTTCACACACATGAAAAGGATTATGGCTTATCAAAAGAGGTCCACTTGCCACAACACGAGAAATAAGCTTCCATTTTAGTATTATACTAGTCAAATAGCAATTCAACTGCCGTTTAAAAAAAAATAGTTGTTTACTTTTCGCGATACTACCCGTTTGCCTTTATACGACAGTCCGACTGCTGTATAAAATCAAGATTAGCATAGTCGTTGGTCTTTTTAAGGCAGTCAAACTGTCGTATAAGGTTATACTACAGTTAAACTGCCGTATAAGGTTATACGACAGTCAAACTATCGTATATTGAGGTATTCATCAATTAAAGTTATACAATAATCAAACTGTAGTATATTGAATTAAACTGTACTATAATCAAACTGTACTATAATCAAACTATATGGCAATTGAATTAATATATAAGTCTGTTGTTGATAAATTAAAAATTTTGAATCCGTTATTTTCAAATAAAATATTTTTTAATTTGTTTTTTAAAAATTGCTGTCCTTTCTTTCTTCCGGGCCACGTCAAGATTCATAGCTCAGCCCTCTTTTCAAAATAGCTGGCTAATACCCCCACACCATGCAACTGTAATGAATTCAATCACAGACTGTAGTGAGGGATGTTGTTATGCATTAGGACCTCTATGAGCCTAAGACTGGAATGGAATCTGCTTCTCTCTCTCCTCTCTCTCTCTCCTCTCTCTACTCTCTCTCTCTCTCTCTCTCTCGTCTCTGATTTGAGGTCATTTTCATGAAAGTCTGCAATCCCACAGGGCTTACTTATATTTAAGTGTGAGGGCCTGTGAGGTTTGACCCACAACCCTGTCGGGTTCGAAAAGGGCCGAGAGGCGGGCAGCGACCACGTCAGGTCTGCTGCACGGAGAACACATCCCCATGAGATGTTGAGGGGTCACGGCAGCAGGCCTACTGCGTCCTTCTCTGAGCCCACATAGGGAGAGGGGAGAGGGGAGAGGGGCCCATTTCAGGGTAATGGGCCCCCTTTTAATTGCTCTTGGCCTCTTACGGAAACTATTTTTGCTACCCGAGCACAGACGGGGAGAGGCGTGAGGGGCCCATTTCAGGGTAATGGGCCCCATTTTAATTGCTCTTGGCCTCGTACCGAGAGCATTTTTGCTACGCGATTCATCTGCTGCACTTGATTACCACCCAATCGAGTGATGCAACGTCATCTATTATAAAGGGTAGGGTTATTTTGACTTTGCCCCCTAACTTTTGCCTTGAATTAGACTTTACCCCCCATAATTCATTAATTAGACTTTACCCCCCAAAACTAACTGTTCCGTCAGCTCACCATCTAAGAGAAAGGGTGAGCTGACAGAAAAGAAATAAAGTTTTGAGGGGTGAGCTGACGGAACAGTTAGTTTTGGGGGGTAAAGTCTAATTAATGAAATATGGGGGTAAAGTCTAATTGAAGGCAAAATTTGGGGGGCAAACTCAAAATAACCCTAAAGGGTATAATGGGTAAGTATAGTTCGGTGGCAAACGTAATTCTCGTTATACCCTTTCTTTTGGATGACATGGCAGCCCACGATTGGACCATAAGCCTGCAAATGCATGCTTGATATATGCTACACTGACTGCCCCGCTATTGACCTTTAGTAACCCACGTGGCACATCCTGGTTGGACCGTAAGCAAGTGCTGCTGACCCATAGGGTAGCAAAAAAACTCCCTTATGATGGGGTGCCTTTCTGGATTTCTCTCTTTTATTTTTGGCTAGCAAAATAATTTATATTAAATAAAATAAAAAATACACACAAGCCGACACATCGATTCGAGCCTTAGCAGATAACTCTGTATGGAAGCTCTCCGTCCGGACATGAACCCCAACCAATTTTTTTTTCCTTCAAAATTAGCTGTCCAATCAACCGTCGTATTAGCTTCACGATAGACAATGAGCTCCATTAGGTCATGAATCATTATCCCTATGTCATTGAGGAGGTAGTGATCACTACATCCATTCTTGATCCAGTTGATGATAACAGTAGAGTCGCCTTCAATCCATAATGCACTTCTCCGTCCAGAAGCTAGTGTCGCCCTAAGTCCCTCACAGAGCGCCAGCCTTAATGTCTATCACCGATGAAGTTCGGATTGGAGTCACACCAGCCACCAAAATGCGACCATTGTGGTTTCTCAAAATCAAGCCCGCACCACCCATGCGAAGGCCCTAATTGAGTGCTCAGTCAAAGTTCAGCTGACCACCTCCCGCTTTGGAGGAATCTATATGAAGAAGATATGGTTGTGGATAGTTCTTGGGGCTTGTGAACAAGCAAACCCATAATTTGCTTCTAGATACTCATTTGACTATATGACATAAGTCCTCGCAACCACAACATGGTTCTTGATGCTTTATGTGAATGCAAAATCTGACCAAAGGTGCGTTTGGGGCCTGCTATCTCTGTTTGGGACCCACGACGACACTTTGGGGACCGCCAATCTTGTTTGGGACCCACGATGACATTTTGGGGATCATTAGCCCTGACTAGGGTACCTGACGGCTGTCCGGAGCCTGATAACCGATCTGCAAAGCCCGACTACTTTCAAATCTCTATAAATAACAAACTCAAAACAATATCCATATCTCAATTTTTATTTCCAAAGCTAATTCTTCAGTTCTTGATTGAGTTCCAAAGTTCAGACCAAGAACATATAAGTTCTTGGAAATCACTCTCACCTCCACCTTACCATATGTTTACTTGTATAAGCACTACTCGACTTGTCGAGAGTTGCTTTACTTTTCTTAGAGTTAGTGATTTAAGATTGCTTCTTACCACACGAAGATGTATGTTTCGACCGAACTACGTTACCATCTCATTGAGTCAACTCTACTCTCTACTTTCTGCACATAACATCGGCTACGTTATAGACCAACAAACTACAATAGATCACAATTAAATTTCATTGATTGTTGACGAAAAATCGTGCGACGGCAAAAGTCTCACCACACTTCCCTCGAAGGTTCCTTGTTGCGATCGAGCTATATGCTCTAGGCATCACTGATCAGTAGACAACTTTGAGACTTGTCACGATCGTCGCCAGCCAAGACTTCACAAATCATGGCCACCACTACAGAGCCGAGGAAATATGTTGTAAAATTTATTTGAACCCTTGACCAAGCTCACAAGTTGCATGTCTTACTAACTGAGCTATCAGTTGGAGCCATATTGACCAATAAATCAGTTGAGGATTGGTTGATTAGTGTTCTATGCGGGCTACTAAGTTGTGTTCGAGAAGTGCATTGCACCTATCTGAGTGTGAGCTTAGTCTAATAGATGCAGACCAGTCACCGAAGCCCAAGATGCAATTTTTTAATTTACAATGAGGAAAAATAAAAATAAAAATAAAAATATTATTCAAACTCCAAAACTACTTTGTATATCCCATTTCCTTCCAAAATAACGATTCCCACTTCATACCTCCACCAGCTTCCTTTCTCTCCTTCCACACCGCCAGAGCCGTCATGATTTCCCCACCCTCTCCATCACCGCTAAGCTCTAATTTGAGAACTAATTCGATCCTTCAAGTTCTCGACAACCATTCAAGTGGTGCCGTGGGCGATGCCGTGGTTGGCTGATGCGGCCCATGCAGGGGTGGATCTCATATCGGGATCGGGGCGGTGGTGAGGGTGAGGTCTGTTGACGAAGAGGGCAGCGAAGTCGTGGTCGACGTCTCCAGTGTCGTTATTGTAGGTCCGGAGGGGGGCCAAGAAGCGAGATATTAATTGAGGGTTCGAAAATGAAGTTGGGATAGGATCAAAATACCTCATCGAGGATGGAGGAGATTTGATCGGGGTGAAGCAATCGCTATGGTTGATCGCGGCGACAAGTGTAGGCGATGTCTTCGACATTTATGGGGAAGGAGGAGAGGAAATTGAGAGGAATCGATTTTTTGGAAGGAAACGGGTTATGCGAAGTAGTTTTGGGGTGTGAATAAGGTTCGTTTGATTCCAAGTAGATTTCAAAAAAAAAAAAAAAAGGCACGTGTCAAGCAACCTCACACTTAACCCATCTATAGTTTAAAAATTACATTTTACCCCCTTCAATTCAATTTTGATCAGATAAAGATTAACAAATGAGGAAATTAAGTAAATGCAAAAGGGTCTATTGTAATAACATTTCAAACTTTAGGGAGTGATTTGGAACAAAATAAACTAAGGGGAGTTAAGTGTAATTTTTCCAAATAAAAAATTGGCGTCCGTCTCTCTAGTTCGTCCCATGACAATCTCGCGGTAGCCTCGCATAATCGCCTGGCTCGAATTGTATTCTCCGAGACTCCATCCCTGTCCACTCTAGCCATTTTCTGCCCGAAACCCATGCCGGCGACGCGACCAGTGAGTGCGGCCCGCCTGCAGCACCTGCTCCTTCCCAAATCCCCTAGGACGGGCCTGAGTCCCCCCTCCCGAAGTCCGAAGTATGCCGACCGAAACCCTACTCTCTCTCTCTCTCTCTCTCTCTCTCTCTCTCTCTCTCTCTCTCTCTCTCTCTCTCTCTCTCTCTCTCTCTCTCTCTCTCTCTCTCTCTCTCTCTCTCTCTCTCTCTCTCTCTCTCTCTCTCTCTATTCACGATTTTTTGTGTAATGTTTTTTTGGATGCATGGAAGATTTTTGTGTGCTTATGAACTGAAAGTGAAATATTTAAAAAATAAAATATTTTCCATGCGAATTATGTGAACTCTCTCTCTTTTTTGGAGTTTATACTATATTTCTTTTCAGTCAAGAAACGAAAGGGTTTAGGTCGTTTGGTGATGATTCGGAGTTAAAGATCGTTTCTTTAGATCTTTCCTCCACTTGGGTTTTGATTGATTTGATTTTCTCTGCGTGATTGCATCCAATTTCTTAAAAAAACGGTAGTTTGGTAAGTTTTACTCATGCTCGCAATATCATGATTTGTGAATAGATGGATGATTTAGGGTTTGAGTTTTCTTGCCCTGGTTGTTACTGTTTTAGAGTTTCATGAAGAGATGGATGATTTAGGGTTTTGACCCCTCTTTTTTAATGAAAATATTTATTTTTGTAGTCAAATCAAATTCTTTGTTAGTAGAAATTAGATAAAACACTTAAAACCAAACAAAGGTCGCCCCCACTAGAGTGAATTCCTAGTTTCGCCACTGATACCGTGTACGACTTACCGCATTTGTTTTGCAGTATTCGATGTAGTAAGTTGATTTGGTGTCTCTGAGATACCTCATAACCGAGGCAGCTCAATGAGCGGTAAGACAAATACCTCGTATCCAGAATACCTTATAACCACAACACCTCACAGGATGCTTTGAACCAAACAGAACCTAAAATTTTTCAGAGAAAATAAGGGTTCGATAAATACGATTGCAAACCTTTTTGTCACCTCTCCACCTAATTGTGATACTTATCGTCATATAAAACCAATAGTGTGTGAGATCTAGCTTCAAATATCTAGGACTTGGAGCATAAGGCATCAACCGTGGTGGTGCTTTGATCATTCTTACGTCATCATTCATGGTGACATGCACACTCTTCTCCTATCTACATGAGGTCTTGGATTTTTAGGGTTTCATAGTTGAAACTGGACAACATATTTGCTTGTTATCATTGGTGCAATTCCGATTTGCTTGAGAAAAATGAAAAATAAAAAACTTTAAAAAAAAAATGTTAGAAACCCATCCTTTAGGGTTTTGCTCTAGCGCACCACTCCTCCTTCTACCTACCCCCATCGTTGCCGCCTTCGCTTCCCTCCTCAGTCTCCTCTTCCTTGGCTGCCTCTACCCTCATCCTCCTCTGTTGCCACAGTCTCTACTTCACCTAGTCTACCTCATTCGCTGATATCGATGCAACCCACCGCCACCGCCTGTGCCCGTTCAGGCTGCAACCGTCAGTGTCCATGATGGTGGAGGAGGAAGGAAGGACTTGGAACCCACCAGAGGATAGGGGAGTACCCACCAGGGATAGAGGAGTTGGTAAGCAACTGATGCTTTGGTGAGAACGTTGTGGGTTCAATTCCTCCCTTCTCGAGTTACCCAGGAGTGTGGAAAAACTTCTGAGTTGGTCGAATGGGCATTAACAAAGGGATTATTCCAAGTCCGAAGTGGATCCATTGTCGAAAGATTTTGCGACACCCGATGTCAAAAGAAAAAAAGGAGAATATTTATGCAACATTTTCATAGATTGCATAAGCATAAAATGCTTTTCTTTTTGCTCCTAATTGTCACAGCTTCCTTTGTTTTTGGTGATAGACATACACTACAGGGTCCCATGACCAAAAGACAAAGCCTCAACGAACACCCTTCATCCGAGGGTGACCCGACATGTCCATTTACACCAGCACCTGAAGCTCCCGAGGAGGAGTCTCATAGATGAATAAACCTGAGCTAGTTTGGTAAGTCGTTCTCGCCAACCAGTCCGCCACCGAGGTACCCTCATGGTAGGTATGCGTAAGCCGTGAAACTCGAAGAAGGCGAAAAAAAGAAGGACAATCATGCATTAGAGCATTAGCCGGGTGGAGCGAAGAGACCCGCGCAAGCACCACCTTCGACCCGCGCTCATTAATGTTAATCACAACAGAGTTACATAAAGTGAATACAATCAGTCGAACTTTTCAATCCCTGATTGATCAACCCAACTTTGTGATTTCTAGTGAATGCATTAGGTAGGCACAACGAAATATCACATCAATAAACCCAATTAGAGTGTGAGCAAAGGGTGGGGCTATATACAGCCCACGAAATATCAAAGGGAGCTTTTATCTAAAGGCAGCATGTATTTTTCCAAAGAAAGCCCGTCTATAAAACACCTCCATCTTTACCCCCTCTGTTGCGCTCGTGCTGTATGCTCCCCGTCTGTAGCCGCCCATCCAACCTATTATTGTCATCTCCTCTCTTTCTTCTTCCTCTCACTTTTTCTCTCATTTTTTTGTGATATTTTTAAAAAAAATTAAGTTAGGGTTGTCTTAAGTATTTTGTGGACTGTAAATAGCTGAGAACTTTTTTGCTACTCGGTTGATTTGTTGCACTTGCTTACGGTCCAATCGTGGTGTCACACCATCCATTTATAAAAGGGCACAACGGGAAGGACACTTGCTACGGGAAGTACACTACACTTGGCTTGAGAAATTCTATCTGCACACCAAACATTACAACTCTCTCCACACACCATATATTAAATATTTTTTTACAAATTTACCTCTTGGCTACCCAAGGTAAACAAACCATTACTTTACCTTTTGCTCCACACTAAAACCCTCACTCCCCTTCTCTCATCCTCCCCTAACCCTAAACCCTTACCATCACGACTCAAACAAGGATCCACCTTACCCTAGTACTAGATTGTATAGGCCGCATCCATTTTTAGCAATAACAAGCAACTAGTTGTTCGGGAAGCTTGTATGGAGGACCATGAGATTTTTCCTCTCAATTAGGGATGGCAACGGTCCGGTTTCGGTGCGATTTTGGACAAAATCGAAACCGTACAGCACCGCGACAGTGTACTGTATGTAAAACCGAAACCGCACCATGCGGTGCGGTGCACTACGGTTTAACATTATAATGATATAAACGGTGCGGTTTTTTGCAGTTTTGGATAAAACCGAAACCGCACCGCAAGACCGAAACAGCACTGCACCGTGACGGTTTTATATTTTGGCAAACCAAAACCGCACCATACGGTGCGATTTTCCGCGGTTTGCGATTTAAAACCGCACCGTTGCCATCCCTACTCTCAATTCACGATACGTTGCGCCAAATTGGGCCGAACATAGTATGTGGTGTTCGGCCATCATGGCCCGAACAAAATGCATTATGTTCGATCCTGGTTAGCCGAACCAATTATATGCAATGTGTTCGGCCCATGATGGTCGAACAGTCGGTGTTTGTACTCCGAGTCCGAGTCTTTGTTATCCTTAAATCTGGTCCGGCCTCATATCATATTACAGCATGAATAGAAGCTGCAAGTCAAAAAGTTATCTTCATAAGAGGCAAAATACAACCTATGATTCATTGCAATCCGAAATGACAAATTTTCACAACGAGTCAAAATAATTTCAGAGTTTTGTTTTTTTTGGTATCCAAATTACATTACAGAGAACATATCAGATAGGGAGCAAAGAACCTCCTACGGCCTGACAAAACAACAAGGACTAATGTCTCGGAGTATCGAGTCCCGAAGCGGGACAGAAAAATCCTCAAACCAAAATCCTCCCCCTAGCCGAAGCGCCGCACTCGCGAGCCAGTCAGCCGCTCCATTTGCTTCCCGAAAAGTATGAGAAACCATAGCAACTACAGTGACTGAAATTTTTGTTTCCTTGTGAAACTCTGTCTTTTCGGAGTTAAACTCCATGCCCTCTTGTTTATGTGGTGCTCGTCGTTGTGTCGGAGTGGGACTCATCGGAGGGCCGTGGAGAGGGATCATCGGAGTCAGAGTACGACCACCGGCAGGGTGCCGAAGAGGTGAAGAGCATATAGCCCCAGTCGTTAGCTCCAATCAGATGGATCACACTCAACCTAGCCCGAGGTGTGTAGTATGTGGAGTAATTTGGAAGAAGAAGGATAATATAGGGTTTAAAAAAAATTAGATATCTATAGTGGCCAAATCATTGGTGTGTAAAAAAAAAAGCACTCTACATTGCTCCCCCTTATTCCCCGAGATCGGATCTCAAATCGGTCGGCACAGTCGGTGGGCCTGACGCACATCACAGCCGCATGCAGTCGGGTTGGAGTATGATTTACTTCGGGTCGTCTGCCATCGTGCGGCTATGATACGCACGGGCTCCATGCCGTCGAAGCAATAAATATTCTTGTTAATGTAAATGTAATGGGTCGGGTTTACTGTATAGTCGGGTCGGGTTTACTGTACATATATTGGGCTTGAGTCCCTCAATGGAATCATTCTGTTCCTCTCCAAACCCTAGCCGTCGTCTCCTAACATGGTATCAGAGCTCCAGGGCGACGGCAGCACCTCCGGCCTCCTTCACCTGATCGGCAGCCCCCCCTCCGGCCTACAGCAACCGCCGGCCCCCCCCCGGCCCCTCCAGTCATCGCCGGCCCCCCCCCCGACCCCACCCGAACCCCTCCCGAACCCCCCGGCCCCTCCAGTCACCGCCGCCCCCCCCCCCCCCCCCCCCGGCCCCTCCAGTCACCGCCGGCCCCCCCCGACCCCACCCGAACCCCTCCCGAACCCCCCCCGGCCCCTCCAGTCACCGCCGCCCCCCCCCCCCCGACCCCACCCGCACCCCTCCCGAACCCCCCCGGCCCCTCCAGTCACCGCCGACCTCCCCCGCCCCCCTTCAGCCCACCCCGCACCTCTTCTGACCTCCCCCGCACCCCCTCCAGTCACCGCCGGCCCTCCGAACCCCTCCCTACAGCCCTTCAGGCCACCCGATCCCTACAGCCCACCTTCAGGCCACCCGATCCCCCCTTCAGGCCACCCGATCCCCTCCCTACAACCCACCTGATCCCCTACAGCCCCCCCGATTCCCTCCCGACACCCTACAGCCTCCTCCATGGCCTCTCCAGCTGTACCGACCGTTGCTGCGATCTCTCCACCGCTGAAGGCGGTCGCGTTCCAGTTGTCGTCGGCCAGCGACTGGCCTGACTGGTCCCTCACCGTCGAGGCCGCTTTCTCCAGTCGTGATCTGTGGGGTCACATCACCGGCGAGGATCCTCCGCCCACTGACTACTCCGGCTCGTCCTCTGTCACCAGCAGTGCTGCGTCTTCTGCAGCGACTGCTACCACAGCCATCACCGTTACTGCTCTTACGTGGCGCCGCCACGATCAGGCCATCCGGGCGTACCTCCTGGACTCGGTTGCTCGTCCGCTCCTTGCTCCCATCGGCCGCCTTCCGATAGCGCGCGCGATGTGGGAGTATCTCCGGGATCGTTTTCTCCCGCGCGAAGGCGCCCGCCGGCATCAGCTCATCTGTGACTCGCAGTCTGCACGACAGGGGGAGCGTACCATTCAGGACTTCTTCAGTCGGATGAGTGCCTACTGGCATGAGCTGGACTCACTGATCCCGGAGCAGTGTGCCTGCCCCCGCTCCCGGGATTTCCAGCGCTACCTCGACGAGGGCCACCTGCACCAGTTCCTGGCAGTGCTTCGACCGGACTTTGCTCTCATAGCTGCCCAGCTCCTGCACCGTGAGCCACTCCCTCGACTCGAGGATGCTCTGCTCGCCTTGGTCGACGAGGAGACCCGCCTTCAGACTCAGGGCGCTCGTCCTCCTCCACTTGCTCCTACCTCCGACTCTGTCCTGGCAGCCGGGTTCTCCGATGAGGCTGTCTTCTGTCACTACTGCAAGGAGCCCAGTCACATGAAGCGCGAATGCCCTACTCGTCCTCCTCGCAACCCCCGCTGGGGTCCGGATGAGAGAGCATCCCGCTGGACTTCGTCTTCACGCGATGATCGACGCGGCGGTCGTGGTGGACGGAACCGTGGATGTGGTTCATCTTCTTTCCGCCACTTTGGTGGTACAGCGGCTACTGCAGAGGCCTCGACGCTCCCCACTGCTCCCACAGCTCCTTCGCCGCCTGAGCCGGACCGTCTTCAGCGCCTCGAGGAGCTCCTTCTTTGCCACATCGCCTCCACCGGCTCCGCGACTACGCACGGCTTGTCTGCCACCTCTGGTACTACTGCTCCATGGATCTTCGATTCGGGTGCCTCCTGTCACCTTACTTTTGACTCTACTGTCCTCACGGACTGCTCTCCCACTACCACCCACCAGGAGGTTCGCACTGCGGATGGGACTCTCGTCCCTATTCCGCAATGTGGCTCCATCACCACCACCTCTGACCCTTCTGATCGCCTGACCCTATCTCATGTTCATCATGCCCCCCGTCTTAATATTAATTTGATTTCTATCAGTTCTCTTTGCGACTCTGGCCTGACTGTCACCTTCACCCCTTCTGTTTGTGTTGTGCAGGATTCGCGGACGGGTCAGAGGATTGGGCTGGGTCGTAGGGCAGGAGGACTCTACCAGTTGGACCATCTCCATGTGTCTTCAGTTGCGTCTGTCATGTCTGTCACCTCTGATGCCGACCTGTGGCACAGAAGGTTAGGTCATATATCGAGTGATCGACTCAAAAGCGTATTCCGCTCGGGCGCTTTGGGTCGAGCATCTTTCTCCCCCCTATCTGTTTGTACGGGTTGTCGACTGGCAAAGCATCTAGCTCTTCCTTTTTCTGCTAGTACTTCCCAGTCTAATGCTTTATTTGATTTAGTTCATTCGGATATTTGGGGTCCTGCTCCTGTTGCATCTCTATCTGGTTATATGTATTATGTTTGTTTTATCGATGACTATTCTAGGTGCACCTGGGTCTATCTCATGCGTCATCGGTCTGAAATTCCCCACATCTTTAGGTGATTCACCACTATGATACACACCCAGTTTGGTCGGCGAATCAAGACTTTTCGGTCTGATTGTGCCAAGGAGTATCTCTCCTCTGAGATGCGTGAGATTCTTCAGTCTCACGGCACTCTTCACCAGCAGTCCTGTCCCCACACCCATGAGCAGAACGGCGTTGCCGAACGCAAGCATCGTCATGTCCTTGAGACTGCACGAGCCTTGCTTCTCTCTGCGTCTGTCCCTCACTCCTACTGGGCTGAAGCTGTCATGACGACTGTTCACCTCATCAATATCACTCCGTCATCTGTTCTGTCCGGTGCCACCCCTCACGAGCGCCTTCACTCCAGTCCACCTGACTACTCTCTTCTTCGCACGTTTGGCTGCACGTGCTTCGTTCTTCTTCCTCCCCATGAGCGCACCAAACTTTCTGCGAGGTTTGTTAGGTGTGTTCACTTGGGGCTCAGTCGTGAGCATAAGGGGTATCGCTGCTATGATCCCTTAGCTCGTCGGATCCGTGTCTCCCGTCACGTCTCCTTTGTTGAGGATGTCCCGTATTTTGCACCTGAGTCTCGAGATCTTTCCTTGCCTACTTCGTCATCCTCCTCGCCCTCCTCACATCTCCACATCCTTGTTCTACCCCCGGTTTCTGTTGCCCCATCCACGCCTACTACACCACCACCATTACCTCCTCAGTATCCATCGACACCACCACCACCACCTCCTCAGTCCCCCACGCCACCTCCACCACCACCCATTACTCGTGTCTATGTACGTCGGTCTGCAGCTCCCTCTCCAGAGTCGGTTCTCCCTGGTACTCCCTCGCCTGATGCTGCTGCTCCCTCCTCCCCGGTCGTGGATCCTGCTCCTGTTCGGCGCTACCCAGCGTGCGAACATCACCCTCCTGCCAGATACGACTACTCTCCTGACAGGTTTGGTTACTCTGCTTTTCCCACTGACTCTCCTGACTCTTCTGGCTTCTCTGCCAGTGTCTCCTATTCACCATCCTTTCAGGCCTTTCTTACTGCTCTTCACACTCATCGGGAGCCCCAATCGTACCGTGAGGCAGCATTACATCCAGAGTGGCGGCAGGCCATGTCAGTTGAGCTTGAGGCATTTCAGCGGACCCAGACCTGGGAGTTGGTGCCTTGTCCCCCCGGGGTGGTGCCTGTTAGCTGCAAGTGGATCTTCAAGGTCAAGACTCGACCTGACGGATCCATTGAGCGGCACAAGGCTCACCTCGTTGCTCGTGGCTTCTCCTAGGAGTATGGGATTGACTACGAGGAGACGTTTGCTCCAGTTGCTCGGATGACTACTGTGCGCACCCTCTTAGCTGTGGCAGCTGCTCGAGGGTGGCCTCTCCATCAGATGGATGTCACCAATGCGTTTCTTCACGGTGATCTCTCCGAGGAAGTCTACATGGCTCCTCCTTCGGGCACTTCAGTTCCTCCAGGACACGTGTGTCGGTTGCGCCGGGCCATCTATGGGCTCAAGCAGGCTTCTCGTGCCTGGTTTGAACGCTTTCGCAGTGCAGTTCTGGCCGCCGGGTTTGTTGAGCGCCACTCCGACTATGCCTTGTTCACTCGCTCCTCCAGTCAGGGCATTGCAGTCATTCTCCTCTACGTGGATGATATGATCATCACTGGGGATGACAGTGCCACCATCGCCTCTCTCCAGCGGCACATCCAGAGTCAGTTTGAGATGAAAGACCTGGGCTCTCTTCGCTACTTTCTGGGCCTTGAGATTGCCAGGTCAGCTCGTGGTCTGTTGGTCTCCCAGCAGAAGTACATCTCCGACATTCTTACTGATGCTGCCCTTACTGACACACGTACTGCTGATACACCCATGGAGCTCAATTTGAAGCTTCTAGCTACCGATGGTGAGCCGCTCCAGGATGTCTCCCGCTACCAGAGGTTGGTTGGGATGCTTGTCTATCTCACCATGACCCGGCCAGACATTGCCCATGCTGTTGGCATTGTCAGTCAGTTTGTTCAGGCTCCACGGTCAGTACACTATGCAGCTGTTCTTCGGATTATCCGCTACCTCCGGGGCACCATCACCCGTTCACTCCTGTTTCCCTCCACCTCTCCGTTGGTACTGCGTGCCTACTCAGATGCAGATTGGGCAGGAGATGCAGACACTCGTCGATCTACTACAGGATACTGTGTGTTTCTGGGTGACTCACTGATTTCATGGCGCAGCAAGAAGCAGGAGTCTGTTGCTCGCTCCAGCACCGAAGCCGAATACAGGGCTATGGCTTCCACCACCGCCGAGATTGTCTGGCTTCGACGTCTTCTGCTTGACTTGGGAGTGGTGATATCCGGGCCGACCCCTCTCTTCTGTGACAACCGGAGTGCTATTCAGATTGCTAGCAATCCGGTCTTCCATGAGCAAACAAAGCATATTAAAGTTGACTGTCATTATGTTCGCCAGGCGTTTATCGATCACATCATCTCCCTGCCTTTCATTCCCTCATCGGAGCAGACTGTTGATTTTCTGACGAAGCCACTGACGACTGCTCGCTTCAGACATTTTCTAGGCAAACTCTCGGTTCATGATCCACCGTGAGTTTGAGGGGGAGTGTTAATGTAAATGTAATGGGTCGGGTTTACTGTATAGTCGGGTCGGGTTTACTGTACATATATTGGGCTTGAGTCCCTCAATGGAATCATTCCGTTCCTCTCCAAACCCTAGCCGTCGTCTCCTAACAATTCTATTGTGGAATTACAAAGATTTGGGGAGCCCCTCTGCAATTCGGAACCTCAGGAAACTCCTCCACTGTTCCAAGACAAATTTGATCTTCTTATCGGAGACAAGGATCAGCACGAAAAGATAGAAGACATCACACATACAGTTGGCATGGATAATTCCTTTTCAGTTCCATTGGCTACTAACACTACGAGAGGGGGACTGGGTATCCTGGTTATGGACCAACGCAGTTTCTGTCCACATCCAGTTTCAATCTTAATTTGCCATCATTTCGGAAGCCTTCGATGCAATGGAAAGATGAACTATTGGTTGCATTTGGCATCTTCCCCGCGCCGAGAGTGACCACAGCCCCATTCTACTTCGCATTTCCCCACCTGCCCGATGTGGACACTGAATTTCCAAATTTGAGGACTTTTGGAAGCAAAGCATGGAATTCCCGAAGGCCGTCGAAAAAGCTTGGAGACCAATCCTAAATGCTGCTGATCTGAAGAGCTTCAAGGACGACGAATGTGAAGGCGTCAAGCGATCCCTTTCAACATGGAGCCGCAAAGCACACGGGCTTCGGGACATTGACCGCAACACCAAATTCTTCCACCTCTTGGTACTCAATAGAGAAAGACGCAATAACATTTCCATGATCACACCATGATTGCTCTTATGCCTAAGAAGAAACCAGCGGAGATGGCAGGCGACTACAGACCTATTAGTTTGTGCAACGTCTCTTACAAGATTATCTCTAAGCTTCTAGTTCTCCGGTTGAAGCCTCTCATCGATAAGTGCATATCCTCGACCAAAATTGCTTTTGTGGAAGGCCGACAAATTACAGAATGCACAATCATAGCCAATGAGGTGTTGCATACAATGAAGAAAACCACTAGGAATCGAGGTTATTTTGCGCTCAAACTCGATATGGCTAAGGCTTATGATTGCATGGAGTGGTCGTTTCTGTTCCAAGTCATGTCTTTTTTCGGCTGCTCCCAATTAAGGTTTTATTGACACTATCAGGACTTGTGCCACCACCACCTCATTCTCAGTCCTCGTCAATGGTGCCCCCCAAGGACAACTTACAACATGTCGGGGACTTCTGCCCCCTCTCACCGTACATTTTTCTCCTGGGAACAGAGGTTCTTTCTAGACTCCTTGTTCAGAGTGAAGAAAATTCACTCGTTCATGGTATTAAAATTGGTAGAAGTGGAATGGCAGTCTCTCATCTCATGTTTGTTGATGATTTGTTCATCTTCGGACACACTAATGACCAGGAAGTTGCTCACATCAAGGAGATACTCCTACTCTACGAACGATGGCCAGGTCAAATGGTGAACTTTTCGAAGTCAATAACTGCCTTTAGTTGAAATGTCTTTCATGATGTGAGGACAAGGCTTTCTTCTCATTTGGGAGTCGAGCAAATGAAACTATCTGAGAAGTTTTTGGGGAACCCGCTATTTACTAATCGTAGCATCAAAGAAGTCTACCCTTTTCTTATGGATCGTATGAAGGGAAAGCTGAAGGGATGGAAGAGTAAAACCCTCTCGCACGCGGGGCGAACAATTTTGATTAAATCTACTCGATCATCTCTCCCAAGTTACTTCTTGGCCGCTACTTTTATCCCAAAAGAGATCACCGAAGAATTCAATAGAATACAACGTGATTTCTGGTGGGGATTCAATGAGGGGAAAAATCACCTATACCTTCGAGCCTGAAAATATTTCTATAAACCCAAGTGGGAAGGGGTTTGGGAATCAGAGAAATCGGAGCAATGAATCTGGCTAGTATCATGAAACTCTTTCGGCGCTTCCTTCAATCCACAGACCGATACATCTGGGCATCAATCTTGAAGAAGAAATACATGAACAATTCAGACATTGGTCCTATTCTAGCAAAGTTGGTCGTTCGAGCGTTCCCCTCACCCTGCTCCAGGTTTGGCTGATGAACTGATGAGGGCTCCTCATCCAAACGGCCAATTCTCCACAAAGTCGGCCTATTATCAGATATTGTTACAGGATGCCTCAAAACCCTCCTTGCTTGACTCTTGAGGCTGAAGCTTTGGCTCTCAGGAAGTGTCTCAAATTATTATCCAACACCAGTGCTTCCAAAGTTATTGTAGAAGGTGATAATAGTGTCATTTGTGAGTCGATCTCCTGATGAATGGGACCCTTTCTCATCCTTGGTGTACCCACAACATTCTTGTGGAATGCAGGAGGCTAGCTGAATGTTTCACGGAATGCTAGTTCATGCATGTCTTTTGTTCTGGTAATGGTTTTACTCATAACCTAGCTCGACACACGTTACAATTCGGTTTATTTCATTCAACGACGGTTTTAGATCGTATGGCCACTCAATTATCCTCAGACGCAAAGCCAACTAAGGCCCAATGGGGCACTTGCCCCCGTTGGAATTTAAAATTTATGTCTCCATGAAGTTTAGCTCAAAAAATACTTAACCCCCTTTAGTTTATTTTGTTTCAAATCGCTTCCTAAAGTTTGAAATGTTAGCACATTACCCCTTTTGTCAACTACTTAATTTCCTCATTTGGTAATTTTTATCTCATCAAAACTGAATTGAAAGAGACAAAATGTAGTTTTTTAATTATAAGGGGTTTAAGTGCTTTTGAGCTAAACTTCAGGAGTTCGGATTTCCTTCAATCGGTCGGTGGGCCCGACGTGCATCAAAGCCACATGCGGATGGATTAAGATTTACTTTCGACACGCTTGCCATCGTACGGCTGTGATGTGTATGGGTCCACCGACCGGTGCCAACCGCTTGAGGAGATCCGAACTCAAACTTCAGGGGGGCAAAGTATAAATTTACCCAAATTTTAATACCCCTTTGAGGCAAGTTAATCTAGCTTTAGGTGTCATTACCCCACTAAAACCTAAAATCAAGAAGGACCACCGGATACAATTAGTGCATATGAAGAAAGAAAAAAAAACGATTTATCTCCAGCAACCTACCTCGACGGCAACCATGGCCGCAGCCTCGCGTTGGCTGCAACGGTGCACCACACGATCTATTACCTTGCTAGGCTGACTTTTGAGCGTCGATTCCTCTACGTTATTGTATCTAGTGTCCCTCAAAAAAATAACTTCATATGTTCTTTTACTAGGGCTGGCAATTTCGGACCCGACACGGCAGACCCGACACGACCCGACACGAAGTTAGCGGGTCTGGGTCAGGGTTAAACAGGTTCGGGTCGTGAACGGGTCGACACGATAGACCCGTTTAATAAACGGGTCGGGTCCGGGTTTAGGGTCTGGACACGGTAGACCCGGGAAGACCCGTTTAGTATTCAACGGGTCGTGTCGAGTCGGGTCGGGTCGGGTCTACCCGCAATTCGATACTATAATATATAATACCAGCGGGTCTTTCGGGTCAGGTCGGGTCGAGTCGGATCGGGTCGGATCGGGTCAACTGAATAGTCCGGATGATAAACGGGTCTTACCGGGTCTACCCGTTTATTGGCGGGTCGGGTACGGGTTTAGGATCTAGACACGATCAATTAAACGGGTCGGATCCGGATCTGAGGTTTTTGGACACGAACCCGACTAGACATGACACGAACACGACACGACCCGACCCATTGCCACCCCTATCTTTTACCCACACCCACACTATTATAAAATTAAAAAAAATTAGATTTTTTTTTAAAAAATCCCACTATAATGAATTCCGGCTCTGCCACTAGTCACTTTACCTACGGAACGCCTTATTTGAATTATTTCTGTCATTCGTTTTCAAAAAGGCTTCTCCAGTAAATACGTCCCGTACGTACGGTGTCATCTACAGAGTACAGACTAACATCTACAGTAAAAAGGCTTCTCCAGTAAATACGTCCATCCGGTGTCACAGGCAATCTGTCAACTGACAGGTGAACGGCACTCAGCCCAACATCTTACGGTACGGGACACCTCATGTAATCACTACGATACATACACCCTTTCCGAGAGCCTAAGCAAAGCAGCGAGTACGGAAGATCCCTGCGCGCCCCTCCCTCCGGGCCCCACACATTCACCCTCTCGAAGCGCCCCGGCGGTTACGACAAGACCACGCCAAGCCGGGCAACGTGTCCACCAACCAAACCCGCGGCGCGCCCCCGCCTCCTCCCACCGGCCGACGCCACCGGCTCGGGAAAAATTTCAGCATATCCTGCGCACCATACAACCGGGGGGCCCACTGCCCCCCAGTACGATTTTGTTCCAACCTCTTTAAGGAGGTTGGAGCATCCCGCTCTCATTGGTCCATTCCAAGAATCTGTTTGTCATTTCATACTGTTTATATGGTGAAATGACCAAAAGCCCTCGAGATGGACCAATGAGAGAGCGGGATGCAGGAGGTTGGAGCAAAATCGTTCTCACCCCGCGCGGAGGGCTAGGGGCCACTGGGTTCGACTCCTTTCCACATATGATCGCCTTCGATCGCTGACTATTTGGGGAGCCACGTATCGCGATCCGAGATCCAACGGTCATGATCTAGACAATGAGATGAACCCAATGGAAATGCAACATTCATCCGTCACTGTCCACCACCTGTAGCCGCCATTGACCAATGCCGTCGCTGGCGATCAATGGCCACCACCTGCCGATCACCCCTGTCGATCACCGACCACCCTCTGCTGCCACATCGGCCACCACCAGTTGATACTGTTGTGGCCGACTGTCGACAAATGTGGTCACCGATGATGATGATGGCAGCGGTC
The DNA here is from genome assembly GCA_947650365.1 of Chamaelirium japonicum. Lineage (NCBI taxonomy): Eukaryota > Viridiplantae > Streptophyta > Magnoliopsida > Liliales > Melanthiaceae > Chamaelirium > Chamaelirium japonicum. Next base: position 60,341,271 of record OX393555.1, on the reverse strand, counting down.
AACGGGGACGGTGGCTGAACGATGACGGTGGTCGGGAGTGGTGGCATCCCCCCTTCCATGCCTATAGATGATTACGGTTCGTTTTTGGATCGCCAAATGTCACTCTCCAAATCGTCAGCGATCGATAGGGAGAGAATCATTAGTGGAGAGGAGGCGACTACTCCTTGTTTGACGATTTGAGGAGCGACATGTGACGATCCAAAAACTAATTGCAATGATCTATAACTATGGGATGAACCCAACAGGGGATGCCACCACCCTCGGTCGTCTCCCACCACCTACCGTCGCCGCAGGCAACCACCATTGCCTACAGACTGGGCGGTAGGGGGTGGCCGGTTGGGCTGTGGCGGTGGTCCGTATTCGACAGGGTGATCGTCGGCGGCGGTGATGACCAGTGATCGGCGGCGGCGGAGGACGTCGGTGTTATACGTGGACGATGGCCGTCGGCAGTGGCAGGTTGTGGTCCCCGCTATCCCATGCCTCTTAGAATTGCAGTGGTTCCCGCGGTTGTATGATACGCAGGATGTGCTGAAAATTCACCCGCCAGTTCTCTGTGAGTGGTATCCGTACCTCCACCCCCCCTCCCCCCCTTTCTCCCCTCCCCCACCCCGCCCACAACTTTTCGAAAACCGCTGTTAACACCCCGAGTCTGTATACCACCTGTTTGGTTTATTGCCGCAGAAAATTCACCTGCCTGTTCCCTGTGAGCGGTATCTTCCATTGTTTTCCGTGTCGACACTCGACAGTAGTAGGGCTTGGTCGTGCCTGCCGTGCAATCAAACAGGAGGGGGGAACGCTGGGTTCTCCGTAATGCCCGCCGATGTTCGCGCCGGCTCACTTTCGCACCTGTCATCATCTCTCCCTAAAAGAACGTGCAATCAAACTTTGTATACCAAACCAAGGATGGATGAGTTGAGCTGTGTTCGAATCATGACGAAGGACGGACGGACGGACGGAGCGAGAGCTGACAACTCGAGCCAGGCCACCCCCACCGTTCTCTCATGGAAAACCTCCGTGCAGCGTCACCCACCAGAAGAGACAGCGCGCGAGCTGTGCAATGTGACGCTTGATAGGACCACGTGCTGGACACTCTCTGTCTCCGTTTTGTCAAAGGAGTGGACAGTTGGATTGCGTCCACGTAATCGCTCAAAGCTCCGTCCACTTCCGGCGCTAGTAGGCTGGATAGGGAAACATGTTCCGTGCAGAGACCGACCAATAAGAACACGCCACGTGTTTAAATACGTGCTAAATTTGAATCATTGATGTGAGTTTGATCACGTGGCGTGTTCGTATTGGTCGCATCATGCTACAGGTTATACAAACAGTCGTCGATTTTTTTTTTCTGGTGACCAATGGAATGTTGTTCTCGTCCGTCTGCTCTTTGGCAGCGCCAATGTTGCAGTGAGTCTTGGCGTTTTTTCATTGTCAATGGAGATTAAACTCAATACTGCAGAGGCTATCGAGGTTATAACCTTAGAGAAAATTTCGTTGGCTCGGATGCTTGACTTTCAAGACAAGAAAAATGTGAGAACGGTTGGCTCCGTGAGAAGCGTAGACCCTCCGACGCTCAAGTCAGTAAAGGTTTGAACAAGAGAGAGATATAGTAGTTGGAAATTTTTAAGGTTTCTGCGTTTCGAACATGTACTTTGGAGCTGTGGATCGTAAATTTATAGGCCTTTTGCAGACCGCTAGAGTTTGACATATGGTCGCTCTTTTTCGTACCTTCTACACCTTCACGTGCCAGCCCATATGGGTCCTTAATGGTCATTGTCTTTTAGCTTGCCATACGGTGACGGTTTAGGCCAGATGGACGCTCTAGTATGGCGTGTTCTAGACCGACCTTGGCCGACGAAAGTGGCTCACAATTTCCCACGTAAATCCACGGGGGGTGATGACATATGTCAATTCGTTACCGCCTACTGTAGGCGACATCTCTTCCGTGGGCGAGCCGATCGCGTGCGGTTAGGACGAGCTCTCGGGCGGGCTGTGGGCGCCACCCAGGGGCGACCTCTTCCACGTGCGAGCTGATTGTGAGCGGTCAGGGCGAGCTGTGGGCGCTAGCCACGGGCGACCTCTTCCGCGTGCCGTTAGGACGAGCTGTGGACGCCAGCCACGGGCGACCTCTTCCGCGTGCGAACTGATCGCATGTGGTCAGGGCGAGCTCTCGGGCGTGTTGTGGGCGCTAGCCACGGGCGACCTCTTCCGCGTGCCGTTAGGACGAGCTGTGGACGCCAGCCACGGGCGACCTCTTCCGCGTGCGAACTGATCGCATGCGGTCAGGGCGAGCTCTCGGGCGTGCTGTGGGCGTCAGCCACGGGCGACCTCTTCTGCGTGCGAGCTGATCGCGTGTGGTCAGGGCGAGCTCCCTAGCGTGTTGTGGGCGCCAGCCACAGGCGACCTCTTCCGCGTGCGAGCTGATCGTGATGGCGAAGGCCGGCTTCGTTGGGAGTGTTCTTTAAACTCCAAGTTCTATTTTGGCTACAATGCTGCTTACCCAAAAATCAGGGTTGACCTTGAATTTCGAGCTCACCCCGAGGGGGGCTTTTTCTTTGGCTACCCAAGGTCGCCCCTTCGGTCGATCGAGGCCGCTCAAGGTGCATCAAAAGGTGAGGATGACCCCCCAGGGAGACCATGACGTCTCCAAGCGTCACCTTCCGTTACTGCCACGTGGACAACGAGCTGGTGACAATTTTAGCACCATCATTACCCCTTCCTGAGGGGGCAGTTGGATAAAGCTCCGCCTGCTCAGGAGCCCAGCATGGTTATCCACGTAGATAAGTTCGATCCTTCTGTCTACTGACTAGCTCTAGCTAAACTGCATTCCATTCTGTGAAGTCGGCTATATGGTGTGACATTTGGTCGTGTAAGGTGTCTCCGTCACGTTTGCCCATGATGTCACCAGATCGCTCAATGATTAAAACTGCGTGGCACCAGGTCGAGTAAGTTATTTCCGCCACGTCTGCCCGTAATGTCACCAGGTCGCTCAAAGAGCTAAGCTGTGTGGCATCAGGCCGCGTAAGGTGCCTTCGCTATATATGTCCATGATGTCACCTGGTTGCTCAACGAGCTAAGCTGCATGGTATCAGGTCACGTAAGGTGCCTCCATCATGTCTGCCCATGATGTCACCAAGTCGCTCAACGAGTGAAACTACATGGCACCAGGCCCTTAAGGTGTCTTCATCACGTCTGCCTGTGATATCACCAGGTCGCTCAATGAGCTAAGTTGCGTGGTATTAGGCCGCGTAAAGTGTCTCCATCGTGTCTGCCCGTGATGTCACCAGGTTGCTCAACGAGCAAAACTGCGTGGCATCAGGCCGCGTAAGGTGTTTCCGCCGTGTCTGCCCATGATGTCACCAGGTCATTCAACGAGCTAAGCTACATGGCATCAGGCCACATAAGGTGTTTTCATCGTGTCTGCCCGTGATGTTACTAGGTCGCTCAACGAGCTAAGTTGTTTGGCATCAGAGTGCGTAAGGTGTTTCCGCCGCATCTGCTCGTGATGTCACCAGGTCGCTCAACGAGCTAAGCTGCGTGGCATGATGCCGCGTAAGGTGTCTTCACCACGTCTGCCTGTGACGTCACCAGATCGTTCAACGAGCAAAACTGCGTGGCATCAGGCCGCGTAAGGTGTCTCCGCCGCGTCTGCCCGTGATGTCACCAGATCGCTTAACGAGCAAAATTGCGTGGCACCAGGTGATCAAACCATAAGCTCGTTGTCCTTATCCTTGTAATAGCTTTCCGATAGTGAATCCTCTTTTGTTCGCCTTTTGTCCTTTTTTTTTGTTTTTGCTATCTATCTACGTGCTTGCTTATAAGATTGTTCAACGGACTTAAGGGTCCTGCCCCGGGCGAGGCAGCTAAATCACTTTAAAAGTTCCACTCGTTTTTAAAAATTGGTATGCAAGCGGGAAACACGACATGCTCGATAAAATATAATCTGATCCTTGAGCTCGGAAAATCAACGAAACATAACCTAATAATTTAAAACTTCCAGAGCCCAATGAGTCAATATTTTTATTTTGAAAAATAGATTAAGTGACAATTGTCCCCTGCCCGGTTAAGTTACCTCTGCAACCCTGATTGCTGGATATGCCCTCAGCTCGGCCATTGGTGGCTTTCGCACTTCTCTTTGCGATCTCACAAATCCCGAGTTTCGAGGGGTTACTAAGAGATTTTCAAGTTGCCTAAATGGGTGGTCACCTATTCAAGTCCCCTTATATCACCCAAGGGTACTTCCTATTATGGCATGTCACTGCGAAGGACCCCGGTCATGTTTAAAGTCCCCCAGACAGCGGACTATCTCGGCAATCTCAAGGTCGTTCGGGACAGCCACTAAGGACCCCGGTCTTGCTTTAAGTCCGCACGACGGCAGACTGTTCTTTTAGGAAGTTGCGTGCGAGCTAATCGCATGCGAGCTGCTCTTTGTGGATCACTATCGAGCAAAGATTTGAAAAGAGTCCTTTAGTCCAAACACCCTTCATTTCACAAAATAGTCTACAAACGGGCACCTACGCGCAAGGTAGGAGGAGGCCGTTGTTCGCCAATCTTTCCTCGGCGATCTAACATTATATCTTTAAGCTTAATGTGTTACAGGACCAAGCGATCAGAAATGAAAATAGAGTCATGAAGCTCACCTCTTTCGGGGAGCGTGCTAGAAAGGCACTCACGGCTATCCAATCTCACCCGGCTGAGTTCTCGAGGGTGAGATAGGCGTTCCAGAATCGCATCGAAAAGCATCGGAAGGTCTCCCGTGGGCCCATGGTGAGACCGAACAATGATTCAATTCGCTTCGGAGGTTGTTGATTGCACCGGTACTGTTCCAGGAACCGCCTGGACAGAGTACTGAAGCTCGGGATTGAGCCCGAAGATAACATATGAAACCAGTCCAGAGCTGAACCCATCAAGCTGCTCGGGAAGGTACGACACAGAACATGTCCTGGTCCTAGAAAAACAACAACTTCCGGTAGGCCTAGAGGTGGTCCACAAGGTCTTGTGACCCATCAAATAGCACGAACTTTGGCGGAGTCCAGTGCTGAGGGAAACCCCCCTAGTGAACTTCGCTCTTGAAGGGCGAGCTCCCTCCAAGAGTAGTGAGGTCTTCTAAGAGGTCGACAAGCATGCTAGGTAGCTGCCAGCGCTCAGGGTGATTTCTCAAAAGCGGCTGCGCTGGCCCTAAACAATCATGCACGCTTCGTCTAGGTCGATCCACACCCTCGTTGCGGCGGTGCTCGTGGGCGATGTCCTGGCGATCGCTCCACCGCTTTACCGGTAGCCGACTCTGTGCAGGAAAAGGTCTGTTGTGAGGCCGTCACCTCGCAGGTTTCCGCACGGGATAACACTTCCACTGTGGGTTCCTACTTACGCTGATGGCGTGGGTTACGGTCTCTCTCTCGAGACCTTACCTCTGACTCGTCAGCCCCTGCACTTAGGCTTTGTCGGCGAGGAAGGGCTAAAGATGGAGTCGGTTCGTTACTGGAACGCTGGGTGACAAGTCGCTGAAGTCGCCCGAGAGCAAACTCTCTTGTCTTGTTAGCGCGTACGCCTCCAATGGGGGCTCATGTTGGGATGCCTACCACGTGGGTGCCAGTATAGATTGACGCGACGCCGGGATTGGAGGAGGTCGCATAGGGGAAGCAGCCCCTGCCAATACTCTTGGCTATCGAGATTGATCCGCTGATCCTCCCCTCTGTTGCTCGAGGTCGGGGGGAGGAGGAACCCGTTCTTCCGCTCGTCACGAGACCTGGCGTAGCCATGTTAGTTCCTCCATCATGGCCCGCTGGGTGGCCAACATCTCCATGAGGAGCTGGTCACTAAACGGGACAGGAGGTTGGGTAGTTTGAGCCGGCGTCCCACTTTGTGCAGATACGGCACGAGCCTTTGCCCGTCTCCATCCCCGTGTGGAAAGAGCCATTAAGGTCTCCTACGGAAGCACAAATTTTAACTGTATAGTCGCGGGCGTTCTCACAGGAACCAGTCGAAACGATCCCATAGACGACGCCAAATATCGGGGGAAAAATCTCGTTGGCTCGGGTACTCGACCTGCAAGGTAAGGAAAACGTAAGAACGGTTGGGTCCATGAGAAGCGCAGACCCTTTGACGCTCAAGTCAGTGAAGGTTCGAACAAGAAAGAGTTGTAGTGGTCAAAAAATTTTAGGGTTTCTGAGTTTTGAACCTGTACTTTGGAGCTGGGGATCGTACCTTTATAGATCTTTTGCAGACCGCCAGAGTTTGACACATGGCCGCTCTTTCTCGCACCTTCTACACCTTCACGTGCTAGCCCACATGGGCCCTTAATGGCCTTTATCTTTAACCTGCCAGGCGGTGGCGGTCTAGGCCAAGTGGACGTTTTGGAAGGCTCTAGTCTGGGGCGTTCTAGAGCGACCTTGGCCGACGGATGTGGCTCGCAATTGCCCACGTAGTTCCACGGGGGTGGTGACATATGTCGACTTTATTGCGTTACTGTAGGCGACACCTCTTCCATGGGCAAGCCGATCGCGTGCGGTCAAGGCGAGCTCTCGGGCGGGATATCGATGCCAGCCGGGGGCGACCTCTTCCGCGTGCGAGCTGATCGTGAGCGGTCAGAGCGAGCTCCCGGGCGAGCTGTACAGCCACGGGCGACCTCTTCCGCGTGCGAGCTGATCGCGTGCGGTCAGGGCAAGCTCCCGAGCGAGCTGTGGGCGCTAGCCACGGGCAACATCTTTCGCGTGCGAGCTCCCGGGGGTGCTGTGGGCGCCAGCCATAAGCGACCTCTTCCACGTGGGAGCTAATCACGTGCGGTCAGGGCGAACTCCCGGGCGTGTTGTGGGCGTCAGCCACAGGTGACCTCTTCTGCGTGCGTGCTGATCGTGATGGTGGAGGCCAGCTTCGCTGGTAGTGTTCTTTGAACTCCAAGTCCTATTTTGGCTACAATGCTGCTTACCCAAAAATCGGGGTTGACCTTGAATCTCGAGCTCACCTCTGGGAGAGGGGGGGGGGGGGGGGGGGGGGGGGGCTTTTTCTTTGGCTACCCAAAGTCGCCCCTTTGGTCGACCGAGACCGCTTAAGGTGCATCCAAATGTGAGGACGACCCCAAGGGAGACCCTGACGTCTCCAAGCGTCGCCTCCCGTTACTGCCACGTGGACAACGAGCTGGTGACAAGTTTGGCACCATTAAAAGCCACAACCGTTTTGCATGATGATCGGGGCTAGTCCGATTCACTGTGCAGGGCTGGATGCAATGGATGGTTGTGATTTAATTTTAGCTTTCTCCTTATTATAGTAGTATTATTTTAAGATTTTTTTCAAATTATATAAATTCACCCTCGTGAATATTTAACAAAATTTAAGACCCTGCATCCGCAAAGATTTTTTAATATATCATAATACATGTGGCATCCTCTCATATTAAATAACGATAGATGATATATAGACATATTTTTTTTTACGAGGATAGTGACACGGGTTGCTATAGTGATTTCATTATAGCAGCTACAGTGAAATCATTATAGCAACCTGTAATTTCATCGTAAATGCTAAAAAGATATTTTTACAGTAAATCAATATAGCAAAATATTCAATTTTATACAAATAATATTTGATTGAATTGAGTATTATTTTGTACATTTGAGTACTATGCACGGATTGCTACAGTGATTTCATTATAGCTTTTACAATGAAATTCATTGTGCCAGCTAAAAAGACTTTCTACAGTTATTCACTATAGCAAAGTACTCATTTTATGCAAATAATACTTAATTTAATCGAGTATTATTGCGACTAAAATCAAGTACTATTTTCCTATAATGATTTCACTATATCAAAGTGTTTTAGCAACCACAGCCAGATCACTATAACTGCTATAGTGATTTCACTTTAGCAAAGATATTCAAACATATGTAAATAATACTCAATTGAATGAGTACTATTACAATCAAATTGAGTACTTTGCTACAGTGATTTTCACTTTAGAAACGTGTTTTTATCAGCCACAGTGAAATCATTATAGCTCTACAGTGATTTCACTTTATCTGCTACAGTGTAAGTACTATTGCTACAAATGATTTAACTATAGCACATGTTTTTTAACAGCCATGACAAAATCACTATAGCTGCTACAGTGAAATCATTGTAGCAGCTATAGTGGTCCAACACTAGATCTTGAAACTATACATTTCATAGGGATAATGTACATTTATATAGACAATGCTAGTTTAATAAATTCAGCAACTTAACTATAGCTATTGTAGTCTTTTATTAATCAAATGAGCCGTTGCAATTAATATGCTGAAATGTGAACTGGGATTAGAGAAAAAGATTGTCAGAACCTATCATAAAATGAAACCCTTCAAAATAATTGTTTGCAATCCGCTCCAAAAAAACAAAGGCAACCAATAAAATGTTGGCACCAGGTCCCCACGAAAATGATACAACTAGAGCACGTCCCACACATAACTTCTTATCAAATTTTAATGACCAAACTATCCCTTACTGCATACCCCCCCCCCCCCCCCCCCCCCCCAAATAGAATACAACTAGAGCAAGTCTCACACGTAACTTTTTATCCATTTTTAATGATCAACCCATGAATTTACTATAGTGATTTCACTATAGCAATTTTTTTTGGAAACAGTTGCACAGAATGATAAATTACTACAGTAACTTTACTGTAGCACATTTTCCCCTAAAAGACATCAAAATTATTGCTACAGTGATTTTACTATAATAAATTTTTTTCCCACCTTAATTTTTTTTTTAAAAAATAGCAATTGATTTCACTGCAGCAAGAGAGTAGCAACTTTTAAAGATTGCTACTCCTCTTGCTACAGTACTTATGTTGAGTTCTGACCGGTTCAATATGTACAGCTGTAGGGCAAATTTGGATGGGTGTTCACATGTACAGATACACATAAGGGTACCTTAGTCATTTACCACCAAAAACCCATATTGACCGACTTTTATCTCTAAATATCATCTGTTAGAAGGATCTATAACCAATAACCCCAAATAATAATAATGGTACCAATGGAGTAAAGACAGACCTAATGATACATACCACTCCTACCAGAAGAAAAAAAATATGATAAAAACAGCTAACAGCACCACCCTGGTTGCCCATAGTAAGAAGGAAAATGCAACTTGAACATACAAAGGGGCATAAATTCAGACAAAATGCGGAAGTGGGGCGCATGATCTGCCAGCGTTCCGAACGCTGGCCAACGCTCCCCCTGTCGGCATTTTGTCTGCCCGTATGTGCCCTCGCATGTCCAAATAGCGGTGCCCTAGTAAGAAAATTCATTCATCTGATTCAAAACTTACACTCCCCAGCATCACCAAATGCAGCACATGCGTCGATCTTAAGCACTACAGAAACACCCACTTCGAAACGCAATGAACCGATTCCAGGGGGTAAGATAAACTACAAGGGCATGACGGGTAGAAACCTGCAGCTCACCTTTGCTCCCATATACTGCAAGGAGGCCTCGAGAGCGGAGGGTCCGATCTGTTCAAATGATCACCCACTGCAGAGATATAAGCTAATGAAACCTAGCTTAGCTACACAACACCCATGCACTGGCGAAGATATAGTACATTACCAGCATTCAGATTAGTTTCTACCTTGTTCCCACGCCATAAACCTTCGAGAATCAATAGAATGTTCTAGAACAAAGCTAGTCATAAGACAAAACACAACACAAGCACATCGCCATAGCCCGCTTGGATGACAACTCCAAGTCGAAAAGTCGGGGATCAAATTCAACCACAGTCTTCGGTCAACTCGAGACCCTGGATTTGCGGAAGAACCCACAGGCCCAAACTCACCTGGCATACAGATTCGCACGGCGCCCATAGCCGCCTCTATCCGGGCTCCCACGTGGAGAGTAAGGCAGCGGGGACCTCGAACGATCCCTTCTCGACCTACCACCGTAAGGTGTACGGCGGGGGGAATAATCTCGGCCGCCCAGATAAGGAGAGCGCCTCGGGGATCTACGGCCACCATAGTCGTCGCGGCCATAGCTGCTCCCATGGTACCTACCTCGATAGCCTGGCACTGCATGGCAAACAACGGCATGAGAACTAATGCCCTAGCAACATTGAAGACTAGCTGACAAATTGTGGAGTATAAGAATTGGTCAACGCACTCATCTGACATTGAGCAAGATTATATTCACACCATTTTTAGAAATAAAAACGAAAGGGAAGAAAAGCTCACTATCACGGGTGCTTTTTGCACCAAGGTAGTTTCCAGGTGTAGGCGTTCGTGGACGTTTCCTCCTCGACTGAAAAAACAAAAACAAAGAACACCTCAATTCTTCAAAAGAAATCAAAAGCACAAGCAGAAATGCAATAATAATAATCTTGAAGAGACGAAGACCTAATGGAGCCCTAATATTTTTTGACAAGAATCCAAAAATTAGAAACATGGTGAGCTCACTTAACAACAAAGCACCGAAGGATATAGAATTAACCGAAGCGCACGGAATACTTTGAAAACACGAGCATTCGAGGCGTGAATAGCAATGTCCTTAGATGAGTGCCAGGTGTGAGGTACCATGAATGCTTGGTAAGAGAGTTGATAGTGTCCGTTGATTAGTTGTTGAGAGAGTTGGAGTGAATGCTGAGGTTGTTTTAGTTGGGCAAATTTTGCTATATCTAGTTGGTGTGATGCATGGGAGACCATTAGGGCTGGCCATCCATCAAGCTGTATTGACTTAAGCTGAGATGGATGGAGTTGAACTCATCATCATCCTGATTGCTGCCAACATAGCTGACACATAACCTTCTCAGTATAACCAAAAACCTTCAGAGTCAGAAAAGGTCCTCCATAGCATCATATCTGTAAACATCATATAAAAGAAGTTACCTTCTCGACAGATATGTAACGGCCCAACAGAACAGACTGATTAAGATGCTTGATACAACGCTCTGCATCTTCAGTAGTTTCCATTGTAACAAACGCAAAGCCTCTTGAGATGCGCGTGCGGGGTTCGACAACTAGAAGACATCCAGACACCTACATGGAAACGAAAGACATCAAGGCCGATCAATTGTCAAGGTGAGAATTTTGGCAGACTAACCTTTCCCTTCGTTGAGAAGTGATCCTCAAGGAAATGAAAGACATTAAGACTGATCAATTGTAACGGTGAGAATTAAGGCAGACTAACCTTTCCCTTCGTGGAGAAGTGATCCTCAAGGTCCCTCTCTGTAACTCTAGTAGATAGGCCAGTGACATAAAGAGTATTTCCAGGATTTAGTGCGTCGTGCCTGCCATCTCATGACAAATACTTTATATGAAAATCGATCTCCAAAAAAGTTGATCTAATTGACTATTTGAATCCATGAACAGGAGGAAAAAGAACCTGGGACGACTTCCAGATCGTGATCGCGAGCGAGACCGGGGGCGGGGAGACCGCGACCGGGACAGGGACCGGCCTCTCGATGGGGACCTCGATCGGGATCTTACTCTTGCATGCCCCTTGTAAGGAGAAGGGGATCGTGAGTACCTGCAAAACTCGGAAGTAAATGAAGGCATCCACAGAGAAAAATAAAATAAAACAGATGCATGCCTGTATACCCTACAGTAAAGAGGTAATGACAGCAATCTTATGCTTTTATAGTTCAGAATAATCTTTTGCTTAAGACTCGTAAGGACAGAATCCAATTCAACCTAACAGTAATCTGCATCCAGATTTTCAGTAAGGGAACATATACGTTACAGCACACAGACCAATGCATATAGCTCCAGAGCACAAAGAATTCAAGTGACCTGTGATTCAGATTTTATTGTACTTACCTGCATATTTGTATGTTCTAATGCCAGTCAGAGTGACAAAGCATGACACTGGATATATAGCTGGAGATGTTCAGATGGTACTGCCTTTTGAACATGAAACCTAAGTTCCTAAATGTTAGGAAATAGGAACTGCAAAGTCATCCTACTGTAATAAGGATGGAAATTAGACGTGTTAAACCATCACTATATGTTCCTCGATTGCTAGTATGACTTATATCTTGAAAATTCATGGGTCAACTCGAAACTCGGCCGAGGCATCTCGAATGAGTTTCAGGTCGGCTCGCCGAAGCTAACTATAATCAGATATGTTCGACATTCATTTTCTTCTATTTCAACCCTGCAACCCCTCCCCTGCCTTCACTCGTACCACCCTTTGGTGGCTAAGGTGTACAACACTTGTAACAAACAATTGGTGTTCAAGTCAAATTGGGTTTTCTGGTTTTCAACCATAACTAGGATCGAGGTATCTTTGTTTCTCTAATGAATATTTTGTGAGAGCCAACACAAAAAATGAAGCTAAGCACCCCAAAATGGTTTCTTTCATTTAAGTGACGAATAAATTATAAAGAATATATGTGCTCCATGTCTCCATAAAAAAAAAAGGTTTTGCTTCTTGTCCAACCCCCATTGACCACATGCTATGCACCACCCGATACCTAGGGCTATAAGTGGGCTCGGTCTAGTCCAAGGCCCATTGGGCCGGGCCTCTATTTGGGCTAAGTTAGCTTGGGCTTTGGGCTGGGCCGGGCCGGGCCGGGCCGGGCCGGGCTTGAACATTCAAGCACGAATGTATTGTGGGACGAGTATGGGCAACCACTAACTCGGCCCAAAGCCCGAATTTTTTTATATTTATTTTTCATAAGCAATAAATATAGAGTTTTATGTGCATCTACTTCACAAATTTCAATATCGTAGACTTTAGGAGCATTACTTCACATATATCATTCAATATTAATTACAAGCAATACTATTTTCTCCTTTTTATTGTGTGAGAAGATTTACGAAGACATGCTAGGAATATGGGCTTAATTTGGGCTCGGATTGGGCTTGAGCTTCATAAAACACCTTTGGGCCGGTTTCAGGCCAGGCCCAAATTATTTAATACATGTCTGGGCTGGGTTTGGGAGCACACAAGTTTGGGCCGGACCTGGGCTTAGGAGTTGGGATGGCCCGACCCGAAACTGGCCCATTTTCAGGCTTGGAACTACAAATACGCCAACCAAACACGGCTATAGTGGAGCAAGAATGCAAACATTCCACCACCCCATGAAATAGCTCTTGATTTCGTCAAAATCCCAAAGAAAATAAAGCTACACTAATGGTTCCGTAATATTTGAACCTATAAGACAAATATCAAGAACTATATAGAAAATTTGTCTTACGACAAGCTAAACTATAAATTATAGAAGGAAAAAATAAGAATATACCTAATATATAAATTATATACGCTCAAGCATATTGTTGCGTCTTATACTCGGATGCATCGACTTCAAGGGAACCAACAGTTTCTCTCAACCAACGAAGTTTAAGGACCTCTTTTACGGTGAGGATCCACAAGCGTGTGGTCAAATAAATCGAAGCACGGTACCAACATTTTCTCTACGTTGCCCTCATTTCGATGTGACAAGGGCTCCTTCAATATTTAGGCCAATTAGGTACATGACAGCCTCAAGGGATATTATATACATTTTGTCATTTATGTTAAAAGAGAGCACCTCTTAATTGTCTATCAACGTTTATTAGCATCGTACTTTGCACCCATTCAAACCCAACTCACTTAAATAAAGCCCTTTTTGGATCATCGCCAGTGTCTCCACTTAGCGCTTTGTACCTATTGAAACCCAGCTTTCTTAATCTCTATTGCCAAAAACAAGAATTCTTTCACAATTTAATATGTGAACAACCCCAATTTTGATTATAGGGTTATATGAATATGAACAAATAAACAATAATTATTTATCTTTGTTTTTATCTCAAATTCTCAAGTCCTCAACAGATGATTATAGGGAAGAGCCATAGTTGCGACTCAAGACTTCGAGGCAATGCAAAAAAATCCAAACAAAATTGCTTGTAGAGACTCCTTGCAAAAAAAAAAATTGCTTGCAGAATACTGCCTGGGGACTAGTCACAGTTGCTAGCTGGGGATTAATTAGGTATAGTCGAGTCTAGTCGGGATTCTGCCCAACTATGAATGAATCGAAATTAGTAGGTCGGCAAAATGCCGCCTAGGGACCAGTGTTACCAAAACCGTCGACTTTTTGAAAAAGTCGCGTTTTTATCGCGACATATTCCCCAAACGTTTGCTACGGGAATAAATCACGATTTTTTCAAAAAGTCGGGGGTTTTTTTAAAAAAAATCACGAATTACGCGTTTTTTCCCGTCCTTCTCCCAATTTTTGCTAATTTTTTTTTGATAGAATACATTTGATAGAATACATATATCTAATTATTACCTAATTTACCGATTTTTTCCCGATTTTTTCGTTTTTTCCCTTGCCGACTTTTTTCCGACTTTCAACTTGGTAACATTGCTAGGTACTAGTCGTCGACTAGTCCCGATTTTGATAGCATAGGCTTCGAGTTATTTGGCACCATCCATATGTGGATCCTCATCGTAAAGGCATCATTAAACTTCATTGGTTGAGAATTGAGGAAAACTTTTGGTTACCTCGAAATTGATGCATCCGAGCATAAGAAACAACAATATGTTCAAGCGTATATTTTGTATATATTTAGTAAATTCTTAGGTTTTTCTTGATAATTTACATATTTTAGCTTTTCATAAGATAAGTTTTTCTCAGTGTTCTAAAAGGCGGCCTAGGAGGCCGCCTAGGAGCTAGAAGCCCTTTGTTTTTCCCTTCTCCAGCATCCCAGAGTCTAGTAGGATTTCCAACTAATTTTGGATTCGAATATATTGGTGAATTCTCCATGCCCAACGTCAGTCCGACTGGTGAATGTTCGCATGAGCACCCTACCATTTGATGAATCTTTCCCATATCTTTCTATTATTTCTTCACTTCCTTTACATGCATATGTCATGTAATGGTTACCACTAAAACCCATGAAAGCATCCCTAACTTGAAGTTGTTGACCCATGGACCGCTTGACTTCCTCATTGCAACTCACAGCATCATTGCCATTGATTTGTCTGTCCCGAGTTCAAACCATACAAGAGGAATGACGCCACCTATGTCGAATCACTGGTTTGAGGCTTTGAATAAACCCCAAAAGGTACAGCCTAATCGACTCATATTTAAGCCAATTCGAACCGAACCAGCACCACAGCACCACCCCCAACCCGAACAGCCGAACTAGAGCCAAACCATGCCAAAAGAGAGCTGATTCAATCAAATTAGGGTCGAAATAGATCAAATCGGATCGCAACCAAGTCGAATCGGTCCTGATTCAGTGTAATCAAGTTTGAAGGCTAAGTCAAATTTGAATCAAACTTGAATTGGTTGAACCATATCTGAAGTTTTTTGGGTTTCTGGATTTTATTTACATTTATGGAAAAAACGACCGAGCTCGAGGTCGAACCAGTCTATTTTTTGCCCAATCAAACCCAGAACTTGATTTCTCAATCTTTGGTCAGATACCTCCGACACCTTATATTTGTACACACTGTCATCCTCATTATGGTCCCTATGCACGGAGTCGGTTCGAGCTAGTGATGGAAACGTTGGTCTGAGCAAGGGTCTCTCTCTCTCTCTCTCTCTCTCTCTCTCTCAGCTTTATACGAGATGAGCCTGAGAAGCTCAAAATAAAACCGAGCCGAACCTGGACGAGCCCAATGCTGCTCAACTCAATCTCGAGTCGAGCTTGAACGAGCTTATAGTGTTGTGAACCAAGCTTAAACAAGGGTAGGATCGTACAAGTTCTACTAATCACCACCTCTAGTTGCACATCTACATACACATTGAGTTTTCATTTTTTATGCCAAGATTTTTATGCCAAGACTAATCTTCATTCAATGTGCTCAAGTGTAACTCAATCCTTTCTAGTTCTATCGCACATCCAGCTCAAAATTCTAACCCCAACCTCCGAGAAATCCTTTTATGAATGAAGGTGATACTGATATGTGAACATAGGAAGATAACACAAGCAACCCAATACAAATGCTTTCTATGAAATCTTCTTTCTATGGCTCAAATAAAAGAACAACTCATTGCTACTTGTTGGAATAAATCGGTGTTCCTTGAATGGTGGATTGAGAGAGAGATTTGGTGACACTCTGGCCCATTGAAAGTCTATTCAATTGATTCCAAGGAAGGTCAAAAGCCCACACATTGAAAGTCTATCTATAGGTTGGTGGGTGACTATACGCATCTCATACCTTATAAGCCTATCTCATTACCCCACGTTCTAATCAAAAGAGTAAATGAATTTAGAAGTGCTATTTAGAATTCCCCATGGAATCGTATCAATAATAATCAAAAGTATATAAAGGTACATATCTACCTCATTCATTCATGTGGTATGTGAACGCAATGGGAAGAGATAAATAGGCCCAATCGTCAACAGCAAAGAATAAAATCCAGAGTTGCCATACATAGAAAGTGGACATACAAGGAAGATTCCTAAACATCCATTAAATATACTTCCAATCAAATGTGTCAAGTTTTGCAGTATAGTGCCTTTTAGTATGTCTCTGATTATGCAATAACATAAACTGCTCCCACCCTTCCCTTCAAACTGCAAACGTAAAATACTCCAACAAGACTCATATTTGCTTATTCTTCATCAATATATAAATATAAGAAGGAAGGGGGGACAATAGTAGCACCGATTACATACGAGTGATTGAGTGTATCTTGGAAAAATACGACCACGGAGCTGTACACCAAATAGCAGGGCATGATGGGCAAGAAAAATAGCATACAAATTGCCCAAAACAAGCATACATTACCTGAGGATTTGGATTCCCTAATGTAATGTACCCAATACACATCACAAATAGCACACATTACCCAAAATAAACACATGTAGCACCTGAGGATTTGCATTCCCTATGTATCTACCATCCGATCTAAGTATTTTGATGATGTGGAAACATGGCATCACTCATGGAGTTGCAGAATAAAGGTCTCGCATATGAATTCATGTGATCAGAATAAGGTAACATGTCATCAAACAGACAGAAGAATGAAAAATGTCATCAAACTAAAAATGTGTCACTGGAACCAAACCCATAGGGCCTGTTTGTATTCGGTCCAAGTTAACAAGCAGAGTAAATCGGTAAAACATTTTACTTGGATATTGTTTGAATCCAAAAGGTTGTAATAAAGTAAATGATGGGGGATTGACTATTAGCCCAAATGGTTTACCACATAAAACCAAAGTAAATCTTTTGGTTTACTATTAGAAGTCCTCGTTGACCATGCCACGTTAGTTGTTGTCACGATTCAGAGAACTACCACATGGGGCCGTATTTACTCCACTCATGTACTTCGTTCCGTCCGCCCCCAAAACCATCGTTCCCCTTCAGATAACCCTCATTGGCAGCACCATGCGACGCTGGAAGATCGGGATGCCCCACCGAAAAGTCCTATACAATTTTTTTTTTTGATGAATCGAGTTTCTTTCTAATTTTTTTGATGGATCGAGGGTTTTTCCTTTTTTTTTTTTTTAGATGTACTTGATAGATATGTTTGATGCCATCACCAATTGTTTTTTTCCGAAATCATTCTTGTACATTTAAGTCTGTCATTTCTGTATTTCTTATGCTTGTTTCTACCAATCAGCAAGCCAAAGCATATGAAACTATGGTTTCTACCAATCAGCAAACCAAAGCAAGTACAAGCTTAGTTTACTTTCTGATTTACTCAACTGATTAATATAAACCAACCCAAACTCAAAATAAAAGTAATTTTTTATTTACTTTACTAATCAATACAAACATCAAGAAGGAAATCTGATTTATTAGTCGATCTGGACGATTTATTTGCCTGCTTCAAATTTACTAGCCTTTACTTAGTGGGTAAAAGTACATGATCAGAATCTTGTAACAAAAGGTAAAGGGGAAAATAGAAACCATGATACATAGATCGTGAGTTGTTAGGGTTGTAAGGGTTTACTTTTTACCTTTTGAGCAAAGAATCAGACTACTGGAAAAAAGAACAGGAGAGATGTGGCCTTAGCCAAGGCGAAGAGGAGATAGCAAGATATGAGGTCGAATACCACCAGAGGTGTGTGAACACACAAGCTACAATGCTATTACACAATGACAATGTGACCGCACAATGTATTAAGTAGACGCACAATACACCAATGGCTAGTTTCCCAATGTTCTAAAAAGCGCTAGGCGCTAATCAGGCGGTGAGAGGCCTTCTAGCACCTAGGCGTTTTTACTTTTTTTTATTTTTTATTGTAATATTATATTAATATATATGTTTTAAAATTACTATAAATTCAAGATTATCCCAACCATTACTTTAAAGAGCATGTATCATTTACATAGTCATAAACTCAATATTAACAAAAACAAAAACAAGCATGATATTATGGGATAATATCATAATATTCATAATTTTAATACAATCCAAACCATAAATTCAAAATTATCAACAATAGAATAACATCTATACACGTTCTAGTGCCTAGGATCCTCTGGGCCGGCCTAGGCGGCCGACTAGCCCCGCTTGGGACCACCTAGGTGGCCACCTAGCCCCGCTTAGCAGCCTGGGTCGCTTTTCTGCACCGCCTAGGGTTAGGCTGGGCGGTGGGGGGCCTTCTAGCGCCTAAGCGCCGCCTAGGCGGCCACCTAGGCCGCTTTTTAGAACATTGGTTCCACGTATACATATACCCCCTTCCAACACTCTCATTTCATCCCAAACCTATACATACCCTATTCTAATACTCAAACTCTCTCTATCTCTCTATCTCTCTTTCTCTCTCCTACGCTCTTAAGTCTCAACTTTTGAATATTCTTGACTCTTTTTACCATGTTTTTGTGGATGCAGACTAATTTTCTGGATATGGGTTGGACTTTATGTTTTTGTTATGCAATTCAAAGATTTTTTTTATCCAATTCAAAAATATGTTGGGTTTTTTTTTCCATCTATGTATGTGCACAAGCATTTCTAATTGGGCAACCCGCCCAACCCATCCATTATTTTGCAAATTGGGCAACCCGAGGAACCCAAGCAACTAGAATGGATAAGCACGGGTTGGGCTTCCACGAGTTCCCAGGTTCCACGGGCAAAACGGGTTAATGTTTGTGCAAGTCGGGTTGGGCATGGGCAGACCCTTCAACCCGCCCAAGTCCCACCCCTACATCACACCAATGTTCTAATTCAAAAAATTTCCTTAATCTTGTTATTTTACATTCTCCACTACATTATATCAGTGCCTCAATACTACTCAAAACTCTACAGAGGTACATATTTGCTTCATCAATCCACGTGGTATGTGAATATAGCAATCACAACATTGACAAGGAAATACATAAACCCAATCGGTAACTACACAGAAGTCTTGATTAATTACATATAGATCATGACTAATAATATATATTAAATGGACATAGCAAGGAAAAATTCACCAAATCATCAATTAAATTACCATTCATTCAAAATTTGTAGTATAAAATGCAATATCGTTTAATATGCTTCTCTCGATAAGCGAATATAAGTTTCTCCCACCCTTCCCTTGATCTAAACATATGTTATTCTCAAACAAAGCCCTATTGGCTTATTTTTCATGCTTTGCATATACCATCAATAGGTAGATCTTTCTAAGAAACCAGATTCTGCATTCAAGATAATCGAAGGAATACCAAAATTAAGTTTCACTTTTCAATTAAAAACCTATATTGGACTTTTCAATTAAAAACCTATATTGGAAGTGCACAACACAAAATATAATTTTTTTCGTTCCTAGCACAGCAAAGCAACTTAAGAAAATATTAAATATAATCTACGTAAATAATACAATCGAAGTCATTTATAGGTCCATCTAACAGGAATAAGCCACCACCAATTATAAAAAGCTAACGAACCAAATATATTGGACAAAGCACTTTACCCCCCCCCCCCCCCCCCCCCTATGGCAGGTTCTCCTATCGTGATACACAATATACACAGACTCAACTCATGTGAGGAGAAAAGCACGAAATCAAGATCTCTCTCGAAAAACAAATATCTAAGTTGTGCAGACTCTAAAATGAACTCGACTCTTCAATCAAGTCTCAATATATTGTATTCGTTATCATACATCAGAGAGTGAATCGACAAACATATGGCATCCACGATTCCACATTGTCCAATACAAACACACAATCCTTGCCCGCACAAACAGTCCAGACCCTTCGATTAATGACAAGGAACACTGCAATTGAACCATCCTAACCGTCAAAAAATAATCATTTAGCCTGGCCTGAACTACTCCCCAATCTAATACTAATTGAGTGATGATTTATGGATTTACACGACTGCACAAGAAATTCATGTCTTCGGAACAAAACCCATAAACAGATGTGAAATTTTCTACGATCCAAGATATATTAAAACAAACGAAGACAAAAAAAAAAAAATCACGAAGCTAGAACCGTCTCAATGGGAACAGAACCCTAGAAGATCCCAAATCAAAACCACCAACCCATATGTAGGGGAAGTTGATGAATCGAAACCATACAACAGAAAATTGGGAGAAGTTAGGGTTTTTACCTTTTGCGCGGAGAATCAGCCTGCAGGGAACAAGAACAGGGGAGACGTAAGTCCTAGTCAAGACGGAGAGGAGGACGAGGATGAGGAGGGGAGAGAGAAAGAGGGTACCATGTTGGAATGGAAGCGACGATCCCTGTTCAGCAGAGAAATCTAGAGCTAGGGTTTCCGCTAGGGTTTCCTCAAGATCCTCGACTGCGGGTTGCGACTCCTCGATGGCAAAGATGGTGGACTTTATCAGGAGCGTAGGGTTAAAGCTACCATTTTCGGGACTGGATACGGAATCGATAGAAAATGGGAAACGAGTAGAGAAAAAAATTTAATAAAAAAAAGGTAATCAGCCTGTAGTCATCTAACGGCTAGGGCTGGCAATTTCGGACCCGACACCGCAGACCCGACCCGACCCGACACGAAGTTAGCGGGCCTGGGTCAGGGCTAAACGGGTTCGGGTCGACATGATAGACTCGTTTAATAAATGGGTCGGGTACAGGTTTAGGGTCTGGACACGGTAGACCCGGGAATACCCGTTTAGTATTCAACGGGTCGTGTCAGGTCGGGTCTACCCGCAATCCGATACTATAATATATAATACCAGCGGGTCCTTCGGGTCAAGTCGGGTCGAGTCGGATTGGGTTGGATCGGGTCAACTGAATAGACCCGGATGGTAAACGGGTCTTCCCGGGTCTTATCGGGTCTACCAGTTTATTAGCGGGTCGGGTACGAGCTTAGGATCTAGACACGATTAGTTAAACGGGTTGGGTCCGGGTCTAGGGGTTTTGGACACGACACGAAAACTAGATACGACACGAACCCGACATGACTCGACCCATTGCCACCCCTATTATAACCAACTCAACATTAGACTAAGGGAAATTTTATTCATACCCCAAAAACATGTAATTAGCCCCCGTCTCCCCATCGTTTCTCAACAACTTACTCAACAAAGTTTTAATATCAAGTATACCCTTTTCTTTTGTACCCCAATTCCCAACTAAATCTAAATCTGCAGTGCACCCTTTCGTGTTAAATCGAACAATTCCACACAAAGGGGGGTCAAAAAAGCAGTGATTCGTACTTAAAAATCTTGATTTTTGGATTGGACGCCCCACATGAGAGGCTGATGATGGGGAGAGGAGAAGGTAGAGATGGGAAACATGAGGGTTTGGGTGGGTTTTGCCTTCTCTGAGCGACATCGGCAGCTTTGGAGCGGGCTTCTTCGGATTCGACGTGATCGGTCTCCCTCCGCTACGCCTTCGACTGCCCGAAGCACGAGCAGAACGCCATCACCCCTCCCTGCTTCCCTCTGCCTCCTCCCTATCTTCTTCGAAATGTGGTGGGGTGGCTCACTTTTTTTTTTGGGAAACTTTATTCATATCCCAAAAATCTGTAATTAGCCCCCCTCTTCCTATCGTTTCTCAACAACTTACTCAACAAAATTATAATATCAACTATACCCTTTTCTTTTGTACCCCAATTCCCAACTAAACCTAAACCTTTGGCTGCATCATCATTGGCAATAACAACGGTAACAACAGCGGCAACGGGGGTCATCGGTAACGGTAACGGCAATGACAACATCGACAATAGCAACATCATCCTCATTTGCAGCTTCATCAGTAACAGCAGCGGTAGAGTTGGCCATCGGCAACGGCAGCATCGACAGCAGTAACATCATCCTCATCTGCGGCGTCATCAGCAACGATAGCAGCAACAGCGGGGTTGTGGGTCATCGTCATCAGCAGTGCCAGCGACTGCGGGGCTGTGGCGTCATCGTCATTAGTAGCGGTAGCGAGGTTATCGTCAACTTGTATTCAACAAATGATCCAACAGATGAATTCTGATCGAACCTATTCAATATTATATTATATTAAATATTATTTAAATTTTTAATAAATGGTCGGGTTTCTGGCTGGGTCGGGTTGGGATTTTCCAACCCAAGCCCAACCCATACAAGTAAAATCCTAACCCAAGCCCACCCAAATTCGAGTTGGGTTCGGGTTGGACCGCCCAAGTTGCAGCCCTACCTGTGCCCTCAAGTATCAACCAACTGTATGGGGTTTATTTAAGAGTGGGGTGTGTTCAAGAGTGCATATAATTGGGGTGTATTTAAGATTGTAGGTGTTTAATTGGTGTATAATCAAGTGGGGTGGGCTATTTAATTGGGGTGTATTGAAGGTGGGGTGTATTGAAGGTGGGGTGTACAAGAGAAGGGTATTTTTGGGATATAAATGGGGTATGAAAAAAAAAACGGAGTGTGTTAAGTTTGTTGGAAATGGGTGCTAATTACAGATTTTTGGGGTATGAATAAAATTTCCCTTAGGATAAACCCATTTGAGCTTCAGCCCCTCTAACCAACCTAATATTAGAATAAACACCTTCTTTTTTTCATCCCGATATCGCCCTCACCTCCTCTGCTCTCTCGATCAGCCATGGCGGAGGTGGCCGTGAGCAACGGTGAAGGAGGCGACGACAATGAGTAGTAGAGGCAGAGGCGGCCGTGAGCAGTCTAGATCTTAGTTTAGGGTGATTCAATTAGGTCCTTACGGGAGCGGTGAGCGAGTGGCAACAAATCATAAATTTGAAGTGAGGTGAGGGGCATTTTCATCCATAGAGGTTTGAGCTCAAATGGAAAGGTTGTCGGGACTGCAGCTCTAAACGATCTCCTAAGGACTTCTCATAAAGCCCCCCCCCCCCCCCCCCCCCCCCCCCCCCCCCCGCCTCAAAAAAAAAAAAACCAGATACCCAATCAAGTCACGTCATTCAAAGAAAAAACCAGAACGGGGTGATGGAGGACGAGAGGAGTGGGCCTGCATCATTTACTTGTCCTTTTATGTTCAACAAGAAGCCAGATACCCAATCAAGTCACGTCATTCAAAGAAAAAACCGCCTGGGTCACTCGGTTTTTACCGGGCTAATTGTAACTCCGATCCATTGTTAAGATCAGACCAGTTGAGGCACCAGATCACTGGTTCATCAGTCCAACTAGTCAATCCAGTCCTGTTCTGATAACACTTATAACTTGCCGGATCATTTTTCATATTTGAGTGTTCATCCTAAATTTGACTTTGGATTCATAGTGAAGAAATGTGTCGACGTAGTTGCTAATCATATATATTTAAGTTATCTAAAATTATTTTTTAAAAGTTAAAAGGGGTAATATGTCTGAAACCCCTCCCAAACATGCCCTTTAACATAACCCCCAGCGAACAGATTGGTTTAGTCTACATCCCCTCCCAATCAGTCCGTTTGAACCTAAAATCCCGAAACCACCCTCATATGTGCTCTCCCTCTCTCTCGATCAACCATGGCGGAGGCGGCAGTGGCCGCGACGTCGACGACCTCCTTCCCAACAAAACGAGTTACAGCTGCTCGTCGCAGCCGGGGCGGTGCGGCGACCAGAGGAGACAAGAGGCCAATGACAAAAGAGTTCGAATGGGTTCCAATTAAGTTTTGGATTAGGTCTAGGGTTCATCCCATAGATCTTAGGGTTTAGGGTTAGGTTTAGAATCTCCAGGTCTATGGTCGGATTTAGGGTTCGGTTTAGGTTTGGGATAAGTGGAGC
This sequence comes from Chamaelirium japonicum, assembly GCA_947650365.1. Taxonomy (NCBI): domain Eukaryota; kingdom Viridiplantae; phylum Streptophyta; class Magnoliopsida; order Liliales; family Melanthiaceae; genus Chamaelirium; species Chamaelirium japonicum. The sequence continues at coordinate 60,317,279 of OX393555.1, read as the reverse complement.
AAAGCATAAATTTCAAATGATATGAGGGAGATTTTTATCACAAGAGTTTGAGCTCAAATGAAAAGGCTGTTGGGAGTTGAAACTCAAATACATTACAGTCCCATGCAGTCGGCTGGAGTACGATTCACTTTCGGATCATCCGACATGATGCCATCATGTGTGGCTATGAAGCGCATGGGCCCACCGACCGGGGCCGACCGACTGGAGAAGACCTGAACTCCGTTAAAATTGAATTTTCTCTCTCATTGCCGGTGAAGTCGCTGTCCACGTGTACTTTTTTCTCTCGGTGTGGTTCAGTATATTACGTCTCTCATTTCTAAATCCCCCCCCCCTCTCTTATCTCCCAACGACCGGCGCTCCACCGGAAACAGCCCCGTCCTCCGCCTCTGCGACGGAGCCATGGAGTCGGTAGCTGCATCGATCCCCTCCTCCTCCTCCTCTCCCTTCTCCTCCGTCTTCTCCCCCAAAAGAGACAAAGCCTTCCCCCATCGCCGCCGTTCCCTGCTCCCCATCGCCGTCAACAGTACTCTCTCTCTCTCTCTCTCTCTCTCTCTCTCTAATCGATGCAAACCCTAATCGTCACTTTCCCGTACCTTCAGGTAATGAAGACGAAGCTGATCTCCACGCCGATTCCCAGATCGAGAGCACCGATCCCGTCCCTCCCCTCAGCAATCGCCTCTCCATCCGCCCCCTCTCCAAGGTAAGCACCCGATCTCAACCTCCCCCCTCGTCCAATTCCTCCACCCCCTTTCGATTCCGAGAACACATCCATCGGTTTGGTCGCAGGACGCGGCGATGGGATTGGTCCTGGGCGCGGCGACCGGCAGGGGCTGGACAACGCCGTCCGGCATGGAGGGCCCCTCCGCCCCCGCCGCCGCCGGCCCGGCGGTGTCGACCTTCCCGTGGTCCCTCTTCACCAAGTCCCCCCGCCGCCGGATGCGCGTCGCCTTCACCTGCAACCTCTGCGGCCAGCGCACCACCCGCGCCATCAACCCCCATGCCTACACCGACGGCACCGTCTTCGTCCAGGTACGGAAACCCTGTAATCTTCTCTATTTGCATATAAGTCCCTGTCAAATCAATATTTACATATAAACCCTTTAAACCGTCCAATATTTGCATATCGCCCCTCATTCGATTGGCTTGGTCGATGATCTTAATTACCGTCCCGGTTCAGTGCTGCGGATGCAATGTGTTCCATAAGCTGGTGGACAATCTGAACCTGTTCCATGATATGAAGTACTATGTGAATCCGAGCTTCCGCTACAAGGGGTACGAGCCCTTCGACTATCTGGATTCCGATGGCGATGACATCTTCCCGCTCTTCTAAGGGTGTCAGTCATCTGTACAGCTTTGAGAACAAATGAGGTATTGAGGAGATTGGTTTGATATTAATAAGCTCTCCTTGTTCAGAGTTTGTAAATATTTGTGATATCATTTCATATGCATACATTACTCGATAAGCTACCGATTGTTCTTGGTTGGTTCGAACATATCTCTCTATCGCAATTTATGTGTCTAATTGCATGAATGTAATGTCAAATTTATATGATAAAGCGGGGTTTTGAGATGGAGGGGCTATGAATTGATTTGGAGATTAGATAAAGAAAGGCTAGGATTTGTTCTCTCCTCCCATTGCTGCATGTACCTATTGGTTCTCTCTATTTTTTCAGGTTTTTAATGCTGGATGCACCCATTGGTTCTCTCTCATTTATCTCACCTTCTCTCTCTCTCTCTCTCTCTCTCTCTCTCTCTCTCTCTCTCTCTCTCTCTCTCTCTCTCTCATTTTAAGGTTTTTAATGCTGCATGCATTCATTGGTTCTCTCTCATTGATCCCCTCCTCTCCCCGTAACTCCTAATCTCTCTCTCTCTCTCTCTCTCTCTCTCTCTCTCTCTCTCTCTCTCTCTCTCTCTCTCTCTCTCTCGCGCGCGCGCGCGTGCGCGTGCGCTTGCGAACTGTGGCAGTCTGCTGGGGGCTGGGGCAGTGCCAACAGGCACGAGGTTTTTTAGTAACATAATAATACAAGTTATGGGTGCACCTATTCTTGTTCAAACATGTAAGCGATCTGCTTCGCAACGATATGATTTTGTTCCCCTTTTTTACATCTGCCATGGTTGATTAGAAACCGATAGTTATTTGGTAGGTTCAGCTGTAATTTTAGTTGTTTAACTCGTCCTCTGATGGTGCTCATTCCGAGTGTATGATGTCGCGCGCGCGGTTAGGCTATGCTACAGTCAGAACACCATAGTCTTCTACTACCTACTGCATTTTGGCATGCATGATGCATGGCTATGTTGTGAGTTAGCGATGCATGTATGTCGCATGGCTATGCTCTGAGTTAGTGATTTATTGTATCTCCTAAGTTTGTGTTCTGCATTACTTTGAAAACTTGGTTGCATCTAATTTGTTTATGATTTTCGATATCTTGCGTATCTTATGAATAGAATGGAGACCTCTGGGACTAAATGACAATATTGTATGTTAAGAATGGTGGTAATGAGCTGATTTAATGGTAAGGTGACAGTACTTTGTTTGAAATTTTGGGTTTCGCTTCGGGTTTGGAACGAACAAAAAAATAAATCGGTTTGATTGGTTCGGATTTAACTGTTTCATCTCTCGTGCGATGACGGGTGAATATCACTTTGTATGGTGGCAATGCCTTTGTGGTGCTCTTGAGAATACTCCTTTTTTTTTTTCCAATGAAGGAAAACTATGTATTCGAAGATGGCACGACCGGTTCTTCTGTTTTCACGAATGCCGTCCTAAGATATTGTTCAATAGTAGTTATAGAATTTACTGATTTTTTGTGGATGTTCTATCTAAGTTAGATAGGTGATCCTCCCCATATAAAACCAGCACATTATAAGAGTGTCAGGTGTGGTGTAAGGTCACCAGGAACTTGTATCCGTGAATGAGCCCGATTGTGGGTCAGCCACGTTAAAGGAAATTCTGTTTGGCTATGTACGACTCTCTCCCCTATCGCATGTATTTTGCGGACAATGCTAGTATCAAGAATTTGGTGGGCGGCTGTGATCATTGCTACATCAGGATGGAAGCCAGGATGGCTGAATAGCGCATTTGTAGTTTGAGACTACAGACTGAAGTTTGATTTTGGTGTAAATCCCGAAACCACCGGCACCCTAATTGCAAATTCGATGCTATGCTATGATGCTTATGCTCCAGGTTTGGATGAAATTGCAGGGGTAGTGATCGCACAGTGGATACATGCTGCGACTTGAGCGGTTATCCCGTATATTGTTGCGACTATGGTGTTAATCAGCAGGCATCAGGTTATTGCAAGGCACAGGCTGATCTCCTTCTCCATTTCGATTGTTCGAGCGGTTTCACAGGTTGTATCAAACAAAAGTGAAGTTGGAATCTTCCGACTGGTCGGCGGCCTGATGCCAAACCCTCTAAGATTGGTGCCAAAAACCTGACCAACAACACTTTGCAAGACGGGTCGAGACATTAAAAAAAGGGTAGATGGCGAGTAGAAGGGGCCTATTTCGTTGGTTACGCAGTTCAAGCCTATGCAACCAACAAACAGATTAAAAACAAAAAACAGTGAGGGTTTTTGATTTCATGATCGCTTCCGTTTGATTGAAATATTTATGAAACCAACCAGTCTGCAGAGTCGTCTGCGAGACCGATCAACAGGGTGATTTGAAACAGTGGCACAGTTACCGATTACACTATAATCTAACGATAAAGACAACAGAAATCCGTAGAGAGAATCTACCACTCTAATTTAGAATCTAAATACAACATATAATTCCGTATAATTTACAGCCAGCATCTCCAGGTCACAAGCATTGAATTACAGAAAGAAAAGAAAAAAAAAAAGCATTATTGATATTTCTTTCCAGTGGGGATTGGCCTTGAGCAGAAGCAAACGGAACTCGGGGCTGACTACATGGTTAGGACATCGGGGAGGGCGGTAGGGGATCCTAAAATCTTACCCCCGACGTCGGGGAAGCACTCGTGGCCCGGCAGGGGGCCTATCTTACCGTTGGCCTCCACTTTGATCGGATACATCAGAAGGTGCGCTGTCAGTGGCACCAGCTCCTCTGCGGCGTACCTCCCCCAGTTCTCTTCGGCTATCTGATTCACAAATCTCACACATTCCAGGCTGCTGGGTTTCTTGAAGCGCTCATCTAGCCGCTTACCTAGATGCTCCGCCCACAGTGACATCCTGTACCCGTATACCTACAGCAGAAATCATTAATCCATCCATCTCTTCGAATGAAATGATACCCAGGATCTTTACCATAACCAAAACAAGACAAATTAGGGATTAGGGTTCGGACCCGACAAAAGACGAATCGGTTCGGTGTAGGTATAAGTAGAAATCAGAAACATAACCAACACATGATAATGTAGAAATCGATCTAGTTCCGCAAGAAAGATTGATTGGTTTTTGCAGTTAAATGGAACCAACAACCACATTTCATTGAAATCCACCCAAATATACAACACTCAATTTCCATCAGCTTTTCCTAACAATGATGAATCAAATTTCAACTAGAAAGAGTGGATTTATAAAACATTTATCATAACTCAGAAAAAATCTTTATTAGCATCAAGAGAGAACCTTACCTGAAGCTTGATCTTCCACATGCGATGTGAGTAGAGTTTAGTAACAGAAAAAGAATCGGCCATTGCCCAAATGGAGAAAGAGAGGAAAGCATTGGTGCTTTTATAGTCGATGGATCACGGGAGATAAGAGGGGGGGATGGAGTCACGGGAGAAAAGTTGGACGGATGACAAGAGAAAAGGGCCGAGGGATTGCGAGGAAAAAGGATAAAGCCAAAGCTAAGGGAGTATTGGAGAAAAGTGAGATGAATGGATCTTAGAAGACTGGAGATCGGAGCATGCCGCATGGGATGAGGACTTTGGAAAGTGGATCAGGACCACCAGGGTCTCCTTAAGCATGCAGCCTTGTAGCTGCACATCATCGGTGTCTTCATGGCCATACCTCTTTCTCTCGAATCTCCCATTGACCGAGCTCCTATTTCACGTTTTATTGAACCCCTGTGATCCACTGACCCCTGAATCGAGTCTAATTCGAGCTTGGTTTTCATCCATCAGCTGATTGGACTGATTGGGTCCAAAGTGGGTGTTTCCGTTTGGATCAGCTGAAATCTGAGCCTGTTCGGGTGCGACCAATCACTCAAACCATGCAATTTCTCAGTTAATAGTTCATTTTTTTACAATTTATTAAAAGTCGAGATCATATTAGATGCTACCCACTCCCACATACACCCTCTTCATAACACCCATTAAGTTAAAGGATGTTGGAGCTAGAACTATCATTTCCAATTGACAATCAAGTTAAAAGCAGTATCCTAGGTGAGGCTTGGGGATCATCCTAAAGTGGTTGAGAACGAAGCTATCTTGGACCACCCAGGTGTTTGACTAGGTAATTCTGATTGCTTTTAACTTCTTTACGACAATAGTAACACAGTAACTTTTAGGGTAAATTACACTTTACCCCAAAATCACTTAACCCCCCTGAAGTTTTTTTTGTTCCAAATCTGTCCCTATAGTTTGAAATGTTAACACAATACCCCCTTTTGTCACCTAATAAATTTCCTCTTTTGGCAATTTCTATCTAATAAAAACTTAATTGAAGGGGGCAAAATGTAGTTTATTACCTATAGGGGGGATAAGTGTTTTTGGACAAAACTTCAGGGGGGTAAAGTGTAGTTTACCCTAACTTTAACTTCTTTAAGACAACAGTAACCATAAAAAATATGCTGCATACATCAAATGTTGAAACAAAGAGCAAAATAGTTTTCTTATTACTCTAGATATTTTAGTTGCAAAAACATAATACCTTGGGCGAACGAGTGCTCCGAGTGGGAGCATGCTTGTTTACTAATAGGATTTCAACTGATAAAAAAGGAAAGGCAAAACCTGACGAGAAGAGTAGCTAACCTGCCCACGTGGATGTCTTTTCTTCTCAGCCCACGAATGATGGGGTTGGTATGAGCCCATAGCTATTTCAGTATCTCTTGAACCCTCTAGAGATCTTTGGTTAATATTAGCAGACCCCAAAATCACATACTCATCATCAACGATCATCCCTTTTGCATGAACATAAATCATGAACCGTCGATTCTTTTGGCACAATGCCTGAGAGCAGTCATTGGAGAAGGAACATGAAATTAATTCTTTTGTGGGTCGAAATAGAAAATATAGCATTAAAGAAACTGGAAACCACTCCCTCCTCGTAAATAGAAAACAATGTAGAAAGCATTTATAATGATCAGTTTCCATTAAGCTATCACCTATCAGTGTTAGCAAGAGAAGTAGGAGAATACAGAGTCAGATATGTGCATTTTGTTACTACATATGTGCATATGAGGCTTTTCAAAGAGTGCTAATTAAAGCATTTTTTTGATCTTAACCCCTACTTAATTGGGATAACTAAAAGTATCCCCTCTGACCTTAATTTTTGAGTCTTACCCCCCAAAAACCCATTTTTTCATTGCAAAAAGCCATGTAGATTTACGGTCATCAAGGGGCAAGACTTGAAAATTAAAACTAGAGGGGGTACTATTTAATTACCCCAATTAACTGGGGGGCAAGGTCAAAAAAACCCAATAATAAATGAATCACGTATGCAGAACTGAACATATAGAGGTGAGGATGTTGAGATTGATGTGTGAGAACCAATTAGGAGGGTTTGGTCAGTTTTTAATTTTTTATAAAGTCTATAACAGTGTTGTCAAGACGACGAGGCGTGCTTGAGGCGCAAGGTGCAAATAAGGTGCACGCCTTAGTGTGTAAAGTGCAAAAATATATATTTTTCTTTAAAAAATTAATAATAACTATAACAAAAATATAAAATTCATAAAAAATTATATTTCATGAAAAAAAAATATAACAATTGTTCAATTAAATCAACACAATAAAGGCATACAATACTTATAACTCATAACTAGTGGCCATCAAATGAACAATTTGAGTGAGAATAATAATTCACAAGTTATTATGCAACATACCAACATTATATTCATAAGTTAAATGCATATAATATCATAAGTGATAACTGTTAAATGAGAACTCATAAACAATGTTGAGTAACAAAACGAAAGAGTCGGGCTCTAAAGAGAGTTGGGCTCTTTTATTCAAACTGAAAATAATTGAAATAAAAAACCAATACCCAAAAAAAAAGCCAAAAAAACGAAAACAAACCGAAATAAACCAAAATCACAAAAATAAAAAACAAAACTTGAATACCAAAACCCAAAATGCATCAAGGCGCGTGCCTCGGTTGCTGATGCAGACGAGCCTACTACGTGCAGTTTTTCTACAGCTGATCGTGTATTTTCATCCTCTCCGGAGATCCAGGAAGCCGATCGTCGATCCGTCTGCATCAGTGGAAAGCTCAATCGAAGCCCGACAACTTTGGTTTTTACTTTATTTCGATCCGACCAGCGGATCTGTAGTTATTTCAGTTTTTATTTCTGGTTTGGGTAGGTGCGAGCCATGTTCGCATCCGGTTCGAGCCACAGATGCCGAACTGACTCATTTCTGTGTTAGGTTTTAGGCCGTAGGATCTTAAGTTAGATTTAATCTCAATGGATGAGATTCGATGGGGATCAAAAACCCAAAACCCTAGCCCAAAATCCCAACCGGCTGGCCCCCCTCTCTCTCTCCCGCGGACACCCCCGATTCCCCTCTCTCATCCGCGCGCCTCTCTCTCTCTCTCTACCCGACCGGCCTTTCTTTCTCTTTCTTTCCTTTTTTGTTTTCTTTAGTTGTTCCCTATAAGTTCTAAAAACCCTAATTGAATGGGGAGATGAATATGAAATTGAAACCCTAAACAGAGAAGCGTGTGCGCTTGCTCGTTGTATCTCTTCCGACAAATCTTCCTTGCTTCTGATCCTTTTCTTCCTTCGCACGCTTCTACCCCGTCGCCTCGCTATTCGTCTACGGCTTCACGGAAGATCGACGTAGAGTTTCTTCGTCTTCAAGATCATCGTCTCGGCTTCTTTACCCCTTCTTCTGGACCACGCCTCCCCCTTCCGCACCTTTCATCTGCAACAACGGAGTATCGGAAAGCTGCCGGCATTGACCAAAGCACGGTGAGATCGATCCTCGATGATTTTCATGTGATAACCTTCTTTTCCCAACCGGCCTTATTGCTGAATTTCCATTAGGGCTTCTTAAATATTTGGTTTTTCTGAGAATCTCATCCATTAGGATTTTATCGTTTAGGTCTCTGGTTGTTCTTTGATACATTGGCTTTATTAGTTGAGATTGTGATCATCTTTATTGCTGGAATTCAGTTAGTATAATCTGAAATTAAAAATTGTCTTGTCAGTTGTTATTGCTTCTTGAATTAAATCTGATTGGGAATGAATGACTGTTGAATCGTGATTCTAAGCATTGCTGAAAATTGTTTATATGTGCTGAAATCTGATTTTTATTGTTTACATTCTGCACTTGGATTAAATTAAGCATACGCATCCCATCAAGTTGGTATCAGAGCGCACTAGTCGTCGCGTCCTTATGCAACGGCCGGTCCTCTCGCATCATTCGCATCATCTCGTGTTTGCTGAAATTTTTTTTTATTTGCCTTCTTTCATTTTAGTTAGTGCCTTGCATTAATTAGTAACACGCATCGCGTGATCGCATACATTTTAGGACCATCCCTTTCTCTCTGTCGTAAGTCGATAGCATCCACAATGGCTGGATCTTCTCCACCCCGTACTTGGCAAGACGCCTTCATAAGGCAACAGGAACACATGAATAGGCTTCAGACCCAGATAGAAACCTTGACCTTAGCTTTCCATAATTCCCAGAATCCACCGCGACCCCGTCGCGAACACAGGACTGGAGCGTCACCCGGGCGTAGTGGGTTAGACCTAGGGTCAGGAGGTGACAACGTCAGTTCCTCTGATGGATCTGAGTGGCGAAGTAGGCAAAGTCATAGGAAAGCGAACCCCCATTGGGGCTGGGATCAGGGCATCAAGATAGAAATTCCTGAGTTTGAGGATAGGATGGACCCCGAAGAATTTCTAGAGTGGGCCGAGAGAATCGACCAGTATTTCGAGTGGAAAGAAATCCTCCGTGACAAACAAGTCAAGTTTGTCAGCTTTAAATTGAAAGGTCATGCACTGATTTGGTGGAAACAGTTGCAGACCACTAGGGGTAGAAAAGGGAAAGCGAAAATTTCCACATGGACATATATGCGAGGAAAAATACAACAGAAGTTCCTCCCTTCTGATTTCAAGCAGAATGTGTTCCAGAAATTCCAAAACCTGCGACATGAGCACAAATCTGTAGATGATTACACTAATGAATTCTACAAGCTCCAAGCTCGTAATGATCTGCACGAAGATGAAGAGCAGAGCGTCGCTAGGTACGTCAACGGTCTCAAACCTTCAATTCAAGAGGTGGTGTCCCTTCACGACTTGTATCAGGTCAGTGATGCACACCGACGGGCTAAGAAAGTCGAGTCTCACCACTCCCGATCTGCGTCCCGGCAGTATGACAACACTAGAGCACCATCCGGATCTGTTAGTAGACCACTCCCTGGACCGTCACCCGTAGCTGGCACAGTTCCTGCACCCACTGAGAAGGGTAAAGGAGTGTTAGGACCTAACCCGAGCCAGATTAAGTGCTTCAAATGCAACCAACCGGGTCATAAGTCAGCCGATTGTCCTCGCCGTCAATTTCATCCATAGACAAATCTTGCGGATAATGACGAGGATGATCATGAGTCTGAGAATGAAAACTTCAATGAATTAGTCTTGGAGGGAGATGATGTGATTGTACCACTGTTGGTTATTCACCAGTCGCCATCACCCCAAGCACCTAAAGCGTTGTTACCCCACGAGCTCTGTGGCGGACCCCCAAAGCCACACTGCAAGAATCAGAGGTTCGAGCTGTTCCGAACAGTCTGTAATGTCAATGGCATGGACCTTTGTCTCTTGATCGATGGAGGTTGCACCACCAATCTGATCAACGAAGCGATCGTCAGGAGCAAGCAATGGAAAGTCAAACCTTTGGCTCACCCGTACAAAACCTCTTGGCTGGATAACACCACGAGCAAGTTGGTGACACATTGTTGTCTGGCAAAATTGTCAATTGGGCTGCAATATAGAGATGAGATCTGGTGCGATGTCCTTCCGTTAGAAGTTGCTGATGTTATCTTAGGGCGTCCATGGCAGTTCGACCGAGATGTCCAACATCACGGAAGAGCTAACACTTATACCTTCCTTAAGGATGTCATCAATGTCACCCTATGGCCCACATGTTTTAGGAGGCACCGATCCCACGCACCTCAAGCCCTTCTGAGTCAGAGTCCGTCCGTCCCACCATTCGCTGAAAGTTTAGTTGGGTGTTCATCTGATTTACTGAAAATTGATAAGGGATTAGACCACATTTTGCATTCCATTGCATGCACATCGCATTTAGAGTCTGTAGGCATTCATGACACTTGCATTCATCATTTGCCTCGCATCCTTACATTCACAAACCATTCATGTGTGCATCCATGTTGTCACCCAAGTGTTGAATTAAGCAATAAAGAAGATTTTGCCATGTTTGATCACTTTTCGATGCAGAGTACTTATGAAACATGTTTTCAGATTTCAGACAACCCATCATCTTTAATTTTTCGAAATCATAACAATTGGCATGATGAGTTCTGTAATTTCTTATTTTATTCACTGCATCCGGACAATGATGACATGACATATCTTCTTGGTTTAGAATCCCCTTATTCTGCACCGTGCGCAGGCCACATTGAGCAACACATAATGCACCCGCAACCCATGGCCTTTCAAATACCCCATTGCCAATCGCACAAGCCGATGACCCGCAGCACATTATGCTCCCGCGGTCTTTTTTTTACATGTCATTTGAATTTCATGTCAACCCAAACTCCTATTATCACATGAAATTATCTGAGTATTTTGAAAATCTTATCGTGCCGCGGAGGATGTTGGTTTTGACTTTCAGGTCTTCGCTTGGCGTCGAGGGGCAGGGGATACGAGATGGAGTTGCTGCGTACTTGAGGCGGATTACTTGGCCACCGGACCCGGGAGAGCAGTTCGAGCAGATTCAGCGGTTGCCGTTACTACCAGGAGAGCCCCCGCCGGATCCAGGACCTTGCTCGACAGGAGTCGAGTTCTTTTGAGTCCGGGGGACTTGATGCAGACGAGCCTACTACGTGCAGTTTTTCTACAGCTGATCGTGTATTTTCATCCTCTCCGGAGATCCAAGAAGCCGATCGTCGATCCGTCTGCATCAGTGGAAAGCTCAATCGAAGCCCGACAACTTTGGTTTTTACTTTATTTCGATCCGACCAGCGGATCTGTAGTTATTTCAGTTTTTATTTCTGGTTTGGGTAGGTGCGAGCCATGTTCGCATCCGGTTCGAGCCACAGATGCCGAACTGACTCATTTCTGTGTTAGGTTTTAAGCCGTAGGATCTTAAGTTAGATTTAATCTCAATGGATGAGATTCGATGGGGATCAAAAACCCAAAACCCTAGCCCAAAATCCCAACCGACCGGCCCCCCTCTCTCTCCCGCGGACACCCCCGATTCCCCTCTCTCATCCGCGCGCCTCTCTCTCTCTCTCTACCCGACCGGCCTTTCTTTCTCTTTCTTTCCTTTTTTGTTTTCTTTAGTTGTTCCCTATAAGTTCTAAAAACCCTAATTGAATGGGGAGATGAATATGAAATTGAAACCCTAAACAGAGAAGCGTGTGCGCTTGCTCGTTGTATCTCTTCCGACAAATCTTCCTTGCTTCTGATCCTTTTCTTCCTTCGCACGCTTCTACCCCGTCGCCTCGCTATTCGTCTACGGCTTCACGGAAGATCGACGTGGAGTTTCTTCGTCTTCAAGATCATCGTCTCGGCTTCTTTACCCCTTCTTCTGGACCACGCCTCCCCCTTCCGCACCTTTCATCTGCAACAACGGAGTATCGGAAAGCTGCCGGCATTGACCAAAGCATGGTGAGATCGATCCTCGATGATTTTCATGTGATAACCTTCTTTTCCCAACCGACCTTTTTGCTGAATTTCCATTAGGGCTTCCTAAATATTTGGTTTTTCTGAGAATCTCATCCATTAGGATTTTATCGTTTAGGTCTCTGGTTGTTCTTTGATACATTGGCTTTATTAGTTGAGATTGTGATCATCTTTATTACTGGAATTCAGTTAGTATAATCTGAAATTAAATATTGTCTTGTCAGTTGTTATTGCTTCTTGAATTAAATCTGATTGAGAATGAATGACTGTTGAATCGTGATTCTAAGCATTGCTGAAAATTGTTTATATGTGATGAAATCTGATTTTTATTGTTTAAATTCTGCACTTGGATTAAATTAAGCATACGCATCCCATCAGTTGCCCTACGCCTTGGCCAAAGGCGCCTGCCTAAGGCGTGCGCCTTGCTGCACGCGCCTCACTAGAACGCGCCTGAGGAGCATACCTGTGCCTCACCTCGAGACGCGAGCCTTACTACGCCTTGATAACACTGGTCTAGAATGGCCTCAAAAGCAGGGTTTAAATTTGGGTCACAGCCATAGAAGAAAAAGACACAGAATGGAAGTGGTGGAAAGGGATCTATAGAAGCTCACTATGAAAAAGGATACAAATCATACAGCATGCAGAATAAAATAAATTGCAAATTTTTTTTTGTCAAAGGTGACTAGAGTAGCTGGAAACCAATTGGTGGTTATCATTAAGAGTTATCCCATCATGATGGGCTTAACTTATAAGACGATTGGCAAGAGTAAAAAAGGTGTAACATGAGAACTTCCCAAGAGGTCACCCATCCGAGTACTACTCTCACCCAAGCACTCTAAATGGAGGAGTTATTTAAGCAATTTCGTCGGTTATGCAAGTTAAATTTTTTCGACTGCTCCTGAAAAATTACAAAAATTCATGAAAGGATCATCATTTACCAACCACCGCCACCTCAGCTAGTATTAAAGTGAGTGAAAAAAGGTAATTGAACTTTGGATATTTAGTCTTATAGTTTTTGTCGCTATTAGCTCAGTTTTGTACATCCAGGAAATTGTGCATCAAGAACTTTTGTTAACCATTTAGTCACCCAATATGAACATAGCAACTATATCACATCTTATTAGCAAATTATCATTTATTTAGCAAAAAAATGAGGCATTGCTTGGTAAAGTTTCACCCTTCTGGAAAAGATTCTATAAATGCGGGAACAAACAGATCTTAGGCAATCGAAAATCTATTCACTGTAGGAAGATATTTGGTTAGAAGAGTAGTCCTTGAAGAATTTATCCCAGATCTTTATGCAATAGCTTGGAAAGCGAAGGCTTCGGTGAGTTCTCAATGCAAGTTCCATGATGATGCTATTACTTGGGACCTTAAATTTAATCGATTGAACTTTTGGATATTCTTAGTCATATTTCGGTGAATGATTATCATGATAAGGCTACTTGGAGATGGAATCCCTTAGGTAATTTCTCAGCCGAATCCTTCTACAACTTTATCAACTAAGGTAAGGTGGTCTATCTAATTGCTTCTACACTTTGGAAAGTAAAGACTCCTTTGAAACTAAGAATTTTCATATTGTTGGCTATACAAGATATGAAGAAAAAATCATGACGATGATGATTAATCTTAAAGGGTGGTGTAACAAAACTTGATCTTTCTAATATCATTATCCCCAAAGGGGCGTATATCTATTATAATAAGGGACTAGGCGTGCGGCCCACATATATAACATAAGATAGAAAATATATTTGGGTGATCAAATCATATGCAGAAAGACGAGTGCAATTCACTGTAGCTACCTTTCATGTATCAAGGTGTGAGCTCAAATAATGATGGACGACTGTGATCGTGAGACAATGGCCTCACTAGGTATCGAGGTGTGAACGCATGCATAGATGGAAAGATACTGTTTTGGCGGTCGACCATGTTTTGCCGTCCAACCAAAATTGACTGTCGACTCTGTTTTGCCGCCGAAAGCGGCCTCCACAATGCAGACATGCACGGGCATTATTAGTATACAATAGAGTAGATGGTGGTTAGAGTCTTTAACCACCTCTAACCACCTAACAACGTCTAACAACCCCATCAAACTGATGTAAGGTATAAACCAACATCAGTTGCCTAACGTGAAACAAAAGAAAAATACAAAAGAAAAGGAAAAACATATCCAACACCCCCCTCGAACTTATTATGAGCCACATGGAGTTTGCAAGGGAAGTGAAAGAAAAGAAAAAAATTGAATCTATAGGATGAATCGAGTCCACGAGCCAACCAGGGCACCCATCTTCGATCGACAGTATCACTGGAACAACCTCCGGAGTAAAACTAAAACTAAAGAGGATGACGATGAAGTTGGCTGGCAAAGCATATAACAGCCACCAAAATTGGTCACAAGCTAACAGCAAGGATCCCTGAGGCCCAATGCCAAACAGATGGAGAGATGGTGAATGCAACCGACCGTGGTAAATGTTGGCGCAGAGGAGGCTGATGGTGGTGGAAACCGGCACTAAGACCAGTGGTGATGGAAACCAGCAATGGAGAAGGCCGAAGTGGGAGAGACCAACAATGACATGACCGATGAGAACTCCAAAGGAACCACTATCTGAGGGCAGGAGAAGGAGATGGTGATGGATGTCAGCGATGGAGGAGACTGAAGTGGGAGAAGTCAGCAATAAAAAGGCCGGTGAGAACTCAGAAGGGGCCTCCGTCTGAGGGTAAGTGAAGGCGACGGTGTTGGATGCCAACACAAGTCGGTGCGAGACAATGCAAGTTGACGCAAAACAACGCAAAACGTCACAAGGGACAACAAAAGGGTAGAGAAGAGTGTAAGAAAATAAGGCATAAACGCAATGTGCAAGGCGCGAGGAGAGACCCCAAACAAGCACATTTGACTGGTGCAAGATGCAAGGGAGAAGATGTGGGGCACACTAGTGCTAGGCGCAAAGTAGGCGCACCCATGCAAGGCGCAAGAACGCACACTTGTGTTAAGTGCAAAAGGCGCACTCATACTCGGATCAACTACACTCGTGAAAGGCATGACACACTCTATGCAAGGCACGTGAAGGCATACTCGTGCTAAGCGCAAGGGAAGAGGAACACAAAGAACACATACGTACAAGGTCCCGTATGCTCATGGTGGGAATAAGGAGCGCATGCATGTAAGGCACAAGGGCGTAGTCAAATGCAAGGCACAAGAAGAGAAAGCACACACATAGGGTGCAAAGCGTGAGGAGAATGCGCAAGGGGTGTAGTATTTAGGGTGCGCTCAGAGGGGGTGCAAACAGAACGGTGCACTCGGAAGGGTGCACAGAGCGCGGGGGTTGGGGGCGGGGGGTTGTTAAACGGAACCCAAACCCAACCCATATACACCCAAGTACCCACACCCAAACCCTAGTACAATAACTCACTCACCAACCCACACTCAAGCCCAAATAAAACTAACCACAAATACAAAAACCAAGCCCAAACATAAATGACTCTTGCAAACACTAGCTTCTACAAAGAGGGGAAAAGGGCTGGATTTGACACTGCAGGGTTGAGCTGGCTAAAGTTGTTACAGCTTGTGAGGTCTCATCTTTGTTGGCTTGATTTGTGTACAAAACCAATCTGTGAGAAATTACATGTAAGTTATTTTTTGTTGAGTCAGCGGTCCAAGATCATCTGAAGACGCAGTAGTCCATCACACGCCTTAGATGCTCACCTGAGAGACGTGCGATGTGTGGGTTTACAGGGTAGAGATAGGAATTTTTGATCACATTGTTTTGCGTGTGCTGTTCTTTGTTTATAAATTCATGCTTTCGAGGTTTTGACGCGATTTCTTTTGGTTTCCGTTTTAGAGTATCGTGTTCTAAAATAAAATACTTATCTATCGAAATTCAAAAGTGTTTCTGTCGGAGTCTAAGTCGAGAGGATCCAACACTTTGAAAATTTTTAAGTGTTGGAAGTCCACAATAGCCGTCTGGGCCCTTGTACGGACTGCGTGTGTTCTATGTCCGGACAACGATTCGAACGGCCAAACAAAAGGTCAAAAGGACAAACAAAAGGTCGAACGGCCACAAAGTACCCCATATCATTTTGAAGCATTTTGTACAGAGCGTCCGGACCATGGTCTGGGCGGCTTTGTCTGTATGGGCATTTCCTAAGTCACACATCCGGACCGTTGTTCGGACTATGGTCAAGCCAGTCCAGCCTTGATTTGGACAGCAAGTCCCCCAAAGAAGACTGATTTCAGTTTTCAGTCGTTAAAACTTGATCTTAGGGCTGCAATCAGTTTGAGATTGATCTGTATCCTATATAAGGCCCTTTCCTCTCTCTATTGTGGAAGGAAAATTAGAGAAAGTTTTTGGCTTGGATCTTGGTAGAGAACATGTTGGATTTTCTTCTTCCCGTTCTCCCTTCAAACCTTGTAATCAAGGTATGATCCTTTCGGCTTATATGTGTTTTCCATCGTGTGTGCTTCGATCTTCGTATCAAAAGCGTCGTCTTTCCTTTGAGGATTTATTCATTTATCCCTATGCTTTAGGTTCCCTTGGTTTTGTATGGTTTTCATTATCTTACCCTTGTAAATCCCATGTGTTGGGTTCTTCCGTGTGAAGCGAAAGAAGGTTGCGTCTAGCTTGGATGAACCATACGAGAAGAACTATAATTCCCCATAGTAGGTTTTCTGGGAGTTACCAATATAAAAGCCTTTCGGGGGGTCAGTCAAAAGGGTTACTCCGGCAAAGTAGTCCCTTAAAGGGTGCTACCACCCACAGTGATGTATGGTTCACTTTTGGACACGTTCGAGCCTTGCGAGGGCGAGCGATGGTGTCTCCGCTTGAATGAATCAAGGGAGTCCGAGTGGCACTCGGGTGAGCACTAGGGCTACATGTGTTGGATCACGTGAAGACGGCCAGAGAATGGAGTTTGTGAAGAGCTGGAAAAGCAAGACGGAAGACACCATGGAGCAGAGGTTTTACTCCTAGTTGTTCCCGTTTGTTCTTGTATCTATGTCTGTAACCAGATCTTTTGCTTAGTGGATTGCACTCACCATCCGGTGTGAAGTCGACGAGGTTTTTCTCTCGAAGGATTTTCTCATAAAAAAATCTATGTTGTAATCTTGTAGATGGGTACTTGTTTAGGGGAAATAAACTTTGCATTCCAAGAACTTCATTACGAGATTTCTTAGTGTGGGAATTACACACATGTAGTACGGTAGGACACTTTGGGCAAGATAAAACAATTCAAACAGTGGAGAGTTGGTTCTATTGAATGAGTCTCATGAGGGATGTTGCCAAGCTTGTTGGTTAATGTTGTAAGTGTCAGTTGGCTAAGAAAAGAAAGCAATATACGAGACTTTATACCTATTGCATGTGTCAAACTATCCCAGAATGGATGGTAGAATGGATTTAGTGCTTGGTCTTACCAAGCACGACTCCATATTTGTCGTCGTAGACCGTTTTTCAAAGATGGCTCATTTTATACCATGTGCAAAAGAGTCAAATGCCTTAAAGATTGCAAAACTCTACTGTGATGGCGTAGTTAGATTGCATGGTTTACCAAAAACGAATGTGTCTGATCGAGATATTAAATCTATGAGTTATTTTTGGAAAACTCTCCGGTATATAATGGGGACGAAATTAAAGCAAGGTTCTAAAAAGCGCTAGGCGCTAGTCGGGCGGTGGGGGGCCGCCTAGTGCCTAGGCGGGGCCTAGGCGGCGCCTAGGCGTTTTGCCTTTTTTTAATTATTATAATTATTATTTTGATATAATATATATATATATATATGTTTAAAAATTAATATAAGTTCAAGATTATCCTAAACCATTATTTTAAAGAACAAGTATATAACCATAATTCAAGATTGAGTGACTAACAAGAAAATAGAAAACAAGGCCCGCCTAGCTAGCCTCAGCCCGCCTGGCCAGCCTAGCTCCGCCTAGACCGCTTAGGCGGCCGCCTTGCCCCGCCTAGACCGCCTAGGCGGCCGGCTTGCCCCGCCTGGCCAGCCTAGCTCCGCCCAGGCGGCCGCCTAGCTCCGCTTGGGAGCTTGGCCGCTTTTCTGGAGCGCCTAGGGCCTAGGCGAGGCGGTGGGGGGCCGCCTAGCGCCTAGGCGGCCGCCTGGGCCGCTTTTTAGAACACTGAATTAAAGTTTCAACTGCTTACCAACCACAAACTAATAGTCAAACTGAGGTGGTCAACATAAGTTTAGGAAACTTGCTGAGGTGTCTTTTGGGAGAGAATGCGAGAAACTGGGATCCAATTCCTTCTACATCTGAGTTCGCATACAACCGTTTCGCCAATAGGTCCATTGGCATGACTCATCTTAAAGGAGTGCATGATCAAAAGCCTAGGAAACCTGCAGACCTCATTCCTATAGCACATCATACTGGGGCTTTTGAGTCTGCAGAGTTGTTTGCACATCATATTCATAATCTGCATCAAGAGATTAGCAAGAGAATCCAAGCTAGTAATCACAAACATAGATTTTTTGTTGATGCAAAAAGACGTTATAAAGAATTTCAAGCTATGGTCAGGATTTGGCCTGAGCGGTTTTCTTCTTGTACCGTTTAAAAATTATAACCACGTAGTGCCAGTTCATTCAAAGTTTTTAAAAGAATTGGATCAAATGCATATGACAAAGACGACCCAACTGATTATGGAATTAGTTCGACTTTTAATATTGGAGATTTGATTTCCTTTAAAGGTCTAACGGTTATCCTAGAGGACCTTTTTTTAACATTCCTATGATACTGACACCTCATCTATATCTGATCCTATACTCCTTGCTTTACCCTCACCACTAACTTACTAATGCGGAATGAACAAACTGATATCATCTTTGATGAACATGTTATGTCTCTCAGAGACGAAAGATACCAACACTACTTGGTTCGATGGAGAGTTCAGTCAGATTCTGATGATACATGGATCAAGAGAGACGAGGTACAATGATTTGATCTATAATTGCTAGAGTATTACTAGAGCCGATAAATGTACCATCAACGGATTCAATTTTTTAACACCCCGGGAGGGTTGGTGAGGAAACACGAGCTTAGCAGTTGCTTACACTAGTCTACAGACGTGGTCGCATTAGGGCAGGCCGCTTAATCCGTATTTGGCTTGGAGATTATACTTGATGAGCTGGCACATTTAGTTATGGCCCATTGGACTTCTTTATTGTATTTTAGTATTTTCGTGCTAATTAATGGGCTGAGTTTCAGTACCTATGTTAGGATAAATTTTGAGGAAAGATGCTCCAAGTTGGTTGAGTATTTCCATATATAACCATAGGGGGGTTTATGTAAACCCCTAGGATTTACTTTCTTCATTAATGAATAATTGCTATAGTTTTCTTCCATTGTTTCCAGTGAAAGGATTTGAGGTGAGAGGCTCGCCGATGAGAAATCGGTTGATCGCAGGTGAGAGATCGATATTTATCCTCCAACAACACGACCATCTTTCTCTTTTTGCATTGCCCTCACCCAGACAACATCATATCATCATCGTCATCTTCATCATCATCACCATCATCACCTAGAGGTCCAGTCGCCCGACCGTCAACCTTGCCCCGATCGATGGTCAAGTACCCAGCCCGCAATACGAGCATCCCGATCGCCAGCAATTGCACCAAGTCCGTAGGCCAAGCCCTCAAATTGATGGCCAAGCACCTAGTCCGAAGGTCGAGCACCCCGACCGCCAGCTAGAGCACCCAGCCCACGTCCCAGGTGCCTCAGCCACCGGCTTGTACGTGCTGCCACCCGTAGGCTCCCCAGCCTTTGTGATGTGACCAGTAGGCCCGCAGGCATGTGTGCTACCATCAGCAGGCCTACCGACCTATAAGTTGCTATCCAATGGCCCCCGATCGGACTTGCTATACCCAACAAGCTGTGGATTTCTTTGTGGCCACTGCGACGTTCGGTTGCGGCAACTGTTCGAGCTCTTACATCATGGATTTATCGAGTAAACTTTGTTACTTGGAGCATGCTGATTCAACCTTGTGCCGTCAATCACATTCATCGATCTATATCCGCTTCATCTACAAACTTGTATAACTGTGGCTAGATAGTTCCATTCCCAATTCTTTCAATAGAAATTTCATTCAGCCTATATTATATCAAAATTGTAAGTTTTTGTGAACACATAAACCCGTGCCATTGAAAAATCGTTGATCTTGAATTAATACTTTGAAATTATTTTAAAGTTAATCAATTTTAATATTTTGGAAGAACTGCCCTAGTTATTCGGAATCTTTCAACTTCATAACGATCTATTCGTATTTAACATTGTTGTTCTTGGAAATATGTGCAAGTAATTTAGGCACCTGATTCGTACTTAATCTGCCATTTGATATTGATAATTGCAAGAATTGGCATAAACATATTAATATCTTGCATCATTCGAGTGTTTTGCACACATATCCTGCATCAAACATGCCGAACCAAAATTTTAAACATTGATACAAAGTTTAGGGTCATGTGCATGAAAACATAAATAACAAAGCCCACTCAGAAAATATACATTTTCAGCACTTCGCTAATTTAAGTAATTTAGCAATTGACAACATATGAAAGTAGAAACTCGTCTACTCTTAATGTTCTAAGGGAAACAGGTATACATTTAAAGAAAAAGTAGGATCAAGTCCTACCTTATAATATGAAATAGGATGAAACGTTGCATGTCCATTGAACAAAATTGCCTAGTAATGGAAAATTCTACATATTATGCTGATAGGATTCACAGTTAATAAGCAGCTGTCATGAATTAGTACCCCTATATCATTTCTTACAATGATGCCTATAATGACGAGACTTTTTTTTTTTTGAGCAACTCCTCTCCAAGCTGGAGAGGATAGGGTTAAGCACTTATAATGATAAGACTATAAAATGATTAAATTGTCAATATACAGTACCGCTGCACTTCTTTCTGAAGGCTGATTAGTCGAGTCAAAGTTATCCTCGGGTAATTCCCGATTACCAAGGCAGTAAAAGTTTAGGTAATCTTTTGGATGTGCATTCTCGGAGTTCATGGATTTGAGCTCCTGTCCAATGATTTCGTACATCATTTCAATTGTCTGGCCCTGCGTGGTGAGAACATACTATTAGTTTAACCAATTGTATACCAGAAACAAAGAATTCATAATTCCTATGAGAATATCAGCCGAATGATCAATGCGAGGCATCCCACAAATCTATTATTAATTGATAAATGAGAAATTCTTCAATTACAGTTCATAGAACCCATCTGCACAAGATTTTCCATTAGATTTTTCACAGGCAGCTCTGATAAGCAAGAATATAATTATGTAGGAGATATATAACTGGGGACTGACAAAAATGGACTTAGCCTGACTCCACTACGGATATGTTCCATCCTATGTCAGCCCAAAGCCAGTTAATAGTTACCCAAGAAGGGTCAAGGTCATGCAATGCCGGTCTAGAGCACAGTCAACTCACGTGATCCGAAACAAAGTCTAGTATAAAATTTATTTTATGTTAGTCTTATGTGTATATAGTACGTTATACACTTCTTTTTCTGTGTATGGGACTTATTCCCTACACATATACATTGTATATGTTGCTTTTTGCCCTAATGAGAATCAAGGTTCATTCTCAACAAACCCTAGTCATCTCTCTTTCTCACCCTCTTAGGGTTATTCGTCACATGGTATCAGAGCAGGATTGATCCCACGCCTCCCCTGCCGATCGAGCTCCAGCTCAGATCAACATTGCCGAGCCTCAACCTCACGTGCCTCTTCGATCTCATCTCCTTTGGCAAATCTGAATGAAGATCAGATCTAACCGTTGACCGCCCACTTGCCTGCACCATGCCTGCCTGAGCTTTGAGATCTGACCGCGTCTTCGCCCAGCTGATCTGCTCGATCAGTGCCCGTCAAGATCGCACTGCGCTTAAGCCCTACCGGCCTACCGTGCCGGCGCTTTGCCACTCTGCTGCGCCGCCTGGGTTTGCCGTATCGCAGAGGATCTTGTTGCCCGATGCCATCATCAGCCTCCACAATCACACTTGCTAGGCCTCGATCACCAGGTCCAGATGCCAACGAGATGCTATGGAGATTATCCAGACCCAAACAATCACGGCTCCTACTTTTACTTCACAGGAGGTCGAGTTCTTTCGAAGTTCGGGTGTTTTTTATGCGGGATCATCCTAGGCGTGCACGATTTTCAAAGTCAAATCAGTCTAGTACGCATCTTAAGGCATGAAGGGGAGTAAAATTTATTTTTAGAATAAATATGTATGGTAATTTTAAAATTTAGTTTTAGATGAGGTTTGACTAGATTTAAACCCAATGGCTTAGGAAGGTGATATATTTGAGTTATGAGCAGGATTTTGATAACATTTGACTAGAATCAAATCACTTTTGAATTATAAGAAATTCTTTGATTAGATTTGAATTTATAAGAGGATTTGATCAGAATCAAATCTCTTTGAATTTATTAGGAGATTTCTTTAATCACTTTTGCAGCCTATAAAAGTCTACTGAGGTAACCATGAAAATCAATGAAAAATTAGAAATAAAGCAAAACTTTCATCATATGATTGGATCGTTTCGAGGTGAGAAACATCAACTCGGTGGGATGGTCTTCCCCCCACCCCCCCTTTCCCTAGGACCCTCCCTATCTCAATCTTTGTGTGTGTGTGTGTGTGTTGATCGACATCAAGGAACCCTAGCAACCGACCTCCACGTGACCAAGCCCTCACCCGCGGCCACTATTGATGTCCAAAAATTGCAGGACAATTCTGCAATCTGGGAGGACTGTCGGCAGATCCGCTACCCCCGATCAACCTCATTCCACTTTTGTTTGAAGTATGTCGAAGTCCCCGAGATGATGTCAAAATTTCAGAATGATCCGACCAACGGATCTTGACTGATTGATGTTTGATGGAAGCTTGGTCGTCAAATCTGCACTTCAGCAAGGGCTATAACCCCCACCCCCAACCTACCACCACCCATAACTTTTGATCTGCTCATTCAATCCTGACAAACCATACATAGAAATTAAAGATCTTCTCAAACTCAACCCAACCATACCATCCAAGCATCAACCCAGTAAGCCCATAAATATTGATTTTTTTTTCTTTTTACCCTAGGTGTTTCGAGAGCAATTCTTTTGATTCGTACGAGATCTCGTCCGTCTTGCATCACTACCCAAGCGAAGGTATTGGTGGTAGACTAGATCCCAATTTTTGGTTAATCAAAAATCCCAACATCAGGGCTAGAGTCCACGACTCCCTCAGAAAGTCTACTCCACTAAAACTCATGAGAATCATATCATGGCTGATAGCATTTCGTGATTTGCTCCTCATTGACAATCAAGATGAGTGTGTTCCAAGTCCCAACACACCTAGCACACCACCATGGACCCTCTGTCCAATGAAATGGACAAATAATCCTTTGGAGCATAGTGGTGAAATGTGTTACCTTTTCGAAGAATTGCTTAGCATCACAGCAGATTGAAATTGTACAGGCTACAAGGGACTAGTGACCATAGTTGTCAAGGCGCATGCCTAGGCGACAAGGCGCTCCGGATTGTTAAGGAGCACCTAGGCGTAGTCAATAAGACACGCGCCTTATGCCATTTTTGTTTTTTTTTGTTTTGGAGGGATCAGTGCTTCTCAATTTATTTATATTCTTTTGGCCTAGGATCATGATTCATTTGTTATATGTCAATTGTTTACTGTTATCCGATGATTTCAATCATTTGATCATTTCATCTTCATGTGCTTATTTATTCGCTGGCAGTTTGTGATGAGCTTCAGTCATTTCTTTATTTGCTGATAGTTATGGAATCTATCATTGTTCATTGTTATTTAATGAACTTCAGTCACTGTATGAATGTATAATGCATGTTGTACAAATTTCATCATGTTGACTTGCTTTGCTAATGGTAAATGCTCTAACTGATACTTAAAATTTTTATGAGAATCTTGAATAGTCGAACCATTGAATAATTTGATATCTTCATTTCCTTTATATAATTTGAAATTTGTTGATAATGTTTGTCCTATATTGAACGAGGTTTAGTTCTTTTTGTCCCACCTCAATTCGGTTTGTCATTTCTTTCTTTTGCTAGTATGTAATTGTATGAAGGTATTTGATAAAAAATAGTATCTCATGATTAATAATTATATGCTTGTATCGTTGTAGTTATGTGAAACCTTGTTGAGTTTTAATTTTTTTCATAGCATTTCTTCATTTTGATTTCACGTTTCAAAGTCTTTTTTTTTTACTTTTCTAATATTTCTCATTCCTTTGGTTTATTTCTTCCATATGAGTTAAAGACCAACTTTGATTGTAATTATATGTATATGCATAACACATACATATACATATATACAATATACAAATTCATCTTAAGGGATATCTTATACAATTAGAATCTAAATACTACATACATATATGCACAAGGCGACGCCTATGCACCCTCAAGGTGCCTTGCCTCACCTTACCGCATTGACAACTATTCTAGTGATTTTCAATCTCATATCGAATTGAATAAGATTGGTGCTTAGGGAACAATCCCTATAGGGACTATGAGGTCATGCAGTGACTATGCAACAACAAAGTACATTATGATGTTCATATAATATCCAAGTAGCATATGCGCCCCCCACATATGCGACCAACCATGTGCTGGCTACATATGTGACCTCATGTCCTATGAAGTTACACACATAAGAGTGCAGTGAGTACCAAACAAATCCACAACTAAATCACATAAATCGCAAGGACAACTTTACTCCAACTAGACAGGATTATGCAAGACAGAAAGAGCTTTTATAACGTATGCTTTTATTTCATACATTTGCAACATGATCTCAGGTTTATTCAAGTCCTCCAAATCTGGAACCTTTTTAGAGAGTCAGTTCATCAAGCCCATAAGTGATACACTGTGTATTAATTTGGTCACAGCTTGTTTGGGAATTTTTTTTTGTTAGATTAAATCTACTGCAGAATAGGTTGGGTTGAGAAAGTTCTAGAGTTATGAAGTATGAAAAGGTTTACCACAGTGAAAGAAATAAGAATATCCCTACCACTTCTCTCCCCCTCCTTCCCTCCCCAATAAAAAACCCCCAACCGATGCCGCCGCTCTCCCCCCCCCCCCCCCTCCCACACACACACACACACAACCATAAAATTTCTCTTTTCTCATCCTTCATTCTTATTTCTTTCAACCACTTTCTATTACTTTTGACATATACATTATAGCACATGCATGCTCATTTTGTAATATTGTTGAATTCATCATTCATACATATATGTGCGCAACTGAAATGTAGAACAGATAGTGAGCAATGTATGCCTTTCAATTAAAAGACAGTACCTGCCAAAAAAGAATTTCTTGCACAGAGGAAGAATTTGGGTCTCCTTCAGGCCACATTGGAATAATTATATATACAGCAAATCGCTCTTTAGCTCTAATTTTGCTAGCAATCTTTAAGGCTAATTCCATTGGAATTAGATTATCAGCACCTGTTAACAGCAATAAAACTGTAGCTAGAAAAAAAAAGAAAAAATCTAAAGGTATACACGGGTGACAATATCGAAGGCAAAAAAATACATCATGTATGCTATAGCTAAATATATTATTATGTATTTTTAGGTGTTTGTATATATTTTTTGTATATAGACCATAAAGTCTTTCTCTTTTGTTTCTTTTAGTCCTATATTGCCTAAAGACAACCGGGTTACTTGTACTTGATCCTATATATAGGGCATTACTCAATGGAATGGTTAAGCCTTTTCCAAACCTTACATGGTATCAAAGCCTTGTCGTTTTAGTTTGAGGATTTCCTATGTGCCGGCGCGAGTCGCTTGCCCGTCTTGTTCGGGCTAGCATAGCGACATCGTTTGGCTTCCCGCTTGGTCCTCCGCTGCGATTACTTCTCCCGTGTGTGATCCTCGTGCCCGTGAGGTCGCGTGTGATCCTTGTCCGTGTGAGGTGGCCGTCAATCCATCTCCACACAGAGACTTCTTCGTGATATCAAAGAGGAGATATCATCTTTGCTTCACGGGGTTCAAAATCTTTGAAATCATATCTTTGAATAATCATGTGGTCCCAGATCCTTGAAGCATCATGTGGTTCCATATCAAGATTTTCAAGCTTCTGATTTTACGTAAAATCAACCTTGCTCAAGTAATTCCAAATCTTTGAAGTTTGTGACATCACGTGGCATGGGAGTTGATTCTTGAAGCACTCAACGCATCAAGACAAATGCATGTCCGTGTGTCCGTAGGCATAGCGCAGTGTAGGCCATGGATCTTCCAAAGCATCACACAAACTTCGATATTTGAAGCACACATCAGTTTTGATTGTTGTCGCTTTATTCTGTCGAGGCTTTTCTGCTCCGTGCAATTTTATTTTTTTGAGGGGCATTTTTTGTTTGAGCTATGGCTTCACAGTTTGAATTTTTTGGAGCACCCTATGGTCGGGATTTCCTCCCGACTATGGACATAAAGCTGTACAGTGCCGGCAACTTGATAGTTTGGTCCATTTCTATTTGGGCCCTTCTATTAGGTCGAGATTTGCTGGGGCACCTTGATAGTATTGATCCAGAGCCTTCCGAGGTTCTAAACTTTGGATTTGTTGTCACCCCTGATGTAGCCCGAATGGCCCATGGCCCAGGCCCGTTGGCCCACCCGAAGGCCCATCCTAGCTTGCCATGGATGGACAAGGCATGACATATCTTAAGACATCTTTTAGATTTGAGATTTTGATTTTAGGTAAGTTGTTAGGATAATTCTTGGTTTTGATTTGTTTTCATCTTTATCTTTTTGGATGCTTATTTCAAGGTATCCCTGTACTTGGAAAAGAATAGATTATGATGAATGAAGATGGTGGATGCCTTCCTTGGCTCATGGATTTGAGTCCTCTACCCCTCTTCCTGATCGATTTTAGGCCCCTCTCATTTAAGTTCCTAACCCCTTCTTCTTTGTCACCGGTCTTACCTCCCCGTCATTTTCCTCTCGATAATCTCGTATCACTAGCTATCATTTACATAGAAAATACAAAAAAATTACATCGTCTACATCTCCACCTCCATTAATCGCACATTCGACAACGCGCACCTACATCAACCCTCAAGACTCCAACTAGTGACTTTGACTCTACCAAAACTTATGTAACTTCATCCTCTCAGGTCCCTGACCGTACTAAGTGGCTTTGTCTTGACCATCATTTGTGCCCCTATCTGATGATGTCTTCACCCGCATCTTACCAGCTTCGGTCGTGCTCAAGATATTTGGTAGTTTCTCATCGCCCTTTCGTTCAATGCAGCTGAGCTCGTGAGTACCAACTCCTTAGAGACTGTCACAATTCTCAGCAGGGCGAGGTTAATTCAGGACTTCTACTCTCTTATGTCCAGCTACTGGCATAAGCTTCAAGCTATGGAGTTCGTTCTTCCTCAGCTCGGGTCGAATACCAATGCGTCCGAGATCGTCGCCACCTTCACCAATTCCTGATATGCCTTCATCCTGAGTTTGGGCCTCTTCATGGACAACTTCTTCATCGGGATCCTCTTCCTCATCTAGAGTCAGCCCTCTCAGAGCTGATCGCTAACGAAACACGTCTTCGAAAATTGGTCAGCCCACGACAGTCACCATCTCAGGGTCCGAGACTGATCTGACGACTACTGCTTCTCGTCCACAGTCTAACACTCGACTCTTCTACAACTATTGTCGTCGTACTAATCATCTGAATGATACTTGTTTCAAGCTGTCGAAGAAGCCACTGTATGCCTCTAGTGGTATGACTCATACCCTGAGTTCTATTGTTGTTGCCACTTATCCTCCGGTGCCATCTTCATCCTCTACTATTCTCTAGCTTGCTGAATAAATACAGCAAATGCACCGAGTCCTTCAGCATCTTTCTACTACTCCTGGTGACCCTCCGTCTGCCATGTTTGTTTCTACTTCTGGTATGTCTCAATATATTTGGATTTTAGACTCTGGAGCTACTCAGCACATGACATCTGATGCTTCTCTACCTATTACTCGCACTCTCATTCCTACTTTACACATCTGTACTGCCGACGATTCTCCTCTACCGGTCTAACAGTGTGGAACAATTTATAGTAGTTGGTTGACTATTTTTGTGGTTCTTTGAGTTCCAAAACTGTCTATGAACTTAGTTTCTGTCAGCCAACTCACTCTTTCTAGCGTCATGGTCTTATTTACTGCTTCCTTTGGTTGCATACAGAATCCTCGGACAGGCCAGAAGATTGGGATCGGTCATAGAGTTGGAGGGCTTTAACAGTTGAAGCATCTATCTGCATGTTCCAGTTTCCTCATCATTAGTGGAATTTGTCGGCCATACCATAGTCTGTCTTCATCTAATTTATGGCATTGTCGGTTAGGTCATGTGTCATCGTCTACTCTTCGGGCTATGTTTAAATCAAGTATTTTGGGTAAAGAATCGTTTTCTCCTTTGTCACTTTGTACGGGTTGCAAATTAGCAAAGCACTTGGCTATTCCTTTAGCTTCTAGTGAACCTAAAATTTTAGCTTCTTTTGACTTGGTATATTTTGACATCTAGGGTCCTGCTCCATTACCTTTCATGGAAGGTTTTTTTTATTACGTGTGTTTTATTGATGCTTACTCACTTTACACTTGGGTTTATCTTATGCATCGTCACTTAGATGCTTGTCGTCTTTACCGTGAGTTTACTGACATGGTTCACACATAGTTTCACTGTCCCATCAAGTTTTTTTCGTTTGGATGGTTCCCGTGAGTATCTCTTCTAAGTTTCGTGATATTCTACTTTCTTATTGGACCCTTCCTCAGCAATCGTGTCCATACACACCTGTTCAGAATGGTGTCGTTGAAAGGAAGCATCGTCACTTACTTGACACTACTCGCACCCTACTTCTTTCGGTTTCGGTCCCTTATCAATTTTGGGCTGAGCCGCTGAAGTTGTTTTCACTTTTATTTATTTGATTAATCGTACACCGTCATCAGTTTCCATATGAGCATCTTTAACATAACACACCGACTTACGATCATCTTCGTACATTTGGGTGTGCAAGTTTAGTCCTTCCCTCAGTTGAGCGCACCAAGTTGTCTCCTTGGTCATCTCGATGTATTTTTCTTTGGTATAGCTCTGAGCACAAAATATATCATTACTATGATCCCTCTATTCATTAGCTATGGATTTCTAGGCATGTTACTTTCTATGAAGGGGTTCCGTTTTTCTCTGGCTCTACTCATGACATCTTTTTCATTGATCAACCTCGTCCCGCGTCGCCGTCTCCTTCCGCTGTTATGACAGATCCCTTCCCCATTCATTTTAATTTTTTTGTTGTTCCGGAGATACACTTTTGAGTCCTCTTTTGGCTCCATATTCCATTATCTGCTTTACAATCTAAGTCTATGTATTCGTCTCTTGAATCGCATAGTTCCCGTGAGAGTTTTGCTGGTGATGATCCTGATTTAGCTTCCCCTGATAACACGCCCTACCTCCTACTTTCGATGACCCATCTAGGGATCTTGTTCTTGTTGCCCGTCACTTACCTGAGCTCATGAATCGTCGTGCTCCTGACCATGGTTGGCTTGCTACTCACAGCTACTCTTTCGAGTTTCAATGTTTTCTTGCAGTCATTCACTTTGATTGGAAGAACACACTTGGGGACGAGAGTGAAATTTGCGACTCTAAAATTGAAAGCTCACAGCCTTATTCGGTGAAAGTAAGTTTAGTCCATTAGGCAAAGTCGAGGGAAAGAAAAGATTATAACCTAGGAAAAAATAAAATTGATCAATGTTCTTTTTCTTATCATTCTACCCCATAGTTCCCCATACTAATCAGGTATTTGTATTTTAGACCTGAGCTGCATTCATTGTTTTTCACATAAGCCTTATTGTCCTAGTCCTTGATTGTGGAAGAAACCAACAGGGGCAATGGTTCATGATTATGATTATGATTATTTTTCAGGTCATAGACCGGTTATTATTTTGGCAAGGTCATAATTCTGCAACATAAAAAGTAAAATAAACAAAAAAAATGAAAATTTTCAAACCTGCATTTTTGTAGGATGGCCAAGCATAAGAAGAACCAATAAAATACTGATTCTCAATATATATAAAGTGCTGTGCAGATCTGATTGCCTTGACATATGCTGTGTGGATGCTCTTCTCTATTACAAGATTCTTTCCACAAATGAGGTTCTGCAATATTTAATTACAAAATTAATAGTAGGACTTGAACAAAATTCCAGGCCTGACAGTTACTTAAATGTACTGGACCTAACAAACCCATTTCATGGGTGTCTAGTGTAACATAAAAAAACACTATCATCTACAATCAGCATCACAGCCTACATATAGTTTGTAGTAACAATTGCATTATCGGTCAATGAACCATTTTAAAAGACACACCTTCTTCCCAGCTTCTTTTACATTCTTGGGAAATCCTTTTACTGATCCAGAGTCTATAGAACGGAAAATCTGGTAAGTTAAAAAAATAGAAAGAATTAAGGACACTGACACTACAATCAAAAGGGAAGTTACTTAATTCAAAAATTAAATGTTATATAACCTGTACATGCCAGGTCTCAGAATCTTTTTCATCAGAGACCCATAAGCTTGGATCGTCATTTGGAACATTAGGCGAAGGACTGAGTATCCACGAGATACGTTCTAACTTTATTAGGGCATCATCATTCCCGTGAGATTTTTTTTTGATACGCCAACCTAACTCCTTCCACTTTGTTGCCTTACGCCACCGCTGCTCAAAATTTGCAAGGACATCGTATGCAGCAGGCCCTTCAATTTTGCAGTGCAAATCGTGCCATGGTTGTCGCGGGCCTTTAGTATCTGTCTATGCAAAATAAAAAAAAAAAGAACATGTGGATAAAAAAAGTTACTACCAGAGCATAATCTTAAAACTCTCCTCTATGAAATAGGGACACTAAATAGCTTTATAAAAAAAATGTTAGATGATGAAGCCCAATGGCGCATTGTCTTTAAATGATTTAATTGCAAACCTAGCCACATGAAGGTATGTTTACGTTATGTGATAACATCCATAGAATTAAATCACCACAAATTTCCTATGAGACCGAAATGTCTTTTTTTTTTGGGATCCGAATAGAATGTCCAAAATAGCTATAGTGTCATATTTTGGTCACCATAACAAAATGTCACTCGAAATCTGAAATGACTGACATTTAACCGAAACCTGACATTCCATCTTTTTTCGGACAATTTCACCGAAAGTTTCATTTTTTTTTTCCGTAAAAGATTCCATCTTTTTTAGTGAAAATTTCCATCTTTTCCTCCATTCCAAATCTTTTTTTGAAACATACCAATATTTGACTGATTTTAACCGAAATTGACCAAAATTTGATCGAAATCAAATAAATTTCCACCAAAATATCTAAAAAATAACTAAATTTCCACCGATACCTACCAAAATCGACCTATTGAACCTTGAATTAACATCATAGTATCAATACTGCCTAAAACCAACTAGCATTTGAGACTTTGCGGCATGTATCTTCAATCAGAGAACCAGTAACTTAGAATGAACGAACTCAAAAGAACGTTCACAACATGACTCCCAACAAAAAAAGGCGAAATGTCTTAAGAATGACTAGGGAGCAAGCTATGGTTCTGCTCCAAAACCATCTCACATAATTTAAAAACCATGAACACTATTAGCACTGCAACAAGAGACTGTTGATATCATGTCAAAATGATGTGGAACTTTCTAGTAAACCGATTCTGCATGACCCTGAGGTATTTACTGGAAGTGAAGCTTATTCAGCATAAAAGAACTAATTCTACTTTCTCAATATATCGACATTCAAACAAAAGAATAGAGTAAAATGCATAGAATACCAATATATCAATCTCTTAGATTTTCTCACGAATCTTTACAGAATCATATATTTTATTTAGCAGAACTTCTTCAATTTGCTCAAGAAATTCCTACCATAGGTAATCTAAGAAACCCAACCTCAGTTATTCTTTAGTTTTTGACTTGGATGATCAACACAGAAATATATTCAAGGAAATTCCGGTCTCTATTTCACTATATAGATATAAGATCATGCAACAATTAATCATTACCAGAAGCCAACGTTAGACCTCTAACTTAGGTCATGTACGCATAGTGAGATATCACAGTACAAATTCTACACTCCACATCTTTAATACCAATTAAATGATGGTCTTTATATGAGGAATGACTTATTTAAATTTTAGAACGATGGGTCGCTTGATCTAAAGTTATGGCCAAAACAGTATACATATTTTGTAAAGACAGCAAGCAATTTTCAGTTTTAACAATACAATATATATATATATATATATATATATATATATATATATATATATATATATATATTAGATTTTCAATAATAAATAGGCTAAAATATGCTTGCAAAGGTACCGAAAATCGATTAAATATTAAAGATGTCTGTGGTTTTTCTTAGGGCTTCAACTAGAGGCGAGACAGATGCGAGGATGGCTACGATGCAATGTGGGGGCGATAGAAAACGAGCAAGCGGATGCGGGAAGCGGTGAACATGGATAAAAGAGAATAGATAATGCTTGAACAGTTCTACCGTGGGTCGATGCAAGGATACACCACTGATCCCACTCATGGTGCAAGACCGGACGTCGACAGAAGCTGGATCCTTTAGAAAACGATGCGATACCTTCTCGAGGTGAAGTTGTGGAACTTCTTGAGGTAAAGTCAAGGCGTTAGCGACGATTGGGGAAGCGAGTCTCTCTGATGCGAGAGCATCCAACAACTTGAAGATTTTAAAGAAAATATTTATTTTCTGAATAAGTAGTTACTAAAATATTAATTTTGAAATAAAATATTATGTTTATTCCGAAAATAGTATTTTATTCCGAAAATATACTATTTTCAGATTTATTAGTTAGGATATTTTAAATTTGGCTTTTTTTGTAAGATTTGATTAAATTCAAATCTTTTTCAACAAGACAAGTCTTATCTTTTTATTATGGATGAGATTTGATTAGATTTAAATCTTTTTAAATTAGGTATGGTTTATCTTTTAGATTTGGTTTGATTTAAAATAGGTAGTCTTTATCTTTTATAATTGTTATCTTTTAGGAAAGGTCTATCTTTTATTTAGATTTGAATTTATTAGTCATTATCTTCTTGGATCTTTTGTAAGCTTATAAAAAGGCCACCGATGTAACCATGAAAATGATGAATTGAAGATGAATGAAAAATCGTTTGATGGCATGTTCGATCCTGAATTGGATTGAGAAAGAGGTGGATTCCTCGAATCTGGTGGACTCCATATTTTCTTTCCCTTCTTCTCTTCTCCCCCTTTATATCTTTTTTCGTTAGAATATTTATTTCATATTGATCTGATGGTTATTTTATTTAAATTCCGAGGGACCCCGTACCTCGTCCCTCATCAGTTATTTTAAATTCCTAAAAATATTGTATTTTCGAAAAATATTGTATTTTAAATTCCTAAAAATATTTTTCGAAAATTTGTATTTTCGAAAAAAAATATCAAGTTCGGAATAAAATAATTATTTTATTCCGAAATTAATATTTTACTCCGAAAATACATGGTTTTCATAATTATTAAATATGGTAATTTTTAGAGATATCGTTTAGGTAATATTTATGATAGATTTAGATCTTTTTGATTTTGGAAAGCATTATCTTTTTTATTTTTGGTAGTTATCTTATGGTTTCTTAGAGGCCATGTAATGTACGCCTATTTATAAGCCTCTCATTTGATGAATAAAGAATGCTTTTGATTAATGAAGAAAAAAAATGACAGCTTGCGAGCTTCGGTATGGTTTCCTAGATTGGAATCCATCAAGAGTGGATTTCCCGAATCCGGTGGACTCCAGATCTCCCACCTCCTGTCTTTTCCTCCCCCACTATCACTCATAAACCTAATTTGGAGAATTTGATCCATCGACGACGGCTTCCCTTTTCGTTCCGCATCTCTCCCAAAAACTCTCATGAAGAGGCACAAATGTCAGCAAAAAATCTCCCCTTTTTCTTCTCTCTTTTCTTTTTTTATAATCTAGGCTTTCATGGTGGACGATGGAGATAAATCAAGGGGTGGGGAATAGATGGTGGGAAAGGGAAGGGCCCCTCTTGGGCTTATCCAAAAAAGCCCATTAAGCCTATATCCCACTATGCCACATCATCAATTAATTTAAGTTATATTGATCTAACCGTCAGATTCAAGATCTAATCTCGACCGTCCACACACACACACACACCAGATTTGATTACTATAACGCAAAAAACTCATCCGAAAGTGCCCAAATTCAATCCGAAATGCTCTCGGATGAGATCATGGATATCCCCCATGACTTGGGCAAGAACACAACTAATATAAACTGCAAAAAAAAAGGCCAAAAACATGAAAAATAAGCCTAAAACTGAAAATAAATATCTGAATATCCCAATATTGATAATGTCCTCCAAGCATAAATAAAGACGCAATAAAATAAAAACTCTGACACCGATCTGGTGATGGGGCGATGATTAGATGGTGTTGACCATGCTACATCAACTCCCCCAGCCTAAGAACTCGACTCTATAGAGTGGTCAAGCTGCTGTAGAAGGTATGGTCGTTGTGCTCTCATCTGTCACTCCTCCACACAGGTACAGTCTGAAAGTGGCATGCCTACCCCCGAACGAGAAACCAACGAAAAGCACCTTGGCGGGTAGCAAGCTCTCTGATGTCAACTATCTCCTGTACATGCTCTGTCAGTTTGTGGTTTTTGTGGTTTTACCTACTGAGCGATTAATTGAATTATGATATACAAATTCAGCTTGTGGTAAAACTATATCCCACTGTTTAGGCCCCAATACTACGATTGACAACCTCTGTTTGTCCATCAGTTTGAAGTTGCTACGCGCCACTATATTAAAGTTTAGTTCCTAGCTTTGATCAAAGAATGCGGTGGTGAATGCTCTAGTATATAACCACTTCCGCCACCATCACTGCCACCGCCACCACTACCGCTACCACCACCATCTCCAACACAATCATCTGAGTTGCTCCAATTGATCACAATGTCACCCTAGGTGCTTTGATCACTGAAGGACATTTGAGATGGCCCCTCCCCTGACGAAATGAAGTGGGTCACATCCCCACCCATCTCGGAAGCAATCGTCGTGTTAGGTATACCTCCTAGCTTATCTAGAATTGGCTGACCGACATCTAATCCACTCAAACAACGGGTTCAGTTCATGTTCCCCGATGAAGATATTAGTCAGGTCGATGTCCCCCTAGATCTCTATGTCTACTCTCTCATTTAGATGCTTCATCCTCAGTCACATGTTGTAATGGGCAAAGACCAGCTTCTCCAAGTTCTGGTGTGTAAAGCGGTTACGCTGCTTGGATTGTATAAGTGCAAAGGTGCTTCGGTTCCTCTCACAACCGGACAATGTTGTCTATGACAGCAATCTCATCCCCAACTTCTGCAGCTTGGCGCATCATTGCTATAGAGATTCAGAGAAACAATCACTCACCTAGGGAAGTGATGTCGTGATCTACCTAGACGCTACAGCAGTGGAACGACCGAATGAACCAATCGCATCCCTAAACAACTTGATATGTTTTAGAAAGAGATGGCTTATTATTATACCCTAAAACTAACAACAATACAAGTACTTGAATGTATCAAATCCACTATGATACACACCTCTTCAAATATATAGGTCTCCATACTCCCCGATGGATCTAGTTTCTCAAGCACCATTTGAAGCGCAATGATAAGATCCTTGTGAAGCCCCAACTCGTTTTTATAGTGATTTTGGGGTTAAGTTAGTAAGCTTCAAAAAACCATTTACCGATTAGTGCATAATAAAGGTAAACAACAATCGAGCAATGAATGGGCGAAATAAGAAAAATAAGCGTACTGGCTAAATGTAGGGTGTGCAACACGTCGACGGCATCTTGTCCCATCTCTTTTCCACTATCTTGAAGATAGTTTTGTACGATTTGGGACATGTTGCTCTGATGGACCTCTTCATCAGTCTAAGGGCTTCGCAAAGATAGCCCATAGTGGTCTTCTTGTCAGTTGTCACCATCAGCCATGTGAAGCACCTTCACAATGGGCTTTATTGTGTCCACTGCCTTCTTGCATGCATCCCAAAACCTGTGGTCACAAATAATAGTCTCAACTGTTTTCCCAGTCACGATGCCACTCTCTCCATGGCCAAATCATGCCTCACTTTAGAAGAGTGACTTCAACCTCGGCTACTGTTTTCCCAGTCACGGTGTCGCTCTCTCCATGACCAAATCATGCCTCACTTTAGAATAGTGGCCTTAACCCCGACTTATGATTGATCATACAATGTAGTGTAATGTAGTTTGAGGCAAATCTGGTTAGTACAGGGCGTAGTAGATCCTTTTCACAGAGTTTCCTCATCATATTCAAGATATATCCATGATTATAGATGAAGGTGGTGAGTCTGGTGACTGTCCTCGCCCTTGAAACCATGTCCATGATCGATTTGGACTTGCCGATATTCTTAAGAATTAGATCTATGTAGTGTGTTGCGCATGATGTCCAAAACATCAGGTACTTCAATGGGGCCTTCGCCAGAGCCCGTTGTGAGCGTCTAACTTCACCCGCAACCCCACCAGCACTTGCACTTCCAGTGGAGCTCTCACTTCCAGTAGTTGATTTCAGTGAGTATGCCCTTCAACGCATGGACTTTTTCGGAGTAGAGCAACCATCAGCAGATCTATTTCCTCATCAGTATGTCTATATGTCACTCCTGGGTATCACTATCAGTCTGCCACAGGGGATGTCCTCTTCAGTATGTGTCAGCAAGTCCCGGACTCCTGGTCCCCGCTCGACGGCAGCACCACTTTCGCGTGGGACCCTGACTACAGTGTAGTGCGACCTCACCAGCTAGGCATCCATCACCAGTTACGGATTTCGAGACGATTCTTCAATGACCCTGGTGATGCGAGCTCCGCTACCAGCCCTTGCTTCAGCTCCACAGAACTCGTGGATGAGTTCTTTCTGACTTGGGGTGAATAATGGGGACAAGGCCCAGCCTGCACGACTTCTATGACTCAAGTCAGTAGACACGCTCTTGAGGCTTATCTAAAATAAATTTTTCGAATTTAATAATTCCCAAAAAATATATATTTGGATTAAAATATTAAATTCGGCATAAAATAATTATTTTAGTCCGAAATACCTTATTTATTAAATATGAAAGTTTTAAAAATATCATTTAGGGTAAATTTAGATCTTTTTTATTATGCCTTATCTTTTATTTTCGGTAGTTAATCTTATGGTTTCTTGGAGACCAAGCAATGTAAGCATATTTATAGGCCCCCTTTTGATGATAATGAATTATAAAAAAAAAGGTTACTTGCAATCTTCGATTAGGATTTCTTGGATTGGAATCCATCAGGGATGGATTCTCCGAATCCGATGGACTACGGATCTTCCCCCTCCTCTCTTCTCCCCCACTCTCTCTCAAACCCTAATTTGGAGAATTTGATCCATCGACAACGGCTGCCCTAGTTCGTTCAGCATCTGCAAGTTTACAAAAATCTAAATTTCTTACCAAGAAATTGTTTATCCCATAAAAAAGACCATTACACTTGAGATGAGGTAGTCAAATCAAACTAGAAAATTCATCATATCGTTCAGTGTGGAGCCAATGACACTGATAACCAACAAAGACCATGATAATGATGATCTTGTTGTGCTCCCATTATAGGGTAGGACTTACTGGTCAACAATTATATGCGCTTAAATTATTTATGGTGTTCATAATTGTTTCCTAATGTCATATGATATGAGACGGTCGTGTGAACTGTAAATCTTATAATTTTGGCAACAATACCTCCATACAAGTGGATGAATAGAGACAAACTGATAAATTCTCATTTATCTCTTGCCTAGATTTTGGCAGCTTTCCGTGCCTGACGCCCATGCCCATGTTGCCATGAGATTGTGTGCTCGTGTCGACTGCACCAATGGTATTGAGCAAAACAATTCCAGATGTTCATAATGAAAGTCCAATTTAAAAACTATAGTTTCTAGAATTTCTATTAGTGACATAAGAAAAAATAAGTAGATGTTATAATTGTTAATTTGCTGTAGCAACTCGAATCAAGTTCCACAGGCTTCCTATTACATAAACATATTTATTTCCACGAGTAATAGCTTTTAAAAAAAAGAATATCACTACCAGGCAAACCACAAACAGATAGACTAAAACTTCAGGTCTGAGTTGGAAGTAAACTTACTGTTATGTACACAAAATCTATTTAAATCCTATCAACAAGTTAATTTGACAAAGGCATGGAAACATAAAGAAATGACTAGGAGAAATTAAACTCACACCAATTGTTGGATTGTGAAAATCATTCAAAAATACAGTGTCAAGGTCACGAAAAATTCTATGTTCCGGTGTATCATAGCGGCCGTCAGTAAGATCAAGACCACCTAAGAAAGCTGTGATCTTCCGATCATTTCGAGAAGCCTGTGTATCAACCAGAAGACATTTCTGATGGTGCGTAAACAGGGTCCCAACAACCTAGACAGTGTTAGAAGAAAAAGGTTATTTAACAGTCCAAAAGAATAAAGCAACTAAAAACATATTAGTTAGGCAATGAAACAGAAATTCAAGAGCAGAAGCATATTTTCTATATCTTCATCCATACGTATTTGTGAGTACATATTTGTTGGAAGTTACAAGAGATATTTGTCTGATAAATTTTCTCAATATAACAATAATTCTTGCAAAGATGTATGGATCAAAATGTTCCACAATAACAAAATCAAAACAAATGAGATAATCAAGGCAGAGATGAGAATGCTAAGGTGGATGTGAGTTGAAACAATGATAGAGTCGAGTGCAGTAGAGGGAAGAGTAGAGTTGAACAAATCAAAGATAAAGTAAAGCAGAAAAGAGAGAGATATAGGCACATGCAACAAAATTCTTAGGAGACACTGATATAGAAAGTCACATTGATTCATGGTGCAAGGGTCAGAGAATGAAGCGATGGACCCAAATCAATAATGTGAGGAAAGTTTTCGAGAAGCTAATAGTAATAAAGGATGTAGCTCTTAATAGAAATTTATGGCTAAAAAGTCAGATGATGTGTCGCTCCAGAATCAAAGATCTAAGGGGGGCTGGAGAGACTCGGATGACACTGAGCAGAGGAAGAGGATTTGGCACAAGAGCCCACCGTGGTCATCATGGTCTCCATAGCGAAAAGATAGCAGATTAATACCAGATCTACTGAACCGGCGGTCGAAACTGACTGAACCGGAACTAGAATAAGTTGTTGAACAAACTCTTCAGTATCTAGTATTGTAGCCTGGTAGCATTTGCAAAGTGGGAAATCGTGCCCAAAGAACTGCTGCTGGAAATCTCCAAAGAATCTTCAAAGCATCTCCAAAGAATCTTCAAAGCATCTGCTGGGAATCTTTCTTTTCCAAAAGGATTTTTGTGAACAATGTTGTATTCCACCTAAAGGGCCTAACAGAGGAGGCTGTAAACAGGTTGAAAGCATTGTTCTATAAGTTGGGTTGGAGGAGGCCCAAACCACTGTGAAGTTTGGCTGAAAGAGGCTTAAACGACTGTGAGGTTGGGCTGAAGTTTGAACCCAAAAGAATAGCTAGCCCCAAAGCCAATGTACTGCTGGTTATAGAAACTTTGAACCAAACTTTTGAACCCACTGGTTCACTTTGTTGTAATGAACCCAAATGAGTACTGTGGAGAAGAACTAAATGAAATAAACCCACTGAACCAATGAAACATACCCAAAAGAACCTGACCCAGACTAAATTGTTGTGTATATTGACGAAACTTTACTGGTCTAAAGAACAAAATCGGTTCATTAAGCTTAGGTTATGGAGCTTCGATTAATTACAGTCGGGTCGGGTTCTCTAAAATAGTAAAATAAGAAGCTAGGGTTGGGTTCCACTACTAATCTCAAGCAATCGCAGCCGTCAACATAAGTGGGTGGTTGAATTCTTTCTTCTCAACTCTTCCTCACTGTGACTAGCGTTCACAGGGGTTCACAGGAAAAGGTAATCGCCACCGCCGTTTGATATTGTTGGTCGTCACCCCTTGCTCCAGTGATCAAGCTGTGGTGTGATCGGTTGACAGGCCAGGCGCGGAGCAATGGAACCAAGAATCAGTGGCTAGACTGAGCGGCGACGACAGAGGTTGAATGGCTGCAAGATGCTGATTTCTGTATAGGGCCCTTTGTCCGAGCAGAGATCTGATAAAGTCAAAGAAGGATAGCTCCGAGGGAAGAGAATTCCGATGATTCCTTCAAATGATGCTTCTCAGCATAGATTTGAAGAATGAAGAATATCTTCGATTGAGGCCAAGAGAGGAGAGCTCCGATGGAGACTGTAGCCGAAGATCTCCAATAGATGAAAGTCAGATCTTCGATAGATCTTGAACAACATCCTCCACCACTAAGACGACGATGGAGAGGAGCTCAGATCTGTCATCCGATGGCCAACTATGCTGAGGATGAGTCTCATGAAGTGCTCCAAGGATGAGAATCAAAGGCCAGCTGTGAAGAGCTTCAATTGAAGCACTAGATCTGTCTTCAAATCTGGTTCAAGTGTTGTGACCGATCTTCTTGGTGAGTCGGCAGTATGAGATGTCTCTGGATCGGAAGCCAAGAAGCTACTAGATCGAAGTGGCATCTGATGGCAATGATGATGACTATAATGGTGATGACGGCAGACCGGCAATGGTTTGAAGTCGGTGACGGAAGATTCCGGTGGTGGTTGGAGTTAGCGATGGATCAAGCTATAGCTTTGATACCATGTTAACGTGAGGGAAAGAGAAAGAGAGATCTGATACCATGTTAACATGAGAGAGAGAGAGAGAGAGAGAGAGAGAGAGAGAGAGATGGATTATACACTCTTTGGGGGGCATTAGCCCTATATAGTTGTACGAAAGATGGAGTCACCCAAGGTGAGCATACCCCAAGAAAGGCTGACTAACCAATACAATGAGGCTAAGTATATACATGCTCTAACAAAACCAAACCAGCTAAAACAAAATCGAACTACAAACATTAGTCCTAGACTTGTCCGTAACATACTTGAGAACTAAATTTCTAGACAATGGTGTAAAATGGTGAACATTTACAATCACATCGTTCAAAGGTTCTCATTAGCACACTTCAAATAATACCTTAACTGAAGGAATTAAACTTACACTACTAAATACATAGTTACAAGAATACTCTGAAATAATTTTATATTCATGAACATATATGATGCTTTTGTGCCCTAAAAAATCAACAGAATCAAGATAAAGCCACAGAGGGAACCTGCCTGTTGCTTGAAAATGCTAAGCTTATTGCTGCCATAACGAGGTGACAGCACACAAATGACAGAGGAATGCTTGAAAAACTTTCGGGTTTCTTCGTCATGAGTATCCATCACTCCAGTCTGCAGTAAAACCCTATATATCAAACTTAAGCACATCACCATAATACTACTAGGAAATACGATGGCATATAAGTTCATAAATTACAAAGAACAATCGATAGCCTATTACTTGAATTATCGCAAGGAAACAAAAATTGAGTCCTGTTATGATACCCGGATCCTTTATTTTGTGATTAGTACCCGTACTCTATCCTATAGGTCTCTATAGGTTCCTTCATTCCAGTTCAAATTCTTGAAAATTTGAAGGATTATTGAATTCGATCCTTATCGTACTTGATTCTTGTTACTGCTTCTGGCTAACATAAGAGTGATGTTATAGTTATAGGCAAAAAACTATAGGCAACGGGTGACCTGATAATAAATACACTTTGGATTTAGTTGGATAGGAGCCCCCCACACAACCCAACTGAAGCCTAGATCTGGAGATAAATATGAGTACTGAATGGAAATTGTTACTTACATCTGATGACCAATTAATAATTGAAAGGGTTATTGAATAACCCTTTCAAATTTGTAACCTGCTCAATTTGTCAAATTGCATGTATACCCTCGCAAATTTGTAAATTTCATGTTTACTCCTAGAGTTCAGGGTAGGAGTTTAAGGGGTAAACATGAAAAATACCCATTCTAAAGTAACGAAGCGGCGTCTTGTAGTTCAAAACCATAAATTTCTTTGATTGGTTCAAAGAAATAGGAGAAATATGGAAACTCCGAGTTTACATAGACTGAACAGTTATCCAATGGAATTTCACGAGGAATAATTTGTTGATGCACTAGTCAACCAACTTCTCATGGACATGCAAAATGAGAAGCAAAAGTGCATCCAAATTTCTGATAGAAACCTTCAGTTGTTGCCATGTTGCAGATAGGCTCTTCAATTAAGTTGCATCGTGAAGTTGAACCCAGCTAAGTGCGCATTCAGGGTCACCTCTAGAAAGTTCATGGGTCACATGGTGACTCAAAGAGGGATAGATCCAAAGTTCCAAACCATGACTAGGTCAGAGCCAGGGGCGGAACCAAGGGGGGGCTGAGAGGGGCCGTGGTCCCCCCAAAGTTGGTAAAATTTTAATAAGACCCCTATAAGGGTTTGAAAAATTGTAAAAATTCTTTACACATGGCCCCTCCAAAATTTTTAATTTTGGAGTTCCTGGGTCCGCCACTGGTCAGAGCCCAAGTGGAGATGCTATCCCCACACACTAAGAAGGAGATCAAGCGGTTGACAAACCGTGTTGTTGCCCTGAATCGCTTCATATCAAAGTCAACTGACAAGTTCCGGTCCTTCTTTGAACAGTTGCATGGGAAAACCATTGATGAATGGGATGGGCGATGGAGCGAAGCCTTTAGAATGCCACTATCTTGGATGCCCCCAGTCTTCTCCAAGCCCTCGATGGATTAAATACTCAAGCTATACCTAGCGGTCATAGAGTTCGCTATCAACGTTGTTTTGATAAAAGAGGAAGAGGCCAAAGAAAAGTATGTACATTGTCTCCCGAACACTGAAGGATGTGGAGATGAGATATTCGTAGCTGAAATAGGTAGCCCTTTGCTACATGCCTCACAATGACTACGACCATACTTACCTAGCTTATCCAGCAAAGATCAACACAATGTATTAGCTGAAAAACCATCACATTCCAACCTGAGAGCGCAGGAAAAATGAGGAAGTGAAGAACCGATCTCGCCCTCTCGCCTAACCTTTGAGAGTAGAAGGGCTAAGAAGGCCATAGTGATGACAAATTTCTTATGTCTTCCCAATCGAGGATGATGGGATCGGCTATGAAAACTTCGACCTAGATGAGGATCTCCCTGAAGCGCCCGTGGCCGAAGGTCTGTCGACTTCGGCTACATGATGGAGAGTCTTCATTGATGGCGTATCTAACTCTCGTGGGGCAGGCATCGGCGATCCTGATTACTCCTTATGAGACCATAATGGAGAAACTCGGTTAGGGTTCGAGACCATTAACAAAAAGGCGGAATTCAAAGTTTGGACCAAACTACTGACTCTTATGAACAGGCCCACATAGAGTTTTTTTGGATTTGCATTCGGGGCGATCCTTGTCGGGCTAGACATGACGCACACACAGTGTCACCAAGCACGAAACTTGCAGTGACTCTCTGATGTGATCCGACTTGGGCCCAAGCCCATTGGCCCATCCTAGCCTGCCATGGATGAATAAGCAGAATATCTCTTATGATATCTTTTAGAATCTTTTTTTATTTGAGATCTTTATTTAGGCAAGTTGTTAGGATACTTATTGGCTTTTAAATTTGTTGCCATTTTTATCTTTTCTTTTAGCCTATTTAAAGGCCCCCATTGTAACCATTGAAGAAAGATTATGATGAATGAAAATTGATGGCGGATGCCTTCATTGGCTCATGGATTTGAGTCCCCTACCTTTTATCCTGATGGATTTCAGGCCCCCTCTCATCTAAGCTTCTAATCTTTTATTCTCTGTCACGGTTCTTACCCCCTCCGTCACTTTCTCTCGGTGATTCCGTATCACTAGTTATCCTTTACAAAGAAAATACAAAAAGAGATTACACCGCCTCCATCTATCGCTCTTCGACGACGCGCGCCTGCATCAAGTTGGTATCAGAGCTATGGGCTTCGTGGCGTTTCCGCACCACGAACGATCTTTGCTTCGATCGTTGTCATCGTCGTCGTTCCATCGTCACCATCCTCGCCGATTCGTCATCATCTTCTTCTGGTACGTCACCTACAATCCAAAGAAGAAAAAAAAAGAAGAAGAAGAGAGATCAGACCTATTGAGAAAAAAAAAAAAAAAGAAGAGAGATCAGATCTTGAGAAAAAAAAAAAAGAAGAGACAAAGGAAAGAGGAAACCTACCAGCTGCTGCCGCCCCTTTTGCTCCCAGCTGTCGCCGCCCCTTTTGCTCCCAACTGCAGCCGCTGCCTCCTTTCTTCCCTCCCTACCTGCCAACAAAACAAACAAAACAAAAAAAAAGATAGCATCGTCTTCATCAACCGCTCTTGGACGACGCGCGCCTGCATCACTCTCTATTAAACGTGAGCCAAATAAATTAAGAATAAGCAACAAGAGATGGTTAGATGGACGCATACTTAAGCCTAGTGCTGGAACGAACAACAAAGCTTAAGACCTTCAGAATTTAGAAGTTGCTAAGGTCTAAAAACAAGTATGAGGACACCCTAGCTACCGTATCAACTATGCTCGGCAAAGAAGAGCCTCGGCAGCTGACCATAGAAGGACAAGAGCACCCTAACACTGAGGAAGGTGCTGAAGGAGAATAGCCCGATGAAGATGAGATCCTTAAAGATGTCGAGCTAATTCTAGTTGTTGGTGCCATCTGGGAGACTGGCGGAGACTGGAAGAAATTCTTCAATAGGTACTTGTCCAATGGCGAGCTGTCGACAGACCCAAGTGAAGCCCGACGCATCAAAAGTTGAGCATTGAGGTATATATTGAGGAACGATGAGCTGAATAGAAGATCATTTGTTAAGGCATAAT
This sequence comes from Chamaelirium japonicum, assembly GCA_947650365.1. Lineage (NCBI taxonomy): Eukaryota > Viridiplantae > Streptophyta > Magnoliopsida > Liliales > Melanthiaceae > Chamaelirium > Chamaelirium japonicum. The sequence continues at coordinate 60,272,386 of OX393555.1, read as the reverse complement.
TCAGGTTCCTAGACAAAACTGAAGCCCAGGATGTCCTCATAAAAATACACAAGGACTGATGCGGGAAACACTTGAGAGGTAGATCATTGGCCCACAAAGCCATGCAACAGAGTATTTTTGGCCCTATTTGCTTAAGGAGATCAAAGTCTATGGCTGCAAGTGTCTAAAGTGTCAAAATCATGCATCGCCTCTGCAACAATATGAGGAGGAATTGCATTCAATACTAAGAATGTGGTCTTTCCAACAATGGGGGCTAGACATCGTTGGATCTCTGCCAAAATCCACCAAGCAGGAAAGATTCATGTTGATAGCGACTGACTATTTCACAAAATCACAAAAATGGGTAGAAGCAATCTCATTGAAGCAAATCCGGCATAATAAGGTGATCATTTTCCTCAAACCACATTGCCATTCAGTTTGGTTTGACCAAATGATCGTTGCTAATAACGATCGATGGTTCGATTCAACTATGTTCAAGAGCTTCTACAAGGCCAACGACATCAGCCTAGTCTACCCAATGCCTAGGTATCCTCAATCAAACGGAGAGGCCAAAGCCACCAACAAGATCATTTAGACTTGTTGAAGAGGAAGTTCAATAAAAGATCTCTTGGAGGACACCTTGCATGAAGTCATCTATGCATACCGAACTCCCACAGATTAACGAGAATGTCGCCCTACATAGTAACCTTTGGTTGTGAAGCGATGGTGTCGGCAGAAACTCGTCCCACACCCCGAGCACGCCTCGACACTACCGAACTCAACGATGAAGCCCGACCCTAGAGCTGGACTTATTTGAAGAAACCTGAGATCAACTGCTCATCACCTTGGCCGCTTAGCATCAACGACAAATTGATTGATGGGTCGAGTTGGTTAAATAGGTATGCAAGTTGAGATAATTGTAGCCGGATCAGGTTCAAGATGTGAATGGGTTCTAGTTTAAGTTATTTGGTTTTAGGTTTACGTAAGGGTTTCGGGCGTGTTTTAAGAACTAATGGTCAACGCGTTTTTCACTAAATCCATTAATGGTTTTGGAGGGGTACAAGATGATGGGGCATAGAGTTTTTTGTGGGGTTGGGATTTCTTGGTGGAGGGCAAAGAGGGTGGCGGTTAGTGCAAGTGAGGATGACGAGCCGACAGCAAGGGTAGGAAGTACGATCGGTGCAAGTAGTGAGGTAGTACGGTGGCCACAAGTGGCAGTTGTGGAGCTAAGCGATGTGAAGGCTAGTGAGCTTTAGCGGTAGGGCAATCAATAGGCTCTAGTAGCGGTGAGAGAAAGGAGGCACAAGGGTTCTGGTTGTTGCGGTGGCGGAGCTTCGGCTCTGATTGTTGATGGCGAGGTGGTCGTTGTAGAGACAACCTGAGGCAGTTCGGTAACAGTTGGTAAAGGAGGCGGGAGCGGCAACCACTAGCAACGTACCATCCATCGGTAGCTTCGGAGGGTGTCCTGAGGCCTGAGAGGTGGTGACCGTTGCCAAGCACCAACTGATGCGACTGGAATAGTTTCGTTGAATATTGGAGTCACTACTGCTATGGGCGGTAACTGGTTGACTGGGGTTTGATCGCAGAGATGCGGAGCTTGGATATTGATTTGTTTTCTTTATTTTTGTAAACATGGATCCATGACAAAGACAAACAGGGAGGCAGAGGGGAGAGAAATGTAAAGGGAGAAGTGCAGAAAGGGAGGGAGACCTAGAGAGATAAGAAAATAGAGAGAAGCAAGGCATCACATGACGAATACCGCGGACAAGGGAAACCACATCCCTAAATATTCTCAATCTCAATCAATAAAAGCTTCGGAATCCAATCACATCGAACGGGCTGAATCCTTTATTCATCCGTAGAGGTGCCTTAAATAGGTGTACAGACGCCCAATAGATAGCATATGATCTTAACAAACCCAATTCCAAATAAATAAACTTAAAATCTAAATTTTAAAAAATAAAAATCATAGATAACTTAATCTTAATCTTTTTTGCATATATCATTCTGCAAGAAAATACTCAAATAAATTAAAATAATAATAGAGTTTAAATAAAATTACGCCAAGCATTAGTATAAATTCATGGTCCCATCCATGGTCCCAAAACTCGACCGATACTGAGTCGTATCGATCAGTATTGGCCGAGTCAACCCGTATCGACCGATACAGCTGAGTTGATATGCTAGGATCAACAATTTTTTTATATGGCTGAAACTGGTTCCATAACCGAACCGATACCGAGTCAACCTGGTCGAGTTGATTCTGTCACCGCTTGCAGGGTCTCATTTTTTTGGTTCAATTTGTGCGTCTAAACCAATCTGTGAGAAATTACATGTAAGTCCTTTACTGTTGAGGCAATGGTTCAAGTTCTTTGGAAGACTCAGCAATCCATCACATGGTCTTTGATGCTCACCTGAGAAAGTTGTGTTATGAGTGAATAGATTGTCTCGATTGCATCATTTTGTGTGCATTTGCATCTCTTATCTTATTCACACTTTTTGAGGATATCGATGTGATTTCAACCTGATTTCTATTTGTGTAATCACGCTTTAAAATTAAACATCTTTCATTCTCGAAAACCGGATTTGGTTTTGTGACGACCAAGATCCAATAGTCAGGACTCCTGAGGCTGTGATGCCAAAATGAATGAGGTGAGATGTACAAGGCTATGAGTTAGCCCACCATCGCCTGGAGAGAAGGAGATCATGAGCAACTTATATAATTTTCCCTCACAAACATAGAAGATGTGTTTTAAAACAATGCACCACTACGAATTTCGTAAGAATTCTGTAGTTAAGCGTGCTCGGGTTAGAGTAGTACTAGGATGGGTGACTCCCCTGGGAACTAGGAAGTCCTCGTGCGGGTATGGACACGGGCAAAGCGGACAATATCTTGTATGTTTGGGGCGGATGTTACAAAATGGTATCAGAGCCGGTGCTCCTCGCAATGGGGGGGGTCTAATTCTACACATGGATGTGTAGCCCTTAAGAGGGGTGGATTGTGACGACCAAGATCCAATAGCCAATAGCCAAGACTTTTGAGGCTGTGATGCCAAGATGGATGTGGTGAGGTGAGGTGTACAAGGCTATGAGTTAGCCTGGAGAGAAGGATTTCATGAGCTACTTATATAATTTTCCCTCCTAAACATTGAAGGCGTGTTTTAAAATCGTATACCACTACGGATTTAGTAAGAACTCTGTAGTTAAGAGTGCTCGGGCAAGAGTAGTACTAGGATGGGTGACCCCCCTGGGAAGTTCTTGTGCAGGCACGGTAAAGCGGACAATATCTTATGTGTTTGGGGTGAATGTTACAAAAATATTGTGATGATCAAGATCTAATAGCCAAGAGCCAAAACTCCTGAGGGTGTTTTAAATCCATGGGTCGCTACGGATTTCGTAAAAACTCCGTAGTTAAGCATGCTCGGGCGAGAGTAGTACTAGGATGGGTGACCCCCCTAGGAGGTTCTCGTCCGGGCACGAGCAAAGAGGATAATATCTTCTGTGTTTGGGGCGGATGTTAAAAAATGGTATCAAAGTCGGTTTTCCTCGCAATGGAGGGGGTCTAACCCTACATGTGAACGTGTAGCCCTTAAGAGGGTGGATTGTGATGACCAAGATCCAATAGCCAAGAGCCAAGACTCACGAGGCTATGATGCCAAGATGGATGAGGTGAGGTGTCCAAGGCCACTGAGTTAGTCTTACATGGCCTGGAGAGAAGGAGATCCTGAGCTACTTATATAATTTCCCCTCCCAAACATAGAAAACACATTTTAAGACCGTGCACTGCTATGGATTTCGTAAGAACTCCATAGTTAAGCATGATTGAGCGAGAATAGTACTAGGATGGGTGACCCCCCTGGGAAGTCCTCGTCTAAGCACGGGCAAAGCGGACAATATCTTGTGTGTTTGTGCGATAGTAGTACTAGGATGGGTGACCCCCCTGGGAAATTCTCGTCTGAGCACGGACAAAACAGACAATATCTTGTGTGTTTGGGGCGGATGTTAAAGGTTTCGTCAGAGTCTAAGTCAAAAGGGTCCAACACTTAAAATTTTTCTAAGTGTTAGAAGTCAATACTAAACGTCTGAACGATTATTGGACTCCTAGTACTTTGGTGTCCGAACGGTCGTTTGAACTCCTAAGATAGGAAGCCCGACTACTATAGGTTCGGACCACTTGGGACTTTGGGTTAAGGGGGTCCAAATCATTGTTCGGGCCATTAGCCCTGAGCCGGGGATTGTTGGGTCTCCAGTCTGAATGGTCGTTCGGACTATGATCCAGCCAATCCAAAGGTCGTTCGAACGGCTAGTACCGAGGAGCTAGTCTACCAAGTTTGACATGGTTTTGGGTTGTTGTTAGATCTTAATCCAATGGTTGGTTTCAACCTGGGTTTAATCTTATCCTATAATCCATTTCCTCTTACGTGTGTGTGTGGAAAATCAGAGGGGATGTGGATTTTTGGCTTGGAGAAGCTTTTGGAAATTTATCTCCCTTCCTCCTCCCTAAAAGCCCTACCCCAAGCTATACTATCAAAATCGGGACTAGGAGGCATTTTGCCGACCGACTAATTCTGATTCTTTCATAGCTGGGCGGAATCCCATCTAATCCTCGACTAGCGATTGGGACTAGTTCCCAAATGGCATTCTGCAAGCAATTTTTTTTTTTTTGCAATGAGTCTTTGCAATCAATTTTGTTTGGATTTTTTTGCATTGCCTCGAAGTTCGCAACTATGGCTCTTCCCCAGTGTAGTTAAGGCGAGCCGAGGCGCCCGCCTGAGGCGAGAGGCGAGGCGAGGCAAGAGCGCCTCGCCTGGATTGAGGCGAGAGCAGGTATATAAGTCGACCTGAGGCGCCCGCCTTACACCCTGAGGCGGTCGAGGCGCCCGCCTCATTTAATTGACAGTTTAGGTTGAAGCCAAACTGAATCACAACCGTCATTTCACATGACATTTGGGACTGAGTGTGATTCACTAGTTGGGTTGGGTGTAACGGACAGTTGTGATTCAATTTTAGCTTTAATCTATTTGATCCTATGAATTTATAACCTCAGAGGATCCCTGTGGATTCAAATCTTCCACGCGATTGAGCGAGATAAAAAAGAACTCGTGGCGATCGGGCAGGTTATGGTTTAAACTTTGGGGCCACCTTCGGCGTCTGTCACGAAGTGAGTATAACGCTACCTATCAAAACTCTATTCTCTCAGTTTTTTAATAAAGATTTTGATTAAGTTGTATTGTGTCATAATTCTTTATATGTTTACTTCACATCTTCAATTCATATTTTTTTTTCATCTTACCTACAGACATCAAGACCTAGATCCCAATCTATATTATTTAGATTTATAGTTTTAAAGATGAGGATGATATAAATTATAGAACTTGATGATGATGAGTTTTATTGATGTTTGATGGCACATGCTATATGATTATGCGAATTTGTTTCAACTAGTTATTTTATAGTGCGTGTGTGTGTGTGTGTGCGTGTGTGTGTGTGTGTGTGTGTGTATATATATATATATATATATATATATATATATATATATATATATATATATATATATATATATATATATATATATATATATATTGCACGCCTTATTTCAATCAGGCGCTCGCCTCGCCTCTCGCCTCTCGCCTCAGGCGCCAGTAAGGTTAAGCGCCTTGAGTCCGCCTTAACGCCTTGACTACACTGCTCTTCCCTATAATCATCTGTTGAGGACCTGAGAATCTAAGATAAAAACATAGACAAATAATTATTATTTATTTATTGATATCCATATAAACCTATAATCAAAATTGGGGTTGTTCACAGATTAAACATCAGTAAACAAATATTGTGATGCATTCTTCGTTCTGAGTCTTCTGACATGGGCATGAAGCTAATACAACTGTGTTTTGTTACTTATGTATTTATACCCATGCTATGAAGTGTGAAGGCATGCATTGTTATTGACCGACTAATATCATATATGTATTGACATTTATGCTAGTTCATATATCATATATGTTTAGGGAGGGGGGAGGGGTTAGAATAAGTTTTGGCTAACTAGTCCCGAATTAGTCCCCACTAGTCCTAGTCAGCCATTGGCCGACTAGGGACCAACTACCGACTTTGATTGCATAGTCCCCAAGGTAAAATCTCTATGGGCTTGTAGGTTGTATTCAATCATGTGTGCTCTGATCTTCGAATCAATTGCGTTTTATTTCCCTTGTAGATTTTATCGTTGCCCTTTGTTTTAGGTCCTTAAGGGTTTGGTTGTTTCCATTCTCTTTCCCTTGTAAATCATATGTGTTGCGTTCTTCCTTGAAAAGCGGAAGAGGGTCGGGTCTTGCTTAAGTGAATCTAGCAAGAAGAACCATAATTCCCTTTGCCAGTATAATTCCTTTGGGGTCCGTCGGGCGGGTTACCTCAACGAAGTAATCCCTTAAAGTGTTCTACCACCCACGGTGGGGTACGATTCACCTTTGGGCTCATTCGAGCCTTGTGAGGGCGAACGGTGGTGTCTCCGCTTGAGTGAATCAAGGGAGTCAGAGTGTCGACTCGGGTGAGCACTAGGGTCATGTGTGCTGAAGCACCGTGTAGGTAGCCGAGCTGGAAGCTTGTGAAAAGTTGAAAGTAACAAGATGAAAGACAATGAGGTGTGGAGGGTGTTCTCCTAGTAGGGCCTGTATATTCTTGTATCCATGTATGTAACCGGACCTTTGAAGCTTAGTGGATTGCTCTCACCATCCGGGGCAAAGCCGGTGAGGTTTTTCCCACTAAGGGTTTACTCATAAAAACATATGTATGTACTGTAGTTTAAACTTCTATATACAAGCCTCGTATACTTATGCCTAGCATTTCACATAAACCCTAATCTAAATTGTATTTGCGAGAGAGAGGGAGAACCATCTGACATCTAATCATCATGCATGTAAAATGCATATTCCGTGATGAGGAGATAACTTAGCAAAGCTTAATTTTCAATCTATCATTGTCTAGCACAGTGCCTTCCGACCAGGGCGATCATCGAAGGTAGTTTATTTTTAGAGACCATTGCGCTCCGATCGTTACCTCCATTGGTCTCTCTATAGAGGGATCAACCTGTGGAAGGGATAATTTCAGACTTGGTTTGGTTCGAACCGTCGGACCGATACCCGATTTTAAAATCTTGGTCCCGTCAATGATGAACCAAATTTCAATTAAAAAGAGCATATGTATTATCTAACAGAAAACGTCACATTTGATCTTATTTTAATCTTGAATATATGATGTAGCAGGATTTAGTAACAAATTAACATTCGCTTATTGCCCTATGGAGAAGGGGAGGTTTGATAAAAAAAAAAAGAGGTCACTACATTTACATAGGATAAATCATGGAAGACAAAAAAGGTGTGTGTGTGTGAGGGAGGGGGGGAGTAAAGGAGTAAAGGCAGAGGAATCACGAGAAAAACGGGGGAAGGGAAATGAGAGTGGGGGATAAATCCAAATCCAAGGAAAGAGGATCAAGGAATTATGCGAGAAAAGTTAAAAGGGGAAGGGCAAAAGAATCATAGGAGGATGGAGTCAAAGCTATCAGGACCAGAGCCATTGGGCGCACCACAGTCGCGCACTACCCAAGATGTCCGGGATCTGAATGATGGATCTGGGCCACTGGGGTTGCCTCAGGCATGGAACAATGCAGTTAACATTGTTCAAGCCAATCAAGGTCATCCCCATTTTCTTTTGAATCTCCTATGAACCGAGTCCCTTGCTTCATGTTTAAAAACCCAACCGAAACATCATGACAATCTCATGACCCATTAGCCCCTAAATTAGGTTTGATTCAGCCTTACTCGAGTGATCCATATCTAATTCTGCAGAATCAGATCCAGTTGTGCCATATTTTAGGTTTGGGGGTTGTTTCAGTTCGGATTAGTTGAAACCTGATCTAGTTTAGGGAATCGGTTCGAGTTTGATCAAAACCTCAAACCATTAACGAATGTTGTTCGGATAGTCAAGCAACTAATAACATTCGACCATGTGGCAGAATAATAGCAAGAAACCAAATAAAAGCCGAATGGGCCTCGCACCCAACCAGATAATAGCGTAAAAACAAGTGTGATCCTAGCTGAAGGTGTTCAAGTCAATCAGGATCCACCACATAGAGAGCCAATAATCCATTCAACACACACACACACAATCAACTAAGAAGCTAGGAAGTTCCCCGGCATGACCAAAGGGGTGGGCAGCGTGGGGAGAAGTGCAATGGAAGCTAAAGTAAACATGAAGCAACTAACTGAAACCGTCTGGAACCGCTCTAAAAGGTAAGTCGCATTGTACATAGGCCTTTTTTGTTGAGTATCTTATGCTCAGCATTAATCGTCTTCACTTGATTTTTTTACTTTTCTTCACGAGGCAAATAGAGCCCCTTCTGATAGAGGTAATCTTCAGTATGCATCATCAAGAACCCTAAGTTTTTGCTATTGAACTTCACGATCCTCACATTTTATTTTTTCCACCATCACTAAGACTAGTAGTAGATGAGAAGTTTGGCGTTCTCCACCATACATCCTCGGTGACAAATTATAAAGAAAAGAAGAAATAGAATCAAAAGAAGCTAACCACAACACAGATTTAACGTGGCCTAAGAAGCACTGACACTAGTACGGGGACACGGGTACGACACGACACGGGTTCGCCGACACAGCAAATCTTAAAAAATGAGGACACGGGTACGACTGGGACACGGCAAAATAAATGAATATTTTTAAATTTATATTTTATGTATGTTTGTAATTCATATATATTTCAATAACCGAAAAAGCCTCATAGAAAACAACTAAAATGAAAATTTAATACATATTGAATCGCTATCGTTAGTTACATCCAGCCCGATCGGTAAATCACAGACATCTCTAAATGGTATGGAAAATAACGGTTGTGTTTCAGTTTTGACTTCAACCTATCTGAAACCTCTGAGGATAAGATAAGTTAAAGTCAAACCTGAATCGTAATCGTCCATCATAACCATCCTGACAAGTGAATCACACTCAGGCCCAAATGGCATTCAAAAAAATGGCTGCGATTCAGTTTTGGCTTCAACCTATCTGATTCTCTGAGGTTATAATCTCAGAGAATCAAATAGGTTGAAGCCAAAAACTAATCACCACAGCCTGTAACCCGACCCTATATCGAACAGTCCATCAACCATCAGTGTCCCGAGTGTCCGACGAGTGTCCGACCGTGTCCGGCTCCCAGAAGCACGTAGGACACGGCACATGCGTGTCCGGTGCGTGTCCGGCGAGTGTCCGATGAGTGTCGGTGTCCGACACGGGTACGGGAGGCCTGGGGAAGTGTCCATGCTTCCTAGAACGTGGCTCACTCAAATCTGAGGTATATCCACCCTTCACGTTAGATGCTCTAAAGTGAAACAAATGAAAAATGACAGAATTTGGGTCTCCTGACAACTAACTTTCCTTATAAATCCCACAAATATGGCTTACAAAAAAAAAATGAAAAATATACCCAAAATACCCCCAAAAATTGGTTCACCATGGGGGTCCCAATCCATGTCCCTATTGGAGGCCGAACAGGGAACTACAATTCCAAACTGCTAACCAGTACTATCATGCTCCACATAAACAGAACAAAAAGAACCTCATATAGTTGTTTCTTAGTTGCATGAGTTGGAACTACACAGCTAATACGATAGGTCTTCTTACCTGCGAACTGGCCTTCTGAGTGTCATGGAAAGCCCTTCTCTTGCCAACAGCTACCGGAGGCAGTAAGTTGGCACAATTCCAAGGAATTTAATATGAATCCCTAGAGGATCGACGATAGAGGTTTGCCCAACCCTCTAATGGAGCATTATTGATTAGAGTTGAGCTCTATAGCTGTCCAAGGTTGTGGTCTATAGGCAACCCCATCTTTATGGGATAGCCTGGTTAATCATGATGAATTATAGAATCAGATCAAGAAACAAGTACCATATGCCTTTAAAACTACATTTGACAAGCACTTAGCGTGAAAATCCCTTGAATGCAATGGAAAATTTTGCATGGACCAAAGGCCATCATCTTGCTTTACTCTAACAACAAAACCAGATGGAATGGCCGAATAATCTTAGTATCTTACCGACTTGAAGCCCATTTTGTCGTGCGAGGTCTTATCGTCCCAGACCAGCAAGCACACCCGAACCCCCTCCTGCGACTTGTACTTGAGCAGCTCGCCGAGCGTGAGCTCCCCGGAGCTCGGCAATGGCCGGTTCGGCTCCCTTACCAGCTTCACCTTATGGTACACCGACCACCCAACAATGTAGATCATATGGTGAGCCTCCAGTACGGCATGGCAGATATCCTCCCAGCAGCTCTCTCGCTTAAACACCTTTCCTTCCTCCAGCTTGATCTCCGGGAGCTGCCCCTCCGGCCCGTGCGCATCCTGGTAGAGTGTCACCGACCCCCCTCGCTTCAGCGGGAAGTAGGCGTCCCGGACTCCACACTTCTCCGGGTCCCCCAGGATGCCACGACGGTGGTCCGGGTTTTCCTCCGCGGGCGTGAACTGCATCCACACCAGGATCGCCGTGTCGGGCTTGGGCTGCTTCCCATTGGAGGCGATGACCGGGAACCAATCGTGGATGAGCTCGCCGGACAAGACCCGGTCGGCGCGGACCGTGGCGATGCCGATGACCTGCGCGCCGAAGACGTCGTCGTCCTTGACGTGGAACTCGAAAGTGGTGGCGTAGTGGGCGAGGGGGATCCGGAAGCGCTCCTCCCAGACGGGGTCCTGCGAGTTGGGGATGACACGGGTGCGGGCTATGGTGGCGCCGGAGAGATTGACGGTCACGTAGGGGTCGCTGGTGATGATCTTGGGGCGGTGTCCCTGGTGGGGGCGGTGGCCCGGGGGGCTGCCGGGCTTGGCGCAGGGGTTGGTGCAGGGGTGGAGGAGGGGGCGGCAGGGGGTGAAGCAGCGGCGGAGGTGCTCGGAAAAGAGGTCCATGTTCGGGAGGCGCTGCGCCTGGATGATGCGGAGGTCGAGGTCGCCGTAGAGGAGGACCTCCACGGCGGTGGATTCCATCGGAGCCGGGGGGTTCTCCGGATCGGGAGGAGAAGGAGGAGAATCCATGGGTGGGTTGATTGGATCGAAACCCTAGCTAGGGTTTTCGCAGGGAAATGGGGAATGTGCGGGATCTCGCGGCGGTGGAGACGAGGAGACGCCGCCGGATGTGCGGCAGCAGAGAACAGAGTAGGAGGAGCTCCGCCACGGTGTGTAACTGTCATACGTGGCGCGTGCCGGCGTCCTTATCGTTCTCTCTCCTTAGCGGTTTGTAAAGTATACTCCTCTTTATGGTAGACGCACTCCAATTAGTGAAGTACCCCCAATCTCTCTATATAGTGAAAAAGGAGTACATTTACTGGAAAGGAGGTGGTATTAAATAAAATGGTCCCACCGGCAGCACCACTGGCGCGCTGCCGTCGGTTACGAAGCTCAGATCTCCTCCAGTCGGTCGGCCCCGGTCGGTGGACCCGGCGTTCATCACAGACACACGCAGTCGCTGTAGTGCGGTTTACTTTTGGGTCACCAGGCATTGTTCGGCTGTGATGCGCGCCGGGCCCACCGACCGGCCGGAGGAGATCCAAACTCCCGGTTATGTGGTGCTGGACGGTACACGTGTGCGTGAGGATTAGGAAAATGTATTTTTTGTCGGTGTTGACACTTTGACAGCCATTGTTGGAAGATTGCTGGCCACCACGTGTCCCATCTAGTTGTATTTTCAGAAAAATTTAAATAATAAAATAATCAAAATTTTAAAAATATATATCAAAAAATTAAATTTTAAAAACAGATATTAAACGCCAACTAGGGGTGTTTGGCACTCTTGTCGTTTTTATTCCATTTTAAAAGTAACGGTTCGTATTTGTTCAAAACTGGAAACAAAATTTAATCGTTCCGTGATTTTCTTTGCCAATCAGTATTGAATCACCGAGTTAATATTATAAATAATAATTAATAAAAATGTCCTCTTCCGAATTAAGGTCATCTAATTGTGTCCAAATTTTTTATAAATTTTTTTTTTCATACGCCAAAACTAATTTTGCATATCTCGTTTCCTCCCAAAAAATCGATTCCTATCTCATACCCCCATGTGCTTCCTTCCTCCCTTTCCACACCACTAGAGATGCCCTCGTTGGAACCGCTATAACTTCCTCCCCTCCTCCTCCTTGTTCTCCATCATCGTCGGAGCCACCACTCATAGTGAAACAAACCCTCTTACCGACCCAACACTCCGCCTTGTCCCTCGAGCCTCCCACCACTCCCGCCACCTCCCCCTTCTCCTTCCAGGAACCCTCCCTCTTGAGCTCCACCCCACCCCCACCACTGCTAGCATCATCACCGTCACTAAAATCCCTTTTAGCCATTGGAAGGTTCGAAAGGTCTTCTTCCAGGGTGACGTAGCCTGGCCCAATGCCAATGGAGAGGGTTTGTTCTGCCATGAGCTATGGCTTCGACGGTGATAGGGAATGAAGAGGGGAAGGAGGGGAAGTCATGGCGGCTCTAACGGGGTTATGTCTGGGTCCGACAATATGAAAGGAGAGGAAGGAAGCAGGTGAGGGTATGAGGTGGGAATCGATTTTTTGAAAAAAAACGAGATATGCAAAGTAGTTTTAGGGTATGAATAAACTTTTACCTTTTATTATATATTTTATTGTTAAAAGGATACCAATGTCATCCGATGCACTCACCATTGGAGGGCAAACGACACCTAACCATGGATGGATGCACCTAACAAGTGAATCACACTCGGTCCTGAAACCTGAGCAGCATCACATTCTTTGCATCCACCGTTAATTGTGATGCTCCCCTTAATGGTGAGCATCGGACGGCTATGGAAAGTTGAGGAAGTGCATCGGACGGCTGTGCAAAGTGTTTCACTGTGCCAGTCACTACAACAACAGTTCACTAAATATTTTTCAGTCATGGGCACAACACTCCAATAGAATGCACGGTCGAAGAACAATACCTGACTCCAACAACTGGCATGGCAACTTATTATTGGATCATATCCACTTTATTACCCCTAGGATCTACCACTCCATAGCCTATCATGTGCAGCCCACATTACCACTTTAAACTCAAGGATTTATATTTAAAATTTTATCCTTACTAGCGGGAAATGATCCAATCATTGATAGCCACATCAGCTGTTGGAGTCCGTTGCTTCCGTTGTTGGAATCAAGTATTGTTCACGATCGAACCATCTTTGGTGGCGCTTGAAGAGTTATCTATCTTTAGCGACGGTTAGAATAATATATATATATATATATATATATATATATATATATATATATATATATATATATATATATATATATATATCCAAACATAGCAAAAACTATGTACAAACGTCCGATGCACTCACCATTAAAGGAAAGATCACAGTTGGCCGTGCATGCAAACAAAGAGACGCACAAGTTTTGGGGCGGAGATTGGGTTGCATGCACCCACAGCTAGGTGTGATTCATTCTTCGATAGTAAGTGCATCCAACATTGGCACCCTTTTAAGAAAAAAAATAAAAATTGGACGCCAACTCAATTGGCATTTTGGATATTTTTAAAATAAAAAATTTGGTCATCAACTGAGTTGGCGTCTAGAGTCAGACGCCAACTCAGCTGTCGTTTATTATCTGTTTTAAAACTTTGATATATTTTTTTATTTTTTTAATATAATTTGATTATTTTATATTATTTCTTAAAATATTTAGTTGTACTTTTCTTCCTATGTCTTAGCTCTATTGTCATTGTGTGAAACCAAAGACTATAGATCACAACTTTCTAATTAAAAACTAGTGCTAGGGTGGCAATGGGTCATGTCGGGTCGGATTTGTGTCGTGTTTAGTTTCGGATCGTGTCCAAAACCTCTAAATCCGAACCTGACTTGTATAACTAATCGTGTCTTGATCCTAAACCCGTACACGACCTGTTTATCACACGGGTTTATTCAGTTCACCCGATCCGACTCGACCTGACCTAACCCGATTGACCCGCTGATACTATATATTATAGTATTGGATTGCGGGTAGACCCGACCCGACCCGTTGAATATTAAACAGGTCTACCATGTCCAGGCCCTAAAACCGGACCCGACCCGTTTATTAAACGGGTCTATCATGTCGATCCGTTTACGACCCGATCCCATTTAGTCCAGACCCAGACCCACTAACTTTGTGTCGGATCTGCCATGTCTGGTCCGAAATTGCCAGCCCGCTCCACATATTTAGAGAGAGCGATGGGGATGGAGAGGCTGCCACGTGGTTCCAAAATCTTCAACTTTATTATTATAGTATAGATAGATAGATAGATCTGCAGGAATCTTACAAGATTTTTTTGTCTTTGTCCAGGAGATGGCACCAATCCCTTATAGTGTCTTACAAGAAACCTACAAAATCAGTTGGTAGGTAGGGGGACATGTCTTTATTAGCTCCATAGATTAAGCTTATTCAACTAGGGAGCAACTTCGGATTTTTCCTATTGAAAAAAATCTAACAAATGAAGGGGAGGGGGAGAAAAAAAGAAAAATTTTATTCGTACCCGAAAAATCTATAATTAGCCCCCGTCTCCCTACCGTTTCTCAATATCTTACTCAACAATCCTTTAATACCAATAATGTCATTTTCTTTTGTACCCCAAATCCCAAAGCCTTAACTCAACGTTTTTTGTACACCCAACCCAACCCAACCCAGCCTAAGGTTTCTTTGAACTTCCATAGCCCAAGCCCAACCCGTCGGGTTGTCCGAGTTGATCGGGTTGTGCGGGGTGAGTTGATCGGCTTCAATATGGTAGAGGAGAAGTAATTCGGGTTGGGCTCGGGTTAGCCCGCCCAAATTCGGGTTGGATTCAGGTTGGCCCGCCCAAGTTGCAGCCCTACTTGTGCCTTCAAGTACCAGCCAACTGCATGGGGTTTATTTAAGAGTGGGATGTATTCAAGAGTGCATATAATTGAGATATATTTAAGGGGGTATGTGTTTGATCGGGGTATAATCAAGTTGGAGCGGGCCATTTAAGTGGGGTGTATTGAAGGTGGGGTGTAAGAGAGAAGGGTATTTTTGGAAAAGGAATGGGGTATGAAAAAAAAAAATGGGATGTGTCCAAGTTTGTTGAAAATGGGGCCTAATTACATATTTATGGGGTATGAATAAAATTTCCTAAAAAAAATTTGACGATCTATTTTCACGATCGTTCGATCAATCAGTGGCATTGCACCACATACGCCCATAATGGGTAAGGAGGTCATTTTCATTGGGGGTTCAAATTACCTCCTTACCCCTAGATGGGCTTATGTAGTGTAATGCCACTGCTCGGTCGTCGAATTTTATGACGGGGTACCCTCTGAATGATCATCTTTGGTTTACAAAGATATTTCCAAATCGAACCATGATTACCGCCCGAGGTCGAAGCTTCAAACATGCTTCTGAATAAGTCCATGTATGCCGACTTCATGGAGAACTCTCAATTTGGGTGATGAATCCAAGACATAAAGAGGTGTCGGGCGAATTTCTTGTTTCTCATTAATAGCATAAACCTTCCGAGTGCTCCGATGATGATGGATGTAGCCCACACCTAGAGTGAACCATCTAAAATCTCAGTGCCTCTCTATAATTAGTTTTATCTCCTTTTTCTTTTTTTTTATGTGTGATTGATGCCTGTTCTCGTGCACACAGATTGATCTCAACGAGTGGTTCCTTCCACAACATACTACGTCCCAACCCAATATTTCTTAAAGTTATTTTACTAAAATAAAATTAAGAAAAAGTAGTCGAACAATTCAAATTTATCTAAAGATTTCCACCAAAATCCTTCACATCCAATCCTTCATAGCCGCCTTTGGCCAACACTGCCTTCGGCAAACACCCCTGCTGACCATCGGCCACCCGCTGCTGCCGTGGTGGCTGGCTGTCGGCAAGTGTGGTTGCTGGCAACGATGGTGTTGGCGGTCGACGGGGACAATGGCTGGACGGCGCCGTTAGGTGGTGGGCGGCGGCCGAGGGTGATAGCATCCCTCCCTTGGGCTAATCCCATGACCTAGATCGTGGTCGTTGGATTTTGGATGGTCACATATCGCTCTCCAAATCATTAGCGACCGATAGGAGAGGCGATCATCAGTGGCGAGGAGTCGAACCCCATATATACAATCAAAAGTCCAAGGGAAGTACAAGTACAATTCTATGATCAGACCTTTGGAGTTTACTATAGCAATACTATTGGGGTAATTAGTCTAAAACCCGTAACACAAGATCCATTTAAGCCGAAGGACCCTTCTAAGTTGAGTTAGTCTAAATTCCCTGCAGGAGGTGACAATAACATATTATCTTTAAATAACCATTATACCCCTATAGCAACTGTATAGAGGGAAGAAGCCGGTGTATAATTTTTTTTTTTTTAGAAATGCTATTCAGTTTGAAGGTATTTCCGATTTCGACGGCCCGATTGATATGGTAGTGTGCAACTAGTGGCTGAAACCCACGAGTGACATTTAAGTCTTTTACACCACCAGTTGTATGTTGCCATGTCAATCGGGCTGAGCGGAATCGGAAAAACCTTTCGGGCTGAATAGCATTGCTTTTTTTTTTTTGAATATGTGATATATAGTGAAATTCCCAATGGCAGCATATACGCATCTATCCGATTCGTACATAAAAAGTTTTGATAGTGTGTCATTTTTGTGGACATTTTTAGTGTGGGCGATCGGGCATTTGAAATCCAGTGACATTATACCGGTGTATTCATCTCAATGAAACGTCTCTAAATACCGACAAAAAGCAGCTATAATGACCAGTAGAAACTAGGGGTGGCAGTCCTTGGCCCGACCCGCCAATCCGATCCGAACCTGACCCGAAGTTAGCGGGTTTGCAATTTGACCTAAACGGGTTTGGGTCATAAACGGGTTGACCCGACTGACCCGTTTATTAAACAGGTAGGGTTTGGATTTGTACTTATAACCCGATTGACCCGACTTGACCCGTTTACCAAATGGGTCGTGTCAACCCAACCTGACCCAACCCTATCAAACACAAGCGTTTTATATGAGTTCTATTGATCCAACCCGACCCGACTCGACTAGACCCATTTATTAAACGGGTTAAACGGTCGGGTCAACTCATTTATTAAGTGGGTCGGGTTTGGGTTTAAGTTTTGACCCGTTTATTAAACGGGTTGGGTTCAAGTTTGGTGTTTTGCCCTTATACCTATGTCTCAACCTGACCCGACCCGACCCATTGCCACCCCTACTAAAACCAACTCCGGGTCAAAATATACAATCAAAAGTCCAACAGACCTACAATTTTAATCCACAAGACCTTTGGTGCTAATTAATCGTAGGATTATTGAGATTGTGAAGAAAATATTATTGGGAACCGTTATATGTGATGTCGTGAAACAAATGATCCTAACCATCCGATGCACTCTTCATTGACGGGTGAGCAATGCATCACATCCGATGACGAATCTTGACGAGTTTGAGGCCATTAAAGCTGGCTAAGGGACACGCATCACACTTGATGGATGATGCATGTAGCGTGTGAGTCGTTGTTGTATCTCACTACCAACATTTGGGAGAGATATTAAGGATGCATTTTGCAAATCAAAGTTATTTAATGATTTCGGATGATATTTGAAATCACAAGATATTATTTGAATTTTGTGATTTTATTATAGAAATACGTAAGATTCCTCACTCTAGAATTAAAACATAAAAATTAAACTATAAAAATTAAATTTTAGTAATTTTCTTCTTATATACTTTAAATTCAACCTTCACCACTTAAATTATTTAACCTTGTACATTTTGAATACTTTTAAACAAAAAATTTATTATGGTTTAATGCAAGAAAATATCCAAAAATAGTTCATAATATTGTTGAATTTTTAGTTTTCACAATAAGCTTTTTTTTTTTTTTTGCAAGATCATCTTGGAGGTCAGTGGACAAAGCACTAGAGCAAGGGCTCAAAGATTTCTGGAGATCAATATGGGAGAGACAACAACTGCTATTTATTAATTTCATAATTTTGCGGACATGACATCAACGACCATGATTTGCACGTGCAAACAAGGCACAACGGCCTTGAGAAAAAGTTCACTTCTCAGTGACCATATATATATATATATATATATATATATATATATATATATATATATATATATATATATATATATATATATATATATATATATATATAGAGAGAGAGAGAGAGAGAGAGAGAGAGAGAGAAAGAGATGCTAAAATGAGGCGTGCGGCATCGCACCTAGCCGTCTGATGCACCGCTGCGTGCATCGCACGCATCGCAGCAGTGCATCAGACGGCTGCGGTGCGGCGCACGCACCGCACACCGCACCCTAGCATGCCCCTCTCTCTCTCTCTCTCTCTCTCTCTCTCTCTCTCTCTCTCTCTCTCTCTCTCTCTATATATATATATATATATATATATATATATATATATATATATATATATATATATATATATATATATATATATATATATATAGAGAGAGAGAGAGAGAGAGAGAGAGAGGGTTGTTACGTTGAGTTGTGAGCTGCAGTAGGAGAAAATGAGCTGTTGGTATGTTGACCCCCCTAAAAGTTTTGTAATTTGATGAAATTTGGTGAGGGTGTTTTCTAGGGTAAGATGATCATCCTCACCAATTTTTATCAAATTCCAAAACTTCTAGGGGGGTCAAATGGTCAAAGCAAAATCTGCAGATTTTAACGGTGACAGCGGACAACAGATTTTACTTCGACCATTTGACCCCCCTAGAAGTTTTGGAATTTGATAAAAATTGGTGAGGATGATCATCTAAACCTAGACAACACACTCACCAAATTTCATCAAATTCCAAAACTTCTAGGGGGGTGAAAACACCCGCAGCTCACTTTCTAAAACCGCAACTCACAGCTCACTGTAACATTCCTCTCTCTCTCTCTCTCTCTCTCTCTCTCTCTCTCTCTCTCTCTCTCTCTCTCTATATATATATATATATATATATATATATATATATATATATATATATATATATATATATATATATATATATATATATATATATATATATATATATATATATATATATATATATATATATATATATATTGTGTACCTTTCTCTCTCGGGGTTGGCCACGCAACAAACACCCCCTCCCCCCCCCATGGGCTTCGGTCGGCAGGTTATCAGACAAAGGAGGGGGCAGCACCCCCACCCATGGGCTCGGTCGGCATGTCATCAGACAAAGGGGGGCAGCACCCCCCCTAGCTCGGTCGGCCGGTCACCAGACGGAAAGGGGGGGGGTCGGTCGGTATGTCACCAGACAAAAGGTGGCAGCACCCCCCCCCCCCTCTCTCTACTTGGGTCGGCATGTCACCAGACAAAAGGGGGCAGCACCCCCCCCTCTCTCTCTCTCTACTTGGGTCGGCATGTCACCAGACCAAAAAGGGGGGGGGGGGGGGGGGGGGGGGGGGGGGGGGGGGGGTCGGTCTGCATGTCACCAGACAAAAGGGGGCAGCACCCCCCCCCCCTCTCTACTTGGGTCGGCATGTCACCAGACCAAAAAGGGGGGGGGGGGTCGGTCGGCCGGTCACCAAACCAAGGAGGCAGCACCCCCCCTCTTTGGTTCGGTCGGCATGTCACCAAGGAAGGAGGGAGCACCCCCCCCCCCTCTCTACTTCGGTCGGCATGTCACCAGACCAAGGGGGGTCGGCCATGCAACAACCCCTCTCTCTCTCTCTCTCTCTCTCTCTCTCGATGGGACGTGCAACGAGCCGAGGTGTGAAGCAGCAATCGAACCCGGAGATCTCGCGGTGCTGACAACGCTCCGCGATTTCCGGCCCAAAGTGACCAGGTGTCAACCGCGCGCTACGTCACCGCGGCGGTTGAGCTCATTGCAGGGACACGTCACCCACCCGATTTTCGTGGAGCGTCGTAACCGTCACCCCGCCACTATAAAAGGGGACCTACCCCTTCAGCAAGAGGAGGAAGAATTCTGGAGGAGACGCTGCCCGTTTCATCCCGGAATTTGCGGAGCTGCAGAGATCGGTTGGTCAGCACCCAGAGGCTGTCTGCGGAGGTCGGTCGGTCAGCACCCAGAGGCTGTCTGCGGAGGTCGGTCGGTCGGCAGCCAGACACTGTTTGCAGCGACAGGTAGACAGACGCTGTCTGCAGCGGTCGGTAGTCTGAGTGAAATTACAGAGGTCGGTAGTTTGGGAGACCGGTCCTCGGGGTATGTAATTGGGGTTAAGGTGAGAGATTGTAACCGAAAGAATAGTCTTAGTACATTCTCGCCTCACCCGTGGTTTTTTCCCCTTCGTCGTTGAGAAGGGGTTTTCCACGTAATTCCCGGTCTGTCTTTATTTGGCTTGTTGGATTGTGCTCGCCACCCGAACCGCCCGGTTCGATTCAGAACCCCCCACAATCTTGGCGCCGTCTGTGGGATAGTCTTCGAGACTTCCTACTAGAGCTTTCGATTGTTGACCCGTGGGTGTCGACCAGTCCGAGGCTACCTGCAACCAGCGATCCACGACCACACAGTTGAAGAACGATGGCCGGTGGAACGTATCGTACCCGCTCGACATCGCAGCTCCCGTCCGAAGCCGCACCACTCGGGGATGCTAATGACGTCGGGCGTCTTGTTTAACCATCAGCGGACACGAAGCGTGCAGTCCCGCTGGTGAATCCCATACTGGGGGTCGGGGACTCCAGTCAAGCTCCGGTAGCAACCCTGGCTCCACTAACAGGGGGTCTGTCGGAAGCTTTTCTGGCCACAATGATGATGACCTAGCAAGCTCTCACCACCCAGCTCCAAACGATGCAGCGCAACTACGAGGAGTTGCGTGACTTCGTGCGGGCCGCACCGACGGGTGGTCTACTCAATCAGGGCATGTTGGCCCAAGCGGGACAGAGCCTCCCCATTCAAGCTGCCCCACCAGTGCAAATGCAGCCGCAACTAGTGCCTCAGGTGGAGGTCAGGGTTAATCGCTCGGTGGAGGTCCAAAGTGCGAATCCCGACGGGCGAGAC
Organism: Chamaelirium japonicum; assembly: GCA_947650365.1. Classification (NCBI taxonomy): domain Eukaryota; kingdom Viridiplantae; phylum Streptophyta; class Magnoliopsida; order Liliales; family Melanthiaceae; genus Chamaelirium; species Chamaelirium japonicum. Next base: position 60,251,392 of record OX393555.1, on the reverse strand, counting down.
TCGAGTAGCCCTGAGCCTGCGGAAAGAAATAAACACGCTCGAGTGGCATCGGCACGCTCGGACGTCTGGTCCCGGCTCGGAGCACCCCCCCCCCCTGACAGCCGCCTGCTTCTAAGCATCACTCGAAGACGGACTCGGCACAAGTGCATCGCCCGAAGCGAGACAGTGAACACCATCGTCAATCAAGTGATAGCCATCACACTCGGATGACGCCGGCCAGTCGGCAGCCGGCTCACACTGCTGATCGGAGGAGCGTACATGAGCGCATTCGGGTACATGCATCGGAGCGACTCGGGGATCAAGAAGGAATCCAGCGAGACCGACCGGGGGTCCGAGCTCCCGACCGGCTGGAGGAAGTCGCCATTCGAGGAGCCGCGCGGTCGCCGCTTGTCGAGAAGCTACTCCGAGAGCCATTCCCTCGGGGGTGGAATCCTCCATGCCTTCCCAAGTTTGACGGATCGAAAGACCCGGTGGAGCATGTACTGGCTTTCCGGGATGCTCTGGTCCCGCACGAGGATGATCATATCCTCTGCCGGACCTTGGCCAACAGCTTGTCGGGAACGCCCCTCGAATGGTTCCACAAGCTCAGGCCCTCATCCATCTCCTCATTCTCGGAGCTGAGCACACGGTTCATCGACCAGTACCGATGCAATCGCCGGGAGCTGAAGACTCTGGAGTCACTCTTTGAGATGAGTATGAGCCAGAAGGAGACGCTCCGACAATTCTACCATAGGTTCAGGTCCGAGTACCTGAGTTTGGCGGACGCAGATGGGCAGGATCGCATGGTGATCGCGGCCTTCAAGAACGCCATTCAGCCTACCCAGCTCGTCAATGCGTCGCTCATCAAGCGAACCCCGGAGACGATCGACGAGCTATCGCGACACGTTGAGAAGTACATCAAGATTGAAGACGCGGACCGCAAGAGGAAGGCGGTGGAAACCAGGGTCCTGCATCAAGGCTACGCTAAACCAGCTGCCGTGAAGAACATCAACAAGCAACAGGGGGATGCGACACGGCACGAGGCGAAGCGGCAAAGGCAAGACAGGCCAGCGAGGCCACAGTGGAACAGAGAGTTCACAGTACTGAACACCCCCATAGACCAGATCCTGGAAGCTATCAAGGGCGAACCTGGACCTCAGGTGCAGCGTTAACGCTGCTACGGAGCCCAGCGCGCGCCAAGTGTCGCAATCCGATCAAATCCCGCGCGGCCCGCCCAAAATCCAGCTAAAAAAACCCGGTCAAAACCTTAGTCGTCTGATCCGTCTGATCGGCTAGATCTCAGCCACCTGATCCCGTGCACCCGGCCTCGCTGTTACTGTGGCACGCACAGTAACAGCGATAATCATCTTAGGGGGAATCCCATCCGTTCGTTCAGCCGATCGGGCGGCTGAAAACAAAAATCGCGATTACTGTAGCCGCTACAGTAACCGTGAGTTTGCTTTTAGCCGTTCGATCGCAGGATCCAACGGACTGGATTCACCGAACGGCCAATTGAATCCCAAAAGAATTCAATCCGTTGGATCCTGATGATCGGACGGCTGAAAGCAATCTCGCAATTACTGTAGCGGCTACAGTAATCGCGATTTTTGTTTTCAGTCGCCCGATCGGCTGAACGAACGGATAGGATTCCCCCTAGCTGATTCTCGCTGTTACTGTGTGCGCCACAGTAACAGCGAGGCCGGGTGCACGGGATCAGGTGGCTGAGATCTAGCCGATCAGACGGATCAGACGACTAAGGTTTTGACCGGGTTTTTTGAGCTGGATTTAATTTGGGCGGGCTGCGCGGGATTTGATCGGATTGCGACACTTGGCACACGCTGGGGCTCCGGTGCAGCGTTAACGCTGCACCTGAGGTCCAGGCTCCCCGTCCCCATATATATATATATATATATATATATATATATATATATATATATATATATATATATATATATATATAGGACCTGAGAAGCTGAACTCGAGTTCACCATTTGAATGGCGAGCTCGAATGGAGAGACTGCCACGTGTCGTGAGAAAGTGTTCAATCCTCTTTTTTTTTTTCTTTTTGTCTTTTCAATGTTCAACCCTCTTAAATGCTCATCCCCTCTTACTTGCTTTATGTCTTTTCAATGGACACATGACATAATATAAACCATGTTTCACCATTCATTTGTGAACTCAAGTTCACCAAACCCTTTCCCTATATATATAGGTAGTTTAATGCAAGTACGATGATAGTCTTTCTTTTGAGCTCTTTGGTTTATAATTTGTACCATATAGGTGAAAGCAAGTCTCCATACCAAATCTTACACCCTACTCTCTTGGTCTAGAGTACTTTTTTCAAAGATATATGAATGTTGGAGGTTTAATCTTGATTGCATGCATGACTTTAAACTATATAACCAGCAATGTAGCTCTCCTTACTCACCAACTGGCCTTGCATTTTTTGATACTACCACTCTTATGTCAAGTTGTTGCGGTGGGTTAGATTTTCAGCATCAATCTTAGAGGGTTGATGCCAAGTTAATAATGGGTCAAAATATATTTGGTCAATCACCCTATAAATATTGATCCCATGTCAGTAGGCCGGATAAGATCGACTTGAATGATGATGATGGTTGTGGTTGTTATGCGCTCCAATGCATGATTGATGCCTAGAACCATGCATCGTAGTTGCGGCTCTTCGGATAAGATGAACCTACATACATTAATTATCAATAATTAACATATTATTTCAAAATTAAATAAATATTGGCATAATAAGCATGATACATAACCATATGATCTTGATTTCTAACCTAAAACTTTTCACTCTTTACATTTAGGGTTTACATGATTCCCCCCCCCCCCCTATTATATGACCCCCTAAAAAAAACAATTAATACCTCACAAAAGTAAACAAATAAAGGATCAAGGAAGGACTACAGACACGCTAATAAGAGTTCAATTCAACTGGAGAGGGATGGGTGGGGTCAGGGTCCTCCTCTTCCAAATGTTCAGCTCCTTCTTCGGCTCCACAACCAACCCTCCACCCATCAGAATCGGTGCAGAGTGAGGAACGATCACCTCCTCCTCCTCCTCCTCATCATCATCATAGCCCTCATCCCTCCTCTGAGCCGCCCTCCAGTCGAACCGCGAGAGCGACTCACGCCCGCTGGTGAACCGCCTCATCTGCCCAATCCCCGGCGCACGAGCCCCCGCCACGACCGCCGGACCCTTTGGCCCACCGGCAGCCACCGCGTCGTTACGCCCGGGCTGCACCTTGCGACGGAACATCTTCTTTAACGAGCACCTCGGTCTCCTCCGGTCGGACTTCTTCTTCTGGTGCTTGATCTGCCCCATGCAGGAGACCTTCGGCGACGTGGGCTCCTGGGCTTCGGCGGCGGCCTTCCTCCCTCGGGCCTCCTCCGGGACGATGAATATGATCGGGCCGGAGAAGGCCTTGTTGTGGAAGGCCTTCGCCTTGGCCAGATGCTCCGGCCGCCGGCCCCGGCGCGGACTGTAGAGGCGGTTGCGGATGGCGAAGGTGGCGGCCTTGGGGAGGTACTTGAAGATTTTTGCTCCACCCGATCTCGGTGGTCTCTCCATGGCGTAGAAACTCTCTCTCTCTCTCTCTCTCTCTCTCTCTCTCTCTGGGAACGAAGAGAGGGGGGATTAAAGAAGGGAAGGATCTCTCTCTCTCTCTCTCTCTCTCTCTCTCTCTCTCTCTCTCTCTCTCTCTCTCTCTCTCTCTCTCTCTCTCTCTCTCTCACTTCTCTTTCTGAACGAAGAGAGGGGGAGGTCGGGATTAAAGAAGGAAGGGGAGAGAGAGAGAGAGAGAAGCGAAGTTTGGGTCAAAGAGGAGAACGAAGAACTGGTTTGGTTGCATATTAAAGCTGGAGTGCGTGTTTAGTTGACGACCCCCTCAACGGTAAATTCTTTTCTGCGTGGGGATCGATTACGCTGCAGGTGCTGAGTGGCGAATATTTTTAAGCACATCCTGCGTACCATACAACCGCGGGGCCCACTGCACCCAGTAACCCAGAGCCCAACATCACGCTTTGAGTGCTGGGTCTGGGGGCCACTACCCCCATGTGCTGGGTCAGATATGGCGATACCCTATGTCTCTTGAACCACAGTGGACCCCGCGGTTGTATGGTACGCAGGATGTGCTGAAAATTTTCCCGTGAGTGAGGCATCTGAAGACCCCCTCAGCGCTTGGTGGCGCTCACGGTTTCACCGTGCTATCTTCTGTTTATAGTAAATTAATTCGGGATTTGGATGCACATGGGTTGACTCGGACAAAAGGGAATGCTTGTCGGTTGTCACGTGGAAGTGTGGAACCGAGGACAATTTCGATGAGGAGGCTAGGGGTAGAGCTGGTAATTTTTTACCCGACACGAAATTAGCGGGTCTGGATTTGGGTTAAACGGGTTCGGATCGGTATGATTAACCCGTTTAATAAAAGGGTCAGATCCAAAATTAGGGTCTAGACACGGTAGACCCGAGAAGATCCATTTAAAATTTAATGGGTTGTGTCGAGTCGGGTCGGGTCTACCTGCAATCCGATATTGTAGTATATAGGATAATATAGTACCAGCGGGTCTTATCGATCGGGTCAGGTTAGATCGGGTCGGATCAACTGAATAAACCCGTGTGGTAAATGGGTATATGTTTTATCAAGTCTACCAATTTATAAGCGGGTCAGGTACGGATTTAGCTAGGGTCTAGACACGATTAGTTAAACGGGTCGGGTCCGGATCTAGGGGTTTTGGACACGACCCGAAACTAGACATGACACGAACCCGACACGACATGATCCATTGCCACCCCTAGCTAGGGTCCGTCTACTCACGACTACTGGTGCAATTCGGGTCGGGTTGGTTCGGGTTTGAGCCAACATGGAACCGATCCGGAAGTGGTCAGTTCTACAATTTTCCGACCCGATTCGATCCAATCCGAATTCAATATAAACCCGACCCGACACAAGCCAACCCAAAGCAAATCGGGTTCGTTCGGTTTGGTTCTACGATCAATTTTACACATACACAAATCATCCATCATGGCAAGTGTTCCTCCAAAATACATAGTACATATCGCCATTTATAGATACTATCAAGTGGAGGAAACAAAGTTGAATTGACAAGTATATTGGTTCGGTTTGTTTCTTGGGAGTGTATAGTATATTTTGAACATGATCCGGAAATGTGTCTTGTATTTTGATATACGTTCGATTAATCAATTTTCAGGTTGTTTCGGGTTATTTACTCGTGCCTTAATCCAGAACCAACCCGGATTTAATCCGTCATGAAAAATAAGAATCGACCTAACCCGACATTGTAAAATACTCGAACCAACACAAACCCATTTAGGTCAGGTTGGTTTAGTTCTCGGGTTTACCCGACCCAGGTTGCACCCCTACTCGTGACCATGAAACTAGAGGAATTAGTGAAGCACCTGAATTGTTTAAAAAATTTCTATTACTTGTTTACCTTTATCTTCGACCTCCAACCAATTGTCATTAATTGATTCTGCTCACATCGCCCTCCGCCTCGGTCACCGCCCTAGCCTCCTCCGCCGTCTCTTTTCCAACGACACCCGTTGTCACCCTCCTCTTCATCCTCCCTTCCGCTTCGTTGTTTTTTTACTTCTCTTTCTTCCTCCATCTTCCCGGCCCGCATCGAAACGCTAAGCCGCTAGCCCTCCTCCCCCTTCTTTCTTCTTTTTTCCTTCTTCGTCCACTTTCTTCTTCCTTCATCTTCCTCGCGCTTGAACCCTATCTGTTGGCTGATGCCAGTGGCAACCTACCGACATTGTGTTGATGGCTGCCCACCAATATGTCGCAATAGGTATCTACTGACATCCCCATGATGATGTACGTACCACCACGACGTACAACTTCAATAGACAGCCATCAACACAGTGTCGGCAGGCCACCTCGCAGCTAGGGCTGAGGCACGAGGATGACAAAGAAAGAAGAAATTAGAGGAGGAAGGAGGGAGGGGGGAGAAAGAAGGACAGCCAGCGACATAGGGTTCTGGTACGCGGGGGAAGATGGATGAGAAGGAGGATTGGAGGAAGGAGGAGGTGTTGAGTGTGGCCCAATGAAACCCACACTCGAAGATGATTGAAGAGAAGAGGACTCTTAGCTAGCCCAAGACCCTCGGCCAGCACACTCTAGAGTGAATTATGTACCGCAAGCAGGTGCACGAACTTGGGATGAGCTGTGTTTGCAAGTTACTATCAGAGTCGGGTTATGTTATGTTTTTAGGTCCCCCACAAGTTCGCGCTTCCTCTTCTATTTAAGGGGAGGCATGGGTGACCTATGTTTTAGGGGATCGAAGACTATTGAGTGCGAGATGGAGAGAGAGCAATGATAGTGTGTTGGTCGATTCCAGTTGAAAGCCATGAACCCTGGGCCCTGAATGTTCCACCTTATCCATATCTAGTTTGAATCTTAACGGTTTCCCCACCTTATCCATATCTAGTTTGAATCTTAACGGTTTCCCTATCTCATGAATTCTAGTAAGGAAGTACGTTCCTGAAACTCTATTTGACCAACACTTCATGTGTGCGTAGCACTAGAGTATGGTAGATGCGTAGGTTAGTATGTATACTAAGGGTTCCCTATAACATTAATGGTAGTATTGTTAAGGGCACCCCAGAGTAGTATTGAGAGACATACTAAGTACATCTCCCCCTTTTGTGTGGACGTACCCCACTCCATGTGTGTGTAACACTAGAGCATAGTATAAGTGCTCTAGTGAATTTTATCAGGGGGACCCAATGGTTTTACTAGAGGCACCCTAGTGAATTGCGAAATCACTAGAGGCAACCCACATGAGATGCTCGTGTTCGAGGGGCACAAAGTCAAACTACGATAGGACCTTGTATTAGAATTATAATTCCCTATCAAAGGTGTAGCTGAAGAGTATGAGAGGTCCTAAGACCGATTAGATATGTGCTTCATCAATCAAAATATCGCAAATACGATATAGAAATCCTACATGAAGTGAACTCCCTAAAGAGCTATCTAACAATGCACGAATCTTATATGACTATCATGCACTCTATGTTAGACTACGTGTTCAGATGTTATACCTCTATATGGAATATGAGACAACGAAGATAGTTCTTCTAAGGGATGGAGATGGTGGCCGCAATATCGCGAGACGTCTTCTAATACACCATGTCTCGCACCACACCCAGAACGTCACACGACCGTCTTTGAGTACAAATCGTACGATCCTTCTTTTCCAATGAGAACTCCTTCAAAAGAAACTTTCAAGGTGAACTAGCCCATTACAAAGGATCCATAGGATCCCCTTGTATAGCCTCCCCTCTCTCTCCTCTTAGTATAGTAGGAATCATAATTGGAAATGATAAGGCTTCTAAATTTCTGGTCAGACACATCCTCGTTTTTTTATCATAATGCTCAGCTCCGATTTCCAAATGAGACGATTCAGTATAATCTAGAAAGCTAATTAAAAGGACTACAAAATAGATCGATCCGAAATCAGACCCATATCTTATAACTGTCTTATTTGGAATCCCAAGATAAACTTACCTTTATCTTTTTTTCATATAAGATTTATTTCCAAATCATTCCTTATCAATAGAGAATTATCTCCTTCTTTATGGAGACAATAGGGGATAGCATTTATGGTTTCCCACCATCATGGCTTAATTGTATTAGGGCATGCAGAGGATTTTGTTTGACCAAAACACCACCGCATGCTCTAATGTTAATCCTCCATGTGAACGGGTACCTACATATGCACTATTTGAATTTCTTCATACTTCGAGGTGGCCTCAGTAAAAATTCAATGGTCCATCTCTATTGTACCCCGGTGCGAAGCACCCATAGAATGGAACCCTATAAGGAAGGGGGTGGCGATGTATATCTATATTGCTCCAGGGGGTTGCACATAGTAAACACATGTCTATCTTTTATCATGATCTAGTGATCAACACATATGGAGTATATTTAACTCTTGAGTTTTTATTGCTGGAAATGTCAGGTAATGTCCTGAACTATGGTGTGGACAAAGTGGAACCATCAGAAACCGAGTTCGTGGCTAACAACCGGACCCAACTGGCACACTTATCAAAGTGTTCTTTGTCGATCCTATGGATCCCGGTTACCCTGCGTAGCCACTTATAGTGTGATGCAGCTGGACTCTACTCACTCAGACTTAGTTATGTTCTCTTGCATACCCTGTCTGCTTAGTATGCATGGTAAGTACGTTATCCCTCCACTTAGTATCATGATCCACTCGAGTGGTGGAGAGCACCATTAGACTCGAGTGATCACATGACTAGGTTCCATCCAAGTTGACTTGAGTACATCACGTATACCTTCCGATTGCCAAGCAACCAGATTAGGTCAACAGCTCAACTGTCGATTAACTAGCCAGGTTTCTATGTGATACAAGTCAGACCATAGAACACACTCCCAGTTAATGGTATAGATGTCCTGCAGGAGTGGCATGCTGATGTAACATCTGTCAGGTAACCCAACGCACCATGGTATTGGGCAGTATGATCGTCCCTCACACGTTGGTACACCAAAGCACCATGCAACTGGTTAGTCCACCGATCTTGCATTCCTCAGGGTTGAGGACCGACTACCCTAAGTATTAGCACAATTTAATATACCGATGTCTGCTCATCGCTCTGTACACTGTGTTAGTTCGGTTCGACCCCAACTCAATTGTACCTAGTTGATGACTATGGTAAAGACTCATTCTCTATCATCTCCTAATAGCTTATCATGAATATGAGATCATCCTAATCATAACTATGAAGTAATTTAGCTAGGTTTAGTATGATCAATAACTTGAGTGTTCATATCAAGTGAAACACAACATAACCAAGGATCTTTTAGTTCTTACCTAAGAATTCTAAGATTAATTCGTATCAAGAATGCAAAACTCAATTAACTATAAACTTTCTCATTGATAAATAAAGATGTTTTACAAGTTATGAACACATCAATTTTAACACCTTCTACCTAATGGCCAGCCATAGTAGTTGGGTCTTCATATGAGGTGGACGTCCACTAGGAACATGGAGGGCATTTTAGTCCAACTAAAAGTCCCCCACATGCCCTAGGCCCCTCTCTTAAGGATCAACATGATTGTTTCCCCCTCTTGTTTCCTCTTAAGGAAAGGAATTAAGGGAGGGGAGTCTTCAAGTCTGTCCCCTCCCCTCTAATCTAGGTTTCGGCCAAGGCAAAGGGGGCCAGCTACCTAGGCTCCAAGCAAGGATTTTGGGTTTGGTTATTTAAATGGAGAGGGGGGCACGAATTGAGATTGATGCCTTAGAGGATTTCGGCCAAGAGGGGTTATCCTCTCTTGGAAAAACTGCTACCCCCACCCCTCTTAGTTATTCCTTGAGTTATGTGTAAGAGAGAGGGAGAGAGAGATGGCTCGTATAGTGAGGCACTCAGAGATCTCCATGTGAGGGTTCAGGCTACATACGAGATCGATGAACTAGATCAGACATCTCTCGCTCTCCCCTTGCAAGGTTCGTCATCCATGAAAGTTTCTTTTGCTGCCTAGAATTTGCAAGACCGATGCTGCATGTGAGTTTCCCAAGGAGATCGTAACTCTGATCGACTTTATACTAGATTCAAAAGTTATGTTTCAAAGTTCTCTACATGTTGTTAAAAGATCGATCCATTGTACAGATCTTGACCGATCCTCGTTACACCAACGACTCTCCATGTGAATCCAATTCCGTCTCCATTGATAAAGAAGAAACATCTCCCCACAGTTAAAAGATCCGCACAGAGGTATGGACATCTAACACTTAAATCTAGTGTAGATTTGAATATGCATTCATGCTAGATTATTCTCTTCTCTCGATCATCGTTAGGGTTTTCTTTTGCAATGCTTAGAATCATACATGCATATATATGTAGATTTATTCCATGAAAATTTAAAGATGTGACACACACCACTATGATCCTCGGATCGATTTAATACTTTTGCTGCGACCATATGTCATGGATTTACTTCCACTAATGCGATGAGCATATCGTCGACATAGATGAGTAGGCATACTCTGTGCCATTGATTTACTTATGCCTGTTTCTCTCCTTATTTCACCACAAGTGATCGCTTCGTAACCTTAATCTTCCCATCCCTCTGATGAGTAGGCATACCCGTTTGCATCCATGATACCCAAAAAAATAAATTTTTTCTTGAGAGCTGGAACATGCCTCACGCTTCCTAGCGAATGAATGGTATTGTCGTTCATCTTCAGCTTCATAGTACCCATGCCTACCACCTTGCAAGAAGCGGCGTTCCCTATTATAACTTAGCCACAGTTCTTGTCCTTATATGTATCAAACCATTCCCAGTATGTACATATATGGAATGTCAGGTATCTGTTAAGATGAATTGTTATCTAAAGAAACTGAAAGCAACTCTCCATTGCCACTCTGTGAAACGACACCAATTGTGTTGGAGTTCTCAGTTTTCTTTCTCTGGCCTTCTCCTTCATCTCAGATCGCAGCTTGTAACATTCCACCTGAAAGTGGCATTTCTTCCCGCAATGAAAGCATTCAATATTCTTCACTCATCCTCTGGACTTTGATATACTCTTTCCCCAGCTCTAAGTTTTGACATGGCTTGTCCTTTGATCGGTCACGATGCTCCTCATAACTCTTTGACATGAGTCTTGCACCATTCGTACCTTCTCTCGTATTCTTGCATATCTTGGCTTGTGAGATGATGACTTAGACGAATTCTTCAAAGAATTCCCCTCCTTCTTATGGAGACAGTTCGTTGCTTTTGGCCGTTCCATCTCTAGTCTCTCCAGAGGATAACTTAGCTCTTACCCGTATGGTTTCCAAGGACGAGATCAAACGAGCTGTTTTCTCTCTGCCCAGAAACAAAGCTCCGGGGCCTGACGGATTCTCAGTAGAGTTCTTCACCTATAACTGGGCTGCAGTGGGGGATGATTTCTGTAATGCCATCGAGTCATTTTTTAATACGAGTCGTATGCCTTCTAATTGGAAATCGACTTTCATTACCCTCATTCCTAAGGTCAACAATCCTTATCTCCCGAATCATTTTCGACCGATTAGCCTTTGCACTCTACTTTACAAGACAGTGGCTAGGATTCTCATCTCTCGTTTAAAACCAATCCTTCCCAAGCTGGTTACCCCAGAGCAGAGTGCTTTCGTTCAAGGGAGGAATATTTCTGATAACATATTGCTTGCTCAAGAGGCCTTGCACTCTATGGATACTGAGCATTGCAACAAGCATATAATGGCCCTTAAGTTGGACATGGCAAATGCTTATGATCGTATGTCTTGGGATTTCATTGGAGCTGTCTTAGCCCAGATGGGTTTTCATCCGCTATGGACCAGTTGGATTTTGGGATGTATCTCTTCTCCCTCTTTTGCTATCCTCCTCAACGGTTCTCCTACTCCCTGGTTTGGATCCTCGCGCGGGCTTCGTCAAGGCGACCCCCTTGCCCCATATCTATTTATTCTGGGCTCTGATGTCCTTATACGTAATATCAATGCCCAACTTGCTTTAGGAAACCTCCAAGGGGTTCGTCCTAAGCCCCACTCCCAGGCTTTAGGGATATTAGCTTATGCCGATGATAGTCTTCTTTTCTCGGAAGCTAAACTCGAAGCCATCCAGCTCCTTTTGAGTATTGTTCACGCCTATTGTAAACTCTCTGGGCAAAAAGTTAACTTGCAGAAGTCTGCCATAGTGTTTGGAAAAAATTCCCCACCGAACAACCGTCTTGCTATTTTGGATGCTTTGGATATCCAGGAATCTTGTGGGCCTTTTAAGTATCTAGGTGCTCACATCTCAGCTAAAAGACTTCTCGTGAAAATTTTGGTTTTATCACGGCTCCAATCCAAAAGAAAATTCAATCTTGGAAGGCTCATCTCCTCTCGTTTCCCGGTCGTGTGGCTTTAATTAAGTCTGTTCTCCAAAGCTTGCCGCTGTACCTCTTGGCCAATATTTGGGTCCCTATTTCCACTATGAACTCGATTGAAAAGGAGATTCGCAAATTCTTGTGGGCTAAAAATAATGATCTTAAAGGCTTACATCTTGCCAACTGGGACACGGTTTGTCGCTCTAAAGAGACAGGTGGGCTGGGTATTCGACGACTTCAACCTTTCCGTCAGGCTATGATGGGAAAAAAGGTGTTTCAGATTCTGAACAATGTCGGAGATAACCTTTGGGTTCGGTTTGTTCGTAGCAAGTATAACCCATCCAAGGATATCTGGCAATGGAGGCTTCCAGCCAAATGCTCTTGGGCTTGGCGAGCTCTTTCTGAGGGAATTCCAGTGGTTCGAATGAATTCCCGGATACCTGTGTGGGCTGCGGCGGATGTTGACCCCTGGAAGTCCCCTTGGCTCAGGCCGGTCCCCCTGTTGCGTGATGCTTGCTTTCTCAACATGGACAACTTCGGACAGGTTTCAGCTGTTAAGGAATTTTTGTCACCCTCCGGGCAATGGGATATTGAGCATCTCTACTCTATTTTCCATCAGGATATGGTCTCAGAGGTTCTATCGATCCCCATCTTCCTCAGGCGACCAAAGCAATTATACTACTGGGGCTGTAATTGGAAACCACTATACTCGGTCCGTGATGCCTATAACTGTTTAACAGTCCAAGACATCTCTAATTCTAAAGATCGGTTGTGGACAGTGCTTTGGAAATTGCATTGTCCGCCTAGACCGAAAGCCTTTCTATGGAAAGTGTGTCATGATATAATTCCCTCTAGACAATTGCTTAGTCGTCGCGGCATGCAAGTCACTCTTCGTTGCCCTCGATGTGATTTCTCCATGGAAAATTCGAAGCACATTCTTTTCTTATGCCCCCCGGCGAAAATGGTCTGGATGATGTTGCGCAATCTGATAGCCCCCATCCCTCCCCCACAGTCCTTGAGCGAGCTTCGATCCCTTCTTTGTTATGACTTTTCCTCTGAGAGAGGACTTAAACAATTCACCAACTCCATTTTATGCTTTGTTATCTGGAATATCTGGAAGGCGAGAAACCATTCCATATATGACTTGGCTAATGAGTCCCCTCAGGCTACTGTCAAGAAGATTTGGTGGGAATTTAAAGAGTTCCATTATGCCCATCACCCGAAAGCGACAGGTATCAGAACGGAGTCCAGTGAATTCATTAACGTCATAGTGAGATGGATGCCGCCTGAGCCTTCCGAAATCAAGCTAAACTTCGATGGCGCTCTTGATTGCCACTCCCATCGGGCGGGCGCCGGGTTTGTCTTTAGAAACTCTCAAGGTAATATTCTGTGTATGGGTGCTATCTCGTTGTCTTTGTCTTCTGTGCAGGTGGCCGAAGGCTGGGGATTATGGGCGGGATTGCAAGAGGGTCTCAGAAGTTTTCCATTGGCGTCCCTATGGATCGAAGGCGACTCGCTATCCACAATTCAACTTCTACTCTCAAATGAGCCTCTTGATCCAATCTTAGAAGATTGCCGCGCCTTAATTCAGCTCCGGAGACATGTTCGTATTTCTCACATTTTTCGGGAAGGTAACTCGGTGGCAGACTGGCTAGCTACGAGAGGCAGAATGTCCAGGCAATCACAAATTTGGTATGAGGATTTTCCTGGGCCATTACAAGTGATAGCAGGGCACGATATGAAGGATACCGGGGTCCTGCGCGAGTGTAGGCAATGATATTGTAGTGATCTTTTGTGCCGGTGTGGCCTTTGTAGTGTAATGTTTTCTACCAAAAAAAAAAAGATAATACACCCTCATCTCTTCTTTCTAGTGCCAACGATCTTAAAGAAATGTATTGATCCTTGATGACTTCTTCGTCACACACAAATTGGAGAATCCCCAAATTAGCACCCTAGAATAGCCTTCAAAACAATATGACGCTCATAAAACCCTAGGGAAAATCTCTTATAAAGGTCTCAAAACCCGTGCACAATAGACTCCTTGCCCGTGCAAAGTTCACCCCCGGGTGCCCGATCCAGCGCCCAGGGCTCCGACGACCTGGAACTAAAAACTGCCGCACTACGTACCTATTTTCACCCTGGACACCAGAATTTCGCCCAGGGCGAAAAACCAGAGCGCTTTGCCACTCTGTGTTCTCCCATCGATCAATGATCAGGTGACATACATCCGGCGCCCAGGGCGAGAATCAGCCAGTAGCTTCATCCGAGTCCGCCGTTGTATACCCTTTCTTCGTCGAGACTGAGCCAAAACCTACACAAGTATAGTTTAGAAAATAACCGACAAGAAAGGATTTTTTTTAACACAGGATCACTTGACGTTTTCTGGGAAAAATAGAAACCTTCAAGAAAGGCTGCTCAAAGCTCAACAAAGTCGGATTAATTAACTAACTTTAGTTCACGCTAACATTGGTGTGGGACCATCCTCGAACGAGTATCACTAGCCGCTGGATTAAAGATCGACGGCACGTGGTCATCCATCACGCCCGGCGGAGCTCTACTTCCGGTCAAAGAAAAGATGATAACATATTATCTTAATTCGTTTCTAACCTAAAACTTTTCACTCTTTACATTTAGGGTTTACATGGCTCCCCCCCCCCTATTATAATACCAAAAAAAAAACAAGAAACAATTAATATCTCACAAAAAAAAGGTAAATTACATTTTGCCCCCCCAGAAGTTTAGCTCAAAAACACTTAATCCCCTGTGTTTATTTTATTCCAAATCGCTCCCTAATGTTTGAAATGTTAGCACAACACCCCCCTTTTGTCAACTACTTAATTTCCCCATTTCCTAATTTTTTTTCTGATCAAAACTGAATTGAGTTGGAGGGGAGTCAGATGTTTTTGAGCTAAACTTCAGGGGGTAAAGTATAATTTACCCAAAAAAAATATAAGAGGTCAGGGGGTAAAGTGTAATTTAAGAGTTCAACTGAAGAGGGATGGGTGGGGCCAGGGTCCTCCTCTTCCAAATGTTCAGCTCCTTCTTCGGCTCCGAAGCCAACCCCCCACCCATCAGAATCGGTGCAGAGTGAGGAACGATCACCTCCTCCTCCTCCTCCTCCTCCTCATCATCATCATAACCCTTACCACTCCTCTGAGCCGCCCTCCAGTCGAACCGCGAGAGCGACTCGCGCCCGCTCGTGAACCGCCTCATCTGCCCGATCCCCGGAGCACGAGCCCCTCCCACGACCGCCGCCGGAGCGGCCGGACCCTCCTCCCCGCCGGCATCCACCGCCTCGTTCCGTCCGGGCTGCACCTTGCGACGGAACATCTTCTTTATCGAGCACCCCGATCTCCTCCGGTCGGACTTATTCTTCTTGTGCTTAATCTGGCCCATGCAGGAGACCTTCGGCGACGTCGGCTCCTGGGCTTCGAAGCCGGCGGCCTTCCTCCCTCGGGCCTCCTCCGGGACGATCGATATGATCATCGGGCCTGAGAAGGCCCTGTTGTGGAAGGCCTTCGCCTTCGCCTTCGCCGGATGCTCCGGCCGCCGGTCGCGGCCGGGGCTGTAGGGGGTGTTGCGGATGGCGAAGGTGGCTGCCTTGGGGAGGTACTTGAAGATGTTTGCTCCCCTCGATCTCGGTGGTCTCTCCATGGCAAAGAAACTCTCTCTCTCTCTCTCTCTCTCTCTCTCTCTTTGTGTGTGTGGTTGAGGGAATGAAGAGAGGGGGGATTGATTAAAGAAGGAAAGGAGAGAAAGAGAGAGAGAGAGAGAGAGAGAGAGAGAGAGAGAGAGAGAGAGAGAGAGAGAGAGAGAGAGAGAGAGAGAGAGAGAGAGAGAGAGTTTGGGTCAAAGAGGAGAACGGGGACAAGTGTGGCGGTGGGGGGAACTGGCTTGGGTTGCTGATTAAAGGTGGAGTATGGGTTTAGGTGAAGACCCCCTCAACGTTTGTATGGCGTTGAACAAATGGAATACGGCGGGCGGGCAAGAGGGCAAACGTGGATTTGGATGCACATGGCCCACATGGGTTGAGTAGGACGAAAGGGATTGCATGATGGGGAGGACTTATGGGACAAGCATGCATGCATGCATGCATGGGATGGGATGGGGTGGACCATGAAAGATACTTGTCAGCAGCCCCTTGGAATGAGGGCAACTTGGATAAACGAGGAGGGATCATTTATTTTATGTTTTATCTGGCCTCATCCCCAATCTCCGGTGTCGGTCGTCGTTGATGCCGCCTCTCCCATCGCCCTCCACCCAGGCCACCATCCAGTTTCTTTTATTGCCTCTTTTTCTAACGACACCCTCTGTCGTCCTTCTCTTCCTCCTTCCTCCTTTTTTTTCCTCCTCTTTCCTCTTTCTTCCTTCATCTTTTTTCGTACCGGAACCTTAAGCTGTTGGCCCTCCTCCACCTTCTTCCCTCCCTCCTCTTTCTTCTTCCTATATCTTTTTTGTATATAAACCTTGGCCATAGGATGATAGAGGTGGTAACCCGCTGATACTCTGTTGATGGCTGTTCGTCGAAGCTATCACAATGAGCAGTGGCGGGCCTAGGATTTTTCTTCAGGGGAGGCATAATTATTGAAAAGTAACTACATCTCACAGTCGAAGGCTTCGGCAGGCTGCGTGACAACGTCCCTGCCCTTCATTCGATCGCACAACAAAAGGTCTATTAGAATTTTGCCTCTGATGAAGGAGAATTTCGATTGTCGGAGTCATTCGAAAATTTGGAACTATAATTGGCTGAATCGATCAAGGTGCATGGTTTGTAAATAATAGACCATATCCTTTTTTTTTTGGGGTGGGGGGGGGGGGGGGGGGGGGGGTAGATTTCATACATACCCCCAAAAACCTATAAATAAGCCCCGATTTTCACTCGGTTTTTATTCACTAAGGGCCATGGGATGAACTCTATGGGGATGCCATGTGCGCAGGAGGTGGCAGACCGCGGTAGGTGTCGGTCGGATAGTGGTAGCCCTGGTGGGCGTCGGTGGCTGGCAAACGGCGAAGTCGACCGTGGGTCACCAATACTGGCGGCGATGGGTGGCCCATGTGGCGGTGGCTGCTGGCATGACGGTGGATATTTTACTAGCGGGGGGTGATGGTTGGTGGGGCGATGACGGCTGGTGGTGGCCACCTCCATGTGAAGTTGGCTACCAAAAGTTTGTTATAATTATTTTCTGAGTAAATTAAACTATGATTCCCTCCCTCCTGAAGTTTAGCTGAATCAGATAAAAATTACAAATTGAGGAAATCAAGTAATTGACAAAAGGGGTATTGTGCTAAACTTTCAAACTTTAGGGAGTGATTTAGAACAAAATAAACTATAGGGGGGTTAAGTGTTTTTGAGCTAAACGTCAAGGGGGTAAGTGTAAATTTTTTTCCCAAATTGAGGGGGGGCTTGAGCTCCACCTGGGCCCAATGTAGGTCCGCCCCTGACAATGAGTATCTACTGACATCCCCATGATGATGTCGATATTACCCATTGTTGCAACTTCGATGTATAGCCACCGGCACAATATCGGTGGGCTGACATCGACATCAGCTAGGGTTCAAGCACCGAAAAGACAGAAATAAGAAGTCGGAGGAGCTAGGGAGGATGAGGAGGAAGAAGAAAGTGGGAGGATGGCCTGTGGCTTGGGGTTTCGGTGCAGAGAAGATGGATGAAGGAGGAGAGAGGAGGAGAAGGAATGCGCGATAGGGCGGGGACGACAACAAAGGGATGGACGGTCGTCGGTTGGGGAGAGGGGGGTACCAAAATCACACCAAGCCCAGGTCCATGCAGCACCAACTCGTAGGCTCAACCACAATAATATTTCTCATTACCTATCCTTCCCTAAGAAGAGAGAGAGTCCAATCCCCCAATTATGAAATATTACTATAACGGTTTTCTACAATCTCGACGCCCCTAGCCTATATAGGGAGGGCGTTGGCTCCTCCCAAGGTACATAATCTTTCCCAATTAGTCCGATGCATCATCATTCCAAAAGCTGACTTGATCATTGGAGGCTCGATGTTAGGGACCCAAGCCCCGGTCTCGTCGAGATATTTTACAGGTGCATCGGTTGATCATCACCAATACGAATACATCATCGATATTAGCATCTATAGCTGGTACCGTCTGTGGGATCTCGATTCTCAATCTCGAGATCTTTGTTTGTCCCACCCCTCCATTCGCTACAAGAACCTCGATGACAATGACTCGGTATGGCACAAGGGGTTCAAAACCCCAAGCCGAGAATGTACCTCCGAAGTCGCAACTTTTGGCCATCATGGAAACTAATGAAATTTCAGAAAGAGATGGCCGAGGTGCGGAGGCAAGGGGAATTGAAGACTGCTATGATTAGGGGTGTCAATGGGTCGGGTCGGGTCGGGTTCGTGTCGTGTCTAATTTCGAGTCATGTCCAAAACCTCTAGACCCAGACTTGACCCGTTTAACTAATCGTGTCTTGATCCTAAACCCGTACTCGACCCTCTAATAAACGGGTAGACCCGTTTACCACATGGGTCTATTCAGCTGACCCAATCCGACTAGGCCCGACCTACCCTGATAGACCCGCTGGTACTATATATTACAGTATCGGATTGCGGGGTAGACCCGACCCGACCCGACACGATCCGTTGAATTTTAAAAAGGTTTTACTGGGTCTATCGTGTCTAGACCCTAAACCCGGACCCGACCCATTTATTAAACGGGTCTATAACCCGAACCCGTTTAACCTTGACCCAGACCCGCTAACTTTGTGTCGGGTCGTGTCGGGTCTGACTTCTCGGGTCCAAAATTGCCAGCCCTAGCTACGATGGTATAGCATGGCATCAGAGGTTTCCCTTTTTTTATGGAGATCCTTCAAGTAGAATTAAATACCCCGAAAGTTCAATTCATCCAAAGTTCATTTTGTACGATGGCACGTACGGCTAACACAGCCGACCACGTCTACCATTTTCGCCATACCATGTTGCTTCACGAAAGTATTGATGCTCTTATGTGTCACGGATTTCCATCTAGCATGAAGGAGGCAGCCTTGACTTGGTTTACTCAGTTGGCGTCTTAGACTTCCATCAGGGTTTGAAGCCTATTCACAGAAGAGTACGATGCAACTGGTGAATCGTACTAAACTGTGGATGCAGGCACCCTCGACAGGTGAATCTCACCAGACGGATGAATCTCACCCGGTCTCAATTTTGGTGGGGCTCATCTGCCTGCATCCACGGCTTGGCACAATTCGCCCGTATTGGTTAGTGCATCAGATGGTTATGTGCATAGGTTTCATAACATCAGCATGTAGACTCTCGGGACAGGCACAAGATGGGTGGAACATGAAGAATACTTCTTAGCTATGCCGTGGAAGAAAGATAAATGCTACTCAATCTGAAGGTTTTTCCGATTTCAACGGTCCGATTGACATGGCAGCATGCAACTGGTGGCTGAAACCCACTACCGACGTTAAAGTGGTTATTTGAGACCTTGGTTAAACATACCATGGTTGAAGTTCATCTGGTAAGCGTACGTGGGTGAAGGCAAACTATTAGTATACATGGATTATTCCCCACAAATAGGCGCCGGTTAATTTGAGGGATTGATTTATATAAGAACCAAGTTTTAAGCGATTGAATACCAAAAAAAAAAAAAAAAGTTTTAAGCTATCAAAATGTAAATATTATTTTTTTAGAGGTTAATATGCAATTAGAATAGTCTCCAGAGGGCTATATGCAAAATTCTCCAAAAAGGTTCGGATCACCAATGGTTGCCGCGCCTACTGTTTCCGACTATGGCCATCCGATAGGTTGCACCTCGCACATATATATGAAGCGACGGTGCAAGTGTGCAACCAGAGGATGAAGTGGCATTTTTTGGGAGGCAAATTGTTGGTAGGTCCTTAACACTTATCATATTTAGCAATAAGGGCGAGCAAAGAGCTGCTTGAGTATTATGTCCTCTCATTTGGAAAATGATATTTCACCCCTATATGCCGTTGTACAAGGAAATCACATTAAGAGTACCAATTCAATAAAAAAAAGTAACAATTTGCTACAATGATATAACTGTAGCAAATATTTTTTTTAAAAATAAGATTTCTTTCAAAAAACTTGCTATAGTGATTTCACTGTAGCAGAGAATATCAATTCGAAAATAAATAGTCACAATTACTACAATGATTTTACTGTAACAAATAAAAAAATTAAACAAATTAAAAAAAAACTTTAATAATATCAATATAGCAAAGAGTAACAATTTGATAATAAAGAATAACAATTGTTACAATAATTTTACTGTAGAAATTTTTTATTTTTTTTTTTAAAATCTTGTCTAAGTTTTTTTGCTATAATAAAACTTATGTAGTAAAGAATAATAACATGTAAAGTATTGTAGTTAAAGAGTAATAATTACATATTGTTACTCTTTGCTGCTACGAAGAGTAATATTTGTGATTTTAATATTAGGAACAATTTTATTATTTAAAAAAAAAAGTTAACAAATGAATTTAATCTAAGTGTATATTTTTTAAGAAGGGATATGGCGTAAAATCATCTTGTAGTATTTTCTTTTGACTAAACCGATTTTTTGTTAGACCTAACACAAATTTTTTTTTTTAGGAAGATGAAGTGAAATTTGGGTGGAGTCACTGAAGTGACTCACTTGTCACGACAATGGTGGGGACGCATTACTCGATTTGACGGCTGCACATTTGAAATATAATAACAAGGGCTCTTTTGACTTTGCTCTCCAAATTTTGCCTTGAATTAGACTTTACCTCCCATATTTTCATTAATTAGACTTTGCCCCTCAAAACTAACTGTTCCGTTAGCTCACCATCTAAGAGAATGGGTGAGCCGACGGAAAAGAAATAAAGTTTGGGAAATATTATTCATACCCCATAAATCTGTAATTAGCCCCCATTTCCAACAAACTTGAATACACCCCATTTTTTTTTTTTCTTACCCCATTCCTATCCCAAAAATACCCTTCCCCCTTACACCCCACCTTCAATACACCCCAGTTAAATGACCCGCCCCCAATCAAACACATACCCCCTTAAATATACCCCAATTATATACACTCTTGAATACACCCCACTCTTAAATAAACCCCATGCAGTTGGCTGATACTTGAAGACACAAGTAGAGCTGCAACTTGGGCGGGCCAACCTGAGCGCAACCCGAGTCCAACCCGAACCCAACCCGAATTTGGGCGGGCTAATCCGAGCCCAACCCGAATCATTTCTCCTCGACCCGATAGGACCCGACACGAAGTTAGCGGGTCTGGGTCAAGGCTAAATGGGTTCGGGTCGTAAACGGGTCGACACGATAGAACCGTTTATTAAACGGGTCGGGTCCGGGTTTAGGGTTTGGACACGGTAGACCCAGGAAGACCCGTTTAGTATTCAATAGGTCATGTCGGGTTGGGTCTACCAGCAATCCGATACTATAATATATAAAACCAGTGGGTCTTTCGGGTCAGGTCGGGTCAAGTCGGATTGGGTCAGATCGGGTCAACTGAATAGATCCGGGTGGTAAACGGGTCTTATCGGGTCTTATCGTGTCTACCTGTTTATTAGCGAGTCGGGTACGGGTTTAGGATCTAGACACGATTAGTTAAACGGGTCGGGTCCGGGTCTAGGGGTTTTGGACACGACACGAAACTAGACACGACACGAACCCGACACGACACGACTCATTGCCACCCCTAGCTGCAACTTGGGCGGGCCAACCTGAACCCAACCCGACCCCACCCCGTACAACCCGACGGGTTGGGCGTGGGCTAAGTTTAAACGAACATTGGGTTGGGTTGGGGTACAAAAGACGCTGAGCAGGGCTTTGGGGTTTGGGGTATAAAAAAAAGGGCATTGTTGGTATTAAAGGATTGTTGAGTAAGTTATTGAGAAACGCTAGGGATACGGGGGCTAATTACAGATTTTTGGGGTATGAATAAAATTTCCCTAAAGTTTTGGGGGGTGAGCTGACGGAACAGTTAGGTTTGGGGGGTAAAGTCTAATTAATGAAAATATGGGGGGTAAAGTCTAATTCAAGGTAAAATTTGGAGGGCAAAGTCAAAATAACCCTAATAACAATAAAGGTTCCAATCACCGGTGGCAGAAAAGTCAACGAAAATATTTAACTCATCTCATACCGATTCACCTCTTTATCAGATATTTTAAATTATTTTTAATAGTGGACCCCACCTTCCATTTTCAATCAATGCATGCCAGAGACGGGGGGTTGTTCTCTCACGATTGTTGCTATGTCAACTAAAGCCATCTTTGATTGGCTGAAGTTGGAACGCGGGAGTCAACACTATACGACGTCAGCTATTTGATTTGTGGGAGTTTCTAAGATAGCAGCAGTTTCTATTACAAAATATACACATAAACATGTAGTTGTCACATGCAGTAATAAGTTGCGTGTTCTAACTACACACGTTGCGTCTTCACCGCATCGTGTAGTGCCAACTGTACGGAACCAAACATCTATATAACATACCACGACGATCGACATGCTGACTAGATAAAATGAAACAAGCTGATTATACAAAAACACATACTGACTAGACAAAAATGACTAGAGATACCTCCCTAATCATTCAAACCATCTCTCTCTCTTCTCCACGATCTCCATCTCCCTTTCTCTTTCTCTCTCTCTCTCTCTCTCTCTCTCTCTCTCTTCTCCATGATCTCTCTCTATCTCATCTCTCTTTTTTTCCGTCTCTCTCTCTATATTTCTCTTTTTGTATGGGTGCAAAAATTGTTCTGGGCCAGACTGGACCCACATGGGCCCGTGCAATGGCCCAAGTAGGCAAGCACATGCCCATGGACCTACTCTACAGGACCCGTAAATTAAGCCCCCCGTTATTGGGTCCGGACAATGACCCATAGGAGCCCATCGAAGAGGCCTGGACAACGGCCCGCATAAAGGTCCAAGCCCGATGCCACCTCATCACTGCCATATTAGCACAGACTTCAGCTAAAAAAGACCCTTACGACATTCAGGAAAGATGTTGATTGGTTGATCAATGGAAGAGAGGAGATTCTAAAGCCAGTGTTAGAGCTCTTTTCTTCCTTCTGGTTGCCTTCTAGTTGCTCTGTGCAACTCGTTCATTGTACGCAGCTTCTCTCAGCCTGTCGAGAGAACACTTATTTATCTTTTATTCAAATTATAGTGAAGATCAGGTGACACCTCTTATCCGGAGACGTAGGTCGTAAGACAAAACTTCGACAACATCCCTTATGTCATCTCTTTAGTTCTCTCTCTAATCTCTACCTCTACAATATACAAGTTGTGTGTACCATTCCCTCTTGGAGCCTGCAAAGCAACAGTCGGAGAGAAGGAAGGGAGGGATCGGCCATGCAACAAACACCCCCCCCCCCCTCTCTCTGGGTCGGCATGTAGCCAGAAGGAGGGGGGGTCGGTCGGTCACCAAGGAGGCACCCCCCCTGGGTCGGCATGTAACCAGAAGGGGGGGGTCGGTCGGTCACCAAGGAGGCACCCCCCCTGGGTCGGCATGTAACCAGAAGAGGGGGGTCGGTCGGTCACCAAGGAAGCACCCCCCCCCTGGGTCGGCATGTAACCAGAAGGGGGGGTCAGTCGGTCACAAAGGAGGCACCCCCCCCTTGGGTTGGCATGTAGCCAGAGGGGGGGGGGGGGTCGGTCGGTCACCAAGGAGGCAACCCCCCCCCCCTCTCTCTCTCCTGGGTCGGCATGTAGCCAAAAAAGGGGGGGGGGGGGGGTCGGTCGGCTGGTCACCAAGGAAGCACCCCCCTCTCTCGATGGGACGTGTAACGAGCCGAGGAGTGAAGAAACAGTCGAACACGGAGGTCTCGCTGTGCTGACGACGCTCAGCAATTTCCGGGCCAAAGTGACCAGGTGTCAACCGCGCGTCACGTCACCGCGGCGGTTGAGCTCATTGCGGGGACACGTCAACCGCCCGATTTTCGCGGAGCGCCATAACCGTCACCCCGCCACTATAAAAGGGGACCTACCCCTTCAGCAAGAGGAGGAAGAGTTTCTGGAGGAGACGCTGCCCGTTTCGTCCCGAAATTTGTGGAGCTGCGGAGGTCGGTCGGTCGGTAGCCAGAGACTGTCTGCGGAGGTCAGTCGGCAGACAGATACTGTCTGCACGCGACCGGTAGACAGACACTGTCTGCAGCGGTCGGTAGCCAGAGACTGTCTGCGGAGGTCGGTCGGCAGACAGATACTCTCTGCACGCGACCGGTAGACAGACACTGTCTGCAGCGGTCGGTAGCCAGAGACTGTCTGCGGAGGTCGGTCGGCAGACAGATACTGTCTGCACGCGACCGGTAGATATACACTGTCTGCAGCGGTCGGTAGCCAGAGACTGTCTGCGGAGGTCGGTCGGCAGACATATACTGTCTGCACGCGACCGGTAGTCAGACGCTGTCTGCAGCGATCGGCAGCCAGACACTGTTTACAGCGACCTGCAGACAGATGCTGTCTGCAGCAATCGGTAGTCTGAGTGAAATTGTAGAGGTTGGTAGTTTGGGAGATCGGTCCTCAGGGTATGTAATTGGGGTTAAGGTGAGAGATTGTAACCGAAAGATTAGTCTTAGTGCATTCTCGCCCCACCCGTGGTTTTTTCCCTTTCGTCGTTGAGAAGGGGTTTTCCACGTAATTCTCGGTCTATTTTTATTTGGCTTGTTGGATTGTGCTCGCCACCCGAACCGCCCGGTTCGACTAAAAACCCCCCACAATCTTGGCGCCGTCTGTGGGATAGTCTTCGAGACTTCCTACTAGAGCTTTCGACTGTTGACCCGTGGGTGTCGACCAGTTCGAGGCTGCCTGCAACCAGCAGTCCACGACTACACGGTTGAAGAACGATGGCCGGTGGACCGTATCGTACCCGCTCGACGTCGCAGCTCCTGTCCGAAGCTGCGCCACTCGGAGATGCCAATGATGTCGGACGTCTTGTTCAACAGCCAACGGACACGGAGCGCGTAGTCCCATTGGCGAACTCTGTACTGGGGGTCGGGGAATCCAGTCAAGCTCCGGTAGCAACCCTGGCTCCTCTGATAGGGGGTCTATCGGAAGTTTTTCTGGCCACAATGATGATGACCCAGCAAGCTCTCACCACCCAGCTCCAAACGATGCAGCGCAACTACGAGGAGTTGCGTGACTTCGTGCGGGCTGCACCGACGGGTGGTCTACTCAATCAGGGCATGTTGGCCCAAGCGGGACAGAGTCTCCCCACTCAAGCTGCCCCACCAGTGCAAATGCAGCCGCAACCAGTGCCTCAGGTGGAGGTCAGGGTTAATCGCTCGGTGGAGGTCCAAAGTGCGAATCCCGACGGGCGAGACTCGAGTAGCCCGGAGCCTGCGGAAAGAAACAAACACGCCCGAGCTGCGTCGGCACGCTCGGATGTCTGGTCCCGGCTTGGGGCACACCCCCGACAGCCGCATGCCTCCAAGCATCACTCGAAGACGGACTCGGCACAAGTGCATCGCCCGAAGCGAGATGAAGAACATCATCGTCAACCGAGTGATAGTCATCACACTCGGATGATGCCAGCCAGTCGGCAGCCGGCTCATACTACTGACCGGAGGAGCGTACACGAACGCATTCAGGTACATACGTCAGAGCGACTCAGGGATCGAGAGGAGATCCAGCGAGACCGACCGGGGGTCCGAGCTCCCGATCGGTTGGAGGAAGTCGCCATCCGAGGAGCCGCACGGTCGCCGCTTGTCGAGAAGCTACTCCGGGAGCCATTCCCACGCGGATGGAATCCTCCACACCTTCCCAAGTTTGACAGATTGAAAGACCCGGTGGAGCATGTACTGGCTTTCCGGGATGCTCTGGTCCCGCACGAGGATGATCATATCCTCTGCCGGACCTTCGCCAACAGCTTGTCGGGAACCCCCCTCGAATGGTTCCACAAGCTTAGGCCCTCGTCCATCACCTCCTTCTCGGAGCTGAGCACGCGGTTCATCGACCAGTACCGATGCAATCGCCGGGAGCTGAAGACTCTGGAGTCACTCTTCGGGATGAGTATGACCCAGAAGGAGACGCTCCGACAATTCTACCATAGGTTCAGGTCCGAGTACCTGAGCTTGGCGGACGCAGACGGACAGGATCGCATGGTGATTGCTGCCTTCAAGAATGCCATACAGCCTACCCAGCTTGTCAACGCGTCGCTCATCAAGCGGACCCCGGAGACGATTGACGAGCTGTCACGACGCGTTGAGAAGTACATCAAGATCGAAGACGCGGACCGCAAGAGAAAGGCTATGGAAACCAGGGCCCCGCACCAGGGCTACGCCAAGCCAGCTGCCGTGAAGAACGTCAACAAGCAGCAGGGGGATGCGACACGGAACGAGGCAAAGCGGCAAAGGCAAGACAGGCCAGCGAGGCCGCAGTAGAACAGAGAGTTCACAGTACTGAACGCCCCCATTGACCAGATTCTGGAAGCTATCAAGGGCGAACCATACTTCAAGTGGGCGCAACCGCTTGAACCTGGAGAGAGGGGAGCCAGAGATGCATCAAGGTACTGCGAGTACCACCAGAGCCAAGGTCACACTACCCTGCAGTGTCGGGCGCTCAAACATCATATCGAGGATCTCATTGAAGCCGGCCATATTGGCTGCTTCATTGACCTCCCTCAACGTAAGGAGACTAAGGCTGTAGGGGAAGTCCAGCGAGGAGCGACGACACAGCGCTTACCGGGCTCTCCGCCAGAAAGGCGTCAGCTTCGAGAGGTAGATGCAGTCTACGGGTACCATGGCCCGGTACCATCATCAAATGCCGTCGACCGATAGGTGCGACGTATTGAACAAACAAGGCAAGTCCACCATGTGGTACTCGATCCTGTCATCCATCCCGAGCCAAGAGTGGAAGCTGCAGTACAGTTTTCGGCGGCTGATCTGGTCGGAATAGAGAGGCCTCACAACCACCCCCTGGTCATACGGCTCCAGATAGCCAATTGCCTTGTGAAGAGAATTCTGGTCGACGCCGGAAGTTCGGTAGATGTGCTCTTCCTCAGCGCCTTCGACGCCATGCAGCTAGATCGCGGACAGATGACCGAGTCGTCGTCGACGATAACGGGCTTCATGGGGGAGGCTGCAAGGGTGGTTGGTGAGATCACCCTCCCGATCACAACAGGGCATCTCACTAATCTTACCCGGTTCATTGTGATCGAAGCTCACTCGGCGTACAACATCATCCTCGGAAGACCGTGGCTCCACCACTTGGATGCGGTCCCCTCGTCGGCCCACCAGGTAGTGAAGTTTTGGACCGACAAGGGTGTGATGAGCATTCGAGGTGACCAGTCCTCGGCAGCCAAGTGCGAGCTCAGTGATATCCATCTGAAGACGACATGCCAAATCGAAGGAGGAGAACCAGGTGGAGGCAGCACTGAGTTGGGCATCCTCAACCTCTGGACTGCGAAGCGAAGTCAAGAAGCTCCAACGTTCCAACGAACCTAGGCCCGGTCAAGCGTAGGAGCGCGAGGAAGCCAAGCCCTTCGGATGACCGACCTGTCAGCTGAACTCCAAGAGCTGACAGTGTCGGGGAACCTGCTGAAGACCGACCTGTCAGCTGAATGTAAAGAGCTGACAGAGTCAGAGGACCTGCTGAAGACCGACCTGTCAGCTGAATGTAAAGAGCTGACAGAGTCGGAGGACCTGCTGAAGACCGACCCGTCAGCTGAATGTAAAGAGCTGACAGAGTCGGAGGACCTGCTGAAGACCGACCTGTCAGTTGAACGTAAAGAACCGACAGTGTCGGGGGACCTGATGAAGACCGACCTGTCAGTTGAACGTAAAGAACTGACAGCTTTGTAACTCTGAATCTGTTCAATAAAAATGCACTTGCCCAACGTTTTTGTTCATGTGAGTAAATAATGGTTAACCGAGGCAACCTAAACCAAGTGGTATATAACACTCCGAGCGAGTTCTACCACTTGGCCGACCGGTCGACAGGTCCCTGCGAAGGGTGAGACCGGCCGGTGAACAACTGGAAAGATCGGTCGACAGACCCTGTAGGGTACGATCGGTCAACCAGCCTAAACCAAGTGGTACATAACACTCCGAGCGAGTTCTACCACTTGGCCGACCGGTCGACAGGTCCCTGCGAAGGGCGAGACCGGCCGGTGAACAACTAGAAAGATCGGTCGACAGACCCTGTCAGGGTACGACCGGTCAACCAGCCCAAACCAAGTGGTACATAACACTCCGAGCGAGTTCTACCACTTGGCCGACCGGTCGACAGGTCCCTGCGAAGGGCGAGACCGGCCGGTGAACAACTGGAAAGATCGGTTGACAGACCCTGTCAGGGTACGACCGGTCAACCAGCCCAAACCAAGTGGTACATAACACTCCGAGCGAGTTCTACCACTTGGCCGACCGATCGACAGGTCCTTGTGAAGGGCGAGACCGGCCGGTGAACAACTGGCAAGATAGATCGACAGACCCCACCGGGGTATGACCGGTCGACCAACCTAAACCAAGTGGTACATAACACTCCGAGCGAGTTCTACCACTTGGCCGACCTGTCGACAGGACCCTGCGAAGGGCGAGATCGGCCGGTGAACACCTTGGAAGATCGGTCGACAGACCCCCCCGAGGTACGACCGGTCAACCAACCTAAACCAAGTGGTACATAACACTCCGAGCGAGTTCTACCACTTGGCCGACCGGTCGACAGGTCCCTGCGATGGGCGTGATCGGTCGGTGAACACCTGGGAGGATCAGTCGACAGACCCCTCGGGGGTACGACCGATTGACCAACGCAAACAAGGAAGGGTATATCACCCCCTGCTAATACAAGGGCCAGATTTTGGTCACGCGTCGTCGACGTATAGTTACGCGCATCGATGTGTAGTTACGCATGCCGTCGACGTGCAGTTACGCGCGTCGTCGACGTGCAGTCAAAACATGAGAACCAGATTTCAATGACACATCGTCGACATGTACCACAGAGTTAAGGAAAAGAGTTACTATTATAATCAACTCGTCAACGACTCAGACTTACCTCATGAAAGTCGTCGAGCTGAC
Organism: Chamaelirium japonicum; assembly: GCA_947650365.1. Classification (NCBI taxonomy): domain Eukaryota; kingdom Viridiplantae; phylum Streptophyta; class Magnoliopsida; order Liliales; family Melanthiaceae; genus Chamaelirium; species Chamaelirium japonicum. Next base: position 60,222,530 of record OX393555.1, on the reverse strand, counting down.
TCTGCCAGCCAAGTGCAACGCTGGGGGTGTATCTTTCAGTATCGGAGGTAGCAATCAGCGCTGTACTGATATGCGAGAGTGAAGGAGTGGAGAAGCCTATCTACTATGTCAGCCGCATCATGACGTCAGCTGAAACTCGGTACACGCAGATCGAACAAGTAGCCTTGGCATTAGTGTACGTGTCAAGGAGGCTTCGCCCGTACTTCGTCGCTCGCCCCATCGAGGTCATCACCGAGCACCCCCTGAAGGAAGTACTGGATAACTCTACTCGAGCAGGTTGGCTGAGCAAGTGGGCTGCAGAGCTGCAAGAGTTTGGTCCTCGGTATGTGCCTCGGAAAGCAGTCAAGGGCCAAACACTTGCGGACGTCCTCAGCGATTTCCCGGCGGAAGACACTGCACCGGTGCCAGAGACGTTAGAAGACCTGTCGGTAGCTGTCGGTCGACCCATGGGAGTTGGTGCGGCAGCAGGATAGGAAGACGAAGGAAAAGGCTGGAGATTGATCGTGGATGGCTCGTCGTGCGTAGATGGGAATGGTGTCGGTGTAGTCCTAGTAACCCCCGACCACACGAAGCTCGAAAAATCAGTGCGGCTACTTTTTCCGACGATGAACAACGAAGCGGAGTATGAGGCGATGCTGACAGGACTGGAGATGGCGACAGCACTGGGGGTGACCAGCCTACAGGTCTACGGCGACTCCCAACTGGTAATCAATCAGATTACCGGTAGGTATGAAGCCTGCGACGCAAGGATGCAAGCCTACCTGAAGTTAGCCCGGGAGTTGATCGCCAAGTTCGAAGACATAAGCTTCCATCAGTTCCCCAGAGCGGAAAACAAGCAGGCGGATGCCCTTGCTAATCTAGCATCGGTACTCGGAGAAGACAAAGAGAAAAGGGTCTTCATCGAGGTGTAAGCTGACCCCCGAACAGTCGGCCCCACAGAAGATAGTTTCCTGACGAGGAGGACACAAGCCATTGAGGCGGTCCATACTATTGCGGTCAGAGCTGACTGGGTAAGAAACATAAAGAAGTACCTACTTAATGGGATACTACCGGAAGACGTCGATGATGCCCGAAGAACTAAGACAGGTACGCAAACCGAGATGGGCACGCACATCGAGGCGATGCGCGCAAACCAGGGCAAGCATGCAAACCGAGGCGAACACACAAATCGAGGCGGATGCGCAAGTTGAGGCTAACACGCAGAATGAAAACTGCACGTAAATCGAGGTAAAGTGATCCTGACCGGGCGGGACCGAGGACCGTCCGGTCAGGAGGGGCTCGGTCCCGTCCGGTCAGGAGGGGGTATTGTGTGTACCATTCCCTCTTGGAGCCGGCAAAGCAACAGTCGGAGAGAAAGAAGGGAGGGATCGGCCATGCAACAAACACCCCCCCTCTCTCTGGGTCGGCATGTAGCCAGAAGGAGGGGGGGTCGGTCGGTCACCAAGGAGGCACCCCCCTTGGGTCGGCATGTAACCAGAAGGGGGGGGTCGGTCGGTCACCAAGGAGGCACCCCCCCTGGGTCGGCATGTAACCAGAAGAGGGGGGTCGGTCGGTCACCAAGGAAGCACCCCCCCTGGGTCGGCATGTAACCAGAAGGGGGGGTCGGTCGGTCACAAAGGAGGCACCCCCCCCTTGGGTTGGCATGTAGCCAGAGGGGGGGGGGGGGTCGGTCGGTCACCAAGGAGGCAACCCCCCCCTCTCTCTCTCCTGGGTCGGTATGTAGCCAAAAAAGGGGGGGTCGGTCGGCTGGTCACCAAGGAAGCACCCCCCCCCTCTCGATGGGACATGTAACGAGCCGAGGAGTGAAGAAACAGTTGAACACGGAGGTCTCGCTGTGCTGACGACGCTCAGCGATTTCCGGGCCAAAGTGACCAGGTGTCAACCGCGCGTCACGTCACCGCGGCGGTTGAGCTCATTGCGGGGACACGTCAACCGCCCGATTTTCGCGGAGCGCCGTAACCGTCACCCCGCCACTATAAAAGGGGACCTACCCCTTCAGCAAGAGGAGGAAGAGTTTCTGGAGGAGACGCTGCCCGTTTCGTCCCGGAATTTGTGGAGCTGCGGAGGTCGGTCGGTCGGTAGCCAGAGACTGTCTGCGGAGGTCGGTCGGCAGACAGATACTGTCTGCACGCGACCGGTAGATAGACACTGTCTGCAGCGGTCGGTAGCCAGAGACTGTCTGCGGAGGTCGGTCGGCAGACAGATACTCTCTGCACGCGACCGGTAGACAGACACTGTCTGCAGCGGTCGGTAGCCAGAGACTGTCTGCGGAGGTCGGTCGGCAGACAGATACTGTCTGCACGCGACCGGTAGATATACACTGTCTGCAGCGGTCGGTAGCCAGAGACTGTCTGCGGAGGTCGGTCGGCAGACATATACTGTCTGCACGTGACCGGTAGTCAGACGCTGTCTGCAGCGATCGGCAGCCAGACACTGTTTACAGCGACCTGCAGACAGACGCTGTCTGCAGCAATCGGTAGTCTGAGTGAAATTGCAGAGGTCGGTAGTTTGGGAGACCGGTCCTCAGGGTATGTAATTGGGGTTAAGGTGAGAGATTGTAACCGAAAGATTAGTCTTAGTGCATTCTCGCCCCACCCGTGGTTTTTTCCCTTTCGTCGTTGAGAAGGGGTTTTCCACGTAATTCCCGGTCTATTTTTATTTGGCTTGTTGGATTGTGCTCGCCACCCGAACCGCCCGGTTCGACTAAAAACCCCCCACACAAGTCATTCACATTCAATCAAGAATTATTGGGTACGTGGGGTTTCCGATCAAGACGGCTTAAAAATTTTCCCCACAATATTTGGTGTTGTCTGTGGGATACCGTTAGAGGTTTCACTACACCTCTACCGACTCCTAATTAACTTGTGGTGATGAGCCACAAGCCCAACTTCAAGTCGACGTCAACATCTTCAACATGTCGACATCAACGCGTTCGATGGTGAAGGCCAGCACCAACCCTCCTAAGGCGGGTGCTGATCTGGCAAATAGCGTGCTAATTGAAGATGAACAAGAAGTCTCAATAGCAACCAATCGAAGACATGTCCAGGAGTGACTGGGGCGATAAGGTATCCACCCAAAAGGCCGCAGCAATCGGTATGATCCGTCATCCCCAAGGCACCGACCAAGCAAGTAGCATGTCGCTCAAGAGCGGCTTCCCCATTAGAACTTCGCCACAGTTCTTGTCCTCATATTTATGAAACCATTCCCAGTTTGTACATATATGGATTGTCAAGTATCCATTAAAATGACTTGTTATTTGAAGAAACTGAAAGCAACTTTCCATTGTAACTCTGTGAAACGACACCCGTCGTGTCGGAGTTCTTAGTTTTCTTCCATTTCTCCTTCATCTCAGATCGTAGTTTGTAGCACTCCCCTAGAAAGTGACCTTTCTTCCCGCAGTGGAAGCATTCAATATTCTTTGCTCGTCGTCTAGACTTCGATCAACTCTTTTCTCAGCTCTGAGTTTTGACTTGCTTGTCCTTCGAGTCTTGCACCATTCGCACATTCTCTCGTACTTTTGCACATCTTGGCATGGGAGATGATGACTTAGATAAATTCTTCAAATTTGAGAGTCACCTTGTAGAACATTAGAGTGTCTGAAGTACTTGTAGGACAGAGAAAGAAATCGTATCAAGAGCAATGCTTTGTCGTCTTCCTCGTACTCCACCTCCACCCGCAGTAGATATGAACTGCACTGATTAAACTTGTGCAAGTGTTCCATCAGATCCCCTTTTTCATTTATATATAGATCATATAATTCATCCTTCAATAGCAATTTGTTCGAGAGGGATATGATTTACCCATGTACAGAGATTGTGACTTATCTCAAGTAGTATTTGCAAATATCTCCTCCATGAAGCTATACATGACCTCGTCTGCCAGATGAAGTTTGATAAGCTCATCGTCTTTTGATATACTATCATACCTCATAAATCTAAAGATCGATCCCGGAGGTGTAAGGTGAGAAAAAGAGGGTTTTGGATCTGGACACTTAACTACACCAATTAAGGTTCTCATAGCTCTTCTTGTACGCTCTCATATAAAAACGAAAAAGGAGGGAGAAACAAGAGAGGAATCTTTTAAATTTGATTTTTTAAAAATATTTTTTTATATTAAAAAATAAAGAAAGATAAATTGTCAGCAGAGAGACGACATCATCAAGTCAGGCTCGACCTTTAAAAGTCCTATCATCTCAGTATATATGACTTGTTGGTGCCACTACATACTGACAGGAATCCCTTTAAAGGAGCATGGGGCTCAAGCATCCGACGGCTAGCCAAGTAGTCTCACCCACTCCCTAACACTCGGGTGCACTAGTCTAAAGATCCTATCTATAGGGTTAATCAAGTAGGTAATTTAGATGTACTTATATTTTCATCGTGAGTTATCCTAGGCTTGGAGCCTTGAGGAGAGGCCTACCCAAAGAAATTTAGCTAGAATCATTGCAACTAGCAACCACAAAATACTAGCTAACTAATAAAAACTCATATTCTAACACAATTATATTATCTGAAGGAAAAAAACTACAAGATTAACATACTAAGTGGAAAGACAAAGTTGCAACTCTAACTCTGCCTCTGGACTCCTACTGCTACTCCTGAGCCTCCGGACCTGCAAGTAAGCCGACTCGTGGAAAAGGGTATCCCACAATAGAAAATTAAACGATTAGCCAATTTAATGGCTAGTGAAATTCTAATAGTCTTTAATAATATGAGACAACCGATCTAATTAAATTAATTAAAAAAATATTAACAGTTTTAATATTTTACAGAATTATAATCTAAGCCTACCAGTAGTCTATGTTCACATACAATTCCTACTATCACTAGGTTGTTTAACATAAAGTTCATTCAATGTTCTACAACATTAAATAACAAATTAAAGAAAATCGTTCATCTAAGGTCATGAGGTTATCATGCTCTACAGTTTTATAGTCCAATATCAATTAAGATTTCATAGTTGTTAATTAACAATTATATAAAATATCTATTATAATGTGAATTTTGAATATTTTGTTCATCCTGCCCTCGGTCGGGCATTATTATAGGGCCTTTTATTTTGATATAGAGGGCCAACTCTCTCGCCGTGCATCCACCAACACCATATACAATTCACCCAGATGATCGTAAGGGATTTTCTATCTTTTCACGGTGGAGCTCTATTGCCTAACTCGCTTTAATATGAGGACTTCAACTACCCCAAAACAGTGTTGCTAGACCAATCCCTACACGATGGCTATTCCTATTGGCTTTACCACAGCCCGTGCCTATGACCCCTAACTTACTTATCTTCAGTTATGCACGCAGGGTGGTTCACGGCCCTTGCATGCATGAGGTCTCTACTTCTAATAAGGTAGTATATCAATATAGCATACCCACACAAGTACAGAAAGATCTACATAGTGATTTATCATTTTCAACAATTTACCCTTGGTTTCGTACTACTATCGCAACCCAGCATCACATTAAATATAATAAAGTGCTCTCGTCCAAAAACCCGTGTACTAAATTGCAATGCTCCTCTTCGAAGGGTGGGCTCCGATATTTATTATTTCATCAATTATTGATTTATTTTAAGGAAATGTCTAATTATGGTGTCCAAACAATTAATAATAATCATTATTATATTATTAATATTTTTAATCATGCGTCGCTGGACTCCCGACTTCGTATGCAAGCCGGGGTCCACTTGACCACATGCGACGGTGCCCGGCGGGACCGGCATACAGTGTCATAGACACCTACCCTTAGTTATTATTATTTTTCACTATTAAATACTACAAAGAATGAAGTAGATGTCACCTGGTTGGCGCACACGACTCCTGCTAGTTGTCTCTGACCCGCATTCGCTAGATCACCACGATCAAGGTCTGATAAAATATCGATTTAAACAAAAAAATCTACGACGAAGGTCTAAGCTAAGGATAGTCGGGCACTTTCGATAGGGGACCAATATTGAATCGACAACACAAAAATCCGTACGACCGAAGACCTCGAACCTGAACAATACTACGTTAATCAAATAATTAGGGACTGAAACTACTCCATTGAATCGGGCTCGAAGAACCCTTTCTGACAGTTTCAATTATGCTGGAATCTGACATCGGTCGAAGGGTTTCGGGTTGAACCACATAGAATCGATAAAACTGGTTGCATGGCTGGGTCGCTAGGGTAAAAGGGTTCTAGGGTTATCTTCTAGGTTCAACCGGTAGGTCTCGATGTCCCGACTATGATGCCGCTGGTTTTGTCTGAATTCAAGTTTGGACGGTGAAATGGCGGCCAAGCCACGGTGTCACGACTAGATCAGGTCCATGGGTAAAATGAGGTACTAAACAGTATATTAATTACTATACCAAACTATGCCCAACAGGTAGGATTTTTCGAGCCGGTAGTAATAGCGCTAGTTTCGTCCGATTCCGAGTTTGGATGGTGAAATGGCGCTGAACCAAATATAGCTAGTTCACTGTGTTTGCACAGCCCGGTCAATACTGGGTTGTTGGGTCGGGTTTCTGTGCAGTTGGATTTCTGGCAGTCGGATCAGGTCTGCAGAGCAGTCGGGTTGGGTTTGGGGTTAAAAGGGTCGGGTTTGCAGGGTTAAGTTTCTAAATGACCTTGGGCATACCCATTATTTACGGATCTGCCCCTGGCCTCTCTGCCCCACAAGGTGAGCGAAGGGGGGAGGGGGGTTGCACGACGGCGGCCGACGGGAGGGGCGACTGACCTCTCCTGCACCACCCCCACGGGAGAGACGCGGCAGTAGGTGGTCGGATTGACCGTCGGAACCAAGGGAGGCCCGGCTGGAGGGAGGTCGCGCGGTGGTTACCGGGGAGGGACTCGGGTGCGGCTGTGCTCGAACGCGCCAGCGGGTCACCGTCGGTCTCTCTTCCTGAGCCGATTGCGGGCTAGAGAGGAGGATGGGGGGTTCACATGGTTTGGGTCGCGGAGGAAGAAAGGAGGAGGAGATGGGGATGTGGCTAACTTAGGGGTGCTAGCGTGCTCGTCGGTGCTCCGATGAAGGGTGGGTTGGGCTGCTCCTCTCTTCTTGCTTGATCTCTTCTCCCTATCTCTCTCTCTCTTTATCCCTTTGGTTTTCTCTCTATCTCTTCCATTCCCTTTCTTGCTCTCCCGTTTCTCTTTCCTCACTCTCTCGTCCCTTTCTCTCTCTCTCTCAGTTCACGAAAAAAGGGGGAAGGGTGTGTGGGTATGGTAGGTAGGGCTGGGGGGATTGGGTTGTTTAAGGCCTTCCTAATGTTGGGGAGGGGATAAAGGAAGGAAGGGATTTGAGTTTTTTATCGCAAAAATTTTCTAAAACTTATACTGAGTTCAATCTAAATAGCAATTAGGAATTAGAAAATTAACACATGATATCGCCTAACTATACATGCACTCTGGTTTAATTTTATAAGATGAACACCCAAAACTAACCTAAAGTAATACTATATATAAATTGATCAAATTTAAAATAGGAATGGACCAGGTAAACATATATATACTTATATATTTTTATATATATACAAAAAGAGGTATTATAATAAACTTCATCTTAATCATCACCTAGTAACCGGGGCATCCAACCTAACTAGTTGGAGTTTCGCGTCAAACAGTGAGAAGTTAAGATGAGGTAACCTGTAAGCCAAGATTATCACCTAGAAACCGGGGCATCCAACCTAATCAGTTGGAGTTTTATGTCAAACAGTGAGAAGTTAAAGTGATACAGGGAGGTAGTCTAGTCTAATCTCGTAGCCTGAGCTAGTAAGGTCCATATGGATATCTCCACACCTAGTGCCCCGAAGCCATCTAGCTAGGGAGTCATTGACCAGAAAACTCGATAAAAGGGTTGTGTAGAAAGTTTAAGGGGGTTGGACATTGCATAGGCTTCTACATAAAAAGAGAGAGAGGATATATTATGTATAAATATATGCTTATATATATGCGAATCTGGTATGTTTACTATTTTGATGAATATCAAAAAATTATAAATATTGCCTAAAGTTAATAGTAGGATAGTAGTCTAATGATATTAAACTAGACCATCACTACACAGGAGAGATAATGCAGAAATGACCTGATTCACAATTCAATTTAAAATAAACAATGTATAATTTTTGAAAATTCCTACCTTTGACACAACTTCTTACAATTACACCTGTCTATCTAACAATGTTGGTTCTATAACTTTTTATGGCACTAATGTGCTCATGCTCATACCTTTATATATTCTCAATGATGGATCTAACTTTGTTCATGTTCTATCATTGTTAAATATGTTCTTGTTTACTAAGTTTGCTTGAGGACAAGCAAAGTGTAAGTTTGGGGGTGTGATTGGTGCATAAATGCACGACATTTATACACTTAAACCTATGCTTTATCAACCTCTTTCATGCCATCATTAGTGCTCTTATGCGTGTGTATCTAATTTGTAGGAAATCAAGTTATCGCACAAAAAATAACTCAAACAGAGCAAATTAGAAAAGAAGCAAAGAGAAAAACTAATTTATAATAAACCTTGAATCTCTGGTTGGATATGAGGATTTCATAGAAAGATATGGTTCATCGAGAGCTTCAAAACGAGCCCAAGAACACCTAATTTTAACAACCGAGCAAAATGTTATGGCCAAAACAAGTTTACAACGCAGGGCTGAAACAGTGAACAATGCACAACCGATCGATCAGGCTCGAAGCCCAACCAATCGGACATGCACAAATCAGTGGCGTATGCACATTTGCTTGCGTATTGGGATGGGGCTTCTTGCAGAAAAATCCTAGGACGATCCCAGCCTTACAAATAAGTGTTTTGGAACCTAAAAACAATTCTTTTGAAGCCCGAAAGCCATCGCGGAGAGAAGGAGAGTGAAACTTGCATCCATAGCTACATCGCGAAGCTTATTTGCTATCGTCATCATCGCCATGCTAGACTAAAGGCCTCCTCTAGGGTTTCGATGAAACCCTAACCTAGCAAACTGTGTTTTTCATATCTTTTAAGGATTTTTAGTGTTTTTCTATGGATTGTTGTATGGTTTATGATGAATAATAAATTATTTTAGTTAATCTATGATATTAATTGGTTTACTTTCGCTACAATTGTTCGTATCTAGATTACATACATCATGGGGTATTTTCTATAGTTATGATCTATAACTCCTATTCAAGGGATTGTGTTTTCTTTGGATGAATCATGCTTAGGGAAAATGATTCGTGTCAGGGAGGGCGGATCGTGCAAACCAAAGATGGTCCATACCATCGATGCACATGTATTACTCGTTGTAGTTTATCTTATATGCTTATACCATTTGATTATCATGCAAAGTTATATTATACCTATAAGCACAACTTTTAATGGATTATGTTTAGGAAAGACATTCCGTGCCCAGGAGGATAGATCGTGCCAACCAAAGATAGTCCATGCCATTGAGGTGTTTATAGGATCTTCTCCAATTGTATCTTTGGTTGTGTCATACCTCAGTAAGACGATCCGTACCCAGAAGGACGGATCGTGACAACCAAAGATGACCATTCTTATTGATACAATTGTAGAGTCTTTCAGTGACATCATTGTGGCTTCTAGTCATGGTGGGTCAAATCAATATAAGAGACTAAACCCGAAAATTGATATGAATAAATTAGTTGCTAGACTAGTGGTGGATTCACCGCCTTAGACCTTCTCCAATTGATATCTTATCCCATTTTAATCTCGTTTTGTCATTACTTTACTTTATTTAGTTTAACAAAATCAAATCCTTTTCCCTAAATCGATCTACAACTTATATTTTGAATCTAGTTAACCATTGTGCAATCCCAGAGGACGACCCGGTATTGAGCTCGATAACTATAACACAACCGACAAAGATATCAGTAGTGGTCGGAAGCGATCAGTCATTTGTCGTGTCGTTCAGTGCATGTGCTATTTCCATAATATCATCGTGTGAAATTGATTTTTGCATCAAAGGGTCCAAGATCAATCTTTATGCTACCCAAGATGGTCTTCTCTTTAGCCATATTTGATGGCTTTGATACCAGTTGTTGGCACGAAATACCCTTATTGACGTCTTGATCCGCCGCTTTACAATTTGCGGAAGCGATATAGGGTTTTGAATCTCCGACGATTCGAAAAGAATGATCTATTCACACACGATAACAAACCACAACAAAATAGAGAAGAAAAACAATCCACACGAACTGTGTCCCCATTAGGTTGAGTGTCTTGTGTTGGATGCTGGGGAACATAGACATGCAATGCGAATTTTCCACTCCTTATGGGGAGTTGGGTGTCTCCTTAAGCAGCCTTCATGAAAGATTGATCACTAAATATAACCAGATAAATCTAAAGTTAAGATGGTGAGCATATGAACTTGGAGAGTTGAGACTCAGAAGCTTACTCTTGTATTTTGTGTGACTTCGGAGTGCAACTATGACTTGATGGCGATTCTAGCCATAGTTAATTAGATGAATTATTTAGTCATGAGATAACATATTCATTATCTAATTGGAGCAAAAGTCATCGGAGTTCAGAAAAATTCCAAACCCTAGTCTTTTCTATTGGCAGTAGAATCCTAATCAAAATACCTCGAACGCTTGAAGGGCATATTTAATTGAGAAATGCTATTCAGCCCGAAGGTTTTCCCGATTTCGTCGGCCAGATTGACATGGCAGCGTGCAACTGGTGGCTGAAACCCACTAGCAACATTTAAGTCTTATACACCACCAGTTGCACGCTGCCATATCAATCGGGCTGAGCGGAATCGGGAAAACCTTAGGGCTGAATATGATGGGATGCGTATGCTTAAATAAACCCAAGTGCAGAATTTAAAACATAAAATCAGATTTCAGCATGTTATAAACAAATTTCAGCAAGGCCTATAATCACGATTCATCAATCATTCATTCCCAATCAGATTTAATTCAACGAAATAATAAAACTGACAAGAATAAGATTAATTTCAGATTCTAATGACTGAATTCCAGCAATAAGAACAATCACAATCTCAAATAAATAAAGCCAATATCTCAAGAACAAGCCAAGATCTAAGCGAATAAATCCTAATGGATGAGATTCTCGGAAAACCAAGGATTTTGGGAACCCTAATGTGAAATCAGCAATAAAGCCGGTTGGGGAAAAAGAAAGATATCACATGAAAGTATCGAGGATCGATCTCACCATGCTTTGGTCAATGACGGCTGCTGACAGGAACTCCGTTGTTGCAGATGAAAGTGGCGGAAGGGGAGGCGTGGCCCAGAAGAAGAGGTGAAGAAGCCGAGACGATGGATCTTGAAGATGAAGGAACTCCACGTCGATCTTTCGCGAAGCCGTAGACGAATGGAGAGGCGACGAGATAGAAGCGTGCGAAGGAAGAAGAGACTAGAAGCAAGGAAGATTTGTCGGAAGGGATACACCGAGCAAGCTCACACGCTTCTCCGTTTAGGGTTTCAATTTCATATCATCCTCCCCTTTTGCAATTAGGGTTTGTAAATTTATAGGGAAACAACCAAGGGAAACAAAAAAAAGGAAAGAAGGAGAGAGATGGGCCGCGCGGGTAGAGAGAGAGAGAGAGGGACGCGCGGGTGAGAGAGAGAGGGGGCGCGGGGTGTTCGCGGGAGAGAGAGAGAGAGAGGGCCAGTCGGGTAGGGGGTTCGGTTAGGGTTTTTGGGTTTTTTTGATCTTCCTTCGAATCTCATCCATTGAGATCTATCCTAACTTAAAATCCTACGGCTAAGACTCTAACATAGAAACGAGTCAGTTCGGCATCTGTGGCTCGAACCGGATCCGAACATGGCTCGCAACTACCCAAACCAGAAATAAAAATGTAAATAACTAAAGATCCGTTGGTCGGATCGAAACAAAATAAAAACCAAAGTTGTAGAGATTCGAATGAGCTTTCCACTGATGCAGACGGATCGACGATCGGCTTCCTGGATCTCCGGAGTGGATGAAAATACGCCATCAGCTGTAGCAAATCTGCACGTAGTAGGCTCGTCTGCATCAAGTCCCCCGGACTCAAAAGAACTCGACTCCTGTCGAGCAAGGTCCTGGATCCGGTGGGGGCTCCCCTAGAAGTAACTGTAACCGCTGTATCTGCTCGAACTGTTCTCCCGGGTCCGGTGGCCAAGTAATCCGCCTTAAGTACTCAGTGACTCCATCTGATATCCCCTGCCCCTCGACGCCAAGCGAAGACCTGAAAGCGAAAGCCAACATCCTCCGCGGCATGATAAGATCGTCAAGATACTCAGATAATTTCATGTGATAATAGGAGTTTGGGTTGACATGAAATTCGAAAGACATATGAAAAGAATGGCCGCGGGAGCATAATGTGCTGCGGGTTATCGGCTTGCGCAATAAGCAATGGTATATTTGAAAGGCCATGGGGTGCGGGTGCAATATGTGGTGCTCAAAGTGGCCTGCGCACGTGGCAAAACAAGTGGATTCTAGATGACGAAGATATGTCATGCAATCATTGTCTGGATGCAGTGAATAAAATAAGAAATTAAAGAACTCATCATGCCACTTGTTATGACTTCGAAGAAGTAAAGATGATGGGTTGTCTGAAGTCTGAAAGCATACGTCATAGGTACCCTGCCTTGAAAAGTGATCAAACGTGCCAAAATCTTTTTTAATGTTAAACTCAACACTTGGATGACAATATGGATGCACATATGAATGGTCTGTGAATGTATAGATGTCAGGCAAATGATGAATACGAGTGTCATGGATGCCTACGGACTCTAAATGCGATGTGCATGCAATAGAATGCAAAATGTTGTCTAATCCCTTATCAATTTTTAGTGAATCAGATGAACACCCTACTAGATTATCGGCGAATGGTGGTATGGGATGGTTCTGACTCAGAAGAGCTTGAGGTGCATGGGATCGGTGTTTCCTAAAACATGTAGGCCATAGGGTGACATTGATGCCGTCCTTAAGGAAGGTATAGGTGTTGGCTCTTCCGTGATGTTGTACATCTCGGTCGAACTGCCATGGACGCCCAAGGATGACATCAGCCACTTCTAAAGGAAGGACATCACACCAAATCTCATCGTGATATTGCAGCCCAATTGACAACTTTGCCAAACAACAATGCGTCACCAACTTGCTCGTGGTGTTATCCAGCCAAGATGTTTTGTACGGGTGAGCCAATGGTTTAACTTTCCATTTCTTGCTCCTAACGATCGCTTCATTGATCAGATTGGTGGTGCAACCTTCATCGATCAAGACACAAAGGTCCATGCCATTGACATTGCAGACGGTTCGGAACAGCTCGAACCTCTGGTTCTTACAGTGTGGCTTAGGGGGTCCTCCACAGAGCTCATGGGGTAGCAGCGCTTTAGGTGCTTGGGGTGATGGAGACTGACGAATAACTAACAGTGGCGCAGTCACATCATCTCCCTCCAAGACTAACTCATTGAAGTTTTCGCCTTCAGACTCGTGATCATTTTCGTATTTATCCGCAAGATTTGTCTGTGGATTGAATTGACGTCGAGGACAATCGCCTGACTTGTGACCCGGCTGGTTGCATTTGAAGCACTTTATCTGGCTCGGGTTGGGTCCTAAAACTCCTTTACCCTTCTCAGTGGGTGCAGGAACTGTGCCAGCTACAGGGGAAGGTCCAAGGAGTGGTCTACTAACAGATCTGGATGGTGCCCTATGTTGTCATACCATCGGGACGCAGATCGGGAGTGGTGAGACTCGACTTTCTTAGCCCGACGGTGCGCATCACTGACCTGATACAAGTCGTGAAGGGACATTACCTCCTGAATTGAAGGCTTAAGACCATTAACGTACCTAGCGACACTCTGCTCTTCATCTTCATGCAGATCATTGCGAGCTTGGAGCTTGTAGAATTCATTGGTGTAATCATCTACCGATTTGTGCTCTTGTCGTAGGTTTTGGAATTTCTGGAACACACATTGCTTGAAATCAGAAGGGAGGAACTTCTGTTGCATCTTTCCTCTCATGTATGTCCAAGTGGAAATTTTCTCTTTTTCTTTTCTACCCCTAGTGGTCTGCAACTGTTTCCACCAAATCAGTGCATGACCTTTCAGTTTAAGGCTAACAAACTTGACTTGTTTGTCACGGGGGATTTCCTTCCACTCAAAGTATTGGTCGATTCACTCGGCCCACTCTAGAAACTCTTCGGGATCCATCCTACCCTCAAACTCAGGAATTTCTATCTTGATACCCTGATCCCAGCCCCAATGGGATTTCGACCTCCTATGAGTTTTCCTACTTCGCCTATCAGATCCATCAGAGAAACTAACGCTATCACCCCCTGACTCAAGATCTAACTCGCTACGCTCTAGCCCTGTGCCCTCGATGGGGTCGAGGTAGATTTTGGGAATTGGTGAAGGCCAAGGTCAATGTTTCAATCTGGGTTTGAAGCCTATCCATGTGTTCCTGTTGCCTTATGAAGGTATCTTGCCAAGTACGGGGTGGAGAAGATCCAGTCATTATGGATTCTATCGACTCACTACGGAGAGAAAGGGATGGTCCTAATATGGGTGTACTCACGCGATGATAGTCTCCTAATTAATGCAAGACACAAAGCTAAAATGAAAAGAAGGAAAATAAAAAAAAAAATTTCAGCACGCACACAAGATGCAAATGATGCAAGAGGACCAGCCGTTGCGTAAGAACGCGACGACTAGTGCGCTCTGATACCAACTTGATGGGATGCGTATGCTTAAATAAACCCAAGTGTAGAATTTAAAACACAAAATCAGATTTCAGCATGTTATAAACACATTTCAGCAAGGCCTATAATCATGATTCATCAATCATTCATTCCCAATCAGATTTAATTCAACGAAATAATAAAACTGACAAGAATAAGATTAATTTCAGATTCTAATGACTGAATTCCAGCAACAAGAACAATCACAATCTCAAATAAATAAAGCCAATGTCTCAAGAACAAGCCAAGATCTAAGCGAATAAATCCTAATGGATGAGATTCTCGGAAAACCAAGGATTTTGGGAACCCTAATGTGAAATCAGCAATAAGGCCGGTTGGGGAAAAAGAAAGATATCACATGAAAGTATCGAGGATCGATCTCACCGTGCTTTGGTCAATGACGGCTGCTGACAGGAACTCCGTTGTTGCAGATGAAAGTGGCGGAAGGGGAGGCGTGGCCCAGAAGAAGAGGTGAAGAAGCTGAGACGATGGATCTTGAAGATGAAGGAACTCCGCGTCGATTTTCCGTGAAGCCATAGACGAATGGCGAGGCGACGAGATAGAAGCGTGCGAAGGAAGAAGAGACTAGAAGCAAGGAAGATTTGTCGGAAGGGATACACCGAGCAAGCGCACACGCTTCTCCGTTTAGGGTTTCAATTTCATATCATCCTCCCCTTTTGCAATTAGGGTTTGTAAATTTATAGGAAAACAACCAAGGGAAACAAAAAAAAGGAAAGAAGGAGAGAGATGGGCCGCGCGGGTAGAGAGAGAGAGAGGGACGCACGGGTGAGAGAGAGGGGGCGTGGGGTGTTCGCGGGAGAGAGAGAGAGGGCTGGTCGGGTAGGGGGTTCGGTTAGGGTTTTTGGGTTTTTTTGATCTACCTTCGAATCTCATCCATTGAGATCTATCCTAACTTAAAATCCTACGGCTAAGACTCTAACATAGAAACGAGTCAGTTCGGCATCTGTGGGTCGAACCGGATGCGAACATGGCTCGCACCTACCCAAACCAGAAATAAAAATGCAAATAACTAAAGATCCGTTGGTCGGATCGAAACAAAATAAAAACTAAAGTTGTAGAGCTTCGAATGAGCTTTCCACTGATGCAGACGGATCGACGATCGACTTCTTGGATCTCCGGAGCGGATGAAAATACGCCATCAACTGTAGTAAATCTGCACGTAGTAGGCTCGTCTGCATCAGAATAGCATTGCTCTATTTAATTTTGTGCTGAGATGGGGCTCTAGTAGTAGTTTTATGGGTGCAAATAAGATGGATTTGTGGGGTGCCCTGCTGATATTCTGGTCGGTGGATAAATCATTATGCAGAAATTCCATTCCGTGCCCACCCAGCCGCATAGCAGATCGTCCGACGCGGCGACGCCACCTAAAGGTGAGCCCAAACTCGTAAACCACCGGTAGAGTCTCGCAGCGCGATCAGATCCGGTGGCTCCCTTCCCGCCGAGCAGCTGACCGCCGGCGTTCCTACGCCGCCACTGCAGATCTTACCCTATTTCTCTTTCTCCCCCTTTCCATTTCCTTAAACCCGGTTCGAATCTGCTAATGTCCCCCGCCGCAAGGTGGAAGCCGGGGGGTAACAATGGAGGCGGAATCCCAACGATCGCTCTCTCTCAGGGCGGCTCGCCGGACGGATCGGAGCAGTCCGGCCGCCCACGCTGAAGGTATAGAAGGAGCCGAGCCATCTATCCATCGATCTTTGTTGAATTCTTGGTCTTTGTATTAAGAAAATGCAGGCTCGTTGTGTCTGCAATGCAGATGCTGAGGAGGGCGATGCCTTCTCTCATTGGAGAGCCGCTCAGGGTCCATTGAAGATGGTCTGGCGGAGGGGCTTCGTGCGGCTCGTCTTTGTATCGGGCGTCGTATGGATTATCGCCGCGCTGCTGCTTGATGCCTGGTCGTGCCGGTCGCCGGTAGGGTTCCTATCAGGTATGCTTGCATGTGGTGACAAAAAATTGGTTCTTGGCCGACTAATGCACTTCGCTTCCTTCGAAAGCTGAGTTCAGTCTCTCAATTGGGTTCTGAGATTTTCAGGCAAATATGAAAAATGCTCAATTAACATAAGAACTTTGAGATCAAGATCCATGAAGTCGTTGCGATTTTTTTTTTAGTTTTGAAACCAGCTGTTAGGAAGAACTGTAAGAACAAAATGGAACTTATTAACCCCAAAGACCTGAAATGTTGCAGGGGAAATTTAAAACCCTTTCTCATGATTTAGAAATTTAGGCTTGGCCATATAAATTTATGTCTTCTTAGGTCGGTACATAGTAGTTCTTATTGAGCTCAAAGTTTTCTCTCCATGTAGCACAAGATTTTGATATAGGAGTGATTGCCCTACTCATGATAGGTAGGGATTGATTTTTTTTCCTCCTGATCCCCTAGCTGATAAAGTAGTCTTCCTTCCTGCCACCATGGTTTAAAATATCAACGATAAATCATGGTTACCGATGTTTCTCCTTATCCCCAGGCAGCAATGCGAAAACCATCTGGAAACCTCTTTTTAAGCGATATCAGGGATTTATCGGCGATATATAGCTGAAATTCTCAAATTATCGTTGATATCGCCAATTTTTGCCATTGCCAACGATAAATTGGGGTACAACTACAGCCCATATAAAACTGTGGAAAATGGTCAAAAATCATCCAGTTTCGCACATTTGTCACCCAATTTCGTCCTGAGATGGTTTCCCCCCTCCCCCCATTTTCTTCCCTTTTTTATTTTATTAAATTTGGGTTTTTAAACCAATTCTAAGGCTACCATAACTTGTTCTTGGTGGAATTAAGATTTTTCTTCGCGGATTTGGGGATTTTTCAAGATTCAAAGTTGGTGAATTTTTCAAATCTTTTTTTTTTAATTTCTCTTAAGATCTTCAACAAAATTAGATGATAAACATGCTATCATCAAGTTTGATTCGATTCAATATGTTTATCATGTAATTAGCAAGGAATTAATTGGGATTCCATGTAATTGTCGGTTTTCATGGGTTTCATCTATTAAAACCCAGTGAAATTTTAGTATCACTACTAGAGATTAGATCTACATGCTACACATATCCGAAAAATTTTAGCTTATAAAATAAGTTATTATGTGAGATGTTATTATGTTTTATAACTCATGATACATTTTATCTTTTATTAGTTATGAGCAAGGTTCGAAATTTCCATTTCGGTCAATATTTCGACCCCTCTGGATATGGAAATATTTCGTGAAAATATTTCGACAGTGTGGAAATATTGTGATTTTATAGAAATGGTGGAAATATTGATTTTTTAATGGAATTTTTCAATGAATCTCTGCATAGCCATAAACCAAGTATATATACACAATTTGGAACACTCAGATAATAATTATACCCAATCTACAGGTGTAGAGCATCACAAAGCGTGTATTCTACATTTGAGTCTGTGAGTCTTGTGCAGTCTTGTTTGGTCCTGTTTCGATCTATGTTTTTAAAATAGCTTTTAATCTTTTTTGTGGATAAAAATATTTCCAAAATAAAGATTAGTTGATTGTTAAAATAATGCTTCAAACGATTTTGAAAACGGACTTAAAACAAGAAAGTTGTGCAAGTTTGAAATCGTGCAAAAATTATGCTGAAATGCAAAACACTGTTTTTTTACTAAGTCTGAAAAAATGAGTTTTTATAAAGAAAAGTTTTTATACATTCAAAATTTTCTTTGACAGACCATGGTTTTCTAGATGTACTTGTAGTTTTACATCTTGTGGAATTTTTTGAGCTAAAAATGAGCTGATTTAACCACTTTTCTTAACATACAAATTTTATGAAAAACCGAAAAAACTGTTTTCTCCTACTAAAACTGAAAACCTACTTTTTGATTCACTTGGTTTTTGATTTTTTTTGATACTTTTATTGAAATCAAATGGGGGGGTATTTGCTTATTTACATATAATAACTTAAAGTAAATGGAGAAAATAAAAATTAAGTAAGATGACATAAATGTTATTATATGTAAATAAGCTGCTGAGAACGAAACCCCCAGTCCCCTTTTATAACCAGTCAATCCCAAAATTTCGGTGCCAAAATCCCGAAATATCTCGAAATTTTCCGAAATGTCTCGAAATTTCCTCGAAATATCGCGATATTTCGTGCCGACAAATATATCGTGCGAAATATCGCGATATATCACGATATTATCGTGATTCCTATTTCGTTCGATATCACAATAGGAATTTCGTGCCGAGGTTTGAGAAAACCGAGATATTTCGCGATATTTCGCGAAATATCTCGAGATTTTGTACCTTTGTTATGAGACAATAATAGATTATGTCATTTGCTAAATGTTTATCATGTTTCAGAGTGTTTGTTATTTTATTATGATTGTTTAATTCACAAGCTGTGTTGGAAAGTGTCTGACGGTTCACATACTCATCTATTGAGTCTCATTTGAGTGTCTCCTGGAATAAATGATTGTTTTTTGTATGTTTTTGGTCATAATGAATTATCTCCTAAAGGCATATAATAAAAAAATCCCCCCCAAATATCATTTATTTGTCTTATCATTTTTTCCACCCGTTTTTCATCTTTTCCCTAATATGTAGCAATAATGGCAATAAATAAGCAATAAATCCACAAATTTTTCCCCCGGAACACTTGGCGATAATGACAATTAAAACACTACCTGTCGCTTCTTGTATGACTTATAATCTTTTTTCTATTATAGAGGATAGATCTAAGAAGGTGTATCATAGGACCTTGATCTCCAAATTATTTGTATTATTTGCTATTGAACGAATACCCTCTTTTTTCAACTCTAAAAAGAAAAAAATCTTAACCTGATTATAGGTTTTGATTGTTTTCGGTATCTTGGGTTTATCATACAGAAGAATTGAGAGATAAATGATATATGTAATAGGATTAGAGTTGGTTGGATGAAGTGGAGAGGAGCCTCAGGATTGCTATGTGATCGACGCATGCCTTTAAGACTTTAGAGTAAATTTTACAAGACAACAATAAGACCTGCAAGCTGTAATGTTATATGGTTCAGAATGTTGGCTCTTAAAGAGAGCTCAAGATTATAAGATGAGTGTGGCAGAGATGAGGATGTTGAGGTGGATATGCGGAAAAACTAGGATGAATAGAGTGAGGAATGAGTGTATTAGAGAAAGGGTTGGAGTGGCACTAATTGAGGACAAGATATTGGAGATCGACTAAGATGGTTTGGGCATGTACAAGTAGTCTTGGCCCTAGGGTTGCAAGTGAGCCGAGTCGAGTCTAGCTTTGGTCTGTTTGAAATTGGCTCGTTTATTAAACGAGCTTAAACTTCGGTCTTGGGCTTGGCTTGTTTAATAATCGAGCCGAGCTTTGGTCTGCTTGACCTTGGCACATTTACTAAACGAGCCTGAACTTTAGGCTAGGTTTCGCTCAATTAGTGATCGAATAAACTTGAATGGTCCTTTATCGAGCTTATTCCTAAACTCGAAAATCAGTCAAAAGCGTATACTATATATGTTAGGTCAATTCAAGCTTTATATGAGCCTATTCACGAGCCCAAAACAAGTATGTCAGCGAACCAAAATGAGCCGAGCTTTTGTCTGCTTGAGCTTGGCTCATTTATTAAACGAGCCTAAACTCTACGCTTGGACTTGGCTCGATTAGTAGTTGAACGAACTCGAATGAGGTTTTATCGAGCTTGTTTGTGAGCTGCTTACGAATCTTGCTTCATTTGCAATGTAGACCAGAGGTGGTCTCGATAAGGAGAGGGTCAGGGTCCTAAGTTAGTGTGGAAGGTCCAAGGAGGAGGGGAAGACCTAGAATAACATTGATGGAAGTCGTTATAAAAGACATGGAAAAATTTTATTGACAACACATATAACCCTAAATAGAAATAAATGACGAAGAAGGATTAAACCCCAAGTAGATGGGACATGACTTGATGGTTATGGTTACATAGAAATGGTAACCAAGCTTAATCTCTAGTCTCGTATTCGTAAATGAATAAACCTGATAGGCTGATACCTAAAGCAAACAAGAATTACGAATATCTGTTTCATAGGGGCTTGACCCAGTCGTAAAACATTTTAAGACTTTGATAGACAATAAGTCAACTCAAAACTAATCCATAAAGACGGCATAATGCTTGCTAGTGATGGACTTTATTTCTAAACTTGGCTATATCTAATCCTTTTCTTTAGGATCGGAAGAAAGGGTTACAGTATTTTGCAGAAATTACAGTATTATGTTTATGTTGTTTTTGTTCATGTTAATTTTCAAAATCATCATCATGTTGCATTCTTGTCACTGTTATATCAATTAATTTGGCACTTGTAAGTTCCAACAACATCTATTGTTCAACAAGTTAAATAATGATTTTTACTTAGTCTTTTAACTTTTATCTAATTTGGTATTTTTTCAACTGTGTTTGCAGCTCTTTGTAGAAACAATCGAAAGGTGCTTGTCATGACAGACACAACGGGAATGGCACCAAAACCTCAACATCGTAAGATTAGACTGCACAAGTTCTTTTCTGTCGACCTTTACTGCCGCCAGTGGTAACATCTGTGTTTGCAATTAGGTTGTCAAATTCCTCTTGCAGATGATCCAGATGCTGTCGTCATTCCGAAGAGAACTACTGATACAATTGTAAAAAGTTTATCATATATAATGGTTGATGGGCAAGCAAATGCAACTGCTCCCCCACTGTTTGGAGGACATGAGAGCTGGACACACAGAGAGAAGAGTTTTAAACTGAATACAACTATGAAGGTAAACTGCAAGCCGTATGGACACATTCATGTGTGGTGCTGTAACTTGCAAATTGTTGATTAATAATGATAAGAAGGCCTATTTAAAATGCAATTCATTGCTTTTGTTGGAACCTTCCAGAACCATTACCGTCAAACTTTGTTCCATCTATTTGGATCTGCTTTATGATTACTTCTTTGCCATGTTTCCTGTCAAGGGCTATCTCTGTAGTCACTGCAAATCTTAACTTACACACAATTTAGAGCTCCTCTATATCTTGTTTCCCTTGTCTTTTTGAAACCTTAACTTACACATACACTATAGGTCTCGTCGATAAATTGTTTCCCTTGACTCTGCTTGAACAGAGCTCTGTCCTTGTAATACACGGTATGCTAGTTTCCTAAGTGATTTTCTTCTCCCTCTTTAGACATTTGATAATTCATCATTGGCTGTATGAACGTGAACTTGCATTAACTAGGATCCTGATCCATTCATTGCAGGTTTGTTTTATGGATACTACTTTGCTATTGGATTTACATAATTGTACATTTCATAATTTGAAAAGGTTCAAACAAGTTGATTTATCCTTGCACCGGTCCATGCTAACATGTGGAACCCGTACAATTTATCTTTATATACGACTATGCGAATATACCTACAATTTATCTAGCAAATAATTTTGGCTTTTATTTTTCCCGGTGTTGTACACCGACTTGACTTCCTTTTTGTTCACAACTCTTAAAAAGGATGTGAGATCGTCTTATGTACTCAGGTCTCTCATGGAAGATAGGACTCTATGCCATGCTCTTCCCCGCAAAATGCCATATTACCTTCCGCCCGCCTTTTAAAGCACCAATTTGAAGGGGACCATGCCCGACGTCTGCATCAACTTCGCCAGTGATCGATAGGGGTGTGCATCGGTTCGAAACCGACCTATTTAGGCAAAACCGAAACCGATCCAACCTAGGTCGGTTTTGAGAATTTGCAATCCGATCCAAACCGATTGAGATTGGAATCCAATCCAATCCAATCCAATTAAAGTCGGTTTGGATTGGATTGGATGGTCGGTTTGGGCTTTGGCCCATATGCTTACTAGTTTATTTATTTGGACATAGTTAATAGTTTCAACTTTAAAATGATTATATCAAAATTTATAAAATGATACTACATTACTTACCAAAATACCAAGTTATCAACAACAATACCATTATGTCCACAATATTCATATCCATTAAATATTAAAAACTACAAAGTGCAGTTTTAACAGTTAAACAAAATTTCACATGACTTCTTCATAGAGAAAGCTCATGGATAAGATCTAAACCAGCTCCAAGAAAGAATCCCCATTCATGATGCCATCATGCGGTTACTGCAAATTACAAAACATAAAATTTATTATTACATCACTGAACTAAAAAATTAAGTAAAGTTGGAGCTTTAAATAAGTTAAAATGACTTACCATCAAATGCAACCAACAACCAATCAATTATCATCAAGCATAAGTTCTGAAGCACCACCTAAAATGTCTACAAGAGGGGCAAAAAATAAATTAAAAGAGAGGATTTAACAAAAGGTGGATAATAAATAATAGCTAGCAAACTTAATAACAATTTAATAGGTTATATTAATTGACTCAATTTCTTCAATCTCATTCATTGACTCGCGAAGATCAATTTCCAATGATGAACGCAACCAATTTTGTGTGCAAATGAGTGCCTCTACTGTTCTTGGAGACAATGAACTCCGAAACGGATCAAGAATGCGACCACCAGTACTAAACGCCGACTCAGAAGCTACAGTAGATATAGGTACAGCTAAAATATCTCGCGCAATATATGACAAAATCCTGTATTTTGAAGAATTGGTTTTCCACCAAACCAAAATATCAAAGCTACTATCACCTGGATCCTCACATGACTCCATCAAATAACGATCCACCTCTGTTTTGCACTCCACACCATCAGTCTCCCTCAAAAGCCTCATATAGCCAGAATTGAATAGCATATCAGCATCTACCTCACTACTATCAACTTCCATCTCATGTGCATTGTGCGAATCATCCAGAATTTCCACTCTCTCGGAGTAGAGTAATTTATATTGATCAAACAGTTCATTCAAAGTATTTTTCACCCTACTTGTTAGGTGAATAGTCATACTTTCACCACACAATATGCTAAAACAATATCTCAGAAGTCGTTACTTGTGACGGGGATCAAGTAATACAGCAACAAACAAACAAGGGTTAATTGTTTCATAGTTTCTCCAATACTTGTCATATTTTTTCTTCATATTTTCAGCCATTGACCTTACAAAGTGATCCTTACTTTCACTCCAACTTTGCAGTTGAGTATGAATCAAAGTTAATTGACGCAAAAATAAGTTGGAGGTTACATATAACGTACCAGAAAACTTCAAAGTAGCATCATAAAAAATCTTCAGAAATTTGATGAAGGCACGAGCATTCTCCCAATCCACAAAATTAGGAGCCCCTTTCTTCTCACCTATACAGAACTCACGAACATACTGTGCATCTTGATCCTCTAAGCGTGCAAATGCTTTTTGAAACTTTTCTGCAGCCTCTAACATCAAATATGTTGAATTCCACCTGGTTGGAACATCTAGGCATACAACCCTGTTAGAAGAAATCTTTTCACGCTCCACACAAGCCTTAAACTTTTGTAATCTTGCTGGGGAAGCCCTAACATATCTCACCACATTACGAATTTTACTGATTGATTCATGATAATCTTTTAGACCATCTGTAACAATGAGATTTAATATTTGTGCACAACATCTCATATGCATAAATTCACCCCGTAGTATTGACCCATTCCAATTATTCACTGTCTTTGACAAGTATGCAATAGCTACGTCATTAGAGCTAGCATTATCAACTGTTACGGTGAACACCTTCTCAATGCCCCACTGTAATAAACATGTCTCAATTGCCTTGCCAAGAGTATCACCTTTGTGGTTTACAACTTGACAAAAATTTAAGATTTTTTTTTGTAACTTCCAATCATCATTTATGTAATGGGCGGTGAGACACATATAGTTCAGATTCTGCACGGATGTCCATGTATCTGTGGTGAGGCAAACCCTTTGATGATTATTAACCAATAAATCTTTTAATTTTTTTTTCTCTGTATTGTAAAGACGCAAGCAATCCCGTGCAACAGTAGTGCGAGATGGGACTTGAAACCTAGGTTCAAGAATTCTACAAAAGTTCTGAAACCCCTCACCCTCCACATGTTTGAATGGCAACTCATCAGTTATAATCATTTTACCAAGAGCTTCCCGACAAGCCTCTGCACTATAAGTGGTGGCAATAAGCTTGCCTCCCTCCTCATCACCTTTCTTAGGTTGGAAAGACAAAGTTTTTTGCCTCTTGTCCCCTCGGCCAGGATATTTTGGACATTGATTTGCTATATGACTCAACAAATTGGATGTGCCATTTTTTTAGTGCCACATGCATACTCTTTACCACAATAATGACATATTGCCTTAGGATTTTTGGGATCATTGCCTACCTTATCAAAGTGATCCCACACTATTGAGGGAGGCCTCGTCGGTCTTCTCTTACTTACAGTGGGTGCCTGAGAAGATGTGATACTATCAGTAGCGGTAGAAGGTGCTGAGCATGTGATAATTGGAGGCCCATTTGTAGGAGGATCACTTGAATTTTCTGGTAATGATGCACTTTTTTCTTTACAATTCAGAGCTGTCATCTGTCACAAAAATAATACGACATATGTTGAATTATCACTGTATACGAAACATTATATACAAAATAACATCAAGCAGAATAACAAGAAGAAACAAAAAATTACCGCGCAAGATGATGCTGATGACGACGACGCCATGACAAGGTGCTTTAAGACTACTCTAGATCTGATTTAAACAATAAATATCTACATTAGAAAAAATAAAATTCTCTAAATCAAACTCCCAAATGGCAAATGAAAATCCCTAAATTAAAATCCATCAAAATCCCAATCTAAACTTATATTACGAATAAAGTCATAAACGGATAAATCCCAAAATTTGAATGTCATTGACACTCTCAAGCATGAAGCACCCCCTAAATTAAAACCCGTCAAGATCCCCAATCCATTCAACAAAAAACCCTGTGCTTTCCAACCGGAAAGAGAGTCTCAGAGAGAGAGAGAGAGAGAGAGAGAAAGAGAGAGATCAGAGGAGTCACAAGACTCACAATCGGAATCGGCGACCGTCACGCCGCGTCGCCGTCGACTCGTCGAGGAGATGCCGATTGTCGAGGGCTCGAGATGCTCAGATGCCGATTGCCGAGGAGATGTCGATTGTCGAGGGCCCGAGATGCTCAAATGCCGTCGCCGTCGACTCGTCGAGGTCCTCGAGGAGATGCCGATTGCCGAGGGCCCGAGACGCGTCGTCGTCGACTCGTCGAGCAACAGCCGCCAGTGCCACAGCGGCACAGTCTCTAGGAGAGTAGGAGTTTAGGCCCTTTAGGGTTTTTTTTTAAGCCTCTGAGTTTTGAGTCTTTTGACTCTCTAAGACTCTAAGTGCAGGCCCACTGGCCCAGCACGTGAGGTAGTGAATCACGTGATATATATTATTATATACTATATAGTGACTAGTGAGTGGTTCACGTGAAGTAGTGCAGGCCCAGCACGTGAAGTAGTGAATCACGTGATATATATTATATACTATATAGTCGAGCAACAGCCGCCAGTGCCACAGTTACCACAGTAGTCAGTACGACTAAATTTGTAAAATATAAACCGGAACCGGAGTCCGGTTCGGTTCGGTTTAGGTCGGTTTTAAATTGATAAATCCGATAACCGATCCAATCATATCGGTTTTGAGAAATTCCGATCCAATCCGATCCGTTGAGCATGTCGAAACCGATTAAATTCGGTCGGTTTGGTTTGGTTCGGTCGGTTTGGTTTGGATCCTGCACACCCCTAGTGATCGACCCATATAGGCCCATTATCTTTTTAATGCATTATTTAATTAATATTTACTATATTTAAATCGAAAAATTAAGACTTGCTGCGCAAGTCACTGTTTTTGTTTTTTAGTCCCACATCACCTATGGGAACTCATGCATGTAATCCCACCTGTTATATAAAGGCATGTGCTAGTTTCTTTTCTATTATGCAATGATATTATGAAAAAAACTATGAAGTTGCTTGTGAGCTTCTTCTATGGTTTTCTGGATAGGAGTCCATCAGAGGTGGATTTCTCGAATCCGGTGGACTTTGAATCTTCCCCCTCCTCTTCTCTCCTCTGTTATCTCTCAAATGTTAATCTTTCGTTCGCAATCAATTGACGACATCTGCCATATTTGACTGTTGTTTCTCCGTGAAGAACAAGAAGAGGATTGAAAGAAGGAAGAAAAAAGATCAAAAGAGGAAGAAGATCCTTTCTCTTTCTTTCCTTTTTTTCCTTCTTTCTGTCCCCCTGCGTGAAAGTTGTCGCTGTGTCCTTGTTTTGTTTGTGTGAAAGCCGCTCTGCTCTTCTGTTCGTCACCCTGCACAGATGAAGGCCATATGATTATTCCCATGGCTTGTCTCATCTAAAGACACCCCCACATTAAAAGAGCAGCCATAGTTGCATGATTTGTATCCAAGGGCACCCCAGGCCTTGATTTACAAAAATACCATGCTACACTAAGATGCTGAAGTACTTCTTTGCTATCCACATTTTCACTTTGGGCAACCCAATCACAGCAACACTAGCACCGTGGGCACCCCAACTTCCTGAAGATCATATTTTTGGTTTTGGGGCTCTGATTTGAGGCATTCTTTTGAGCAGTTTTCTTCCATGATTTGCCTACCTGCATGAAGAATAATAAGGTGACATCATTCGCATTACTTATCTTTATTTGAAGATGATTCGAGGGCTATTTTATTGAATCACGAGAGACCTCGTATCTTGTCCCTCATCAGTTTGGTATCAGAGCTTCAGTCACCATGTCGTACCATGCTGACCAATCTTGTGATAACCCCCAACCTATTGACACCGAGGCCTACGCTCGATGTCAATTTTAGTTGTCATAATCAAGGTTCGAAATCTCCATTTCGGTGGAAATTTCGACCTTTTGGATATGGAAATATTTCGATAGTTGAAAATATTGCAATTTTGTAGAAATTGTGGAAATATTGATTTTTTGATGGAATTTTTTAGTGAAACTCTGAATAGTTATAAACCAAGTAAAGATAAACTTTGGAACACTCAAATAATATTTGTACCCAATCTAGGGGTGTAGAGCTTCACATAACATGTATTCAATGTATTGAGTCTGTGAGTCTTGTGTAATCTTATTTGGTTCGGTTTTGATATATATTTTTCAAATATTTTTTTATCTTTTTTTTGGATAAAAATATTTTTAAAATAAAAATTAGTTGATTGTTCAAATAATATTTCAAACGATTTTGAAAGCGGACTTAAAACAGAAAGTTATGCAAATTTGAAATTGTGCAAAAATTATGCTGAAATGTGAAACACTGTTTTTTTACTAAGTCTGAAAAAAAGAGTTTTTATATAGAAAAGTTTTTATACATTCGAAATTTCCTACGACGGATCATGGTTTTCTAGATGCACTCGTACTTCTACATCTTGTGGAATTTTTTGAGCTAAAAAGAAGTTGATTTAATCACTTTTCTCATCATGTAGATTTTATAAAAAACCATAAAAACTGTTTTCTCCTACTAAAACTGAAAGTTACTTTTTGATTCCTTTGTTTTTTTATTTTTTTGATATTTTTATTGAAATCAAATGGGGGGGGGTATTTGCTTATTTACATATAATAACTTAAAATAAATGGAGAAAATAAAAATTAAGTAAAACGATATTTACTTAAATGTTATTATATGTAAATAAGCTGCTGAGAACCAGGCCCCCCAGTCCCCTTTTATAACCAGTCAGTCACAGAATTTCGGATAAATTTCGCGAAACTTTTCGATATTTTCGCGAAATTTCGACAAAATCTCGCGATATTTCGTGGAGATGGAAATATTTTGTGGAAATATCGCAATATTTCGCGAAACCGCTCGATATTTTGACATTTCCAGTTCTACTCGAGATTGCACGTGGTATTTCGTATCGGGTTTTCATTTTTCCGATATATTTCGCGATATTTCACGAAATATATTGATTTTTTGTTCCTTGGTCATAATATTAAAATTTTCAGGTTTCAGAAAGATATTGGTGGAAATTTTGAATTTGAAGGGAAAATTTAGATATAAATTTTAGAAGTTGTCGGTCGATTTTGGTTAAAAAAAAGATAAAATTTCAGGATAAGCTAAATTAAGCATAAATACACGGATTTAAGGTATTAAATTTGTTATGATTCACTAAATAAAATACAAGTTCAAACATATAAACCCTATCGCCTGATACGAAGTACAAACTACAAAATGCAAACATGAAACCCAATCTTATACAAGTGTGAAGCCTAATCAGTTTTTGATAGAATTTTACCGGCATCTGTCGGCCGACATGACCAAAAAAATTGAAAAATTGCAATATGGTGGTCTTTTTTACTGACATGACCGAAATATGTTGACTAATATCACCTAAATCATCGAAATGTCGACTAAAAACTTGTAGGATTGACATTTCCTTGGATTTCTGTGTTGGACCCTCCACAAAACGACCTATTCCAGTCATTTCGGCCAAAATATGTCGACATTTGATTTCTCGGTTCCACTAAAGGATTGAGCACATATTTCCACCCAACTGTCAACCTAACATCAACCCTCTAAAATTTGCAACTAGGAACCTACCAATTTGGGTTGGGGGGGGGGGGGGGGGGGGGGGGGGGAGGGAGGGCGGGATGGAGCAGAGGCAAAATGTTGTTACCTTCAAATTTCGCAATGTGTTCAAAGTCATGGTTCAACATCTTCCATTTTATTTAAATTTTCCGTCTATCATGAAATACAAACATGAGGTGCATGCAGCATTCTTCAAGATTTCCGTATTGCATCAGTACATGGCACAAAAATTGCAACTTGAACTGGTCTTAGAATATTAGCTTTTCTTTTCTACTTTTTGGTAAGAAAATTCGATTTGGCTAAGTTGTGTCCTAACAAAAGTTGGAACTCATTGTAGATATGATATTTGACCCTGTATTCTTCCAACGCTTTCAGAGCAAGGTGGAATAGATCATTTTAAGTCCTGAAATTTGGTTTTCTGTTGCTTTTCATCTTCTTTATAGGTGCACTGTGGCTTCATGCAAAATGGTGGTGCAGAAATGGATGCAGTAGACGTTAGTTATGCACGGAAATGCAAGTTTGTAGTTGCCTCTGGTATTTTTGATGGGTATGATACCCCCCATCAACCAACAAACATTAGCCTTCGTTCTCAAAAGCTCTTCTGCTTTCTGATGGTGGTGGATGAGAGATCCCTTGATTTTATCAAGCAAAATGTTAGTGTCAAAGAGGACAGTGATGGGGGCAAATGGGTTGGTATCTGGCGCCTTGTGACATTACATCATCCACCATACGACGAGCCTAGAAGAAACGGAAAGGTTCCTAAGATATTAACTCATAGGTTGTTTCCTAATGCTAAATACAGCATTTGGATTGATGGGAAAATGGAGCTAATTGTTGATCCATTGCTCATTCTTGAAAGGTGGGTTGGTTCCAGGTTTTGACTAACTAATCAAGTTGAACTTTGAAACACAGAGGATAGTGAACTATGCACTTATTGGCATCCCCCAATTGTATATTTTGCAGATATCTTTGGCGGGGAAGGTACACCTTTGCAATTGCTCGTCATAAACATCACAAGAGTATTTATGAAGAGGCTGATGCAATCAAGCGAAGGAAACGATATGCTCGACCTCTAATTGATCTACACATGAAGATCTATCGTTATGAGGGAATGGAATTATGGAATCCAAAGAGAAAGACAGCCAGTGGTAAGTAGATTGCTTTATACTTTACCAAAAAAGTTGAGATAACCTAAAGCATAACGTGTCTGACAAAATATTGCTTTACCACACAGGTGTAAAGGCCTGTCTCTGCATTTGTGTCTATATATAATTTATATAACTTATATGTAAATGTATATAAAGTTCACGTGTTTTGTGCAGTAACAAGCAAAAGTGAGCCTTTCATCGTGGACATTCATTAGTTGTAATTAGAATTGCCTTACCATGAACTCTTTCATGACTACATCTTCAGATGGTCAAGATGAACGGCTCAGATCGGGCTTTCAGACTTCTACTTGTTAGGGCAAAGAGCAATCGATATATGTATGTGTGGGTGGGCGGACATGCTAGTGGGTGTGTGTTTGCATGTTTGGAAATGAACATATACGCTCCTCTACATATATGACTTCATACAGATGCACTTTTTGTGGCTGCACGAGTATGAGTTTGAAGATGTTCATCTAAACTTCTAAGTGAATGTACTGCCTGTCTCGTTCATGTTTGCATGCACGTGTGTGTTAGTATATATATTGATATAAATTATTAACAATGATGCACCTATTATGACTACTTCAATTATTTAAACCACATTGGTCATTTCTGAAGGATACTTAACCAGTTAATTTGGCCATTATTATGATCCTCGGAATGATAGAACTAGCATTACTTGGCTTGAATATGATGGTCTCTATCTATATTAAGAACGTATAGGGGGTGAAACCTATGTAGGGCTCTCAACTGATGGAGCCCGTGGATCTCTGATGCCACTTTTTTGGCCACGAGTAGAAACTATATGTGGATTGAATCTGACCAAACAATTGGGGAGACAATCATCAAAATGAAGAACAAAAAGTGTAGTGATGGATCTTATAAGGAAGTATAATAAACACATAAAGAGGGCACCGGGATTTACGTGGAAACCTCTCCAATGAAGAGGCAAAAGCCACGGGGCAAGAACAATAATCAACTATCTTAAAATTTGAGGAAATACAATGATATCTGAAAATTTTGTCCAATGCCTGTGGTATTACAAACTTTGGAGAAATTAATGATTACCTCTTCAAGGTTTTCCAAACTCAATTCTTTCCACAAAGAACACTTGGTAATAGCAAATTGTAGAGTACCATATCCCATTGAGGCACCCACTGCAACCGGATTTGAAACCTTGGGAGTAACTAGAAGGAATCAATCGTAGAGAAAACATTCTTCACAAGATCTCTTCGATAATCTTAATTTTCTGCTGCCTCCTTTTCTCTTCCTTAGTGTTCATTGTTGTGGGCTGGGGATTCTAACCTCTGCACCTAGGTCTCAGAGGTATGCTTTTCCCTTCACTAAACCTTGGTTGCATACTTGCATATAAGAAAGGGGTCAACTTCATGCCTGATCCTCTTTGCAAGGCGCAAGAAACTGGGTTGCAAAATGACTCGGTTCATCTCAGTTTTTCGTTGCTGGTAGGCCACGTCACAACCCTTGTGGATCGGCCCGAAAGCCCACAACAATCTCCCCCTCCAGACTCATGAGGGTGAAAAATGAAAGAATGACACGAGTTCAAACCGACCAACACTGTGCAAAGCTCAAGCTTTTTGTTGGGAACAAACTTTTGGTCATATTAGAAAGGTTCTTGTGTGTGTGAATTTTTAGAAGTTGCATGTTGTTTCTATTACTTTATGTAACCAGTGATATCTAACATCAATGTGCTTTGTGTGGAAGTGTAATGTTACATTCTTGCTGAAGTCCATAACACTTGGACTGATATTGAAAACCAACTTGCTTTTCTTTGTTTCAAACCCGACTTTTAAAAAAATCTTTTATCCATAGCATTTCTTTCCCTACTTCAGTGGTTACAACAAATGTATTCTGCTTCATTCTTAGATAATACAAAACATATTTAGTTTAAACTACCATGAATTAGCTTCCTCTGCAAAGTGAATATATGCTCAAGGTCACTTGCAGGCGATCGGACGACTGTGCACGTGTGCAGCGTCTACCACATCATATTGCATGCCACAACCTATCATCCCTATATACAAGGTTTACTACTTGTCAGAAAATTTAATTCGACAATACTAAAGTATGTGATGATGTATGCATTTGCATGTTGGAATCTTCAAGACTTCAACAATAAAAAGGCTCCAAGCATATGTGAGAGTGGCAAGGATGAAATTGTGGAGATGCTGGTGTGTGGTATAATCAGGATGAGGTTGTTTAATGTGTATATGAAGATAATCTCTAGAAGTTGTGCCTATTATTTATATAGTAGTGGAGACGAAACTGAAACGATATGAATGTTTGCTAGGCATGATGAGTCTGGACAGCGGAGCTAGGCATGAGAAAATGATTGGAGAAGCTACAATGACAAAAGGGCATAGTCCTAAGGAGGAAAAAAAATACTTCAAGTGACCCCATAGAATTCTGATGGTAAATTTATCAAGTGAACAAGATCAACATCACGATCATGACGTGGCATATCCAAACATCCTCAAGTAGGAGCACATTAAGATCAAGATCAGAATCATTGTTCATCATATGACATCACTATCCTTAGGTTAGGGACGTTAGGCACTATATCAGTAAAAGAAATATTTGATAGTTCCACTTGGAACTCTCAATAGTTTTACTTTTAATTGGGCTGTAAATTTGCGTTTCCAACTGTAAGGCACGCGTCTACCAAACAAATTCTGGTGATTGATACTCAAATTACTTAGGGCTTCATTCCCATGGAATGTTGGCAACTTGATAATCGAACTAATTACTTCATTGAACTAATTACTTCTGGATTTGTTTTACAATTGACATACTAATAGAAGCTACTCAGTACTCACTTAATCCATGAAAGAAAATAATTGTGGATAATAAAATATGATCAAATAGGGTCAAGCCTCTTCATTCTTCGCAAGTAACAGGTTGGTCAACAACTCAACATAATAAGATACGATTTTGTTTGGACGTGCTTGAAGCAAAACTTTTATTTGTTCATTATCATCATCGAAGTTTGCATCACACAAAGTGTGATCGACTATAACGTAGATTGACAAGAGTTTTCTGACTGACCGCCACATGGCGTAAACCTCTACGTTTTGTGCCAAAAACCTAACCAATGCATTCTGGCAGGAGAGGGGCATGCCAAGAAACCTAAACAACCAGTTGGTGGGTAGATAGACGTACCTTGTTTGTTATACAATTTAAGTTCAAAACTTTTCTTTGTTGAACAATTCCAATAGAATGGACAAGGATACAGAGATACAATCACAATCTATCATCATCATTATCCAAGTCTTTATCCCGTCAAGGTGGGGTTGACTATAAGGAAGATTGACAAGAATTTTTTTAACTGGTTGTCACCTAGTGTTTGACCCTTAAGATTGGTGCCGAAAACTCAACCAAGGCAACTTGGAAAGGGAGATGAACGCTAAGGAACCTAAAAGGCCAATTGGCGGGTAGATAATCCTACCTTGTTGGTTACTCAATTTGAGCTAATTTTTTATTTTTTATTTTTGTTACAGTTCAAATCTGAAGGACAAGGATAGAAAAAGTTAGGATACATTCTGATCCTTCTCATTTTATTGTCGATCGCTGCTTGCTAATCTCGATGTTGGTTGAAACACAGATGTACCCGAGGGAGCAGTCTTGATACGGGAGCACACGGCCCTGACCAACCTCTTCAGCTGCCTCTGGTTCAACGAGGTCGACCTCTTCACACCGAGGGATCAGCTCAGCTTCGGCTACGTGGTGTACAGGCTGGGAGGCGCGTTCGAGTTCTTCATGTTCCCCAACTGCGAATACAACTCACTGTTCATACTGCATGCACACAACAGGGAGCATTCCTCCGTCGTCGAGTGGGTTAAATCTCTGGATGAGTTTGGAGGGGGCAAGAGTGGACTGAAGGAGAGCAGGGGGGGATTGGGGCTGTGGACACCCTATCCGGGAGACCTGGGATCTGTCCAGCTCCCTCCTGTTACAAGAGCATCACCAGCAGGCTGAGCACAGAACCCAATTCATTGTCAATTTTGGTCCTCACAAAGAATTTATTCATTGGGGATGGATTTGTTTGTCTGGTTTTGAACAAGTTGCCGGTTCAGCTCATGCAAGCGATTGAGTTCGATACCCAGATGAGAGATGATTTGGTACCGGCGCCGACTGGGGCTCATCAGAGCAGGCCTTGTTGTTGACCACGGTGCAGCTCCGGCTCGGGCACAGGATGTGTTTGATGATTTTTTTCAAAGGGTGGGCACCAGTAGTAAATCAAGATTATGACCACAGATTGGATCTTTTGAAGATTTTTTTCATCAAATTATGACTTTGGGTGGGAGATTAGTGGAGTTCATGAAGTGGAATAGCAGCACTTGCAGAGGATCAGACTGAGGTGTATGGGCCCAAAGCTTAGGCCTTTCCCTTGCATTTACAATTCTCAGGATATGTGAGTTTATGAGATTAATTTTAGATTGAATGTTATTGAGATTGTCTAGTTCAAGAAAAAGATATATTACAATTCAGTCCCTGTATTCACTTATTATTGCTCACTTTCGCCCCCTCGTCATTTTCCCTGACAATTACCCCCCTCCAGTTTAGATCTCTGGCACTTGCCATAGCCGCACCCCTTTTTTTTTTCATGTTCGGGCCGAGGTCATGGAGACCGAAGTGGACATAGGGTTAGGATACTCGCACTGAAAAAACTGGAATTAGCCGATGCAGGTGGTAAGTCACCTTTTGACCGTGGTAAAATGGTTATTTGGACCTCAGGTTAGAAACTTGCAGTGTTTAAGTCACTTTTTGTTGACCGATAGTAATGGAGGGATGAATATGCACAACTTTATAAGTTTTGGAGGGTCAATATGTTAATATTAGATTTTTAAGGGTTAATATGTAATTAGATAATTTAGACGGTATCGTAACCTAACCATCTTTGCATTGCACGGGATTAGTACGGGATAAAGAATGAGTATAGTTACAAACCATTTGAATGCATGATTATAAGTTGCATAGTAATTTTGAGGTATTGCTCTTGCATTTGAAAAGTATCCTGAATGGTGTGTTGTTGTCCCTAGAGTTAGGGTCTGGTGGTTCATCTTGTTGGTGCTTGGTTGTTTCCGTCGGGTGGTGGTTTCTGATGTTTTTAACCGTCGGCGAGCGGGTTTCTTGCTTGCGCCAGGTTGTGGTGCCTCTCGGAGGTCTGGTGACTCCCCCTTTGAAATACCAAAAAAAAAAAAGCATCCTGAAAGCCAGTTGGAGCAACTCGGATGGGTTGGACTATGTTAGAGATCGATCCAAGCTCAATCTGAGTGGTAGAACCCTCAACCCAGAACACAACCCAACTTGACCTTAAACCGGCATTTTCTGACTCAAGAACAGATTTCTCGTGTTACCGCAAGTTTGTGGGTTGGGTCGGGCTGTGTTAGTTCGGGCAACACTTATTTGATCATTTATCAAACAATTTGAGCTTTAAAGAGCAAAATAGCATGAACAAAACCCTAATTATTTGTCTCCAATTGATAGCGCAGCTGATAAGACATGCAACCCGAGGCCTTGGTCCAGGGTTTGAATAAGTGCTACGATATATTTCCTCTGCTCTATAGTGGTGAGCCTCCCTATTGCCTTAGTGGCAAGCTTTCCTACCTATGGGGTCATTAAAAATCGAGGCTTTTTTTTTTGTTTTTGTGATGAGTTTCGATCCTTGGTCTATCTTGTGCCGGTACATTACTAACCACTATGGTCCCTTCCAAAAAAAAAAAAAAAAAACCCTTCTAACTAACCATGTATTATGATAAACCCTTTTGTCTGTTGCTTTAACTTTAAGTCCCTTGCTCACTCCCTTTTGTTTAAATGTCAATTTTACCCCTCAATTATTTACGTATTTATTTGCTGAGTATCATTTCGGTAACAATGCATATACAATGACTACTATAGTGATTTCATTGTAGCACCTACAACAATTTCACTGTAACATAATATCAATTCGAGCACGAGTGAATTTACTGTAGCTACAATAAAATAAAATTACTGTAGCAACCAAATTACTACAGTGATTTTACTGTAGCAATCGAATTGATACTCCCAACCACAAACAATCTTTAACTCCTTCAAATCAATGCAGATTTCCATCCAGATGGGCCATCCTGATGTCACACCTGATCACAGCCGTCCCTTCGCCTGCCAGTCAGACCGAGCGCAATTCACTTTTCATGGCAGGGTGCAGCATCTATGCTTAGGAAAATTAGAACGAAACCATGGGTGCCCCCCCACTACTATGAAGCATGTGTGGGGCCCTTACAAGCCAAGTGAATTGGCACCCACCCTCAAGTGGGTCCTACCATACAAAAGAGGAGCCATGAAAAGAATAATTAGATTGCAAGACAACATTGTATTCAAGAATTTACAGCAAATGACCAAGTAGTTTCAAATAAAGAAAAATATAAAAAGGTAATGAAAATTTCTAATAAATAATTCTTGTCATTTTGAAGCTCCTTTCCCCCCTGCTCAGAAACTAATAGGTAGCACCTTCTATGGTTTATCAGAAATCACAACACAAGGGGAACTGATTTTCTGCATAAAATACTGTCACAATAGAGAGTAAGTAAAGAAGAAAAAAAAAATACAAAGCTGATATGCCTCCCTTTCCTTACATCAGTGCGCTCATCGCTATCAGGGGAGTAGATCCAAACACGGAATTTCATCCGATACAAGAGATCGAACGAGGAACTGAGCCGGCTTCGTCGTTAGGCACCAACCTCTGTGGGCGTCGTGCAAGGTGCGAGAGAATTCGCAGGCAGATTGATTCCTCCCCCTCTCAAGGACAGCACAGGGCCCCCTGCTTGAGCTGGCCCTGCTTACAAGGTTGGGCTCGAGGAACACGACGACAACAGTTATGTCATCGTGGAAATGCCGGCGGACCCCACGATCGATCTTCTTGAGATCGGAGTACCTCATCTCCCTTTTCTTGGCTGCTTCTTGGAGCGCAAGTTTCACGAGCCTCCGAGCACTTCCCTGCATGAGGATTGATGTGATCATTCCCCGACTGTTTAGTAAGAGCAATCCAAGTTGATTAAGCTGAGAACAAGTAACCTTACCAGTATACTTTGGATAATAACTACATGATAGCATCTCAATACCAAAATATTGCCCACTTTAAGTATCCATTTTCAGTATCAGTTTTCACCTCTATTTCAAATCGTGCTCAAAGCCTCAAATTCTTATGCATGCCCCATCCGTGACCACCATTCTTTTTCCATTTGGGTGCCACAAGACCAAGGATATAACGCCACAAACCGTATCCTTCGTCCCAAAACCAAGGTCAAAGGGTACGGCCCGTGGCATTACAAATGGTATCGGAGCAAAAGTTCATGGCTACTCTTAGGTCTAGGAGTTGCTACCTGTTTCATTTCTCTTTTTGGAACATGGACATGTGTTCCTGGAGTTTGCGTCACGGTGAGGTTAGACTTAGAATACTATTGAGTGTCCTAGAGGCTTTGTTGTTAGTGGTTTAAGATTAAGGGGTAAGTATTATAACGAGCAACGTTGGAGACACTGTTTGAGGTCTCTTTACGTTTTGATGTGGCTATTCCAACACATGCTTCCGTTAATTGCTATCGATTATTGTGTTTTCAGGATTCTCGTCTAGTCGTCCAATTAGGTAGTTCTTGTTCATGTGTCTACAAGTCTATGAAGGGTCATTTCACCTGGTTATTGTCAAGGGATTTGCAGTATGTATCTACTCTTTCTTAGTCTCATATTATCTTCTTATCCCAGAGTGTTGGTGTGTTGTACGAGGTGGTTTTTCCTAGAGAAGCAATGTTTCAATTATGGGTTTACGCTCTGTGGTTTTTTCCCAAATTTTTCTTCTCAGATCTGTAATGAGTTCAAGGAGTATGTGTATGCTCAGATCACAGGATAATTATGACTCGATGTTTTACTAGTCATTGATCTATAATTGTTGTAATTTAGTGATTCTTCGTCGATTTCAATTATCACAGTTCAGAAGCCCATGCATTTTACTGGTTACTTTCAATTACAATTTAAGTATCAGCCCTTTTTTACGACAATGTTCACATTTTGAAACAGCTATTAAAAAACTGAATGACCAGCCCGAGAAACTGTTGTCCATTAGCAAGTTGAATAGTTCTTTAAGGGCTCACCCAATTCAGTTCAGCAAAGCATATTAGAAGAATGATATCTCATCCTAGACATGTTTGTCTTAGACTTCAAAATGAATTGTGGTTTACAGGAAAACCAAGAGTCAAGATAGACAACTTACACTGCGCGGACTACTGTGAACAATGTCGACTGCTTCTTGGTTGCTAAGGTGCTCCCAGAGCCCAT